>JAMPIV010002067.1:717500-1413171 GCA_024509875.1 Oreohelix idahoensis | reverse complement strand
TTGAAGACGAAGGTGATCTGCCTCTATTTTCTGATCTGACAGGGTATTTGTTCGCACTCCTCATAATTGGATATACTTACTCGATTATTCGAGCACTAACTACCCCTTCTAGCGAGTTATCAATCACTTCCCACTCATGATCTCGTACTCGACGTGACTGAAATTTCTGTGTAATTTCATGAAAGCACAAGGTAAAATTGCCTCTTTCATTACCTACCTATAATATATTTTTGGTCGTAGATCAGACTTTCTGAATCATAAGCCTGTACTTGTCAGACAACACACGGTCCGTCTGTCACGAGATTTTTTTATTCCCCGCTCACATGTCGCTGGCCATATAGCATGCTACCGTGCAACACACATACCATTTTGAATGCATGTAACCCGACGTGACCATAAACTTAGCTACGCTATTTAAAGACCCCTAGTTTGGAAAAACCTTTTCACTTCTCTTAAGGATATTATTTGAGGAGCGCATTATTTAGAATATACTAAAAAATATAACGAGAGTCAGCACGTGTTCTGGTAGTGATCTTGCGCGTACAACACGGGGGGGGGGGGGGGGGGGGGGATGGGGGCGGAACAGACTAGCCAAAAAGTCGCGCAAAAAACGAAAAGCGGGTGCCAGGGAGCCAAGCATTGCTTAGGTTGAAACAAGAGGGCGTGTAATCCGCCCCAGCCTACGCGCCCCGCCCTACCGCTCGTGGTCCCGCTCCGGCCTGTCCCGGCTCCGTCCTGGCGGCTCGCTCCCCCCCTTCTACCTCAGTAACAGCGCGTCCTTCACCAGCAACCCAGCCCTCGACGGCACCCCCCCGCCCTGTGCAACCGTAACCCACTGCGCCTTGCGCACCCCCCCCTCCACCCCGCACTCTCGCATTCCATCCCCCCCCCTCGTTTGTCTCCCCCCCGCCGCCTGCCCCCCCACGCCCCCCCCACCTGACAACCCCCCCGCCCCCCCTCCCCGCCCTCCCTCCCCCCCCCCACCCTGTCATAGTCCCGCCTCCCGCCTCTGGGGGGCCTCAGCACCGCGGGGCGCTTCATGCCTTACCCCTCGCCCCCCCCCGTGCCCCCGGCCGCCGCCGCCGCCCCGATTTCTCTCCATCCCTCCCCGCCCCCCACTGCCCCCCCCCCCCCCTCCCCCCAGCTGCCCACCCCCCCCCCCCCTCCACGATCCCTACTGCCCGCCCCCCCCCCCTCCTCTACCCCCAAGCACCACCCCTAGGCACGCCTCCGTCCGCCCATAGCGCCCCACCGCCTCCCCCCTCACCCACGCCCGACCCAGCCCCCTTCCATACCAACTCGTCCTCGACCCGTCCCTAACCGCCACGACATACCTGCCAGCCAGCCCGGCGGCAACCGCCGGCCCCCAAGCGCTCTCGAACTATACTCCCTACCCCTCCAGCCAGCACCTCCAAGCCGCCATACCCCACCAACACACAGCAACAAAAGCGCACCCGCCGAACAAACAAAAAGCCTGCACGCGTCACGCCAGAAAACGAACAGCACAACCTCCCCATCATAAGAAATACTCGGCGCCCCAACTAACACTAGACCCCCATGATAAACCAGAGAATGAAAATCGCAAACGACCGGCTTACTGTGACTGCCGGTAGGACGACCGGCTTACTGTGGCTGCCGTTAGGCGGATGCCACTGGAGACTTTTGAGATAGTATTTCAAGATGAAGATAAACCAGAGAATGAAAATCGCAAACGACCGGCTTACTGTGACTGCCGTTAGGCGGATGCAACTGGAGACTTTTGAGATAGTATTTCAAGATGAAGATAAACCAGAGAATGAAAATCGCAAACGACCGGCTTACTGTGACTGCCGTTAGGCGGATGCCACTGGAGACTTTTGAGATAGTATTTCAAGATGAAGATAAACCAGAGAATGAAAATCGCAAACGACCGGCTTACTGTGACTGCCGGTAGGCCGATGCCACTGGAGACTTTTGAGATAGTATTTCAAGATGAAGATAAACCAGAGAATGAAAATCGCAAACGACCGGCTTACTGTGACTGCCGTTAGGCGGATGCCACTGGAGACTTTTGAGATAGTATTTCAAGATGAAGATGAACCAGAGAATGAAAATCGCAAACGACCGGCTTACTGTGACTGCCGTTAGTCGGATGCCACTGGAGACTTTTGAGATAGTATTTCAAGATGAAGATGAACCGGAGAATGAAAATCGCAAACGACCGGCTTACTGTGACTGCCGGTAGGCGGATGCCACTGGAGACTTTTGAGATAGTATTTCAAGATGAAGATAAACCAGAGAATGAAAATCGCAGACGACCGGCTTACTGTGACTGCCGTTAGGCGGATGCCACTGGAGACTTTTGAGATAGTAGTTCAAGATGAAGATAAACCAGAGAATGAAAATCGCAAACGACCGGCTTACTGTGACTGCCGGTAGGCCGATGCCACTGGAGACTTTTGAGATAGTATTTCAAAATGAAGATAAACCAGAGCATCACCTCTGTCAGTTCTATTCAGAAGGGACCTAAAATTGTTCTTAATCACCTATCGGAAATCTACGACAAGCACTACTCTTCACATTTCTTGTTTTGTACTGCTTTTACCAGCGTCAGAGTAGCAGGACGGTTAGAAAGCTTGCTTCTCTAGGCAAAAAAAAAAAAAAACGCGTTCGAAACCAGGTCTCACCACACTCCAGTTTATCCAACTGTACAAATGGGTACCTACCTCTGCTCTTGAGTTGGGAAAGGCACAGGCAGCGAAGAAGTAAACTGGTGGCTCTGCCAGCTAAAGCTGAAACCTAGTCTATGTGACGCTTGTTAAACTTCATTTCCCCAGGGTAGTAGCTGTGTATTCTCTCTGTGTCTGTACATGTGACTCGGGCAGTCCTTGTGTAGGTAGTTCTCGGGTGGGGGGGGGGTAGGAAGAGGGGGGAGGGGAGATAATACGACTACTGCTTCCTCATGCATGTCGTAAATGGCAATTAAGATGAGGTTGGTTGTGCATGGGGCTGAAAGTTTCTCGTATAACACATTGTTACAGATACAACCGCTGCAAGAGCACGTGCATGATTTGATGCAGCTTTCTGAAAGGATACCAGCTGCAGTAATGACCCTGTGCTCCATGGGAAGTGAAACGTGAACTGATTTTGTGAAACCAATTGCTACATAAACCACTAGTGAAAGAGTATATCAATGTTTGGTGCAGGTTTCCTGCAGGAGACCAGCGACAATGGTAGCTCCGTGTTCCTTAAGGAGAGCAAAGAAAAATGAAGATCATGACGATGATGATGATGATAGAAAGAAAGAAAGACTGTAGCGAGGGTAAAACTTTGCCCCAGAAACTCAAAAGCCTGTCTGTAAACTAGGAAACTGCCATCAATGGTACCTATACCTTGTAGCGGTATGGCAGCTTGCGTACCCTGACAATCCCCAGAGCTATGCCAGTGGGAGTTTTACTCCTGGTAGGTTCAACCAAGCTGGACTGGTCTGTGTGGGTAGGGGTCAGACAAAAGCTGGTACCCTGGTCCTCCAGGTTGGGGGTTTTAGCATAGGGCTGACACCCCTGTCTATGTAAAAAAAATAATGAAGTTACGGAAACAACATCAAATGAACAAACTTTGCTGCGGGATGGACATTCGGAGTCTGTGGCTCGTATGACTGTCAGTGGTGAAAGCCGAAAAGAATCCACTGACATGAAAACGGATGTCCTGACCGCAAAACAGGATACAAGAATAGGATTTTGGAATGTCAGGACAATGTACGAGACAGGTAAACTAAGACAGGTCACGGCAGAAATGAGAAACTATAGGTTACACATCCTGGGGATAAGTGAGAGCAGATGGACAGGGGCAGGAAAAGTTAAAACAGCAACAGGAGAAACAGTACTTTACTCTGGAAGAGAGGATGGACAGCACAGTGAAGGCGTAGCCATTATTCTACAGAAAGGGATAGAAAGGACATTACTGGAATGGAAACCCATCAACAGCAGACTGATACGATTGAGATTGAGAGGGAGATTCACCAACACTACAATAATACAATGCTACGCACCAACGAATGATAGCGATGAGGAGGTCAAGGATGAATTCTATCAACAACTGCAGAAAGAAATGGAAGACACACCTAGATATGATCTTGTTATAGTAATGGGAGACCTCAATGCGAAAGTTGGTACACACAATACATATAATGAAAGAACAATGGGGAAATGCGGCAGCGGAACAGCAAAAGAAAATGGGGATAAGCTAATAAGTTTCTGTAGCATTAACAACCTGGTCATTGGAGGAACACTTTTTCCACATAAGGAAATTCACAAGTTAACATGGGAATCACCAAATGCTCGGGACAGAAACCAGATAGACCACATCATGGTTAACGGTAGATGGAGACATGCATTACAAGATGTGAAGGTAAGAAGAGGTGCAGATGTGGGAAGTGATCACCATTTAGTAGTAGCAAAGCTGAAAGTGAAACTAAGAAGGGCTGGACCAACTGTAACTACACAGAAAAGGTTTGACATCAGCAAACTGAAGGACCCCCTTACCAGAAAAGCTTTTGCGGCCGACATTAAGAAACGATATCAATTTGCCAAAAGCCAGGAAAAGACATTGACTGATGATATAGACCAGAATTTCAACACCATTTCAACAGTATATAAGGAAAGTAGCAAATCATGCTTAGGATTCCAGGAAAGGAAGAAGCAAGACTGGATAACACCAGAAACACTAAACACCATGAAGATGAGAAAGGAAATGAAAAGAAAGAAAACAGAAGCAAAGTCCCCCAGGTTAAAGCAACTATATAGCGAACAGTACAGCCAGCTGGACAGGGAAGTTAAACGCCAAACCCGAGCCAACAAAAGGAATTTCCTACACGATCTTGCAAAACAGGCAGAAGAGGCAGCACTGAGAAATGAACAAAGCACAGTATACAAAATAACTAAATTCATCAGCGGAAAACAAGGTGCAAACAATATTACATTAGTAAGAGATAAGCAAGGAAATCTCATCAAGACAGCAGAGGGACAGGAAACAAGATGGGCAGAGCACTTCAGAGAAACTCTGAACAAGGAAATACCAGAGACACAATTGAATGTTCCTGAGGCTGAAAACGATCTAGATGTAAATACAGACATTCCACGAAAAGAAGAAATCATCACAGCAATCAAAGGGTTAAAGAAAGGTAAAGCTCCGGGCCATGATAACTTAAATGCAGAGCTATTTAAGACAGACCCTGAGCTAGCAGCAGAACTATTAGAACCACTATTTGCACAAGTGTGGAAAACGGGGACAACACCATCAGAGTGGAACAAAGGAATAATTGTCAAATTGCCCCAAAAGTTGAGATCTTGCAGACTGCAATAATTGGAGAGGAATCACTCTTCTCTCAGTTCCCAACAAAATACTAAGCAGGATAATTATACAGAGAATTTCAAAGGCAGTAGACTACAAACTGAGGAAAGAACAAGCAGGATTTAGAAAGAACAAAAGATGTGTAGACCATATATTCACTCTCAGGAACATTATAGAGCAGTGCTCAGAATGGCAAAGACAGCTTTACATAAATTTTGTTGATTTTGAAAAGGCTTTTGACAGCATACATAGGGACAGTTTATGGAAAATACTGAGGGCTTATGGAATTCCAAGCTGCATAGTGTCAATCCCCACACTGGCCACCACTGTTGCGTGGGTGGTTTACTGGTGTTGGAGGGTCCTTTGTTCTATTATTGTAAGTTCAGTTGGGATGCTTGCTTAATTATCGTTACGCCACTTGTGTCCAAGCAAACCCCGGCTCCGTACGAACTGATCCATTTATTTCTATAACTTCTTACAAGAAGAGAGTTCACCAGGTCAAAGGACCATCAACAATGCAAAGTTGAAGCAATCAAAACGTAATCAAAGGAATGTGGTAAGCCTTCGATTGAGTCCAATATTTAATACAAAATTGACGCACGAAGAACAGTTCACATTGTGGTACATCCAGATATAGTTCATACATAGTTCATTAGGAAATTACATGCATAGTATTCATGTCCGTCCGTGTCAAAACAATGTGTCAGAAGAACATCGTGGCTATATACGTGCGCTGTTTAATCAACAGCCAGAAATGAGCACATGAGTTCTTGACATCTACAAATTGAATCACAATACGATTCTTCTTCCATTATTAGTTTAATTTAATTAATCTCATGCTTAGATTAATTTCCGAACTGACCCTGAAGTCTACATCGATTCATCTATAAAATATAGGCTATATACTCAGCCTTAATTCCTTGGAAGAATTACAAGACACGACCTTCATGCTTGACGGATAACGTAACAAAAGCCCAGTAACCAAGTCACCCGGCGTGACCTACCCAACGCGAATGCGTCATCATCTCCGCATATATTTCGCGTTCACTATACCGTAAAATATCGACATATTCTATAAATACTAATGACCCCTAAACGTTTGCACATGGGTAAACCCCAGCAGACGCCATCGTATAGACTAACTAATAATGTGAGGTGTTATTAAAATTATTCTAACTAACTAAAATTAAAATAATTAATTATAGTATGTACGTATGGTATTAACTAATTAATATCTAATTGAAGAAAATGAGAAATAGTATAAGAGAGTAAAAGAAATAAAATTGAGAAGTACGGACAATTAAAACCAAATATTAAAGTCTACATTAAATTAGAATGTGTGTGAAAATGAAGTGTAAGGATAGACACCTAATTAAATTGACATAATCAAAAGAACAGAAAAAATTCATACATTTTAACTATCTATTATATACTAATTTAGAAAAATTAATAATATTGGACATGAAGATCCAATCGTTGTTACCTCCTGTTGAATTGTATGAAAATTCATTAAGACACAAGGTTCATATTATCAAATTATGATTTGATGATCCATTCATTGTTAGTTCCTTTATTAAAATTTGAAAGTTAATTGACTAAGTCATCAAAGTATCTGTCCCTTCTTCATCAGAGATTGTTTATTTTGAGTGATACTCAAAGTGGAATTGAAGTTCAAACCTTCAAACGATCCGTAAATCTTGATAATTTTGATCACCATAGTTTATTTCGAAATGTCCTTATTTAGGTAGGAAGTCCAACTGAATTGTTGTATATTCTGACTTGATATCAATACTGTTTATTGCAAATGTAATGCTTGACTAGTCAGAAAATTTTCTTGAAACTGAAAATTCATTCAGAATCCGTAGGATGTCTGGACAACGTGTCGGCTATGACATTTTCAGTTCCAGGTATCGACTGTATCTCGAATTCGTAGGGTTGCAACGTAATAGCAAAGCGTGCAAGTTTAGCACTTTTATGATTTGAGCGACGTAATGCTGCCACTGATTTCTGATCAGTCTGGATCAGGAATGGTGATCCCAGTAAAAATTTCTCCAACTTTGTAATTGCCCAGATTACGGAGAGCAATTCTCGATCCACAGTGGAATATTTTGTCTCAGGAGGTTTCAGTTTGCGTGAGACATACATTACGGGGTGAAGGACATCATCATGATACTGCAGTAGACATGCCCCGAGTCCGTAATTACTCGCATCTGTACGTAGAACAAACTTTTTAGAAGCATCTGGTATTCTTAAAATAGGTAGACATGAAAATATTTTTAAGATAGTGCGAAAGGTTTTGTCACATTCGTCGGTCCAATTTATCCTTAAAGGCATGTTCTTCTTCAGTAACGAAGACAGGACATGCGTGATGGATGATAGGTGAGGTACAAATCTGCTATAGTATTGGATTAAACCTAACAGACTCCTAACCTGTTTCTTCGTTTGAGGAACAGATAAATTTAATATTTTAGAAACCGTACTGGGAATTGTTTGGATACGTCCCGATCCAATAATGTGTCCCAGGAATGTTATCTCATTACACGCTATTTGAATCTTAGTTGGTTTAGCGGTTAAATGGTTATCCCGCAATATTTCCAAAACTGATTTAAGACCCAAAAAATGTTCCTCAAATGATGAACTGAACAAACATATGTCGTCAATATAGGTAATTCTTTTCTTGGACACAAGTGGCGTAACGATAATTAAGCAAGCATCCCAACTGAACTTACAATAATAGAACAAAGGACCCTCCAACACCAGTAAACCACCCACGCAACAGTGGTGGCCAGTGTGGTAGGGAACTGGAATTTTATTGAAGAAAAATACTCAAGATTAGCAAGTTGAAAGAAATAATTTTCCTTCGAGCAAAAATGAACACTTTTTCTATCTACACCGACGACGTCACACCCGCTTGGCAACAGGATGAATCAGCTGTAGTGATGGCAGCCGCACTTCAACGTCTTCGAAGAAAAAAATTATTTATAAACGTTTCATTGAACATTGCAAAATTAGATTCATTCAACATGAGCAGTAAATATAGGTCCTACTGTCCGTTGGCGAAGCAAGCACTGTATGAATCTATCGAGGCAAAAAGATAAGTAACTCATTTTGAAGGTTACAATAAGTCAGTCCTATTTGTCCTACAAATGCCATGTTCTTCTTTTTTTTTATGTAGCCATGTTATATCTTGTTTCTGTCCATTTACATGTAGTGGGAGGTAAAATGGGAATCGGAATTGAACTTATGGCTTTTCGAATGTCAAGCTCAATTTCGATCGTTCTTAGGGCTGTGAATTAATAGCACCTCGCGAAGAAAGCGTCGAATTATCGTTATCGGTGATCGTTCGGGTTCGGTCTTGCATTAATTCACTTTGCATGTTAGGTGTATAGTCATGTTATAACTGTAGTTTTCATGTGTATTTGGTTCTTAAATTTTATTCATTTACAGTCCTATGTTCGTAATCTATCTTGTTATTCTGATCTAGCTATCTTTTATTTTAATTAAATGTATTGTAGATATCAGTGAGTATATATATAATATTTTTACAAAATATTATAGATTGTGGAACTTATACATAACAATACAGTAATATTACAATTTCTTGTATTAATTATTCATTCGTTGAGTAATTATAATTATCGACATAGATTATATTGTTGATTACAATACATAAGTAATTGAATACTTAAATAAATTAACTCTAAGAATGCTTACCTTGGACCATTTCATTAAAATTGGAAAAGATTGTAATAAAAAGGGAGAGGCACTCCTTGAATTTGCTGAACAACAACTAGCAAGATATAAAGCAGAGATGGAAGAACTTGACAGAAAGGAAGCTGAAAGGAAAGCCATTGCTAAAGCAGAGATGGAAGAACTTGAAAGAAAAGAGGCTGAAAAGAAAACTATTGCTAAAGCAGAGAGAGAAGAATTAAGACAAGAAGAGGAAAGAAAGATAGCAAGAGATGAAATCCTTCGGATTGAAGAAGAGAATAAATTGAAACGACAAGAAATCATACTACAGCAAGAAATGGAATTGCAACGGCTTAAATTGGAAACAGCAAAACTTAATTCGCAGAGTGCTGCAGCAAATCAAAATGATATTGCTCAATCTGGATCTTCATCCACCCGACTTAAAGGTAATTATTACTTTAAACTACCACCATTCAAGTTACACGTGGATGACCTTTCATCGTGGCTGGCGCGCTTTGAGGATATATGTAAGGTCAATAACCTTGACAAAAAACTGCATGGGCACTTAAACTTAAGGAATTTCTGGATGGCGAACCTGCAAGTGCAGCACAAAACATTGATCCTACATTAGCAACAGATTATGAGGCCATTAAGACGTTGTTATTACGTCGTTTCCACTTGAACGAAGAGGCATGTAGATTACGTTTCAAAAGTTTATTGCCAGATAACAATAAAGATTTCACAGGGTTTATTGCTAACATACGCAATACTTTTAACAGATGGGTTGAACTGGCAGGTGTCAACAAATCTTACGACAAGTTAGTCGATTTGTTATTAAGGGATAAAGTATTATCTTCTGTCAGCTCACCATTCTTTGCTTATTTGCAAGAAAGAAAACCAGAAACAATTGATGAGTTAGAAAAAAAATTTCTTTAAATTTACTGTACAGCACATCCGAATGCTAATATTTCTGGCTCGTTGATAAGAGAACCACTTCCTGTAGCCTCCAATATGGCATATAATAATAACAAACCGAGAACACACAGTGTGGACAGAGGTAGGTTCAAAGGAAACTATGACAATAATTTTCATAAGGGACAGAATAACTTCAACAATAACTTTAATAGAGGAAGACGACAAACCAGAAAATATTCACCTCAGTCAAGATACAACAGTAATCCTCGCAACTCAAGTTATAATCGGTCATATCAATATAATAATGATAACAATTGGAAGAATGGCAATAATTATAACTCGAGACATCGAGATAACAATTATAATAGACGACAACGAGATAATTCAACTAATTATTCTCGTAATCGTTCCCATTCTCGTGGATCTTCACATTATAACCATAATACCGGGGCAGCAGTGACAAATGATATCACCCCTAAGGTTCAGGTTCCACCTAACGATAATACAATGAATTCTTCTGCTGCATGCTTTGCTATAAATTATAACGTGGCAAATAGTTGCCCACAATGCAATCTTATTTTTCAGAAGGCAAAGGAGACTGTGCTAAACTGCGGACACATTACACCAGAAGTAGGTCTCGCAGCCAATGATGGAACAGGCTCTCTTATTTTTAACAGAGGGATAGTAAATGGTTCTGTAGTTTCTGTATTGAGAGATTCGGGGTCCACAACCATTGGAGTGCGACAGTCGCTGGTACATCCTAGCTGTGCAACGGGGGAATATGTTCGTTGCATGACTTTTGGGGGAACTATTGAGTTTTACCCCACAGCTATTATTCATGTTAACACACCTTTCTTTTCAGGACAAGTTAAGGTATGCATGCTTCAGAATCCAATTGCAGATCTGATGTTGGGACGCATCCATGGTAGTAAGGATTGTTCCCCACAGGAAATTGAGGAATGGGAATTAAATAATGTGCAATCTTATTGCAATGCTAACGCTGTCATTGCAACAGCTACATTACGGGCCAACAAAATAAAATACATGTGGCACAGTGTTCTCCAATTTCAGTCTCAGTACCATTCTGGAAATCGATAAGGAGAAGGATAAGACTCTCCTACAGGATAAAAAAGTATACTAAAACTACCAGTCCATCCTAGGAAGATTAGAAAATCATTTCGAGGCAGATATACCTTTTCTCAAGAGAATGCCGCCAAGTCGGAAAATAGATGTTGGCGACAAGATCATATTAACAGTGATCTAATAAAATGGTTGAAAAAATGGGAAAAGATCCACACCGGATGTCCCGAACAAAGGTAATGATGTGAAGTTCTTTGAAAAATGGGAACTTAACTAATAAAAAAAAAGGTACAAATAAATAAGTCAATCATTATGAGACTTAACATCATCTCATAAGACTACCATAATCCAAAAGATTTAAATAGAAGAACTATTTATCACGTTTAGTGACACTGATCCCACATACATTGGGAAGGGTGCATAAGGATCTCGCATATCCAAAAGTGTTATTTGTGCGCAATCTGCCACACGGGAACTAGGTTTAGATGGCAGGCACTTAGAAATTTCTTAAATGACACGGCAACGTTATATTTCTAACGGTTGTTGTCACCTACCACAAGGTACAAGGTATGGTGAAATTTCTATAGTTGACATTTCACGTAGCAAAGAGATGTTTATGTAGAAGATTGGTTGTGCTGTCACCTCGAATGGTCATCGAGCATGATAATGGATGCTTACTTTAACCATCTTTATTGTCTACGGTTCCACAATTAAGTAACCTAATTCTGCATCACGCAGATAACATGCTATGGTAATCAATTGTCTCATATCATTGATGACTCATCATAGTCATTCATCATTTTCTTTTCTTTACTAACTTGGTCCTTTATAACGTTACTGATAAAATTTCAGACGTTGATTTCTTACGTCTTAGATATCAATGGGATAGCAGGGCATACAGAAAGATATTCCATACACGTCCTAGACACTTACAGTCAATATTGTCAATGACACATACAATTTCATACACGTCCCATACACTTACAGTCAATTTTTCATGAATTAGATGACAATACTGTATCTACTTGTTTATTCTAATCTATCTGTTATACAGGAGGAAGAATCAGTTTTCCTGAAGTGCAGATGATGCCTTTACCTGTACTACTGTCCAATCTACTGAATCTTGGCGTGATGTGACCATTTCTTCTACGGTTACACCCCAACCGCATCAACGCGTTGCGGCTCTTCTACAATCTATACCAGATGTGTTAACTGATGTACCGGGTTGCACATCTGTAATTAGTCACGATATTATTCTGAACGATGATACACCAATTCGTGTTCATCCTTATTCTGTACCTCTACATTTTCTGAGTAAGACATCTCAGGAACTCGAACAGACGATATCATTAGGTATTATTGAGACTAGTACATCTCCATTTTCTTCTCCTTTAGTCATTGTCCGGAAAAAGGACAACAACATACGTTTATGTGTTGACTATAGGAAACTTAATGCGCAGACAGTACCAGATAGCGAACCACATCCTATCCTTGACGATTTACTTCCTCGTCTATCCAATGCTACACTTTTCACTAAAATTGACTTAACTAAAGGTTATTGGCAGATTCCACTAACCGAAAGAGCCAAATACTACACAGCATTCTCAACTCCACGAGGTCTTTACCAGTGGAACGTGATGCCTTTTGGGCTAATAAATGCTCCAGCTACCTTTATTCGCATGATGCGAAAAAATTTATCAGGTAGATCAGATATAATTACCTATATTGACGACATATGTTTGTTCAGTTCATCATTTGAGGAAAATTTTTTGGGTCTTAAATCAGTTTTGGAAATATTGCGGGATAACCATTTAACCGCTAAACCAACTAAGATTCAAATAGCGTGTAATGAGATAACATTCCTGGGACACATTATTGGATCGGGACGTATCCAAACAATTCCCAGTACGGTTTCTAAAATATTAAATTTATCTGTTCCTCAAACGAAGAAACAGGTTAGGAGTCTGTTAGGTTTAATCCAATACTATAGCAGATTTGTACCTCACCTATCATCCATCACGTCTGTCCTGTCATCATTACTAAAGAAGAACACGCCTTTAATGATAAATTGGACCGACGAATGTGACAAAACCTTTCGCACTATCTTAAAAATATTTTCATGTCTACCTATTTTAAGAATACCAGATGCTTCTAAAAAGTTTGTTCTACGTACAGATGCGAGTAATTACGGACTCGGGGCATGTCTACTGCAGTATCATGATGATGTCCTTCACCCCGTAATGTATGTCTCACGCAAACTGAAACCTCCTGAGACAAAATATTCCACTGTGGATCGAGAATTGCTCTCCGTAATCTGGGCAATTACAAAGTTGGAGAAATTTTTACTGGGATCACCATTCCTGATCCAGACTGATCAGAAATCAGTGGCAGCATTACGTCGCTCAAATCATAAAAGTGCTAAACTTGCAAGATTTGCTATTACGTTGCAACCCTACGAATTCGAGATACAGTCGATACCTGGAACTGAAAATGTCATAGCCGACACGTTGTCCAGACATTCTACGGATTCTGAATGAATTTTCAATTTCACGAAAAATTTTCTGACTAGTCAAGCATTACATTTGCAATAAACAGTATTGATATCAAGTCAGAATATTCAACAATTCAGTTGGACTTCCTACCTAAATAAGGACATTTCGAAATAAACTATGGTGATCAAAATTATCAAGATTTACGGATCGTTTGAAGGTTTGAACTTCAATTCCACTTTGAGTATCACTCAAAATAAACAATCTCTGATGAAGAAGGGACAGATACTTTGATGACTTAGTCAATTAACTTTCAAATTTTAATAAAGGAACTAACAATGAATGGATCATCAAATCATAATTTGATAATATGAACCTTGTGTCTTAATGAACGTTCATACAATTCAACAGGAGGTAACAACGATTGGATCTTCATGTCCAATATTATTAATTTTTCTAAATTAGTATATAATAGATAATAAAGTCAAAGTGTGATGAAATAAAAAAAATAAAATATACTATGAAAAGATGAAACAAAAGAATATCACACCAATTAAACCTTTTAATTAGTGTAATTATCAAGGTAATGGATAATACATTATGACATTTCATATATATAGTTAAAATGTATGAATTTTTTCTGTTCTTTTGATTATGTCAATTTAATTAGGTGTCTATCCTTACACTTCATTTTCACACACATTCTAATTTAATGTAGACTTTAATATTTGGTTTTAATTGTCCGTACTTCTCAATTTTATTTCTTTTACTCTCTTATACTATTTCTCATTTTCTTCAATTAGATATTAATTAGTTAATACCATACGTACATACTATAATTAATTATTTTAATTTTAGTTAGTTAGAATAATTTTAATAACACCTCACATTATTAGTTAGTCTATACATACAACAAATTAATTAGTTAATTAATTAGTGACAGTAACATTTACTTGTTTAATATAAGTTATATGTATGATATGACGTTGATTTTATTATAATATATTACTGACATGATTGCGACACTGTTCTAGATAGAACATCGTAGTTCATACGTCGGGTTTTGTTAAATTTTTGATTAATATTGTTCAAAAAAAAAAAAAAAAAAATCTATTTCATAGATTTTTTTTTTTTTTTGCCCCCGTCTGACAGGAAATCTGTTACGGTGTTATTTTTAAATGATGGCGTCTGCTGGGGTTTACCCATGTGCAAACGTTTAGGGGTCATTAGTATTTATAGAATATGTCGATATTTTACGGTATAGTGAACGCGAAATATATGCGGAGATGATGACGCATTCGCGTTGGGTAGGTCACGCCGGGTGACTTGGTTACTGGGCCTTTGTTACGTTATCCGTCAAGCACGAAGGTCGTGTCTTGTAATTCTTCCAAGGAATTAAGGCTGAGTATATAGCCTATATTTTATAGATGAATCGATGTAGACTTCAGGGTCAGTTCGGAAATTAATCTAAGCATGAGATTAATTAAATTAAACTAATAATGGAAGAAGAATCGTATTGTGATTCAATTTGTAGATGTCAAGAACTCATGTGCTCATTTCTGGCTGTTGATTAAACAGCGCACGTATATAGCCACGATGTTCTTCTGACACATTGTTTTGACACGGACGGACATGAATACTATGCATGTAATTTCCTAATGAACTATGTATGAACTATATCTGGATGTACCACAATGTGAACTGTTCTTCGTGCGTCAATTTTGTATTAAATATTGGACTCAATCGAAGGCTTACCACATTCCTTTGATTACGTTTTGATTGCTTCAACTTTGCATTGTTGATGGTCCTTTGACCTGGTGAACTCTCTTCTTGTAAGAAGTTATAGAAATAAATGGATCAGTTCGTACGGAGCCGGGGTTTGCTTGGACACAAGTGGCGTAACGATAATTAAGCAAGCATCCCAACTGAACTTACAATAATAGAACAAAGGACCCTCCAACACCAGTAAACCACCCACGCAACAGTGGTGGCCTCTATGCCAACTTTACGTGTAGTGTTGGGCAGAGCAACCTAACCTTCGAGGTGAAGACAGGAGTACGACAGGGATGCCCCTTATCAACCACTCTTTTTTTAACAGTCATAGACTGGGTGATGCGCCAGACAACAGAGGGCAGTCCAAGAGGAATAAGATGGACTACATTTTCTACATTGGAAGATTTGGAATATGCAGATGACATTGCACTGCTGGCACATTCACATCAACACATCCAGGAAAAAACAGATAGACTTAATAAATTTAGCCAGCAGGTTGGCTTGAACATCAATTTAAAGAAGTCTGAGGTCATGACGCTCAATGTGAGCAACCCTGAGCCCATATCAGTAAGGAATCAGCAATTGGTACAGACAGATACCTTCACATACCTAGGAAGCATAGTAACACCAGACGGTGGGGCAGGCAAAGACATCAACATCAGAATGAATAAGGCAAGAACAACTTTCTTTAGCCTAAATAACATCTGGAAGTCCTCTCAATACAGCACAAGCACAAAATTAAGATTATACCAGAGTTGCGTGCTTTCTGTGCTTCTCTATGGTGCGGAATGCTGGAGAGTCACAGAGAAGGAAATGTCAAAATTGTCCTCTTTTCACACAACATGCCTAAGAAAAATTCACCGCATCTTTTGGCCGAATACCATCACCAACCAAGATCTGCTTACTCGTAGCAAGCAAGAGGACATGCACACCATCATAGCTGGCAGACGCTGGAGCTGGGTTGGTCATGTCCTCAGAAGAGACCCCGATGCCATCACAAGAACAGCTATGCTTTGGACCCCTGAAGGAAAGCGAAAGAGAGGCCGACCAAAAACAACTTGGCGGAGGACTGTGGAGGCTGAGATGCAAAGAATGAACCAGAGTTGGGGGCACTGTACGAAGGATGGCCACCGACCGTGCAAAGTGGAATCAATTTGTTGTTGCCCTACAAGACGCCACTAGGCGTGATGGCCACTGACTGCTTTGACGGTCGGTGGTTAAGGATCGAAGAAGAAGAGAAACTAGGAAACCTTGTAACTCTCATACCGCATACACACCTCATTTATCCCCTCACTCAAATAATGTGGGACTTCGTATTTTCAACACTGGGGGGGGGGGGGGGGGGGGGATGGAGAGTAGAGTACACACATACACAGACGCAGACAAAAAGAAACCGCAAGATCGGACTAAGGTAGGTGAAAATAGAAACAAATCTAATAATGGAAGCGGAACAATGTGATATATTTAATTATCCATCTTAATTCTTGCAACCGAAGAGCTCAAAATATATTTGCTTATTCCAGAATCTGACTTGTCAATGAACAGCCTATATTTGGGCTAATGACACCTACAGTATAAATGTACATATCTCTTTCTAATACTGCCAGCGTAACCTGCTTGATGCGTGATGCCATATGATGATGGATGGTATCCGCATGTCTGGTTTTGTGTAGTGTGCAGATGTTTTCAGTCAAAACAATGTTCATACAAAATAACAGGGCAATCCACATAGGACGTCAGTAAACTCACGACGTATAAAGTCAATGATTCTTGTAACAGCCGTTGACGTTTTTCTTCATTATTTATTGTGGACGCCACAGTGACAAAATGGTTACGCGAATATGTAGACACATCAAACAGTCATTATCACAGCAACATTCAATACAGCAATAGACGGTAGACAGCATTACAATGATGAGTCAGATGCATGTTATATTTCATAGTGCTGTAAATGTAGTCAGGTGGGAAAACTCCATCCTTTTCTATAACAGCCAGGAGATAACCAGATGTATGAGATCAGTTCACTCTCCTTAATCTGACTTCAGCAAGACAGACACGTCTGCCGAAGTATAAATAATGTCCTCAAAAATATCCTCTAGATAACAAAGGTTTTTCAAACCTAGTTCAGGTAACCAAGTAGCAAGTAATAGTCCTTGGGACCTGCATCAACCGATGCAGCACAATACAGCGACATGTGAGCTAGGAAAACATCTCGTGACGACGACTTTCGAAGACAGGCTATGAGCCAGAAATCGTTCACGACCAAAAATCGATAGAGTTAATGAAAATGTTAATTTACCTTGCTTTCATGAAATACACAGAAATATCACGCCTCCCGACATGTGGGAAACACTAGAGGTATTATCTCGAATAAACGAAATATCCATTAAGAGGACTACACATCCCTGACAGAACAAAAAATAGCGGAGATCCCCTCTTCAACGAGGCATCTCTTTCGCCATTCCAAATCGCTCACTCCACTAGTGGTGGGCGGAAACCGATCGACCAAGAAGCAAGACAAGTCATGCGCAGTCCAGCGCAAAATGACCACAGCTCAAACTTAACTGCATTCGATACCAACGCGAGAAGACAAATGCTTACCGAGAAAAGTAACTATAAATTTCAAGCAGTTGTTGCCCTTGCGTTATAAAATAGATATTGTAAAAAACGATGTTGCGAGAATTTATCACGCAACATATCACCACCTCCTCCCGATAAAAAAAAATGTGGAACATATTTTTTTTTTTTTTAAATATCAAAGAGCATGCGATAAGCGGCTCAAAACGCACGAATTATGCGCTGATAATTAATTAAATTGCCTAACATGAGGCTAAATATAGAGTGTCTGGTGAGGATATACCTCAACAGAAAAAATAAATATGTCTCAAAAAATATTCACATCGGGGAGGTGTCACCAACACACATCACGTTAGCATGTAAACACAATATACGTATGCAAGTTACTATAATCATCATTAAACAGCATACTCTAATATTGTCTTTAAAAATGGATGTACAAATCTGATAGGAAAATTTAAATAGTACATTATTTGACATGTAATGACATAAGTACATAGTAAAGTTAAACTACATGACGATCCAGGACATATGCTCTGGTATTCCGAGGGTAAGTACACAATCTAGAACTCGTCATGCTTGATACTAGTAAGGTAAGTCCTCAGCTCAACAATGACATTCTGAGAAAGTACAAGCAATATAATGCTAATTAATAACTAATATGCTTCATAAGGTACAATACATTATTAATAATTGTGGCTGTTTAGTAAACTAACGGCCCTTATATTAACTACTCAGTCCTCCTCTATCATCGTAAAAACGAACAGAAGAAGATGACAACAAAGCACGATAGTGTGTACATATAAAGTGAGTACAGATGTGCTAATCTATTGTAGTAATATAGGTGTGTTATGACTCTGTAATATATAGGAATATAGGACAGAAGTATTAGTTAGAGTCATGTGGGCATCTAGACAAAATGTCAGCCATCACATTATCCGCACCACGGATAGCTCGTACCGTGAAGTGAAAAGGTTGAAGAGCTATAGCATATCGAGTGGATCTCGAACTCTTCAAATTCTTAGTCTGAATAGCTGTAAGAGCTTTCTGATCAGTCTCTAGAATGAAATGTGCGCCCAGGAGGAATCTTTGTAGCTTTAGAATTGACCAAACCATCGCTAACAACTCACGGTCTAAAACCGAGTAGTTCCTCTCTGCCGCATTTAGTTTTCTAGAAATGTACATAACAGGATGCAGAGTATGTGCATATTCTTGCATCAGTGCTGCTCCAATCCCAGTGGATGAAGCATCACTCCGAAGAACAAAAGTCCTATCAAGAGTAGGTAATCTTAAGATGGGAGGAGAAGAAAATATATTCTTGATTTGGTCTAATGAAGATTGGCATTCTTCAGACCAACGGACCAGATTAGGCGAACCTTTCTTCAACAATGTTGAGAGAGGTGCCATGATCGAAGATAAATTTGGAATAAATCTCCCATAAAATTGAATTAAACCTAAGAGACTCCTAACTTGTTTCTTCGTTTTAGGAACAGAGATGTTCAGTATTTTGGAAGTATTGTGGTCTTCTGTCTTCAAGAGTCCATGACCAACACGATGACCCAGGAAAGAGATTTCACCAAAACCAACAAAAGCTTTAGAAGGTTTTGCTGTCAAATTATTCTCACGTAGAGTGGACAGTAAGTCATATAACCCTAAATAGTGATCTTCCCAGGTATCACTGAAGAGACAGATGTCATCTAAGTATGCGATGACATCCGAACGATGTGACAGAATTCGACGCATCATGCGAACGAAAGTTGCAGGGGCGTTCATGAGACCAAAAGGCATAACATTCCATTGAAATAGACCCCTAGGTGTAGAAAAAGCAGTAAGAGGTTTGGCATGCTCTGCTAAAGGCACTTGCCAATAACCTTTAGACAAGTCAAGTTTAGTGAAGAATCTAGAATTAGAAAGTCTAATCAGTAGATCTTCTAACAAAGGCATCGGTTCAGCATCGAACTTTGTGACCTGATTCAATTTGCGATAATCAACACAAATTCGTATGTTCTTATCCTTCTTCCGGACAATAACCATTGAAGAAGAATATGGTGAAGTCGATGGTTCAATTATATTTAATTGAATCATTTCATCCAATTCCTTTTCCACCTGCGACTGAAAGTGTATAGGAATAGGATACGGCCTAACCCTAAATTGGATTATTGTCGGTAAGAATTATGTCATGTTCTATGACATCTGTGTGTCCAGGAATGTCAGTGAGAACATCCTGAAATGTTTGTAACATCGACGAGACTTGTCGATGTTCGTCACCAGAAAGATTAGGAGAAACAGAAACGTTTTTCCAAGATTCCGTGGAATGTAATGGAACCACTGGAAGGGGAAGGTTGACATCAGAGAAGGTAGCTTCCTCATCCTGTATGACAGACAGGGATGAATAATGACCGTGAGGTGCAGGAGCATCATCCGTTGCCTGGAAAATAGGCAGCAAATAGTCCGGACGTTCGTGAAATTCCGAAAGCATGTTTATGTGGAAAGTTTTATGCTTTCCATCAATATCTACCACATAGTCAACATCGGAAATCCGAGAGACTATTGCATACGGACCTTTCCATGCAATAAGAAGTCTATTTTCCCTACTGGGGAGTAGGACGAATGCTTTGTCACCTGGACAAAGTTGTCGTAGACATCTATTCTTGTTAGCAAACTGTCTTGCCTTCTCTTTAGCAATTTCTGATGAAGCAGTTGCTAGCTTACATGCCTCAATGATTTTTTTGTCTAAGAGCAATGACATACTCATATGAGGATTGAGTTTCATCGCTAATATCATCGGCAGTGATGAGATCGTGTAATAAAGACATAGGGCCACGTGGACGCGCGCCAAAGACAAGTTCGAAGGGAGAAAATCCTGTGTGTTCATTAGGGACTTCTCTATAGGCAAAGAGAGCAGCGGGTAAAACCCTGTCCCAATCTTGAGGATGATCTTCAGTTATCTTACCAAGCAAAGTCTTGAGCGTTCTATTCAGACGCTCAACTAACCCATTAGACATAGGATGGTAGATACTGCTGAGAGATCGTTCAATATGTAAGGTAGACATTACCTGTGACATAGTGTCAGATATGAGTTGAGTGCCATGGTCTGACAATATTTCTCTGGGGAACCCCAAGCGAGAAAATATCAACCAAAGAGCATCTGCAATATCTGTAGTAGATATGCTCTTAAGAGGAATAGCCTCTGGCCAACGTGTGCACATATCGACACATGTAAGGATAAACTGATGTCCTCTGGCCGACTTGACCTTAAAAGGGCCAATAATATCAATGGCCATTTTCTGAAACGGCCGAATAGGAATGTCAGCAGCCTGGATAGGCGCAGCATGTCGTGGTCCTCTAGATTTGACCTCCTGACATACCTTGCATGATCGGCAGTAAATACGAATGTCCTTATTGACAAAAGGCCAAAGAAAGCCGCAAGGACTCTCGACTTCGTACGGGCAAAACCCATATGTCCAGCACATTGCGAGTCATGAGCATGTTGCAATATTTGCACTCTCATGCTCTTGGGAACAAGAATTTGCGAATGTGCCGACGTAGTCGAATCTTGTACCATACGTACAAGTACGCCGTTTCTCATTGCAATCCAAGATTTTCTATTTGTATCCTGATTCGGATCACCTTTCTTCGCAAGAATGAAGAATTTTTTTAAAGAAGGATCTTCTTCTTGCAATTTTATGAAAGAGTCACGAGTGATCACTAAGTGACTATCTTGGCTATCAACTTCATTATCACTATTCAGTGAAGTTTCGGGTGTTTGTAGAGCTTGTGCTCTTGTAACTACTGCATTTGTAGCTTGCATGTTATTATCTTCCCAAGCAGCAATCTGCTGTGGGGTACACTCCCTAACTCCGTGAATACGACCAATAATAAGGTCCGCAATAGGATTAGGTAAGAGACAAGCATGCACATCTCCAGTAAAGAAAGGAGTGGCAATGCGAATTACAGCAGTAGGATATTTTTCTAGAGTGCCGCCAAATGTGACACATTTAATAACCCTTCCTGTAGCACAAGATGGATCTACAAGCGATTGTCTAACACCAATAGTGGTGCATCCGGAATCGAAAAGTAGTGAGACCGGAGTATCATTAACAAGACCCTTATGTAGAATTAAAGAACCCCTCCCGTCATGCGCAACAGCAGCAGGAAGAGCGGGAAGTGGGTGACCACAACTCAAAGTAGTTATGGTACCCGGTTCGAATAAAGTACTGCATTGGGGGCATTTGTTTGCTCTCTCAAAGTCAAAAGCAGAACCAGTGACAGCGTCAAAGTTTTTTATTATCAACAACATGATTACAGGCTCCCTCAGTTTCCTGTTGTACAGCATTAGCCTGCTGATATCTCTTTTTTTTTGTGTTGAGATCTACCCCGACTATTATTACCTCTGAAGTTATCAGAGTTATTATTATCTCTGCAGTTATTATTGTCTCTATTGTAATTGTTATCCTGGTTCGAATTCCAGTTTCCACGATTACTATCATGTTCACATTGATGCGAACATCTATTTGTTTGGTTCTGAGGTCTTCGGCAGGAATAACCTCTATTACCATATCCTCTTTTGAAATGCCTATAATTATTAGGGTGATAGTAACGACCACTATCAGGTTGTCTCCAATTCTTCGAAGAAGAATCACCATGAAATTGGTTTCCATGATTTTGACAGAAATTACCGCTACTCTTTCTATCAAAATTTTGTTGGGATCTACGAGCAAAGTTTTGACCATACGGAGCTGCCGAAGCAACTGGTAAACCTTCTTTCACCTTAGAGTTACCCATGGTTATGTGTGGGTGTGCAGTTACGTATTGGCAACAGAAATCTTCCATTTCTTTTATTGTTTTAGGTTTACGTTCATGAAGGAAAGCAAGGAAAGACTCATTGACAGACGACATGACTTTGTCTCTAAGTATTAAGTCCATAAGTCCTTCATAAGTTTTTTCCGTCTTAGATAGTTCAACCCATCGTGAGAAAGTAATGCGTATTCTTGCAATAAACTCGGAGAATTCAACTCCATTTTCAGGTAACATGTTTTTAAATTGTAGACGATAGCCGTCTTCGTTTAGCTGATATTTCTTTAACAGAGCGGCCCTGACAACCTCATAATTGTTCTTGTCAGGTTCATCCACCATATTTAATATACTTAGAGCTTTACCTGTCAGTATCCCTGATAACTGATAAACATATTTTGCTTTGTCTATGTTATGAGCTGTACATGCTTGTTCAAATCTGTCCAGATAGAACATTATGTCATCACTGGAAGGACTAAATGTTGGTAACTTAATCTTAAAAGTATCATTATTAGCCTTACCAGAAGATGAACCCTTGTTTGAATCATTACCATTACTCATGTTCATCAATTTCAATTTTTCCAACTCTAAAGCTAAGACCTTTTCTTCATGTTCCATTTTTGCTTTCTCTTTCCTCTCATCAGATTCTCTCTGTAATCTTCTCTCCTCAGCCTGAGCCTCTATTTGAAGTCTTTCAGCTTCTTTCTCAAGTCTTTTATTCTCAGCTTCTTTTTCAAGTCTTTTATTCTCAGCCTCTTTTTCAAGTCTTTTATTTTCAGCCTCTTTTTCAAGTCTTTTATTTTCAGCCTCTAGCTGGAGTTTTCTTTCCTCAGCTTCTGATTCCCTTTTTTGTTTTTCCATTTCCATTTGGAATCTTTTTTCATCCACCTGCATCTGCAGTTTCTTTTGTTCAGCTTCCATATGCAGTTTCTTTTGTTCAGCTTCCATTGCTTTATCATATCGAGCAGTTGCAAATTCTTCTAACTTATCACCAGTCTTCCCAAGCAATTTACCCTGCTCAATAAAGTGCTCAAATGTAGACATGTTGTCTAACATATGAGTCCAAAACCTGAAATAATTAACTAATTTATTTCAAACCTAAGTGTAACAAGTCTTAATTAAGCACTTGTATATTCACATCACCTTATATTATCCCAGTCTCTGTGGGAAACAAGTCTCCAATCAAAGAACTTGTATATGAAATATCACCAATCAATTCTTGATCATAAGTGCACTTCTCATTCAATAGTGCACAACACTATTCATCATTCATTTATCATCAGTGTAGTAGTAACAGTGCATTAGCATAGCCCATTAACTAATTACTATAACTGTAAACAATGACTATGTAAACACATGCAGAATGTAAACATTGAAAATGTAAACAATGCAAACAATGTAAACAATAACAATGTAAACAATAACAAAGATCAGCAACAATACAAAAACGTTCGCAGAAATCAACTAAAAATAAAGCAGAAATTAATGAAATATCACAAAAAATGTGACGATATCTACGATAGAATTAAACAAAATACATGACACCACAGTGTATAAACAAAAATGTTGTATGAAACTAAATTATAGACAAGAGTAGGCTAACAAATACAAACAAATCAAAACAAAACTAAAGAATGCGAAATAATAACGAAAACAATATTAAAACATGTCATCACAGCTAACATAAATAGCAACAGAAGTCGCTTAGCAAATTCCAGTATCGGAAATTTGCAAACCCTACAGGAAACGCTCACAATAGACGACCTCTATGACGTGGCATAATCTAACGGAGACACCACCCAACCGAGAACCCGCTGAAATATAAACATATAAATATACAAATAACATATAGACATATAACATATAGAATGAGATGATACACAGAAGACTCAGCAGAAGTATAAGGGCACAGTTTACATACAAACAGGCCACTTAACTTATAGGCTTCCAATCGTCGAACAGCAGAAAAAACGGATGTCAATCAACGTCCTAAAGAGCGAAGCTCCAACGATGATGGCACATCTGAACTGCTTCCACTGCTAACACGATGGTACAAGAGCTTCTGAAATACTGTATGTTGAGTTGTTTCGGCACTTGACCTTCTAATCCAAAAGTAAGTTGATGGAAATCGGTACTTGGCCTTCTTCAGAAAACAACCCGTTTCAACCGGCACTTGACCTTCACAAAAACGACAGCACTGGAACCTTGACAGCAGCAACTTGCTTGACTTGCGTAAAAGATAACAGCAGTCCGAGTTATCCGGCAACATGTAACAACGCCGGGTACTGTCAAATTCTTGTTTCCGTCAAAAAATTGAAATTTTGACTTTTACCGGGCAACGCCGAGTACTTTGAAAATTTTGAAGATGTTGGCTGTCTTGAAGAATGTTAATTTCTTGAAGGATGCTGATGAATTCTTGTTGAAAATGAAGTGGGTAAGGGACCCCGTGTTTGCTGGTACCAGATCAACCCAGCTTATGGCCACCAAATGATGCGTGATGCCATATGATGATGGATGGTATCCGCATGTCTGGTTTTGTGTAGTGTGCAGATGTGTTCAGTCAAAACAATGTTCATACAAAAATAACAGGGCAATCCACATAGGACGTCAGTAAACTCACGACGTATAAAGTCAATGATTCTTGTAACAGCCGTTGACGTTTTTCTTCATTATTTATTGTGGACGCCACAGTGACAAAATGGTTACGCGAATAAGTAGACACATCAAACAGTCATTATCACAGCAACATTCAATACAGCAATAGACGGTAGACAGCATTACAATGATGAGTCAGATGCATGTTATATTTCATAGTGCTGTAAATGTAGTGAGGTGGAAAACTCCATCCTTTTCTATAACAGCCAGGAGATAACCAGATGTATGAGATCAGTTCACTCTCCTTAATCTGACTTCAGCAAGACAGACACGTCTGCCGAAGTATAAATAATGTCCTCAAAAATATCCTCTAGATAACAAAGGTTTTTCAAACCTAGTTCAGGTAACCAAGTAGCAAGTAATAGTCCTTGGGACCTGCATCAACCGATGCAGCACAATACAGCGACATGTGAGCTAGGAAAACATCTCGTGACGACGACTTTCGAAGACAGGCTATGAGCCAGAAATCGTTCACGACCAAAAATCGATAGAGTTAATGAAATGTTAATTTACCTTGCTTTCATGAAATACACAGAAATATCACGCCTCCCGACATGTGGGAAACACTAGAGGTATTATCTCGAATAAACGAAATATCCATTAAGAGGACTACACATCCCTGACAGAACAAAAAATAGCGGAGATCCCCTCTTCAACGAGGCATCTCTTTCGCCATTCCAAATCGCTCACTCCACTAGTGGTGGGCGGAAACCGATCGACCAAGAAGCAAGACAAGTCATGCGCAGTCCAGCGCAAAATGACCACAGCTCAAACTTAACTGCATTCGATACCAACGCGAGAAGACAAATGCTTACCGAGAAAAGTAACTATAAATTTCAAGCAGTTGTTGCCCTTGCGTTATAAAATAGATATTGTAAAAAACGATGTTGCGAGAATTTATCACGCAACACTGCTGTTATTATGCTTTGATGTTGATGACCTCGGTTGATGACAGGTTGTAAGCCTCGACATAATACTTCCAGCAAGCTCCTTTCTTTTAATGTGCTCTAACGAAACGAGATATCGATCCGCCGTATCGATTCTAAACCTGACGTTTTCTTGTACTTATCTACACATGTAATTTAGTTTCTGTAGGAAAAGTTTACTTCTGTGGAATAACTGGCACACTTTTGGCTAAGATTTTCAAAATAGATCTTAGTAGAAAGAGTGTTAAAGTGCCAAGAATTATGTGTATGGGGACATGTCATCAAGGCCAGGGAATGTGTATGTGGACGGATAGTAATGTATAAAATCACTTGAAGCCATATTTTAACCCCTTTATTTCCTTCTTGCTAGATTTCTCATCTCACACTTCATTACCAATCACACATTTCAGACTTTTTATCACTGCAACTTAATTTCCCCAATCCCACGCAAAAGTACACATAACAACTCAGTTTTTCTTGGAAGAAGAAAGGAAACCTTATTTGTTCTCCAGTAGTCACCAAGGCTTTGATTTTTGAACGATGGTTTAGCTTCAAGATCCACACACAAATAACTTAGTTCATCTTATAGGTGAGATTCAATGGCTACATTTTCCTTTCTACGTTAAACAGCATAACAATCCAATCAAGTATATGCCATTTCTCCAGGTCCTGAAGACGAATGTAAAAGTTTTCCCATAATTTGTTGAGGTGATTAATGTATAACTCAAAGTTTAATCGATCCCTAATCGACCCTCTGGAGTTTATCGACCCGTGGAGGTCGATATCGTCTACTTTGAGGACCCCTGGTTTAGAGTAATATAACTTTTTTTCTTCAGAGGGTCGTTTATAATGTTATGTTTAACATTGCAATATGAGAAAAAATAATAAAGTCATATAATATGGAAAAAGTAGGGTAATAAAAGGGAATGTGACACATTGTCCCAGGATTGTCTCCCCTGCTCTGCAGCGGTGGTCCAACTATGGCCAAACTTAGAATCTAAAATTTAGGTGTTCAAAGGTCATCATCCTTCGCTCAAGATTACTCTTGGTAGAGATACAAATAGAAGAATGATGCTTCTATTTCAGGGAGCCTCACAGGAATTTTAAGAAAGCAATCAAAACAACTGAGATCATCTAAGCAATCATGAACTTTTTATCTTCCCGCCACTTCTGTATGGAGAAATAAATTTGCTCATATTTTCTGACAGCCCAACTGAAGTGAATCAGTACAATATTACTTTAATAGCTCTGGATGGTTATCTTTATAAAATAAATGAGGCATACGGGTGCAATTCACTTAATAATGAATAAATCAATTATCAATTATATTTACAGATACAAGATTTAATAACCAATAATAATTAACAAAGTTAAAAATAGATTGATATATGAAAATGAAGCAGGAACCACTGGTAATGACTTTAACGTGGCTTTCGTTAAAAAAAAAAAACGTTCTTTTGCTGGGTCTGACTGCAATACTTAACTAGCCAGGTGTTTACGATGATTTGTTTTTGGTGTTGGATTCCGACACTGTTAGTTCCCAAGGGTGTTGTTGACTGTTCCATTGTTACGGTGTTATTTTAAATGATGGCGTCTGCTGGGGTTTAGCCATGCGCAACGTTAGGGGTCATTAACATTTATAGAATATGTCGATATTTTACGGTATACTGAACGCGAAATATATGCGGAGATTATGACGCATTCGCGTTGGGAAGGTCACGCTGGGTGACTTGGTTACATGGCCCTTGTTACGCTATCCGTCAAGCAAGAAGGTCGTGTCTTGTATTTCTTCCAAGGAAAAAAGGCTGAGTATATAGCCTATATTATATATATAAATCGATGTAGAACTCAGGGTCAGTTCGGTTATTAATATAAGTATGAGATTAATTAAATTAACTAAATGATGGAAGGAGAATCGCATTATGATTCAAATTGTAGCTGTCAAGAACTCATGTGCTCATTTCTGGCTGTTGACTACAACAGCGCACGTATATAGCCACGATGTTCTTCTGACATATTGTTTTGACACGGACGGACATGAATACTATGCATGTAATTTCTGATGACTATATATGAATCTATACAAAAAATACTCAAAGATTATCGAGTTGAAAGAAATAATTTTCCTTCGAGCGAAATGAACACTTTTTGTATCTACACCGATGACGTCACACCCCCTTGACAACAGGATGAATCAGCTGTAGTGATGGCAGCCGCCTTTCAAGGTCTTTGAAGAAGATTATCTATAAACGCTTAACCGAACATTGGAAAAAAGATTCAATCAACATGAGCATGAAATATAGGTCCTACTGTCCGTTGGCGAAGCAAGTATTGTATGAATCTATCGAGGCAAAAAGATAAGTAACTTATTTGAAGGTTACAATAAGTTAATCCTATTTGTCCGATAATGCCATGTTCTTCATTTTCGTAGCCATGTTAAATATTGTTTCTGTCTTTTACATGTAGCGGGTATGGATGGGCGGCGGTTTGGAATGAATAGCGTGGCTCTAAGGATGCCGATATTCATTCTGAATGTTTCTTAAGGCCGTGAATTAATAGCATTTCGCGAAGAACGCGTCGGATATCGGTGATCGTGTCGTTCGGTCTTGCATTAATTCACCTTGCATGTTAGTTGTATAGTCGTGTTATGACTGTGGTATTCTAGTGTATTTGGTTCTAATTTTTATTCAGTTTTGTAACAATGTTGGTAATCTATCGTGTTTTTTCTGACCTTACTATCTTTCAGTTTATATTTTTGTTGTACAACCGTTAATGAGTCCATGTATACGTCACTAATTTTTGTGTACGCAGGTTAATTATCTATTCAGTTCATTCTTTAATTCTCACTTCCGGTCTAGTCAACTTAGTTGTAAATGCATTTTTTTATTGTGAAAATGTCTTGTCGTATGGTAATACTGTTATGTAATCCTTGGTTAACACATTGTATTGTTTGTCTTCATTTCATCCTTCTATAATTTAATATTAATGCTATAATTTCTTCATTAATAATAGGGTATATGAATATGATTAAATTTTTATGAGTTTTAAAGAGGAATTAGGGACTTTGCACCAATTTGCAGTGATGGTCCAAGAAATGGGCAATGCATTTTATTGCTCATGATTATGGCATAATATACTATGCTTAATTATTATAACTTTATAACATATTAAGACATATTTAATGTTAATTAGTACACTTTCTCAGTACTACATTGAGAACTTAGTGGCAATTAAGATTAAATAACCTAATTATTTAGGAATAATACTCATAATTATTGAATATTAATATTAAGTGCATGATATAATTTCAGCACCTTATATAACTAACTATCTTAACTATTTATGATAGATATTAGTGGGTATATATAATATTTTTACAAAATATTATAGATTTGTGGAACTAATAAATAACAGTACAGGAATATTGCAATTTCGTATATTGATTATTCACTCGTCGAGTAATTAGAATTATCGACATATATTCCAGTGGTGATTGCAAGACATAAGTAATTGAATACTTAAATAATTCAACTTCAAGAATGCTTACCTTGGATCATTTCATTAAAATTGGAAAAGATTGTAACAAAAAAGGAGATGCACTCCTTGAATTTGCAGAACAACAACTTGCGAACCATAAGGCAGAAGAGGCTGAAAGGAAAGCTATTGCTAAGGCAGAGATGGAAGAACTTGAAAGAAAAGAGGCTGAAAAGAAAGCTATTGCTAAGGAAGAGGAAGAAAGAAAGGTGGCAAGAGATGAAATCCTACGGATTGAAGAAGAGAATAAATTGAAACGACAGGAAATCATACTGCAGCAAGAAATGGAATTGCAACGGCTTAAATTGGAAACAGCAAAACTTAATTCGCAGGGTGCTGCAGCAAGCCAAAATGATAATGCTCAATCGGGATCTTCTTCCAACCGACTTAAGGGCAATTATTACTTTAAGCTACCACCGTTCAAATTACACGTGGATGACCTATCATCATGGCTGGCGCGCTTTGAGGATATATGTAAGGTCAATAACCTTGACAAAACTGCATGGGCACTTAAACTTAAGGAATTTCTGGATGGCGAACCTGCAAGTGCAGCACAAAATATTGATCCTACATTAGCCACAGACTATGAGGCCATTAAGAATTTGTTATTACGTCGGTTCCATTTGAACGAAGAGGCATGTAGATTACGTTTCAAAAGTTTATTGCCAGATAATAATAAAGATTTTACGGGATTTATTGCTAACATACGCAATACTTTTAACAGATGGGTTGAACTGGCAGGTGTCAACAAATCTTACGACAAGTTAGTCGATTTGTTATTGAGGGATAAAGTGTTATCTTCTGTCAGCCCACCATTCTTTGCTTATCTGCAAGAAAGAAAACCAGAATCTATTGATGAGTTAGAAAAAATTTCTTTAAATTACTGCACAGCTCATCCGAATGCTAATATTTCTGGCTCGTTGATAAGAGAACCACTTCCTGTAGCCTCCGATATGGCATATCATAGTAATAACAAACCAAGAACACACAGTGTAGACAGAGGTAGATTCAAAGGAAACTATGACATTAATTTTCATAAGGGACAGAATAACTTTAACAATAACTTTAATAGAGGAAGACAACAAAACAGAAATTATTCACCTCAGTCAAGATACAACAGTAATCCACGTAACTCAAGTTATAATCGGTCATATCAATATAATAATGGTAACAATTGGAAGAATAGCGATAATTATAACTCGAGACATCGAGATAACAATTACAATAGACGACAACGGGATAATTCAACTAATTATTCTCGTAATCGTTCTCATTCTCGTGGATCTTCACATTATAACCATAATACCGGGGCAGCAGTTACAAATGATATCACCCCTAAGGTTCAGGTTCCACCTAACGATAATACAATGAATTCTTCTGCTGCATGCTTTGCTATTAATTATAACGTGGCGAATAGTTGCCCACAATGCAATCTTATTTTTCAGAAGGCAAAGGAGACAGTGCTAAACTGCGGACACATTCCACCAGAAGTAGGTCTTGCAGCCAATGATGGAACAGGCTCTCTGATTTTTAACAGAGGGATAGTGAACGGTTCTATAGTTTCTGTATTGAGAGACTCGGGGTCCACAACCATTGGAGTGCGACAGTCGCTTGTACATCCTAGCTGTGCAACGGGGGAATATGTCCGTTGCATGACTTTTGGGGGAACTATTGAGTTTTACCCCACAGCTATTATCCATGTTAAAACACCTTTTTTTCACAGGTAACGTGAAGGTATGCATGCTGAAAAAGCCGATTGCAGACCTTATGGTGGGTCGCATACACGGCAGCAAGGATTGTTCACCAGAAGATATTATTGAATGGGAGAGACACAATCTATGCACTGGAAACGCCGCGACAACTAGAGCTCAGACTATGCTCATGGAGAGTGTCAATGATAATAAGATGGATGCGGAGAAACAGGAGGATATTGAGGTCAATTCACCTATTGACAGGGAATCATTTGCAAACAAACAAAAAAATGACAAATCTCTAAATAAATTTTTTAACCTAGTTAATAAGGTTGATAATTTAACATCAGGGAATAATATCAAAAATTGGTTTATTGTTAAAAATGATATACTGATTAGATGCTTTAGTGATAAATCACAGGTAAAACAACAAGTGATGGTACCGGCTGCTTTTAGACGGTACATTCTTCAACACGCGCATGACTCGCAGTGTGCAGGACATATGGGATATACTCGAACACGATCTCGAGTATTGTCTTCATTCTTTTGGCCAGGAGTATCACGGGATATTTCGCAGTATGTACGTTCTTGTACTACATGCCAGGAAGTGAAAGCACGTGGAGCTTTTCACACGGCGCCTATTCAGGCTTGCGATATCTCAGTACGACCTTTTGACAAGATGGCCATAGATATAATTGGTCCACTTCTACCATCTGCGAGAGGACATAGATTTGTTCTCACGTGCATTGATTTATGCACACGATGGCCAGAAGCCATTCCATTGAAGACCACCACTACCACTGATGTAGCTGATGCACTACATCTAATTTTTTCTAGAATAGGGTTTCCTAGAAAATTATTATCTGACCATGGGTCGCAGTTTATATCCGATACCATGAACGAGGTAATGAAAACCTGGAACATTGATAGGAATTTGAGTAGCATTTATCATCCCATGAGTAACGGTGCAGTTGAAAGACTTAACCGTACGCTTAAGCAACTTTTACATAAGGTTACTGTTAAACACCCTCAGGACTGGGACAGAGCACTCCCAGCTGTCCTGTTTGCTTACCGAGAGGTGCCACATGAACAAACTGGCTTCTCTCCCTTTGAGTTAGTTTTTGGTGCCCCTCCGAGAGGTCCTATGGGACTGATAAAAGATTTATTAATTGATGCAGAGATGACTCAGGACACTCAGTCATCTTATGAGTATGTGATTAATCTTCGGAATAATATTATTGAGTCTTGCCAATTGGCAACAGCTTCTTCTGAGGCTGCAAAAGCTAAGGCTCGATCTATACAAAATCGATCTAGACGATTACGCCAATTATTCCCAGGCGATGAGGCTTATGTATTACTCCCTCACAATAACAATAAGTTATTGATCTCATGGACTGGTCCTTATAAGGTTACTGATAAAATTTCAGACGTTGATTACGTCTTAGATATCAAGGGACACAGAAAGATATTCCATATTAATATGCTCAAGCAATTTCATACACGTCCTATACACTTACAGTCAATTTTTCATGAATTAGATGACAATACTGTATCTACTTGTCATTATTCTAATCTATCTGTTATACAGGAGGAAGAATCTTCTTTTCCTGAAGTGCAGATGCCTTTACCTGTACTTATTGTCCAATCTACTGAATCTTGGCGTGATGTGACCATTTCTTCTACGGTTACACCGCAACAGCATCAACGCGTTGCTGATCTTCTACAATCTTTCCCAGATGTGTTAACGGATGTACCGGGTTGCACATCTGTAATTAGTCACGATATTATTCTTAACGATGATACACCAATTCGTGTTCATCCTTATTCTGTACCTCTACATTTTCTGAGTAAAACATCTCAGGAACTCGAACAGATGATATCATTAGGTATTATTGAGACTAGTACATCTCCATTTTCTTCTCCTTTAGTCATTGTCCGGAAAAAGGACAACAACATACGTTTATGTGTTGACTATAGGAAACTTAATGCGCAGACAGTACCGGATAGCGAACCACATCCTATCCTTGACGATTTACTTCCTCGTCTATTCAATGCTACACTTTTCACTAAAATTGACTTAACCAAAGGTTATTGGCAGATTCCACTAACCGAAAGAGCCAAATACTACACAGCATTCTCAACTCCACAAGGTCTTTACCAGTGGAACGTGATGCCTTTTGGGCTAATGAATGCTCCAGCTACCTTTATTCGCATGATGCGAAAAATTTTAGCAGGTAGATCAGATATAATTACCTACATTGACGACATATGTTTGTTTAGTTCATCATTTGAGGAACATTTTTTGGGTCTTAAATCAGTTTTGGAAATATAGCGGGATAACCATTTAACCGCTAAACCAACTAAAATTCAAATAGCGTGTAATGAGATAACATTCCTGGGACACATTATTGGATCAGGACGTATCCAAACAATTCCCAGTACGGTTTCTAAAATATTAAATTTATCTGTTCCTCAAACGAAGAAACAGGTTAGGAGTCTGTTAGGTTTGATCCAATACTATAGCAGATTTGTACCTCACCTATCATCCATCACGGCTGTCCTGTCATCGTTACTAAAGAAGAACATGCCAGTAAGGATAAATTGGACAGACGAATGTGACAAAACTTTTCGCACTATCTTAAACATATTTTCATGCCCACCTGTTTTAAGATTACCAGATGCTTCTAAAAAGTTTGTTCTACGTACAGATGCGAGTAATTACGGACTCGGGGCTTGTCTACTCCAATATCATGATGAAGTCCTTCACCCTGTACTTTACATCTCACGCAAGCTGAAACCTCCGGAGACTAGATACTCGATTGTAGACCGAGAATTGCTCTCCGTAATCTGGGCAATTACCAAGTTAGAAAAATTTCTGCTGGGATCTCCATTTTTGATCCAGACTGATCAGAAATCTGTAGCAGCATTACGTCGTTCAAACCATAAAAGTGCTAAACTTGCACGCTTTGCTATTACGTTGCAACCTTACGAATTCGAAATACAGTCAATACCAGGAACTGAGAACGTCATAGCCGATACGTTGTCCAGACATCCTACGGATTCTGAATGAATATTACTATTTCAAATTTTCTGACTAATCAAGCATTACATTTGCAATGAACTGTATCAATGCCACGTCAGAATATACAACACTTCATTTGGACTTCCTACTTAAATAAGGACATTTCTAAATAAACTATCGTGATCAAAATATCAAGTTTTACGGATCGTTTGAAAATTTGGACTTCACTTCCACTTTGCGTATCACTCATTTCGATTGAAAACCGTTAAAAAGGAACAATCTCTGATGTAGAATGGACATATACTGTGATGACTGATTCAATTACATTCAAAGTTTTAATAAAGGAACTAACGATGATTGGATAATCATATCATAATTCGATAATATGAACCTTGTGTCTTAATGAACTTTCATACAAGTCAACAGGATATAACAACGATTGGATCTTCATGTCCGATATTGTTAAATTTTCTAGTTATTAAATTAATATATAATAAAATAAAGTTAAAGTGTGATGAAATAAAAAAAAAATAAAATATACTAAGAAAAGATGAAACAAAATAATATCACACCAATTAATATTTTAATTAGTGTAATTATCAAGGTAATAGATATTACATTATGACATTTCATACTTATAGTTAAAATGTATGAATTTTTTCTGTTCTTTTCTTCTGATTGCGTTAATTTAATTAGGTATCTATCCTTACACTTCATTTTCACACGCATTCTAATTTAATATATACTTTAATATTTGGTTTTAACTGTCCGTACTTCTCAATTTTTATTTCTTTTACTCTCTTATACTATTTCTCATTTTCTCCAATTAGATAGTAATTAGTTAGTACCATACGTACATACTATAATTAATTATTTTAATTTTAGTTAGTTAGAATAATTTTAATAACACCTCACATTATTAGTTAGTCGATACATACAACAAATTAATTAGTTAATTAGTTAGTGACAGTGACATTTCCTTGTTTAATATAAGTTATATGTATGATATGACTTTGATTTTATTATAAGATATTACTGACATGACCACGACACTGTTCTAGATAGAACATCGTAGGTCATACGTCGGGTTTTGTTAAATTTTTGATAATTTGATTAATATTATTCAAAAAAAAAAAATCTATCTAATAGATTTTTTCCCCCCCCGTCTGACAGGAAATCTGTTACGGTGTTATTTTAAATGACGGCGTCTGCTGGGGTTTAGCCATGCGCAACGTTAGGGGTCATTAACATTTATAGAATATGTCGATATTTTACGGTATACTGAACGCGAAATATATGCGGAGATTATGACGCATTCGCGTTGGGAAGGTCACGCTGGGTGACTTAGTTACATGGCCCTTGTTACGCTATCCGTCAAGCAAGAAGGTCGTGTCTTGTATTTCTTCCAAGGAAAAAAGGCTGAGTATATAGCCTATATTATATATATAAATCGATGTAGAACTCAGGGTCAGTTCGGTTATTAATATAAGTATGAGATTAATTAAATTAACTAAATGATGGAAGGAGAATCGCATTATGATTCAAATTGTAGCTGTCAAGAACTCATGTGCTCATTTCTGGCTGTTGACTACAACAGCGCACGTATATAGCCACGATGTTCTTCTGACATATTGTTTTGACACGGACGGACATGAATACTATGCATGTAATTTCTAATGACTATATATGAATCTATACCTACGTGAATGTCTTGTGTGTGAACTGTAAATAAATTCATGGACTCTGAATTGAGGACTTTATCACATCGATACGTTACAGCTATTTGCTGCATTTGCCAATGTTGTTGATTATGCAAAATGAAGAACTCTTCTGATAAGAAAAATATGTATATATATTGATGAGTTCCGAAGGGAACGAGTGTATTCTTGGACATTCAACAAATGATGAATCAATATAACGTTGACCCCTGTTCCAAGATAATAATCGAACGAAGGACCCTCCAATACCAGTAAAACTACCCACGCAACATCCATCAATCGTCAAATTGTGTGGCAGTAGCACGTCCCTGGCGGTAATGCTGAGGGTAACCACTCCAATGGTCAAGGCAAGCGTCTTCAAGACCCGTCTGATGTAGGCGTCTAGCGTAGACTGCAGACAACTTGAACCACAGACTTGTACCACAAACGTGTACCCCAAACTGAGAGAAAACAAATGTTGCTTCTAAGTATAGGATTTGACATGAGAATCAGGTGCCCTTCGCTTCAATTGAACCATTTCATCTTCCTCAGAAACTTTACCCTCCTTGAGCATTAATGTTAAACTCATGAGGCTGATGAAAGTGCGTTTGGACAGGGGAAAACGACAATTGTATTATTTAAACATGCTTGAACATACACAAGAACTTAATAAAATATTAATATCTACACTATGATATCATCATCCACTCCCTGATAAACATGGTGCTTCGTGCTACCTCTGCTTTTGCGCTCCTTGTGGGGAAACCCGCACGAGCAGTCCCCAGCTCTTGCAGTGGTGGTTCGTGAATCCAATCATTTTTATATGCTGAGGTTGCCACCCTCGTATGAACCTGCATATCCACAAGCAATTACCCATGTTATTTGAGGAGGGTGCCGTACAAGCATTTATCTGCAGTGGGAGCTTATTCCTACTACAACTTCCGGTCATGACAACCTTTAAAACCAGTATCATTATATAGCTTACATCTTACTGAAGGCACGCAGCTGTAAACATTTCTGGCCTGTACGAATATTTTGCTCGAGATTGAAATCTTGCTGGAAAAAATCCAATGTGTTGTTACAGACAATGCACGAAACATGGTTGCAGCAATTGGGCGAACTGAGTACAGCCATTCACTGTATTTCACACACATTCCTCATCTAAGCATTTTACAGGGACTGAAGGCAGCGGACGCATCTCCACTTATAACAAAGTATCGATATCTAGTCAGCATGTCAAGCAAATACCTGCCAACACATCTGATTTTAAAACTAGCCATGCAAGTATTTGTGACGAAGACGAGTCCCAGTTCCACAAATTGCAGCAGGATCTCCCAACACGATGGAATAATACATATTTGATGCTGGCTAGACTATTAGAAGTCAAAGATGCCATACGACAGTATCACTCTGACCATCACAAAAATTACACTATAGGAATCGACACAATTTGCAGAGACAGGCCGGAAAGTAAACAGTTTATGTTTTACTGACCAAAAGGACGTGGTAAAATAAGAGAAAATAGTATGATGGGTGCTTGGTTTGGCAATATCGATGTATGTTGTATTCTTTTAGCATTGTGATAGTCTCATTGCATATTAAGCACAATACTTTGTTATTTGAATCAAAAATGAAATAGTCCCCACCACACAGTTGTTAAACAATGCGACATTCAAAGTCAACTTTTCTGGGGGTTTTTTCTCTCTCTTGTTATGACATGCTGGGTGCGGATAAACATTAATTTGAATATAACCAAATACAAACACTCACTGGCACAAACTCTGGTGCATTTAAGAAGACACCGTTTCAATTCTGTTCAAAGCATTCGAATTAATGAAATGAAGCAGACTTCGGGCAAAAAAAAAGGGGGGGGGGGGTGAAAAAGAATTATTTCTGGGAAACTGAAACATTTGTATGTAGGGACAACAACTTCATAACTCTTGAAAAAGCCTACATATTTAAAAAGTTTCAAAAACTATGTAAAATACATGTAACGATATTTGTGTATGTCCTTTTATATCACGTTCGTTATTGTAGTGGATTGATGGTATTGTATGATGGTGATATTACTAAGTGTGATGCATGAGGTCAGCTGTGAAGGCTCCGGAGATAAAATGTATCTGTGAATTGTCAGAAGGCCCTTCTTGCTACCCCTACGACCTCACACCTATCTTTTTTTTTCTAATGAATGTGGCTACGTTAAAATTCTAGGGTATGATATGTAATGTGTTGTGGTGGTTTGCAAACACACACAGAGATATTTAACAAGTCTAATAATAGTAATAAAATGTTATAACACACTGAACTAACTCGAGATGTGTAAAATTTGGATAGTAATTTTCTTTAAATTTATTTGTTCTGAACCAAGGTTTTATTTTGGCCAGAACATATGAAAGGTTTTGCAATTATGAAAGAAATGCATGAATATGATATAATAAATGCAAGGTGTGTACATATGTATGTTACTAGACTAGTTAATATTACTACTGTTTATAGTTGTAATCTATTTGGGAGAACACTTAATGGATGTGCTGTTGGGGTGGCCTCATCACTCCCTGTCTATGGCGACTACACATTGTCCAGTTATTTGATGGAAATTTTATGGGTGTGTTAGGAAATAAGTTGAGTTGGTGAATTCTCAGCAGACCAGACGCTCACGTAGCTTGAATGTGTAGCTCTGGTGCTGAGATCTGGTGCTTGGGGGCAATATCAGGCTGCTCTGCCAAAATATAAACTGCACGGGTCCACTCTTGTATTAGTAACTCATCATTTGACACCACATTGGTGCCCAATAAAAACTCACAGCTCTGCAATAAAGTATTGGTCATGTGTCAGAATTCCATCCTCTAACCAATTTCTGGACACAACACGACACACAACAACACCACATAGACGGGTCAGATCTTTTTGACCAAACAACACATCTTACCAAGTTGGTTTCACATAGGATAAGTTCTCCCAGACTACATATTCTGAAATATGTTCATTAGCTTCCTGCCATAGAATAGGATAGGTGATATGTTTCACTGATCTCAACAATTGATCTGTCCTTCATAATCCTTACTGGAGTTTATGTATTTTATTTATCTCTAGACCCTGAACTGGGGCGGGGGGTCTAGAGCGAATCCTTACTTGTTGTAAGGGATAGATTTTGATATGGCAGTATCAAATCACTCGAAACATTAAACAAATATTAAAATATACAAAGAAATACTTTCAGTCTTACCAGAATTATGAATATAGAACACAGTTAATTGCTAGCAAAACTCAGCTGAGCTGCTGGCCTTAGTATGGCGTCCCTCTAAAGATATCAATTTGCTTCTGGGAATACACCACTATATTATTCACTGTGTCTACAAGGACAACTTATAACGAATGGCAAAAATGCGCGTCTGAGCGCCGATAATATATTCATCTATGGCCAATCACCGCCTTTTTTTCCTTTCAAATTCAAACCTACTACCAAAAAGTCATTTCAGTCATACCTCAGTCAAGTATGCCTTATTGTCTGTTGGTCCGTCCGTCTCTACTTGCGTTTTAAAAAAAAACACACTTGTTTTTTGAACCAACTCTGCCTTCCCCTACACAATTTTGCCTTTAAAGTTATTTTTAGCCACAATTCTCCAGCCCATCCCCTCTCTTTCATACCAACTAGATTTTAGCGCTTTGAGTCTCAAGTCTGCAGTTTTTGAAAATTAGGGACATTTTTGTTTCAATGCAGACGCTCGCTGATATGAACAACACAGTCTTTTGTCAATATCTTTCTTATTATCTATCCGTCTGTATAAATGAAAGCATATTATTTCACTGCTCAAGATGGGCCATCCGGCCAGCTAGGTTTTATATTCCTAACATCATTATTAAGAAAAAGTTACTTTTCAAGGTTAGTTGGTTTTGTAATGCGTTCGTCACTGCATTCAAATAAACGGGCTAAGTTATCGCAAAAGCGTCCAAGAAATGACTGTGGCGTATAATAGCTAAGGTCCCTTTTGTCGATTTCTTTACCTTGTGTCAACTTGGGGACGTGAATTTTTCCTTGCCCCACCAATTTGCGTCCTTTTAGCCTTGCTAGTTTCAAGCACGTTTCAGTCATATTTTTTCCTCTGATCTCCGTTCTCATCCCGCTCCAAGGGTAAACGTTTTGCCTTCACGTCTAACAATTTAAATTCCATGGCGGGTGATGACCCGCGGCGTGGGCGATCATGTATTCTAGTAGCTTACGCGTTAGTTTTTATCCCTACGTTGTATCATTGGAGATATTTTAACGTTTTATCGCGGTTAATTTTATGACAGTTATCTCCTACATTATCACTTTATTTCTTCATTTTCTGCATTCATCGTGACATATTTGACATTTTTCATGCACCTACATTATTCACAGATTTGTTGGTGAATTTGCATAAAGATGCAATCGGAAGTATTACGGACATACCTGAACAAGGTCACGCATTGGAATTTTAAAATTTTAAAACGAGCGGGGGATATTATGATTTAACACCCCGACCCATTTAGTTATAAAGAGCTTACCATTGTCTTAATTTGAGAGCTGCAACAGACTTTGAATTTCATTGGCAGATTCTTCGGAAGTACAATCTGGGACTTGACCTGAGAAATGGAAATATAATCTAGCGAAATCGGAGTCACAGATCAGACTGCATCGTAACGTCAAATTAGCAACTCCCAGGAGCCAGAGAGACATCGGACTAAGAATTCCAAAATTATAAGTGACAGATCGAAGTGTTTGGGCAGCTTTGAAACTTAAAAGTAAACCAGCATTTTAAAATACAAAGACTGAAAACTTAAAGGACCAGGACAAAGTATTTGGGCAACTTTTAAAGTTAAAAGTAAACTCGCATTTTTAAATACAAAGACTGGAGACCTAAGGAATCAGGTCACCCGTCATAAGAGGAATACTAAAATTTCCCAGACGAAGTGATTCGAAAGCATCTAACCTAAGTTGCTGTGTCCATTCTAAACTGTGTCAGGAGATTCATTTGGGGTAAGTTGTGAACATATATTTTACAAGTGTGAATTTGACATGTTTTTCTTGCTAAGTGGTTATAAATGAGGCTGGCAACCTCGACATATGAAAATAGTATATTCATAAACCACTACAGCAAGCGCTGGTGATTGTTTCTTGCTAGTCGTACAGAAAACCGACAGCAGAGGTGACCCCAGACTCCGAATGGAGTCGTGATGAGTGAGGATTACATCCCATGTGAATCAAGTGTATCGTATCATTTTGTGAGATATATGCACCTTGTTAATTGTAATTCAGGCAAGCCATTGCCCTTGCGCTGTCCAAGAACATATTTTCCCAGTTTAATACCCAGAAGGATATTGGTGATTTCTTTCTAATCATCTTTCCTGAGTTAAGCTGTGTATACTCAAGAATATAATTATTCAGAGATGCTAACATTGGTGGGTGGACAGCGAGACAATGCGCCTGTTATTTGCAGCCAACAAATGTACTTAGCAGGGACATTTGTTCTTTTTATTTTATCTAAAGTTCATGGAACGAAGCTGCAAGACTAAAGTTTCGACGTCACTAGTTGTGAGTTAAAAGCAGGGAATCAACACTAACCGCCTACATTGGACGAGTTGTGTAAAGAAAGGCCCTCATCACAGAAGTATTGTCGAAACCATTGCTGCAGGACTCACTTAGACCAGCTAAGTTTATTAAGGAAACAGAAAAAGGACAAAAATCCTCAGTGAAGACAATTTTATTTACCCCTAAAATTCACCATCATTCCATCGCTATTTTAACCTGTTAAGACTAATTGATTATTAAATTTGTTAAATGTTATTTTAAAACAAAACAATCATTGCTGATTCAGTTATTAGAGGTATGAAAGCAAACGTAAGAGCAAGACTCTTTAATTTGTATATACATCTAGATATATATTTACATCTATAGAGCAAATACTTATAAAAGGAATTTCGCTGGATTTACACCAGATGGGGGCTTGAACGGGCTAAAACCATTGCTTAATTCTTCACACAAGGCGATTGACCAGATATAAGTTAATAGTGCTCTGCCCTATGCAGCATTGTTCTTGACTTCTGGAAACATCTAGTGAAAACTCCCTTGAGATAGAAGCATCCTTATCCGTCTTTCTACAACTCGGCCAAAAGTAATCTTGTGCGACGGTAGACACATTTGAAGACCCATATTAGAAACTCTTGAGTTTTGGCCACTGGTGGACCACTACTGCAGAGCTAAGGGTAGGCAATCCGTGACATACTCGATCCTCCAGTGACTGTTAATAAACAGCTCATTGATTCAAAAGGTTGACATACCGTTGGCGCGGAGGGTAAAAATGAAGCTTTATATATATATATATATCTATATTCATTCATTGGCTGATCACCCGTTTGCCAGTCACTTTGATTACGGAAACAACAGCAAATGGATTGATTTGCCGTTGCCCTAAAGACGCCAATAGGCATGATGGGAAACAATGGCAAAGAAAACCTATCTGCTGTTGCCCTAAGACGCCACTAGGCGTAATGGCCACTGACTGCTTTGACGGTCGGTGGCTAAGGACGGAAGAAGAAGAGATATTCATTCATAACCCTCCACTCCCAAAGGAGCATAGGCATTCAACAAACACATGCCAAGTCCTCCTGTCCCGTGCCATCATCTCAAGTTCTTTCCAAGTTCTCCTCATCATTTTCACCTCTGTTTCCAGCTCTCTTCTCCATGTGCTTCTTGGTCTACCTCTGCCTCTCTTGCCCTGGGGGTTCCAGAACAAGGACTGCCTTGTAATGCTATCAACAGGTTTCCTCAGTGTGTGTCCTATCCATCGCCATCGTCTTCTTCTCATCTCTTGTTCCACTGGCACTTGTCTAGTTTTGTCCTCAATTCCACGTTGGTAACATATATATATATATATATATATATATATATATATATATATATATATATATATATATATATATATATATATATATATATATATATATATATATATATATATATATATATATATATATATATATATTCAGTCTACCCAGCCGTAAAGAGGTATCTGCCTCTGGAAATAAAAGGCAATGAAGAAAGGAATTTGCTTCACATGTTGAAAGAAAGTGAACACAAAATCATTCAAGTAAATAAATTTATTTAGCGCAAATTTTCTGCTTTCTGTCAAGTTCAGCCATCCGGCCCTAATGCAGTAGCGCAACTGCTGGTGATGGGGAGGGGTGTGTAGGTAGGAGAAGACGCTCCCCCTGAAAACATTGTGAAAAATTGGCGTATTTTTTATTATTCGTTTCACACCCAACTACCCAGGCACCATTAGAAGTGCGCGCACACATAAGAATTATTTCCTGCATTGTAAACAAACGCTAAACACTGGGTAATTTACAACCAATCTGTTGATTTCTACTTAGTGTGCGGATTGCTTTCACTTCTCTAGCTTTGAATGCAGGAGCGCCTTTTCACAAAATCACATCCGGTGCATTTTTGGCCTTCCAAAACCGACGCCCCTGTGGATTTGACCAAGTAGCATCGTGAGTAGCAAAATCATTATTTTAAAAAATCCCCATAGCGATTTTTTAAATGTTGGCGCGCACTAAGAAGAAGAAGCAAATATCTTAGATGGAATATAAATACGATGAAGGAGGACGTAAATCTAGCACAAGAATTGTAAAAATATGTCAGGTTGGATGCCCATTTTCTATTCGACACGCCAACGACGTCTTTTGCACCATAGGTGGAACATTCTAAAGACTTGCTACGTACCTTCAGTCCAAAAGCAGTCGACTGTGTTCCAACCGTTGCAGCTCTACCAGAAATGAAACCATTTGAAGGCCATCAGTCTGGTAGGTGGTTACAGCATAGTTAGTGGAAGTGAAGTCCATAGAAGGCATGACTACTTCACCTATCATGTAGAGGACAAAAATGGCACAGTAAGACTCAACACTCTCGTTGGTACACAAGGGAAATACTCAACAGATTCACGTTTGTTCTGGGACACACCTGTAACACCTGATCTAATACGTGCTGTTATTGATGTAGCCATGGCTTGAATATAATTTTGACCCTTTTCAATAGATAAAGTTGGGCGTCATTTCAGTGCAGCTTAGTGCAAACAAAAACAAGTGAAACATGTTCGTACAATCGACCGACACTGGGTGGTTTATTCACCAAGAGCAAACAATATGATTTGTTTGGACTGTTGGCTTTTCGCAACACGATCGGATGCTTGGAGTGACCCAAAAACTGATTTCAAGAATTTTGCTAAAGGTATGCACAAATATGAAAAATATGATAAAAAGTGAAAGTCACAAACAAAAAAAAAAAAAAAAAAAAAAAAAAAAACAACAAGTAAACATTTCCTTACAAAATTTAGTTTGTTCAACGACAGGAAAGTCTTTATTGGCCTTCTAACGGCGGAAAGGACGAGATGAAATTAGGTGGATTTACAAAGTATTACAGACGCAGTTATATTTGTGGGAATGTAGGAATCGGCATTCCGTCGCCATCGCGAGTATCGAAGTTTAGATCGCGGGCCCTTAAAAAAAAAAAAAAAAAAAAAATGAAGGCAAATTTTTTTTTTTTAAACTTATCATGCTGTTGGCTAAATATTATACATTACTGGAACAACATTTATTATTGGGTGATTGTCATAATAACCTCTACACCTCACGGTAGAAGGGGAACGACTAAGTAAGTAAGATTGTCATAATATGGGCACAGACACTCTGGAATCGCCACGTAAACTAGTGTCTTTATAATAAATTATGAATTGCACAACATAAATTCTGCTATAACTTTATGGTTAATGACTCGATCAGGATAATTATTTTAGGATTTAAACAGCAACTACAAATACTTGTAATTATGGCAGTAGAAAATACTTATTTTTGGTATTTGACGAGGAAATTATGATTGTGTCGGTAAATTCGCACAACTGTACTAAAATCTCACGAAAGTTAACTAACAGGAAATGTGAACTCAGGCGCGGACCTCCGAGAAAGCAAGGGTTATATCTAGATTGGGTATGCCCGTCTCAGACATAATTCCTTACTTCCCGAAATCTCTGGCAGAGCTGAGAAGATATCAAGAGGTCTGACTCGTACATATTAGAAGTCTTAACCCCTACACAACAAGATAACTGAGAAGAAGCCACAACTGAACGCTATTGTGAGCGATTTTATAGATTTAAGCTTCTAACAGCCGCGACCTTCGAAGTACCACTGTTCTGAGGGTATGTCTATATAAATCTTCAAGCTTACAAAGTATCTTAGTAAATTAATATACATTTAAAATTAACGAATATTTAAAATTAATTATATGCTTAACATAAATCCTTATGTCCATATCCTACCTTGTTTCCGAAGGAAGATGGCTTCCACTATTATATAACCTCAATCCTGGAAAGCATTGGCTCAGCTAGAAGTCCTTGATGGGACTGACCAACGCCGCTAGCAATAAAAGCTTACAGTCCTTTTTAGGGCTTTGCTGTGCTCAAAGAGTTCGTCTTCTCTTTTTTCTTTCTTGACCTTTTTTCGACACATTTTGTCGATGGTAAGGGAAACAATTTTGCTAACTTTGGAATAACACTAAGCCAAATGTAATCAATTATGACTGGGCTTGGACAATGTCTTAAAGGATGCAAAAATGTTTAATGCGTTGCATAGTTGTACGACGTAACCTCTTTTGACTGACTTAACCTCAGCCTGAAGACAGTATTGTAGAAATGAGGAGTCTGATCAACAATGGCTAGTCAGCATCAGAGGGGCGTCTTGGTTATAAACCACAGATACATAACCTGGTCATATTTTGCAGGTTCAACTAGTGGTGAAAAACGTGATACAATGTTGGAAATTGTAAACTATTTAACAATGGACCAACACTGTTCCTGGCTTTTTCTTTTTTTAATTACCCCTTTTGGGGCTCAAAGTGAGGTCTATTGATTTTATTGTGTAAAATGTGTTTGATTTCGGCCCTGGCTTAGATCTGCACCAACACAATTGATCTTAGCCAAAAGGCGATACGCGTCTTCAATATACAGATGTTTTAACGACCGAGAGAAGTCAATTAAGTAAAACTTAAGGTTTTTTTTTAAAAGACAAAGTATCCTAACGTGAAAATGAAAAACCAAAGCACCCAAACCAATAACATGTTGATAATGACCAAACAGTGATAATATATTTTTTTATCTTGTGTGTAATCTTGTAAGATATTTATATACCAAGGTGCTGATTTTTTTTTTACTACACATCATTAATCAATAAAGTGCATTGATTTGTTTATAACTGCAGTTATTGAATTATTTAACTTTCCAGTTATAATTTTGTTGCGTGGTCAAAGAAATATAAATGATTTAAAATTGGCACGGAATAAATACGAGCTGCACTCAAATTTTTATATTGAAAACGAAAAAAAAAAAAGAAGAAAAAAGCGGGATTCAGAAAGAATAGAAGATGTGCAAATCATATATTCATCCTCAGGAACATTAAAGAGCAATGATTGGAATGGTAGAGACAGCTATACATTAACTTTTTTGAATTTTAAAAGGCTTTTGACAGCATACACAGGGACAGCCTAAAGAAAATATTGAGGGCATGAAATTCCCAGCTGCATTGTTTCCATCATAAAAAGCCTCTATGCTAACTTTACATGTATTGTTGGGCTGAGCAGCCAACGTTTTGAGATGAAGACAGGAGTACGACAGGGATGCCCCTTATCAACCACTTTATTTTTTACAGTCATAGACTTGGTGATGCGCCAGACAACAGAGGGCAGTCCAAGAGGAATAAGACGGACACCGTTTTCTACACTGGAAGATCTAGAATATGCATATGACATTGCACTACTCGTACATTCACATCAACACATTCAAGAAAAGAAAGATAGACTGACTATGTATAGACAGCAGGTAGGTCTGAACACCAATCTAAAGAAGACAGATGTCATGTGGGCAATCCTAAACCCATAACAATAATAATAATAATAATAAATTCTTTAAGCACCAAACACGGCGCATAAAGCAGAAACCAGTGCTCTCCAGGTTGTACGTTGTGACGCCACTCCTCTTAGCTCTTGCACATTGTTTAATCCCAACGTTCTTCCTTCTCTTATTATTGTTCTTCTGAGTGTTTCTTTTGGTCTTCCTTTTTTCCTCTTACCCTCAGGAACCGAATTGAGTGCCTGCAATGGTATTCTGTTGTTTTGCATTCGTAGGACATGACCGATATATGACCATCGTCTTTTCCTTATATAGTTGGAGACATATTTCTGCCTAGAGTCTTCTCTTATTTGTCGATTAGTCTTGAATTCTTTCCAACTGATGTTCATGAGTTTTCTAAGACATTTGTTCTGGAATGTATTCAGCTTGTTCTCCAATGATTTTGTTATTTTCCAACTCTCACAGCCGTATGTTAACACTGAGATAACATTTGAATTAAACAGACGAAGCTTGGTATGTATATTCAATGATCGTAATTTCCAAATGTTAGATAATCTATTGAAGGCGCTAGCTGCTAAAGCAATTCTAGTATGAATTTCTCTTGTTGTGTCACCATCCTGAGTCATTTTACTGCCTAAATAATTGAAACTTTCAACTTTCTGTAGTTTTTTCCCCGTTCAGGATGATATTAAAGGTTTCGTTAGAAAAGTTCATAACTTTAGTTTTAGAGGCATTTATTTGGAGACCTATTTTAACCGAAAGATGACACAAATTATTTACTGCTTCTTGGGATTGTCTGGGTGTTGAACTTAAGAATGCTAAATCATCTGCGAAATCCAGGTCCCCCAGGAATTTTCCATTTGTCCATTTTATACCTAATTGTTCATTGTGGGTATAGTTTCTCATAACCCAATCAATAGCTATTCCAAAAAGTAGTGGTGACATAATACAGTCTTGTTTCACTCCTGTTTCTACTGTAAACCATTCTGTATTCCCTTTATTTGTTCTAACACAACATCTTGCATTGTCATATAGCGCTTTGATTATATTCACATATTTTGTTGGAAAACCATAGATTGTAAGTATCTTCCACAATGATGGGCGGTGTAGACTATCAAAGGTATGTCGATAAGGAACCAGAACAGACACATTTACATACCTAGGGTACACAGTAGCACCAGACGGCGGAACAAGCAAAGACATCAACAACAGAATGAATAAAGCAAGAACATCCTGTGGCGAAACCAAAATTCGTCCATCTGTTTCTTCTGTCTTTCTCCTATTACTACGTCAATTTTCCTTACAATTTTTCTTCTCTGACATTAGACTGTCGCGGCGTAGCATAACAGTGCTCCATGTACTGTTGCCATATTCTGCTGTCAACGCCTTTCTGGTCGTTCTCCATGCACATTAAGATAGGTTAGAACTGAGAATAGAAACGACTGCAGACTTCTTGGCGAGATGTTGCATCATAACCGCTCAGTAAGGTTAACGCTTGACGTCGAGAGTCATAAAATGCCTCTCACGGATGGCGTAAGTGATAAGATTCACCGACTCAGAGACTAGGAGCCGAGATACACCCGTTTAATGATTCGGGAAATTAAGGAAACAAGACATTTTTATTGCCCACCATTAAGTTTCTGAACGGAGAATAGTTGACGATTCTGAGAACATATGCAACAAACAGCGACGCCCAGATAAAAGAAAGCCTGTTTTTGAGATTAAATTTGCCTTTTTGGACCAACGCAAGCTTATTAGAGAATAGGAATACTTTTGACATTTTGAGACCTGCCCACCAAACACGCGATGCTTGGGGGAGGGAATAGGTTGACCTGTTAAATATCCGGAACCCTACAGTTTCTAGCACTCAACTAAGGACCAAGACTGGGGCCCGGTCATAGCCACGTTTCACACTGTACCAACTGGACGGGCAACATTTAATTATGTTTGCAAGTCATTGAACTTAATGACCTAGAGCATCAAAAACCAGAGCAGTAGTGACTTCGTTGAAAAGGTATGTCGATAAATTTTATTCTTCATAATACCTGATTTGTATATCTAATATGTATATATAAGTTTATGATAATTACTGAGATGTATTTGCAGCTGTATTTTCATTTCATTGTAACATTAACTCTTGTTCTCTGATATATGCAAGATTCGCAACTTCTTCTAATAACTACTGAATGTCTTTGTATCACTTGTGCTGAAAAGCAAGACAGATTTCATCCATTATGATCTACATAGATCTTTCCTTGGTCATCTAGCCAATGTTGTACCTTTGCTTCAACTGGAGCCAGGAAAAATATAGATCTATCAATCATTATTTTCCACTTCTATTATTACTGAGTTCTTCGTTAATAATCTATCAGCTGTTCAATCACTCTGTTTTGAATGTACAATATGAGTGTTTATTAGTGAACTATTATTGATAATTATTTAGATGCACATATGTCACTTTATTTGTTTGGGAAAAAGTCCATAATTAACCAAGCATGAATGATATAAGCGGGGCAGTAACTTTCCCTCGGCCTAAGTATTGACAAGCCCTCGTTGGCCAGTGTGAACAAACAATAGCAGCCCGAGGCATATTAGTAATACTTAGGTTTACAACGTGAGTCGGTGTGACGTGTACTGGAAAACGAGCTTACAGTAATCTGACAGCTTATTGTGACCTTATAGCTGCTCTCTAATTTGGTAGCTAAACATGCATTTTACCAACTGTCTATTTCTGAAACGTACCATTTTGTCCCCGCCTTCTTTTCTGTAAACACGGGCTAATGCTGTGTTTACCTTCTTCGTTGACCTGTCAGTCATTGCAGGAAACAAATCACGCTTTTATTTTATTCCTTTCCACTCATGCGAGTTTATCTGTCAATCATATAATACTCGACAGACAGACAGCACGTGAGAAAGGCGGAACTGACCCTTTGAAGTTGTCCAGGGAAAGTATAGAAATCCCTAGTTTCTTTGATCTGGCAACACGGGCATTCTACAGGTAAAACCGCTAGGAGAGCGAAAGACTTTTATATCGGTCACCACTCCAGACGAGAACCGCTGGAAAGACCGAGACTTAAGCCTTTGAACTTTCATCTTTCGCTCCTGAATTTTTGGTCTCACACAGTAATGCGAAATAACGCCATTAGAGATGAAAGAAATTTAATATTATATATATACTACTGTTTCTATAACCCATCTATCAGTCGTCACTCAGACTTTGAGAAGAATCTAGCGCGCAGCCTTGAACCATTTCTTTTGGATTACTGGTTAAAAAGTGATTCGTGGAGATTTTTATTCTGGAATTTCTGGTAAATAGTGCTAAGTGTTAGTAGAAGTGTTTTACAGTGATATCATTTAAAGTTAAACACTTAAATACTTTAAACATATAGTTAAATACTTCACTTAGATCTTTTTTCTTGCTAGTAAGGCGTATTAATTAAAATAACGCGTAGCGATTTCCATAACCAGATATTCAATTAAAATGTTAGACCGTTCCCGACCGCTATCTAGCTGAGACGAGACGTTAAATTGTGTTTACAGTGTAGACCGACGCATCACTAAACTCTCCAGGAGAGACAGATAAACACGACAGTTAACCAGACCGGACTTAAGAGGCTAAACGACTGATAGGAGGAGGGAAATAAATATTGTTTATATTTCATTTTATAATTATTGTTATTATAGCGTCTATAATATTTTTTTTAATGCGTACGACAATTAACAGATACCGACGATTTACTAGCTACTAAATGATAAGTGATAATTTGTACGTGGTGCATTGTGAGAAATAAATAATAAATAACACACTGTGCGTGTGACCCCAGCCAGCCGCGAGAAGGGGCGAGGGGAGTCTTCATCGGCTCAGTCTGATCCACCTATGCGGCCAGCGGTGTCTGTGTGTAAGGCGTAGGGAAAAACACCGTGTATATTTTAAATTCGTCAGGATTTGACAGAGCGGTGGAGAGATTATCGTGTCCCCGTCTATACATATTTATATTTACATAGAGTGGTAGCATTTTCCCATAAAATGTTTCTTTTATTTTTAGCAGACCTGATCCAAGTGGACAAACCAGCGGTCTTTTCATTTCCTTTTCCATTTCCATGGTTAAGCGTGTACAAGCCGACATACTGTATGACTGTAACTTATAATACTGGACTTATCAAATCCAGGATACTATTTTTATCAGCCAACAGTGGCGTATACCTGAAACATTATTATTATTTTTCCCAACACCTGACAGTGTAATCCAAGTGGAGTACTAAAATATACGCTGTGCAGGGACTGGCACTCTGACAAAGAGTCGGCCGATAGAAAATCCATCATCATCATCTGTAACCGGATTTTTCCAGATTTTCTAGAAGTGTTCCCCTCTCTTAAAACGGTAAACACCAAGGACCCTCACATATTCAATATTTGTAGTAAACCCTATATATATATATACAAATATACGTTCCAGCCGAGCGGGAAACAGGACTGTTTTTCCCTCCCGCCCTCAACACTGCAAGAGTTGTCGCAACGAAATTATTCAGTTGGAGTTCCTGTGTGTAGAATCACATTCCCCTGTGCCCACATCGGGAGGAACAGTGCTAGTTTTTTTAGAACAGTGAAGACACCCCTTTATGACTCATATATTCACCAGGATTTATCGTGGAAGTAAACTTATTCGGCGTTCACCTCATTAGTTTTTTTGTGGGATGAACTGGGGCCAATTTGTATTATCGACATCTGGTATGATACATTGGTCAACAGAACCAGTATGGATTATGTTCATGGAATAAATGTACAAAGGGATAATACGGACCCAAGGGAAGAAATACAAATTAGGTAAGAGTGTGAGAGGTGGCCACATGAATGAGAGAGCGTGTGTTAACTTTATTGTTGCTGGAAATTATCTATTAATCTTTGGTGGTTTGATTTGATTCTGTTTACTTTACTTGGTCTTTTATTGTACCAATATTGTCATTCTGTAAACCTAGTGCTAACCTTCAAACCTTTGGGTAAATATTTTCTTTGGGTTATTTTCCTTTATACGGTAAAGGCGAACCATCCTTCTTTATTTTTCTCTATATGTAAAAGCTTTTCTTGATATTCTTTGGGTAACTTGATGTTGTAAAACAGTTTAGTGATAATAAACAACAAGAAAACTTAAATTTGTGTGTTGGTCAGACCCATACCCATTTATCCTTAGTTTTTTTCACGTTTGTGTGTCATTGTTGTCACATCTTGTTGTGTGTGTGTAGAGTAACCTGTTCCTTCATTTGACAGGGAGGCAAAGACTGTCTCATAGTAAAGCATAGTTGTACGGATGAGCTGGATGAGGGTAACCTACTCACTCCAGAGACATATCTTTCCCTCAACCTACCACCTGTGAAACCTATTTTCTATACATTCTCGTGTATCAGTCAACCTTTACTCTTTACTTAGACTGGGCCCAATAAACCAATTAACCTACCGTACGACAGAATGGAATGACTCGTCCGTGACGTAACCTAGTCTGAGACTGAATGAACGACTCGTCCGTTACGTATCTTAGTATGAACCAAGAATTAGTGTAAGTCTAGCTAGAGTGTGTTGTACGTGCTGTTGATGTAATAGAGAGAAAAAATAATGTATCCCCTAAGCAACGATTCTTTGTTTCTTGGGTCCTGACCACACAAAAGAGGAATAAATGGTTTTTCTTTCTACAGCATAATAATAGTTTACTTACAGTTTGATCTTGATTGTGATTATTGTTGGTGGTAATGATATATAATAATTGTGTATAAAAAGACCGCTAGTGCTTGTGATTGTTTAACATCAGCTTTTTGTGGAGCAGTTGAGCGTGAGCCCCGCGAAGGAATTGCATTGGGCAATTGCCAAGTTAATCGCCTTCCCATAGCTCGATACTGACTCCAGGTGTGGGAGAGTGTGGTGAAAAAAAAATAAGGGAAAGTTTTTTTTCTTCTGAATTTTTTAATATTTTTTTACATTTAGTAATAATAGATCTTACGTTTTTAGCCTACTCTACCATCCCTATGGATTAGGTCGACTGCGTTAGGAGCCTATTTGCCAGTTAACAGCAGCGATAGATTAGATAACAGAGAAACAGGGAGAAGGAAACAGTAAATATTTTTTTTGTATTCTCTTATTTGCTTAGGGAGTAGTGTATCCTTTCTTCTTTCTTTCTTGTGTACTTCGCAGTCAGGTATATTCGCCATGGCCGTGCGAGCTAAGCTTAGAGCAATGCTAAGAGAGGAAGCAAAAGAAATAGGATTACAAGGAGACGAAATGCTAGCTTTTGTGAACGACAAACTAGCAAAATATGAGGCAGAGAAGAAGGAAGCAGAAACTAGGGAGAAAGAGAAAGAAGTACGGCAATTGGAAAGTAAGAAAATAGAGTCGGAGATGGAAACTCGCAGGGAGAAGGAACGAGAGAAGGAGAGACAACACGAGGAGAGAGAGAACGACAAACGACGTCACCATGAATTAGCTCTTAAGACTTTAGAGGTCGAAAGTCGTGGTGCAGCGTCTCGCTCCAGCAATGGAGAGTCTTCCTCACCTCAATCACCCTCAGCTGACCACTCCAATAGCCAGTCTTCCCACTTAGCTTCTTTGTCCTTTGCCCTAGAACCCTTCCCAAGCCCCAACGAGAAAATTGATAGCTACCTAGAAAAATTTGAGAGAATGGCAACATTGTACGGTTTGGATAGTTCGAGATGGTGTCTGAAGCTATCCCAGGCCCTAAAAGGCGCTGCGTATGATGTGTACGTAGAACTGGGAAGCAGCAGTCAAGACAAATACGACATGCTTAAGAAAGTTTTACTTGAACGCTCTGAGATGAACGCTCGGAAGTTTTTACAACTTTTCCGAAACAGCAGAAAGGAGAGGGCCGAGACGTACGCCCAGTTCTCTTCTCGTCTAAAGGTATATTTGACAAAGTGTTTGAAGCTTTCAGAACTCCCTTGCACATTTGAAGGTTTAGAAGAACTGTTTCTGACCGAACAAATCAAAAGCACTTTGTCAATTGAAACCCGTAGATTTCTTGCTGAACAGGGAGTTGGGAAACTTGAAGATATTTTGAGTAAATCAGAGCAATATGCAGAAGCACTCGCCGAGCTACCGGGCTCTAAACGCAAACCTACAGATGTGCCTTCTCTGAACAATAATCTAGAGCATCCGTAGTCATTTTGCAACCTCAACCCTAGAGAAACTGTACCCCAAAACCTCCCCAAAATAGATCGAAATTCTATAAAAACAGATACCCCACCGAAACCCGTGATGACCCTAAGCGACACCCCTAACACCCCCCACCCCCCATGGCAAGGCCAGAAAGGATAAGACAAAGGAAAAACCCCTTCGCCAGGTAAATCTGATCGGGAGAAACAAACCAGCCCGAAGCGGGTTGCGTGTTTGCAAACAGCCTCACAGCAAAATAGCAAGGTCAGGGATTCTCAACCTGAGGTTGAGAGGCCTTCTACGCGAGGTATTGTTACGTTGAACGGAACTTAAACGGAGTGTTTATTTGACACCGGATAAAGTTTCAACAGTATAGTCGCGAGGCATTTGGTCAAACCAGGTCAAGACACGGAAGAAACCGTTGACATATGTGGAGTTTTTAAAGGAGATGCACCCATAACACTCCCTGTCGCGTTTGTGGAGATAAACTCGGATTACGTCCGTGGTGTTATTAAGGCGGCAGTAATGGAGAATCCTATTTACAACGTTATACTTGGCTGTAGATACGTGTTTTTAGGGAGACCGAAAGAGCCGATTGTGGCAGCAGTAACCACAAGAGGGCAAACCTAAAAGGAACGGGAGCCAGCACCTAACATATTACCTAAGGAATTGAAGGATGCGCAACAAAAGGACCCTACCTTGGATCCCTGCTTTAAGAAGCTGCCCATGGCCAAGGACCCCAGACACAACGGAGATATTTTTTCTAAGGAAGGACTGTTGTATCGAGAAACGGGCGACCCCGAACAGGGACATAACTAGCTCCTAGTACCGACGAAGTACCGAGAACAAATCTTAGAAATGGGGCACTCTCTTCCCTTTAGCGGACACATGGGACAAAACGCCACAATACAGAGAATATCCACCCACTATTGGTGGCCAGGAATGAACACTGAGATCATCAGATTTGTGAAATCCTGCGCCAAGTGTCAGCGTGTGGCACCCAAGCATTGGACACCCCCAGTCCCTATGGGAGAAATGCCGATAATGGAAACTCCATTTGAACAGGTAGCAGTCGATATTATAGGACCCCTTGAGAGGACTAAATGAAGGAACAAGTTTATCTTGACCTTAGTCGACACTTGCTCTATGTGGGCTGAAGCTATCGCTAACATGCACGGACTCCAAGCATGTCGCAGAAGCCCGAGTGCAGATTTTTACACGGCTGGGATTTCCTCAACAAGTTTTGACGGATAATGGATCCCAGTTCCGTAGCCTGTTAATGGAAGAGATCTTCACGATCTTGAGGGACCAGCACATCTACACGAGCCCATACCATCCGGCCTGAAATGGGTTAGTAGACCGTGTCGACGGAAGCCTCACAATGATGTTACGTAAGCTGGGACAGGAAAAGCCAGAAGATTGGGACCTTTTCATTCCTGCAGCCTTGTTCGCCTACAGGGAAGTCCCCCAGACCTCTACAGGGCTACCGCCAGCAACGCTTTTATTCGGCAGACCTATTAAGGGCCCACTGGAAGCCTTACAACGGTCACTGACAGACCAGAAGGCCGATGAGACAGTTGTCTCAGCATCGAAGTAAAGTTAAAGGAACGGCTACAACTAGGATGGGATCTAGCGACAACCAACCTTGAGCGCGCACGCTTAAAGCACGCTAAAAGATACAACAAAGCAGCTAAGGAGAGAGAATTGCAGCCAGGAGAGAAAGTTTTGTTGTTACTCCCTACCGGAACCAACAATCTGCGTATCGGATGGCAAGGGCCGTTTACCGTCCTTCAAAAGATCTCTAGAACCAACTACAAGATCTCTATAAAAGGTAAGGAAAAAGTCTACCACGTAAATCTGTTAAAGAAATACTTGGAAAGACCGGTGCCATCCCCCGAACATCTCTTGGCAGTCGCTATAGCAACCGAGGATGACGGAGGTAACGAAAGTTGTATGGAATGTCCAATGCAACAAACGGAGTCATATGAGGACGTTAAATTCGGCGACACCCTCTCGGAAGCACAACAAACAGAGACGAAGGCGCTATTGAAACAGTATTCAGCAGTCTTAATGGACCTACCTGGTCTTACACATCTCGTAGAATTCGATATGAAGCGGACAAATGAGACGCCAGTAAGAACCAAACTTTATCCGATCCCGTATGCGAAAGCAGACACATTACGTGGAGAAATAGACAAACTACTACAAGCTGGGATTATTAGCGAGTCCGATTCTACTTATAGTTCAAGCGTCGTACTGTTACAGAAACCGAATAAGGAAGTTCGGCTGTGTATTGACTACCGACTACTCAATACAGTAACAGAGTTTCAGTCTGAGCCCCTCCCAAGCCCCGCAGAACTGTTAACTAAGCTAAGCAAAGCAAACATTTTCTCCAAGATTGACCTGAGTAAAGGTTATTACCAAATACCAGTCAAGGAAGAAATTAAACCTCTGTTAACCTTTAGTACCAACGAAGGACATTATACTTTTAATGTTATGCCTTTCGGTTTACACAATGCACCAGGAGTCTTCACCAGAATGATGAGAAAGCTTTTGGAACCCTTGCAAAGTCCAAACATTCACAATTTCATGGACGACGTACTTATTGCAACGGATAACTACGAAGAACATATTGCTACGGTCACTATGCTCCCCAGGAGACTAAAGGAAGCCGGGTTGACCGCCCGTCCTAGCAAATGTTTAATCGGCTTTGAAAAGTTTGACTTCCTAGGTCATACAATTTCTCAAGGTTGTATGTGGCCAGTAGAGAAAAACATCGAGAAAATACGAGCCGCAACTAGGCCCAAAACTAAGAAGGATACTCGATCGTTTCTCTCATTCTGCGCATATTACCAGAAGTTCATTAAAAATTTCAATGTACTCACCGAGCCATTGACAGACCTCACGCGAAAAGGGAAACCCGATAAGGTGGTCTGGACGGCAGAGTGCGAAAACGCGTACGTCACTCTGAAGGAATAGCTGACCCAATACCCCATTCTAAGGTTACCCGACCTTAAAAAACCTTTCGTCTTACGGGTTGATGCCAGTGGTAACGGAATAGGATCAACATTGCTGCTGGCAGATGACAAACACCCTAACCTGTTGTTTCGAGTCGCTTATGGCAGCAGGAAACTGAATGCAGCGGAGAAGAATTATTCAACAGCTTAAAGAGAATGTCTGGCACTCGTGAACGGAATCAGGAGACACCATGAATACTTATATGGAGTTCCATTCACAGTATACAGTGACCATGCTCCATTGGCATTCTTAGGAGCCAATATGGAATTTAATGCAAGAATTATGCGTTGGGAGATCCTCTTAAGTGTGTACTCGTTCAAAGTACAATACATACCAGGGAGAGAAAGTGTAGGCGCAGATTTTATGAGTCGACATTGGACTAATGAAGAAATGAATGCAAGTGAAGGTAACCATAACTCTATAACTACGGATAACAGTAGTTCTGTTTCCATTAATGAGATATGAATGGGTTTCACATCTTCAAGCCCGGACGTACTGTGACGTGTACTGGAAAAAGAGCCTACAGTAATCTGACAGCTTATTGTGACCTTATAGCTGCTCTCTAATTTGCTAGCTAAACATGCATTTTACCAACTGTCTATTTCTGCAACGTACCATTTTGTCCCCGCCTTCTTTTCTGTAAACACGGGCTAATGCTGTGGTTACCATCTTCGTTGACCTGTCAGTCATTGCAGGAAACAAATCACGCTTTATCTTATTCCTTTCCACTCACGCGAGTTTATCTGTCAATCATATAATACTCGACAGACAGACAGCACGTGAGAAAGGCGGAACTGACCCTTTGAAGTTGTCCAGGGAAAGTATAGAAATTCTACAGGTAAAACCGCTAGGAGAGCGAAAGTCTTTGATACGGGTCACCACTCCAGACGAAAACTGCTGGAAAGACCGAGACTTAAGCCGTTGAACTTTCATCTTTTGCTTCTGAATTTTTGGTCTCACACAGTAATGCGAAATAACGCCATTAGAGATGAAAGAAATTTAATGATATATATACTACTGTTTCTATAACCCATCTGTCAGTCGTCACTCAGAATTTGAGAAGAATCTAGCGCGCAGCCTTAAACCATTTCTTTTGGATTACTGGTTAAAGAGTGATTCGTGGAGATTTTTATTCTGGAATTTCTGGTAAATAGTGCTAAGTGTTAGTAGAAGTGTTTTACAGTGATATCATTTAAAGTTAAACACTTAAATACTCTAAACATATAGTTAAATACTTCACTTAGATCTTTTTTCTTGCTAGTAACGCGTATTAACTAAAATAACGCGTAGCGATTTCCATAACCAGATATTCAATTAAAATGTTAGACCGTTCCCGACCGCTACCTAGCTGAGACGAGACGGTAAATTGTGTTTACAGTGTAGACCGACGCATCACTAAACTCTCCAGGAGAGACTGTTTCATAATAATGCATAGTTGTACGGATAGGCTGGATGAGAGTAACCTACTCACTCCAGAGACATATCTTTCCCTCAACCTACCACCTGTGAAATCTATTTTCTATACATTCTCGTGTATCAGTCAATTTACTCTTTACTGAGACTGGGCCCAATAAACCAATTAACCTACCGTACGACAGTCGGGTAGGATAGTGAGAACACGTGTACTGCTCGAACCTTGAGTTGCGTCACAGGCACCACGTTACCTGTTTTTGTCAGGGACGTATAATTATCTGATGGTCAGAAAATAGAAAGGGGAGGGAAGATGAAATTTACCTCAGCAGGAAACTTACGAAGCTTCCAATATGTGTATTTTTCAGTCTTAAAATTATAAGTTAAGAAAATTAGCAATGAGGAAAATATAAAATGGGTGTATCCATAAGAGATTTGTGCTCAGAAGGAAAAGTTAAACTTACCAGAACATACTAAATGAAGCACATTTTACAAAATACTGTAATTTCTGTTTTTTCTAGCAACATATTCACGCACAGTTTTGCCGTATGAGAGCTTCCTTGCAATGTCATTTTCTAGAGACAATATGCATAAAGAATTTATGCGCTCTTCAGTCATGGTAGACCGAAATATTTTTTTTTAAAATAAAGGATAGCTTAGAAAAATTCCTTTCTGTTTTACAGCTTAAGCGCAGTAATAATATTGAGGAACACTTCAATTAGGTGTTGCCCACAAATAAGCTGAAGAACTTCTGCGCATTGCATTTTAGATGGCGTGTTTTCTTCTGTGTTATAGGATTTCTTAAGGTGAACTTTGAAATGATAACACTCGTTTACTAATTTTTGGTCAACACCATCTTTGTAATACGATATTATAAGTTTAATACTGTCCTCGTCAGTTTCAGAATTGTTCACCTATTCTGAGAGGAACTTGAACATTTTTGCAATCTGCTCATATGGGTTAATCCTTTTGCGTAACTGGATTATCAAGCAGTCATATAGTTGATATAGAACTTCTATCCTAAATTTGTCAGCTCTTCTCAAAGAAGCAATACCACTTGTTCCATCTGAAAATTTCCTTGTAACAACGCGTATGGAAGCATCAGAATAACTTGAAGTGATATCTTCACACAAACCTTTTGCTTCTGATTCATAGTGTGCAATATTATCGGCTGAATTTTCTCTGAGTTCTTTAACAAACGAAAGTAAAGATGAAAGCAGAAGATAACCTTCAAATACATCAAAACCAGGGGTTTGGAGTTTCTTACTTGTTTTGTTGAAACGCTTCATCACTTCTTCGTAAACGACTGTTAAAATAGCATATTCCAGCTGTACCAACTTGTTGTATAAATTCTTTGGACCTCTTTTACATTCAGGCTTCTCTTCTGAGTCTTCAAAAATATGTTTGAGAGTTTTAAAATACCCATATATCCATTTTTAATTGCCCGGACTGCTTTATAGCGTGCGGACCATCTAGTTACACTTAAGCTCTTTAGAGAAAAATGTAGATTGCCCTGTGTGTTTAAAATCCCCATCTTCGTGGAGATCCAGAAAAGAAAACATACAGCTCCTGCAAAATGCCAAAATAGTCATCAACTTCAGGTACAGTAGACACTGCCTTTTCTCCAACAAGGTTAAGTGAATTGGCTGTGTCACGACGTGGATTTAAGACTAGAGGCTGTCTACGTATAGTGACAAGACACTAGTGAGAAGAAAGACTGAAAAAGATAGATTAGAAGAAAATGATTGTGAAAATGTGAACAGTTGAAACTATTGGCTCCGAGGTTAAGAACCAAAGTTGACTCTTCCTCGCCACTCCAGACGTATTAGATCGCTATAGTTTCAACTACCTCTAACTACCCTAAGGGGATAATGTTAACATAAGATTCACATACATCACGATACAGACAACAGATAGCTACTGTACGTAAATAAAGTGACTGATCCAGACTATAATGTACAGTTTTATTTACACCTTTAAACATAACTCAAATACATGTCAAATAAATAAAGTGCGTGTACGCACACCTGGAAGCAAAGAATGCACAGTTAAAACGTGATTTTACATCAACCCAACCCTTCACCCACAAATTCAACCTGGATAGGGAAAGAAGTTAAGATTAACAAACCACACTGAACTTGGTGGGGTCTCAGATGTCGAGCCTCCACTCAACTAGCTATTCTAAATTCTAATGTTACTGCTAATTACACAGTCAGCTGGAACTACTACGAATTGTCTACAACAATCTCTGCACAGACTTCGTTACTATATAGCCTATCCTGAAATCTCCTGAACACTGCTACACAGCTAACTGCACCTCTAAACTTCAGCAGCTGACCTCTGCTATGATCTATACCAAACTATGTCTCAGTTCTGTCTTTCTGGTCTACCACCTGTAGAGAGGATTTTAACCCTGTTGCTCTCCACAATTCTGAGATTGACGACTAAGGTATAACAAGAACCCACTAGATTCTGGACTGGAAACTGTAGCTGGTTACTACTAACACATCTGGATTACCCCTCTCTGGGCTGTGGGCCTTCGGCTTTATTATGGCCGGGACGAAGCGAAATAATTACTACAAAGCTGGCAGCTTGCTCATTTGCGTGTGTAACAAGATCAAGCATCAGAGCTTAGGATTTATCCAACGATCCTATTCCACTGAAGAAATGTCTTCCCCTGCCTTTGGAAAACGTATTTCTCTTCTTTTTCCGCCTCTGGCAATATCTCAAAACTCTGATTTGTCTGAGAGGCCAAACTTTGCCGTGGGGAAATTTGTGGTGCCACATTTTGCTCTATCCCACTGTGCCACTACCCGCTGTAGACAAATAGAAAATGCACAGCTCAACAACACATCAATAACATATTCCTATATAACAAATAACTCCCTGACTATTCCCGTTATGCACCACCATAACAATTAATCTTGCCCAAAATCAGCTCTCCCACCACTCAACTCCCTTCCCTTCTCTCTACCCGATTCTAAAATAAACATTACCCTGTTTGGTAATCAGCTCGCAGCCCGGCTTACCTAGATCGTCTTTGTTCTGCATGACTACCCCTGAAACACAACAGTTTTTCACTGGGCTCTACCTGTGCAAAAATACTTTGGCCCATTTATACACTGACACTAAACTCATTCAGTGATCAACAAAATTAAAATAGACCTCCCCAGGAATCATTAAATTCCCGTACAGTAATATAAATCCCATTCAAAATGTAATACAAAATAATTTCCTCTAAAATGACATCTCACGTCTTCTGAATACACAGAACAATAAATGCACAAACAATAACGTTTAAACAGTTGTGCTAGCATCTGCATACTGCCCACAAGTTATACACAACCCTAGGTTATCAATTAAAACCCCAGTAGTTACAACCACGTGGTCCCTCATTAATATTCATTAATTAACAGCCCCATGTGCTTACAATTCCACAACTCCAATAATCATTAAAGAGGAGCACCCACGTGCTTACAATTTCACAACTCCACTCCCGTCTAAATATATATATGTGTAACTGTTAACTCAGAATAATCTCTCAATGAGATACATTACACACGCTCCCGTCATTCTGTACATTACCATTAATCACAGATGCGGGTTTCTCTACAGACCGTCTTTGAAATAATACAAAGCACGCCCGTAACATCTCAACTCACAACCCGTCATAAATACTGTTATTCCTTCAAGAAGGAATTAAATGGACCACCTACGTTTTCCCAGTTTATCACTAAGATAGTATTGATGGCTCTGGCGTTAAGAATTAAATTAACAATAACTTCCCAAGAAAACTTACTGATCAGGCTAATACTCAATTATAATCAATAAAGTACCACGCTAATAAATCATGCTTATCAAACTCGAATTTTCCCACTTAAAGGCAAATCGACAATTTTGCTCTGGTACACGGCTGGCAATTACATTTGAGAGAACGGGCTATGAAATACGAGCCTATATATAACACTAGTCAACAAATTTTCAAAAATTATTTGTACCAGAAATTAAATATACCATTTCTTATTGATTTTGACATGCTGATTTCAAATATCATAATGAAATTCACCAATTGGCTCTGGGTTTTTTTTAATGATGAATTTACATTACAGTAATACAAATAATGTATGCTTGTTTAATTCTCTGGGGTGAACAGCTAGTCTTTCTACTTTAGCATTATAAAAATTGTGGTTACATACTCAATTAATTGATATTTCAACATAAAATGATAGAAAAAATAAAAACATTATTTAAAGTTCACATATCATGCTTTAAAAAGGCACATTTGAACCCATTCCGTCATTATTCAGTCGCTGTTCGAGCTCTCTTTGCTTGCTTCTTGTAGTCAATCGATGAGGTGTCTCTTGTCACAGTCCAACAGTAATCAGTAAGCATTGAAGGGCTCCAATTGCCTTGATACATTGTCTCCATAGCAGCAATGTCCTGGTGAAATCGTTCACCATGCTCATCACTGACCGCTCCACAGTTTGACGTAAAGAAATCCAGATGAGAATCCAGAAAATGAATTTTCAAAGACATGTTGCAGCCAAGACGCTTATACTTCAGAAGGAGATTTTCTACAATTTCATTGTCATTATCAGATCTGTTGTTTCCAAGAAAATTGTCCACCACTGACTTAAATGCTAGCCATGCTGCTTTTTCCTTGCCATGCAACACGCAAAGAAACTCGTCATCATGAAGAAGTTTTCGAATTTGCGGACCAACAAATACTCCCTCTCTTATTTTAGCTTCACTCAGTCTTGGAAATTTTCTGATGAGGTATTTGAAAGCCTCATCTGTTTTCTCCATTGCCTTGACAAAGTTTTTCATGAGACCCAGCTTAATGTGCAAGGGTGGCAACAAAATCTTGCTGGTGTCGACAAGTGCTGGGTTCTCAACGTTCTTACTGCCAGGCTGCAATGACTGCCTGATTGGCCAATGTCTTCTGATGTAATGGTCACTTCGTGCACGGTTATCCCACTCACAGAGAAAGCAACAGTACTTGGTGTATCCACCCTGTAGTCCAAGCAAAAGAGCGACCACTTTTAAGTCACCGCAAAGTGACCAATGCTGATGATCGTAGTTTATACACTTCAAAAGCTGCTTAATGTTTTCATAAGTTTCTTTCATATGAACTGCGTGACCAACTGGAATTGACGGTAACACATTACCATTATTCAACAAACCAGCTTTAAGACTCGTCTTGGATGAATCAATGAAAAGCCTCCACTCTTCCGGTATGTAATTGATTTTGAGGGCTGCCATTAAACCAGAAATGTTGTGGCACGCAGAAAGGTCACCCTCTTTGAAAAAGAATGTAATAAGCGGCTTCTGCCGTATCCTATACACAGAAATTGTAACATCTTCTGCCAGGAGATTCCACTGTTGCAATCTGGAACCCAAAAGCTCCGCCTTGTTCTTCGGTAAATTCAGATCTCTTACGAGATCATTCAGTTCACCTTGGGTTATTAAGTGTGGTTTAGTAGATGTAGTTTGCTCAAAATCTGGGTCGCTTGAGATTGATGGTTCAGGACCACCAATGTCCTCTTCTTCATCAGTGGAAGCAGCTGAAAATGATTCTGGCACTTTGGGAACTGGTAGGTCATCGCCATGTGGTACCGGACGTATTGCAGAAGGGATGTTTGGATATTCCAGAGTCCATTTTTTTCTTCTTTGATATGCCTTTCCCAATTGGAGGGACCATGCAAAAGTAACAGTTGTTGAGATGATCAGTGGGCTCTCTCCAAATCATTGAGACTGCAAAAGGCATAGTTTGCCTTTTGCCAGTCAACCACAGTTTAAGATGTGCTGCACATGTATTGCAGCATATGTGTGGCGCTCAGTTCTTATCTTGATCTCCTATTTTGCAGCCAAAATACAAACTGTCGCCTTCTTAATCACTTTAGTTATATTTCATTTTTGTGATACAAATGTCACCTCACCACATATATAACAGAAATTATTAGCACTGTTCACACATGTCCTAGGCATTTCTAACTACGATACTTTTGATAAGGACAAATGCACTAACTAATGGCAAAATTTTATTAGAGATAAGATATTTATACACAAAGGTGATGTAATCATAGGTAGGATTGCATCATCAACTTCTAGTTACATTTTTATTGGTCATTAGAAAAAATTATGCACCACAACAGTTGCGTCATATATATAAATTGACCGTAATTAAATAAACTAGTAGCATATATCTTGAAAACTAGAGCCAATCAACATTTTTTAAAATCATTTTCGTTTTCAGCACACCAAAATTAGTTAAGATCAGCTATTTTCATTTCTGGTACATTTTGGTTGTTGACAAGTGGACTCCCGCGCTGACCTCTGACGTCATTTGCGCGGCTTTGTTCTAAGCCCCAATGATCGGGCTGCCTTTCAATGCAGTTTGATCTCAGCCAATCAAAACTGTAAACAACTCTGACTCACCCTGTTACTGCTAGCGGGTTCTAAAGGTCACTACCCCCCATTGAAACAAGGGATCGGGAATTAAGCTCAGCCCTCTACTGCTAAATGAAGCGAAAAAATGGCCGAAAATAATTTAACTCCCGAAAAATACGTCTATTGCACGCAATAGCTTTAAAAAGACTAGAACTGGTGCAAATCTGATCTAGGCTCTACAGTCATTCCTCTAGAATAAAACTGTAACAATTCCCTACACAACAACACTAAACACCACCTACTATTCATAGAGAAGAAACATAATGCAGATAAGATAAAACTCCATCGTAGTCTCACTCTGAAAAAAACGTAAATAATAGAAGGAGAAGAAATATGGGGTGGATTACTTGTAATCCCTCCTAAAAATAGTGTAAATAATGCAAGGAGAAAAAGACATGGGCCACGTGAAAGGCAGAATCTCAGTACTTCATCACAGGCTGCACATGGTACATAGTCTGCGTATCTGTTAATGTTTTAACTCCATCGTAGTCTCACTCTGAAAAAAAACGTAAATAATAGAAGGAGAAGAAACATGGGGTGGATTACTTGTAATCCCTCCTAAAAATAGTGTAAATAATGCAAGGAGAAAAAGACATGGGCCACGTGAAAGACAGAATCTCAGTACTTCATCACTGGCTGCACATGGTACATAGTCTGCGTATCTGTTAATGTTTTTAAAGAGTGCTTGCAGCCCTTTCTTCGAGAACTTCATGTTAGATGCATTATCGTAGGACTGAGCACGGATATTTTCAAGTGAAAGCTTATGTTCACCCAGGACTTGTTGTATTTTGTTGAACAAAGTCGTTGATGATTGGTTTTCTGTCGGTAAAAATGTTAAAAATCTCTCACAGGGTTTTCAATTATAGCAGTGTCGAACCACAATTACCAGCTAGTCAACATGTGACAGGTCAGGCGTAGAGTCAACAATAATAGAGTAGTATTTGGTGTCTAGGTTGTTGATTGGATTCACAGTTTGAGTAGTATTTGGTGTCTAGGTTGTTGATTGGATTCACAGTTTGAGTAGTATTTGGTGTCTAGGTTGTTGATTTGATTCACAGTTTCATCTTGCACATGTTTTCCCATAATGTATATCATTTTCTCATACACGGTTTTGGATTGGTAAGTAGCATTTACTTTTTCATTTTTACATTTCTCGAGATGTTCATGTAAAAATGGGTCGAATTCTGCAATAAGTTCAATGGCCCCCATGAAGTTTCCATTATTTGGTGAGCCCCACTTCTCCTCATGACCTCTAAATGCCAAACCTCTTTCACTTAAAAACGTTATAACAGCTACAACTCTTTTCAGTACTTCAAAATAGTACTGTATGGTTTTTGTCATCTGTTCTTCAAGTTGCTGATCCACAGTATGTTTTTTTGACTTTCTTGTTATCCAACACAACATCGCCCTCTTATGTTCCATGCTGTCTTCATGATTCTCCAGAGTTCTGAGTACATTCGTCCAGTCAGAAAACCCACCTGTTGTAAGTGATGTTTGGCATTTAGAAAAGAGTTTGCAAACAAAACAGTATATACAGCCTTTGCTCTTTGAATAAACTAACCAGGATCTCATCACAGTCTGGCCATTTTTTTTCTCAAAATATTTGTTTGAGAAACTTCTGTTTTGCTCCTTCTAAACCCTGCTTGATTCGGTATAGGCCTATACATCATCTGGTTTTTTATTTTGAAAAAATCCTGTCTTGCATTAAACAATTTTCTATGAAATAATTATCAACTGTTATGGTCCAATTTTCGAGGTCACTGTATTCTTTGAAATCCCTGAATTCGCTTCCTGTTTTATGTTTCTGCTCAGTCTCTGCTTGTTCCGCGGCACATTCATGTTGATCACTGTGATCGTCATCTGTATTAAAAGCGTCAACAGTGGGTTGAATATTGCTAGAAAGAGCTCCCACAGTTTGTGCACTATCAGTGGCTTCAACGGTGTTTGCTTGGCTTGTTTCAACTGTAGGTGTTGACAAACTTGACATTGTCAAATAGTTTGTTAGTTTTTGACATTTGGAGATTTTGTCAGATCGCTTTTCCTTGAGTTTGCGTTTTTGGTATCCACTTAAGTACGTTCGTGAACTCATTGTTATTCCACTAGGGTATTGACCTCTGTTAAAAAGGGGAAAACACTACATTAGCCACAGCCAACTCACCGTAACACTCCACCTTTACATCATCTGTGCTACTGACTCTCAAACTTTGGGATTGTTGAAATATATACAACAATAAATTAATCAATTTGAGTCGTGCGACTATTGTCGCATGTTTTGGAAAGACAAAATTTTAGATCTACTTTCTGAGAAAGCGTTTTTTCGTTTACGGCTTGCCTATATGATACTTAACCTTTTAATTTTAACTATTATTTTGTATTGAATTACACTATATTATTAATATAATTATTTTTTTTTAAAATACCCCTTCTTATACAGTAGACCCAACATTTTTAAGCAATGTGGACTAAAATCGCTTTTGGGGCCCCTCCGGGATTAAGGGCCCTGAAGCTTAAGCTTCATTAGTTTCATAGTAAATCCGCCACTGAACAGAGATCCTGAGTTTGCACTATAGTCCATACAAATTAGAGGACAGACCACAGCCAGGAAACCCATTGAGTCAAAAACGCCAACATCAAAACCAGAATACCAACAAATCTCCCAAAAGATGAGTAACAAACAACATCTATTGAGAAGCGAAACAGACAACTTCACAAATTTTGAAACCAAGTGATGAAACTTGCCTAATGTAACACTAAACGTGTAATAAATCCAGTGTAGCTATCATTCTTGTAGCGAAAGGTTTTTATGAGTGTAGCGTCAGTAGTCGGGATAGTGGGGTAGGGGTAAACTTTACCAATAGGTGATGTAAGGCGCCTCCTTCCCTCCGCTAGCCTGCGGGACACCTCCCTCACGGGCAGGGGTGGAGTACCCGTTTAACCCCCCGATCAGGGTCACGTGAAATCACGGCAGGCAGGTGATGGATAAAAGAGGTGAGCAGCTGGAAAGTTTTTTTTTTAGGAACTAGTCATCACTTTACCTGTGTTAGACAGAGGATGCCAATATAGGTACATTGGCTAGGACAACCCACCCAGAATGGGTACTGCCCTTACAGAAAGAAACTGCAACCTAATGTGAGTATTTATGCAAAGCAAATCATGACTCAGAAACCAAATAAGATGATAGTGAACAGCGTGTATGGGGTTAAAGGGAACACCTCGCTCGGTAGGGAACGCCATGTGCGACAGGTGGAACCAGACCGTTATCAAGCGACTGTCAGCAATCGTACATCTAAAAAAAATCGGAACATGGAAAGTTAAAACAATGCTACAGAAAGGTAAGCTGGAAAACATTAAGAAGGAAATGAAAAGAATGAACATAAATATTCTCGGCATATCAGAGATGGAAGGGAGCAGGATAGTTTTCATCGGATGGATTTACCAGACTGTATTCAGGTGGGGAGCAATGTCAAAGAGGAGTTGGGATTATATTGGACTCAGAGACAGCAAAAACAGTGAAGGGTTCCTGGTCAGTTTCAGATCGAGTGATCATGGTTAAGCTACAGGGAAAGCCTTTTGACATAGGTATAATACAGATCTATGCCCCAACAGCAGAACAAGAAAGAAATAGAGGGAAGATCTAGACAAGGCTATGAAACAACTAAAATCATAGGACATAAAGATCGTAATGGGGGACTTTAACGCAAAAGTCGGACAAGGAAGAATTGAAAATATAGTCGGTCCATTTTGGATTGGTTGAATTAAACGAACGTGGTGAAAAGCTTATAGAATGGTGCAAAGAACATGACTTCTCGATTTCGAATACATGGTTCCAAAATCATCCAAGGAGACGTTAGACCTGGAAAAGCCCAGGCGACAGAACTAGAAATCAGATTGATTTCATTCTGATACAAAATCGTTTTAAGAATGCCGTAGAGTCATCAAAGTCGATGCCAGGGGCAGACTGTGGTAGTGATCATATTCCAGTTGTGTGTAATCTAAGAGTGAAACTGAAAATACTCAAGAAATAAAAAAGAACCCCCAAGTTCCAAATAAACATGTTGAAGACCAATGAGGATATGAGAGAACAGTTCACCGTATTGGTAAAGAATACATTCGAAGCACTCGCTGGCCTTACATCGATAGAGGAGAGATAGCAGGAATTCAAAAAATGTATTGAGATGTCAAAGCAAGAACATATTCCAAATCCAGGGAAAAAGGAACATAAAAAATGGATGACACAAGAAATTTTAGAGCTCATGGAATCGAGAAGACCGGCGAAAAATGATGACAAAGAATTTTAAAAAATTAAATAGAGAAATAAAGAGGAAATGCACGTGGCTAAAGAGGAATGGCTCAACGCGCAATGCAAAGAAATCGAGAGCAACAAAAACAGTGATAATAAAACTTTGCACAAAAAAGTAAGAGAAATATCAGGGCAGCGTACCTGCATTCAAACAGGATGTATAAAGTCAAAGGAAGGAAATATTCTAATGGACAAGGAAGATATTTTATATAGATGGTCACAATATATAGAGGAGCTACATGATGATGATAGAGGCGGTAAACCAAACATAAGAAAAAAACATGGAAGTTCCACCAATATTGAAAGACGAGGTTGAATATGCTATTAAGAATATGAAACATGGTAATGCACCAGGGCCTGACAATTTTCCTGTAGAAATCTATGAAGCACTAGGAGAACTTGGCATAGAGGAAATAACAAAACTCCTGAACGAGATACATGACACAGGAGAGATACTCCCAAATATCTGCAGATCAGTATTCATCACTATACCTAAAACAACCAGGAATAACAGAATGAGAATCACATAGAACAATCAGCCTTATGAGCCATGTCACCAAAATACTCCTTCGCATCATAATGGAAAGGACAAATAGAATACACCAGAAATTTCTGAAACCCAATTCGGTTTCGTTGCTGATAAAGGTACCAGAAATGCAATTTTCACACTATCAATGCTCATGGAGAGATGTATTGAGGTACAAAGAGACCTTTATCTATGCTTTAAAGACTACTCAAAAGCTTTTGATAAAGTGAAACACCAAGACCTTTTTGATATTTTACGTGAACTAAATATAGACGGGAAAGATCTTAGGATAATAAAAAAAACATATATTGGGAGCAGGAATCCGCGACCAGATTTGAAGGAGAACTGTGAATTCAGGGCAATTAAAAGAGGAGTTAGACAGGGATGTGTGTTATCAACTGATTTTTTAAACATTTACAGCGAGACGATACTTCGAAACATTGAAAACCTCGAGGGAATTAAAGTCGGGGGACGACATATCAACAATCTGAGATATGCAGATGACACAGTTTTAATAGCAGAGTCAGAGGAAAATCTACAAATCATTCTAGACAAAGTAGTGGAAGAGAGCGAGTTGAAAGGATATCTTTGAATGTCAGCAAAACTGTATACATGGTAGTTTCAAAGAAAATACAAATACCAGTATGCTCTTTGAACAGCATAGAGAAAAAATCAAACAAGTCAATCTCTTTAAATATTTAGGCTACACATTGACATCAGATGGCAGATGTGACACAAAGAAAAGGGTCGCCATGTCCAAAGATGCCTTTACTAGGATGAGCAACGTAATGAAAAACAGAAACATCACAAGCACAAAAATTCGCTTACTAAGGGACTACGTGTGGTCCGTTCTTTTATATGGATGCGAATGCTGGACAATGAGTAACCAAATGGTGAAAAAACTGGAGGCAGCGGAAATGTGGTTTTTGAGAAGGATACTGAGAATATCGTGGACAGAGAAGAAAACAAATGCCGAGGTATTGACAGCGGCGGGTGTTAATAGATCGCTCATCAAAACCATCAGGAAAAGACAAATGAAATTTATGGGACATATTAACAGAAGAGGAGGAGTGGAGGAATTTGTCTTATGTGGGAAAATACCAGGTAGCAGAAGAAGAGGAAGGCAGAGCAAGACGTATGTGGAAAGCTTAAACAACTGGGCAACAAACAACAGCATGGGCAACAACAACCTCATTAGACTATCAAAAGACAGAGAAGATTGGAGGGTCATGATCGCCAAAGTCTATTCCAGACCAGGCACCTGAAGAAGAAGTGTCAGTAGTGGAGCAGAAATAGTATTATGTCTTGAAAAGAGTGAAGTCCCAGTGTTGGAGAAGAACACTGGTATAACAGGATAGTCACTGTGACAAAACAGGTCGGCCCCTATCGATCTTTGTTTTTCTCCGGCAGTATCGGTACATTTGTGGTACTGATTTCTATTATTTGCTCTCAATTGTCGCACTTTTCTTTCTTTCTTTCTGTCTTTCTTTACTTGTGTGGAAAATATTTTGTAGGTGCAAACATTTGTTGACACTAGTCTCTGTGATGTCACCTGTTTGTTACCCGGTCATCCTAGCTTGCGGTGAGCAACTGAGATAAGATAGTCTCCGGCTTGTTTAGATTAAATCGCTGATAGGACGACTCGTTTGGTAATCCAGATGGGCAGTGTTGCAGAAAGATTTACGATTAATAAATTTTCTATATTCTTTTCTTTTCTACCCGTGTCCTCTACTTTATTATTGCTCTTTTATCCTTTTACTGTTTTTCGCATTCGTTCGTTTGCGACAAAATATTACTTTCCCATTCTGACTTTGCCGTTTCTTTCTCATACTAGTAACGCATTTTATTGCGTAATATGTCAGTCCCTGGACGAGACGAAATACTGTGAGAATTCGTCTAGTCAGACATAGAGAGCAGACATTTGTCTACATTTTCATCTGACACGAGTTTTCTTCGGCTAAGTTTCTCGGCGTGAGGTGTGGAAACTGCCATCTGCATCGCTCAGAAATGAGACATGTCGGCGTGAGGTGTGAAGACGCGTTTTGGCAGTTATGGCCAGCGTCTAAGGGAATGTGAAGTGTTAAGAGGAGAGGGGAGATGGGGGTTTGTGAAAATAGCGCGCATCCTTTGTCTGTTTAAGATATAAACCAGAGATTTAGACATCATTCTTTCAGTACTCCGCAGTCAAGACTAGAACGATCTAGCGTTCGATTCCTAAAGATCTATGTTGATAGAAGCATCATTTAGTTGGTCGATTGCCACCTAGCTTTCGATTCCTAAAATCTCTGTTAATAGAAGCATCATTTAGTTGGTCGAAGTGGATTTAGTTCTTAGTAGTTCTGTGTTGAGGTAAATATATATTGACTAGTAGTGTTGAGTGATTCAGTGATAACCGCTTATTTCATTTTACTAGTTAGATTTCTGTGCAGAGAGATTAAATTTATAAGTCTGTTATATTCTCTAGTTGACGTGTTTCAGTGGAAAGCAGAATAAATTATAATTTCTAGCTTAAACTCATGCAGCTATAGATAAACTTAATTAAATTGCTAGTAATTAGTCGAGAATATTTTAAACTAACTTATAACTGCACTGATTCATCATTGAGTATTGACGAAATACGTATGCATTTCTAATTCATGATGATTGATTTTTTTATGAATAACTTATCTCACGGGAGTTTTAAACGATAAGACAAGCTCTACGCTTGCAGTTTATAATGTAAGTTATCACCGAAGAAAATAGTATGTATAAGTATTTTATATGTTGTTTTCTCTTTATTCAGTGAAACTGGGGTAGCTCGACTTTACCAACGGTTTTAGTACGGAGAAATATCTGTGAAGAACAAAGACATTTTTTTCTTTAAGACTTGGGTGTATAAAGTAAACCCTGTCTGGCATTGCGTTGGCTTCCAGAACGACAGAGTACCCATTACATGAACTTTAAGATTAAACGAAGTAACGGGCCCATCGAGCCAGTTTTAATTCTTCCTGAGAAAAGCCTCAAGTACATTTCAGCCCTTGTGGCAAGTAAAATATTACTATCAGTAACATTCCGACGGAGTTCTGACTAGTTGTGGTGTGACCAAATAAAGTCCTATACTGAGAGAAGGCAGTTACCTGACATTCCTAGTTACTAGAAATCTAAGCTATTGAAACTGTGCTTGCTGTTAACGTTCGTGCCTGGACAATTTTAATGTGACAGAAACAGATATCCTAAAATAAGAAGAACCAAGGAAACGTTCACTGAAGTAGTGAATTCAACCTATCTTTGTGGAGCTGGGGTTCCCTTGGCCAATGACTAACCCTGGAGATTCTGTACGTGCATGTCCTAATAATTGTTTTTTTTTTCCAGAAGTTGCTACCAAAGCTGTAAGTACGAATGCAAGCTAGTGATCTCGGCTGACTGAATAGAGTGAATGCAGGACTGAGCGATTCCTTTATTGTTGTATTTTGGCACCCACTTTGCGGTCTTAAATTTCTTTATGCAAGTTTTGTTGCTAACAATATTTTCCTTAGGATAGATCAGAGTATCAAAGTCTGTTCATACCTTTAAAGGGAAATCTTAGACTAAAGCACATGTATCCGTAACTCTTTGGGGCTATCACTTTTCTTCTAACAGGACTGTGGGCTATACATCGAGGGAAAAGATCATACCAATGGGTCTATCATTCTTGTAGCAATTCATTGACTTTATGACTATTTGTATATGTTTGATGTCATTTTACGTGTTGTGATGGAATTTTATTATGATAATTAAAATTCACTTGAACTTAATCAGCGTGTCGGTCAGCTCGTTCCAAAATATCTATATAATCATTGTTATAGTTTTTCTACGTCTGTGCTTCTAACTGTCGTCACTTGTGTTTGTGTGCACGTGAGGGATATATATATATATATATATATATATATATATATATATATATATATATATATATATATATATATATATATATATATATATATATATATATATATATACATACATGCATGCATGCATGCATGCATGCATGCATGCATGCATGCATGCATGCATGCATGCATGCATGCATGCATACATACATACATACATACATACATACATACATACATACATACATACATACATACATACATACATACATACATACATACATACATACATACATACATACATACATACATACATACATACATACATACATACATACATACATACATACATACATACATACATACATACATACATACATACATACATACATACATACATACATACATACATACATACATACATACATACATACATACATACATACATACATACATACATACATACATACATACATACATACATACATACATACATACATACATACATACATACATACATACATACATACATACATACATACATACATACATACATACATACATACATACATACATACATACATACATACATACATACATACATACATACATACATACATACATACATACATACATCCACGAGTGAGATGGTAGAAATTTATAGAGGCTGTCCCTGAAATCGAGAATCTTCTATCTTTCAGCCTATCTTCTACAACAGATCTAGAGGAGTAAGACAGTCTATATATATATATATATATATATATATATATATATATATATATATATATATATATATATATATATATATATATATATATATATATAGACTGTCTTACTCCTCTAGATCTGTTGTAGAAGATAGGCTGAAAGATAGAAGATTCTCGATTTCAGGGACAGCCTCTATAAATTTCTACCATCTCACTCGTGGAAATCTATTTCTATTATTACCTCTCACTGTGGCTATCACTTATTCTAATCTATTCAGAAGGGACCACCCCACGTCTTAATTCCCCTATCAAAAATCTACGACAGAATGTGTGCTCGTCCGAAGGATAATTTTGAACTTTGAACAGGAAAACGAGACGACAGAATGGTGGCTCGTTTTTCCGGGAATTGAACTCTAGTCCTGAGCAAATACGAATATCAGCTCGTCTGCAGGATTAATTTTCTTTATTCTGATATAGAGTAAGAGTGTGATGTCTTGTGAGTTTTTATATCTTTAAAAATAACTATTCCCCTAGACAAACGATCTGTTTTATTGGCGTGCTGACCACACAATTAATAATTGGTTTTTTCCACAACATTTTTGAGTAATATACATTTGAGTTACAGGTGGATTTTGTCGGAATATATGTTAATTACTGATTTTGTAATACTAAACCGTTGGTAGAGTTTGTGATTGTTGAGCAATCACAGGGTTCTGAAGAAGTAGGTGTTTGAGCTAAGCTAAGGAGTGCGTTCAGACTCTTACGTCCTGTTAATAGCCTCCCTTACCCTAACTGACTTCAGGGGTGTACATGATAGTGGATTAAAAATTAAGGGAATTTTTTTTTCTCCTTAAATTTTTTGCAATAATTATTTTGTTTCCACTGTAGCAACTTATTTTTCAGGAAGTAATCTTTACTACCATTTATTTGGCATTCTCGCTTGCAGTTAGAGCTTTTATTTGCCGATTAATAGCAGCGATAGTTAGATACTATATCATAGGAGGAGGTATCCCAGGTTAATATATATCATCTTTTTGATATTTTGGTATTTTCTCGAAAGTGGCAAGGAACCAGTGTATCCTTTTACTTACTTCCTTCTCGACTAAGTCTCAGTCACCTATTTGCGATGGCAGAGAGGGCGAAACTTAGACAGATCCTCAGGGACGAAGCGAGAGAAGAATGTTTACAAGGAGAGGAAGCGAAAGCTTTTGTCAGACACGAACTTGAGAGATATGATGCGGAGAGGAAAGCAGCTGAAGCTAAAGAGCAGAGGAAGATGGATGAGGAAATGGAAATTCGCAGGATACATCATGAGGAAAGAGAGAAGGAGAGACAGCATGAGGAAAGAGAGAAGGAGAGACAGCATGAGAAAGAGAGGGAGGAGAGACAGCATTAGCTGGCGCTTAAAGCTCAAGAGGTTCAAAGTCGTGGGGCTGCCTCTATCTCCAGCAATGGAGAGTCTTCTCCTCATTCTTCCTTAACTGATCAAACTAACCCTCAATCTCTTCAACTCAACGCTATGTCTTTTGCTCTTGAATCTTTCCCTTGTCCTAATGAGAAGATGACACATGGCTAGAAAAATTTGAGAAAATTGCAACTCTGTACGGTTTAGAGAGGTCGCGTTGGAATATGAAGCTTTCTCAGGCCTTGAAAAGCAGTGCGTATGATGTTTACGCCAAACTGGAAAGCAGCCAACAAGACAACTACGACGTGTTGAAGAAAGCTTTACTTGAGCGCTTTGAAATTAATGCGCGAAAGTTTTTGCAACTGTTTCGCAACAGCAAGAAAGAGGGCTCTGAAACTTTTCAGCAGTTCTCGTCTCGTTTGAAGGGATAATTGACAAAGTGCCTAGAGCTCTCGCAGCTCCCCTCTACATTTGAAGGTCTGGAGGAATTTGTTATAACAGAACAAATAAAGAACATTTTGTCTGCTGACACCCGAAGATTTCTAGCTGAGCAAGGTGCAGAAAAGCTTGAAGACATTTTGGAAAAAGTCTGAGCGATATCACAATGCGCTGGCCGAACTGCCGGCCACAAAACGTAAACCGACAGAAGAGGATTTTCGAAAGAATAACCTAGACCAATCTTCTCATGCTTCTAATCAGAATAACCACAGAGAAACTGGACCTCAAAACCCCCCTCGTAAAAAATCCAAGTTCTACAAAAACAGGCACCCCAACCACAGTAAACAGTCTGATCAGCCCGACCGCCCTTCATGGCACAGCAGAGAGCGAGGACAAGGTGACAAAGGGAAAACCCCTGCGCACGGGACTAATGATCAGAGCGAGCACACCGAGCCTAAACGCATCGTATGCTTGCTAACAGTCTCGCAAGGCGGAATTATTGACAGTGATTCCCAACCTGAGGGAGAGAGACCCTCTACGCGAGGTACTGTTATTTTGAATGGTTCTCAAACTTTTTGTTTATTTGACACGGGGCTTTCTTATGATTGCATTGTTGCCAGAAACGTTGTTAAACCCGGTCACGAGACAGGAGAGACCGTCCAACTTTGTGGAGTTTCTAAGAGTGAGGCACCTACAGCGATTCCCATCGCACTGGTGGAGATCCACTCTGAGTTTGTCAGAGGCGTGATCAAAGCGGCTGTCATGGATGACCCCCATCTACCCAGTCATACTTGGCGGTAGATACGTGTTTATTGGGAAACCGGAAGAGCCGATTGTGGCAGCAGTAACTACAAGAGGGCAAACCAAGAAGGAACGGGAGCCTGCGCCTAATTTGTTACCTATGAAACTTAAAGAAACGCAACAAAAGGACCCTACTTTAGGAAACTGCCCATGGCTAAGGAACCCAGACAGCACGGGGACATTTTGTTCTAAGGATGGCGTACTTTATCGCAGATCGGCCAAGCCTGACCAAGGTTACAACCAGATTCTAGTACCGAAACAGTACAGAAGGCAAATCCTAGAAATGGGGCACTCTCTTCCCTTCAGCGGACGTATGGGACAGAACGCCACAAACCAACGGATAACTACTCATTACTGGTGGCCAGGAGTAAATACTGATATTATCAGGTATGTCAAATCCTGTGCCCAGTGCCAACGTGTACCACCCAAGCAACGGACACCCCAAGTCCACATGGGTGAAATGCCAATAATGGGAACACCATTCGAACGGGTTGTGATCGACATTTTAGGACCCCTAGAAAGGACTAAAGGAAGGAACAGGTTTATCCTGACCCTAGTGGACACATGCACTTTATGGGCAGAAGCTCTCACGCTAACATGCGCATATGCCAAGCATGTCGCAGAAGCCCTCGTGCAGATTTTTACTCGGTTGGGATTCCCTCAACAAGTGTTGACGGATAACGGATCTCCATACCGAAACCTGTTGATGGATGACATCGTTAAGATCTTGAGGGACCAGCACATCTACACTAAGCCTTACACTCTGGCCAGAAGTGGGTTAGTAGAACGTGTTAACGGAAACCTCAGCATGATGCTAAGTAAACTGGCACAAGTGAAACCTGACGATTGGGATCTTTCTATCCCTGCATCTCTATTTGGCTACAGAGAAACCCCACATACGTCCACAGGATTTCCGCCAGCCACGCTTTTATTCAGCAGACCCATTAAGGGCCCGCTTGAAGCCTTACTCAGGTCGCTGACAGACCAGAAGGCTGATGAGACAGTTGTCTCAGCAAGTAAATATGTGTCGGATGTAAAGGAAAGGTTGAAACTAGGATGGGATCTAGCAACGACTAACTTTAAGCGAGCATGCGCAAAGCACGCTAACCGATACAGGAAAGTCGCGAAAGAGAGAGAGAACTACAAGCAGGAGAGAAAGTTTTGGTGTTACTCTCTACCGGGAACAACAAACTGAGGATCAGATGGCAAAGGCCGTTTACCGTCCTTAAAAAGATTTCTGAGGCTAACTACCAGATCTCTATTAAAGGAAAGTAGAAGGTTTTCCATTTAAATCTGTTAAAGAAATTCTTGGAAAGACCGGTGCCGACCGCCGAACATCTCCTGACGATCGCCGAAATTGACGAAGATGACGATAGTGGCAGGGAAATTCCACTGCACACACACGAAATCTTTCAAAAATGTCAAAAGCGGCAACTCTCTTTCAAGCGCACACGGAAGAAATTCCAGAGAAAGGAAAATTTGGGAGTAGACTTGAGTAGGAATTGGAGAGAGACGGAGGGGGGAGATGAGAGGGAAGAGGACAGAGACCCTGAAGCTACGGATATAGGAAATTTATTTCCATAACGTAGACATGGAGTGGTTCCATATCTTAAAGGGGCCACGTCTGTCGCAGAGAGATTTATGATTAATAAATTTTCTATATTCTTTTCTTTTCTACCCGTGTCCTCTACTTTATTATCGCTCTTTTATCCTTTTCCTGTTTTCGCATTCGTTCGTTTGCGACAAAATATTACTTTCCCATTCTGACTTTGCCGTTTCTTTCTCATACTAGTAAGCATTTTATTGCGTAATATGTCAGTCCCTGGACGAGACGAAATACTGTGAGAATTCGTCTAGTCAGACATAGAGAGCAGACATTTGTCTACATTTTCATCTGACACGAGTTTTCTTCGGCTACGTTTCTCGGCGTGAGGTGTGGAAACTGCCATCTGCATCGCTCAGAAATGAGACATGTCGGCGTGAGGTGTGAAGACGCGTTTTGAAAGTTATGGCCAGCGTCTAAGGGAATGTGAAGTGTTAAGAGGAGAGGGGGAGACGGGGGTTTGTGAAAATAGCGCGCATCCTTTGTCTGTTTAAGATATAAACCAGAGTTTTAGACTTCATTCTTTCAGTACTCCGCAGTCAAGACTAGAACGATCTAGAGTTCGATTCCTGAAGATCTCTGTTGATAGAAGCATCATTTAGTTGGTCGATTGCCACCTAGTTTTCTATTCCTAAAATCTCTGTTAATAGAAGCATCATTTAGTTGGTCGAAGTGGATTTAGTTCTTAGTAGTTCTGTGTTGAGGTAAATATATATTGACTAGTAGTGTTGAGTGATTCAGTGATAACCGCTTATTTCATTTTACTAGTTAGATTTCTGTGCAGAGAGATTAAATTTATAAGTCTGTTATATTCTCTAGTTGACGTGTTTCAGTGGAAAGCAGAATAAATTATAATTTCTAGCTTAAACTCATGCAGCTATAGATAAATTTAATTAAATTGCTAGTAATTAGTCGAGAATATTTTAAACTAACTTATAACTGCACTGATTCATCATTGAGTATTGACGAAATACGTATGTATTTCTAATTCATGATGATTGATTTTTTTATGAATAACTTATCTCACGGGAGTTTTAAACGATAAGACAATCTCTACGCTTGCAGTTTATAATGTAAGTTATCACCGAAGAAAATAGTATGTATAAGTATTTTATATGTTGTTTTCTCTTTATTCAGTGAAACTGGGGTAGCCCGACTTTACCAACGGTTTTAGTACGGAGAAATATCTGTGAAGAACAAAGACATTTTTTTCTTAAAGACTTGGGTGTATAAAGTAAACCCTGTCTGGCCTTGCGTTGGCTTCCAGAACGACAGAGTACCCATTACATGAACTTTAAGATTAAATGAAGTAACGGGCCCATCGAGCCAGTTTTAATTCTTCCTGAGAAAAACCTCAAGTACATTTCAGCCCTTGTGGCAAGTAAAATATTACTATCAGTAACATTCCGACGGAGTTCTGACTAGTTGTGGTGTGACCAAATAAAGTCCTATACTAAGAGAAGGCAGTTACCTGACATTCCTAGTTACTAGAAATCTAAGCTATTGAAACTGTGCTTGCTGTTAACGTTCGTGCCTGGACAATTTTAATGTGACAGAAACATATATCCTAAAATAAGAAGAACCAAGGAAACGTTCACTGAAGTAGTGAATTCAACCTATCTTTGTGGAGCTGGGGTTCCCTTGGCCAATGACTAACCCTGGAGATTCTGTACGTGCATGTCCTAAAAATTGTTTTTTTTCCAGAAGTTGCTACCAAAGCTGTAAGTACGAATGCAAGCTAGTGATCACTGCTGACTGAATAGAGTGAATGCAGGACTGAGCAATTCCTTTATTGTTGTATTTTGGCACCCATTTTGCGGTCTTAAATTTCTTTATGCAAGTTTTGTTGCTAACAATATTTTCCTTAGGATAGATCAGAGTATCAAAGTCTGTTCATACCTTTAAAGGGAAATCTTAGACTAAAGCATATGTATCCGTGACTCTTTGGGGCTATCTCTTTCCTTCTAACAGGACTGTGGGTTATACATCGAGGAAAAACATCATACTAATGGGTCTATCATTCTTGTAGCAATTCATTGACTTTATGACTATTTGTATATGTTTGATGTAATTTTATGTGTTGTTATGGAATTTTATTATGATAATTAAAATTCACTTGAACTTAATCAGCGTGTCGGTCAGCTCGTTCCAAAATATCTATATAATCATTGTTATAGTTTTTCCACGTCTGTGCGTCTAACTGTCGTCACTTGTGTGTGTTTGCACGTGAGTGGTATATATATATATATATATATATATATATATATATATATATATATATATATATATACATATACATTCAATATATATAGTTTATAGACTGTCTGACTCCTCTAGATCTGTTGCAGAAGATAGGCTGAAAGAGAGAAGATTCTCGATTTCAGGGACAGCCTCTATAAATTTCTACAATCTCACTCGTGGAAATCTATTTCTATTATTACCTCTCACTGTGGCTATCACTTATTCTAATCTATTCAGAAGGGACCAACCCAAGTCTTAATTCCCCTATCAAAAATCTACGACAGGCAGACACTGAGTTTTTTGTTAATTATTTATATTCAGAGAGAGAGAGAGAGAGTCAGAGAGAGAGAGAGAGAGAGAGAGAGACCGGCAGGAAAGCATGCAGTCAGGCATATAGACAGATAAAGACGAGACGTGTATTGTTATTTGTTAGGGTAGAATGACAAACGAAGCGACTGGAAGTGCTTTCCATATTTACACACAGTCAATACCTGTTATTATTGTTGTTGTTGTTGTTATTTTGCTATGACTTTGAAAAAGAGACATCTACTTTTTTTTTCTTAACCAGCGGCACTTGGGCTTTCAGCCCTTCGGCCCAATGACATGTCATTGCGAGGCTGGGGAACCTGAGGACTTTCCTTCCAACCCGGTCAGGAGCTTCGCTCCTTCCCATCCACAGAGGGTTTATCACAGGAGCCGTTTAGGTTATTCAGTCAAATTTCCGGTCGTAAACATTCCTTCAAACGCTGACGCCCGGGTTTGAACCATGAACACCTGGTCGCCAGTACAACGCCGAAGCCATTACACCAGCGCGGCTCCCAAGAGACATCTATAAAAAGTTACCTTCTTTAGTAACTGTAATAGCTTTCTGTCTAGGGGTTTCCAAGCTTGTCTTCTTTGCACTGCTTGTTACAGTATTTGACTCTTGGAATCGTTTTGTGTCGATACTGAGGATGAATGCGACGTTGTCCTGAAATGAAACAAAATGTATGGGATGTAAGTATTTTGTTCACAATTTTGGTTTATAAATATATCAGCTGCTTTAAAAAATAACTTCATTAGACATTATTATTGTGTGTATTTCTAATTCGTATCTCTAAAAAACTGATTGCTGATATCTCTAAGCAATAGATAACTGACGCCCCTAAACAATATATAACTGATGTCCCTAAACAGTAGATAACTGATATCCCTAAACAATATATAACTGATGTCCCTGAACAATAGATAACTGATATCTCTAAACAATTGATAATTGATATCCCTAAACAACATATAACTGATGTACCTAAACAATGGATAACTGATGTCTGTTACGGTAGATTAATTGGCATTGTCTGCTAGAGGTTAGCAGCATGCGATTTTAGGGGTTACAACGTTTAATGTAATGTAAAAGTATTATTAGCCTAGTGAACGCTGTGACGTTTCAGCGTTGGTAGTCACGCACGGTGACCAAGTAACGGGACCCCTTTTTGAATGACCGTCAAGCGGAGAAGACGTGTCTTTATATTCTTACAGTGTCGGGCATGGAATGCCACACAGTTATATTGTACTTTATTATGGACATGGGTCAGTCCACTGTTATGATGAAGAAAGATGAAGTTACAGGTTAGTAATTGACCAAACCTTGCCGAGATGAATTAAGTCCATTTTAGTTAATACTAGTGCCAGACGCATAATCTCACTGTCGGTCGTTGGATTTACCAACCACGCGTGCATATAGTTATGTCGTTCTGCCAACAGTAATTCAGATGTATGAGACAAGGACTGATTTGTAAAGGAATCATATATGAAGTATGAACTGCAATTATTATGTATAATTCTTCATGATGACCATGTGTGAACTGTTCGTGTATGGAATTGATATATTAAATTTATGTGGACTCAAGGAATGACTTATCAAGTCTCTGAACGTTGGAAGTTGAATATATAATAATGTTGACAAATATTCTATCCCACCTTCGCGTAATTTACCATCAATAGCACGACACCATAACTGACTAAGAAAGACAAGGGATAAAATGGAAGTAATTGTAATCACTGAAGAACCTTTTGGTAACACTGGATTCGTAACACTACTAAACGTCGCCCTTGTAACACTGGTAGGCCATTGTCGGGAACGAAAACAAAAAATTTTTTTTTCAAGAGTCACTACGAACTATTTACTTTCAATGAACAATCACGTGATGTCATAAATATGTCGTGTCACACATGACTACGAAGGTTAAATCTGACGTCACAACATCATGCGTACATGCTAACGCTCAAGGGACAAACTCAGCACACTCCAGTTTTGATGAAAAATTCAAGCTCTCAATGAATCTAAAAATGGAAAAGTCGTTATCTGCCAACGAAGAGCAAGCAGTCCTAGACTCTGGTCTAGTCCGTTGGTGAAGATTGCATCGGACGACGGGTTAAAAGCTATAACGGTAATCTGTGACTTTTGTCATTGAGATATAACACAATACTGAGTCCATTTCTTATTTTACAGGCATGTCTAAATATTTATATATATACGTAAAGTTTGTTTGTCCACTGTATGTCTTTATTGTTGATTAGTGAGAGGTTGGTGTGGCGGTTTGGAATGAATAACATGGCTCTGAGGATGCCGATATTCATTATGAATGTTCCTTAAGGCCGTTAGTTAATTGCTTTTTAACGAAGAACCCATCGACGACCTTCCGATGATTTTCGTTCGTTCGTAATTGCAATTAATTGACCTTGCATGTTAGATGTCCAGTCTAGTTATAATTGTCGTATTTTAGTGTATTTAGTTCCAATTTTTATTCATTTCTGTAATCATGTTTGTAATCTTTATCGTTATTCTGACCTTACTATGATTTGGTTTATAGATTTTGTATAACCGTTGAGGAGTCCATTATACGTCATCATTTTTTGTGTACGTAGGTTAATTCTTTATTCAGTTTGCTCTTTGACCTCTCGTTATTTCCGGTTTACTTTGCTTAATTTATAAATGCATTTTATTTGTGAAAATGTCTTTGTCGTTTTGTAATATTGTTCTGTAATCCTTGGTTAACAAATTGTGTTGTTTGTCTTCATTTCATCCATTTATAAGATAATATTAATACTATAATTTATTCATTAATAAGAGTGTAGATTAATATGATTAAATTTTTATGAGTTTTAAGGAGGAATTAGGGACTTTGCACCAATTTGCAGTGGTGGTCCAAGAAATGGGCAATGCACTTTATAGCTCATGATTATGACATAATATACAATAATTAATTATTATAAATTTATAACATATTAAGACATATTAAACGTTAATTAGTACACTTTCTCAGTACTACATTGTGAACTTAGTAACTATTAAGATTAAATAACCTAATTATTTAGGTATAATACCCATAATTATTGAATACTAATATTAAGTGCATGATATAATGTTAGCACCTTAGATAACTAACTATCATAACTATTTATGATAGATATTAGTGAGTATATATAATATTTTTACAAAATATTATAGATTTGTGGAACTTATAAATAACAGTACAGGAATATTGCAATTTCTTGTAGTGATTATTCATTCGTTGAGTAATTACAAATATCTACATAGACTTTATTAGTGATTACTAGACATAAGTAATTGAATACTTAAATAAATCAACTTCAAGAATGCTAACCTTGGATCATTTCATTAAAATTGGAAAAGATTGTAATAAAAAGGGAGATGCACTCCTGGAATTTGCGGAACAACAACTTGCAAAATATAAGGCAGAGATGGAAGACCTTGAAAGAAAAGAGGCTGAAAAGAAAGCTATTGCTAAGGCAGAGAAAGAAGAATTAAGACAAGAGGAAGAAAGAAAGGTGGCAAGAGATGAAATCCTACGGATTGAAGAAGAGAATAAATTTAAACGACAGGAAATCATACTGCAGCAAGAAATTGAATTGCAACGGCTTAAATTGGAAACAGCAAAACTTCATTCGCAGGGTGCTGCAGCAAGCCAAAATGATAATGCTCAATCGGGATCTTCATCCAACCGACTTAAGGGCAATTATTACTTTAAGCTACCACCGTTCAAGTTACACGTAGACGATTTGTCATCATGGCTGGCGCGCTTTGAGGATATATGCAAGGTCAATAACCTTGACAAAACTGCATGGGCACTTAAACTCAAAGAATTTCTGGATGGCGAACCTGCAAGTGCAGCACAAAATATTGATCCGACATTAGCCACAGACTATGAGGCCATTAAGACTTTGTTATTGCGTCGGTTCCACTTGAACGAAGAGGCATGTAGATTACGTTTCAAAAGTTTGTTGCCAGATAATAATAAAGACTTTACAGGTTTTATTGCTAACATACACAATACTTTTAACAGATGGGTTGAACTGGCAGGTGTCAACAAATCTTACGACAAGTTAGTCGATTTGATATTGAGGATAAAGTGTTATCTTCTGTCAGCCCTCCGTTCTTTGCTTATCTGCAAGAACGTAAACCAGAAACTATTGATGAGTTAGAAAAAATTTCGTTAAATTACTGCACCGCTCATCCGAATGCTAACATTTCTGGCTCGTTGATAAGAGAACCTCTTCCTGTAGCCTCCAATATGGCATATCATAGTAATAACAAACCAAGAACACACAGTGTGGACAGAGGTAGGTTCAAAGGAAACTATGACATTAATTTTCATAAGGGACGTAATAGTTTTAACAATAACTTTAATAGAGGAAGACCACAAAATAGAAACTATTCACCTCAGTCCAGATACAACAATAATCCACGTAACTCAAGTTATAATCGGTCATATAATTATAATAATGGTAACAATTGGAACAACAGCGATAATAATAACTCGAGACATCGAGATAACAGTTACAATAGGGGACAACGGGATAATTCAACTGATTATTCTCGTCATCGTTCTCATTCTCGTAGATCGACAAATTATAATCATAATACAGGGGCAGCCGTTACTACTGCTACAACCCCTGGGGTTCAGAGTTCACCTACTAATAACAAAATACAGTCTTCATCTACATGTTATGCAATGAATTATAACGTGGCAAATAGTTGCCCAGAATGTAATCTTATATTTCAGAAGGCAAAAGAGACAGTTCTGAACTGCGGACACATTCTACCAGAAGTCAGTCTAGCAGTTAATGACGGAACAGGCTCGCTGATCTTCAACAGAGGAAAAGTTAATGGATCCGTCGTCTCAGTTTTAAGAGATTCGGGATCGACAACGATCGGAATCCGTCAGTCACTTGTTCATCCAAATTGTGCAACTGGAGAACATGTCAGGTGCATGACCTTTGGAGGAACCATAGAATGTTATCCAACTGCTATTATATATATTAATACACCTTTTTTCACAGGCAACGTTAAAGCATGCATGTTAAGAAACCCAATTGCCGACCTTATGGTGGGATGCATACACGAAAGTAAAGATTGCACACCAGAAGAGATTATTGAATGGGAAAAAAATAATCTATGCATCGGAAATGCAGTAATAACCAGAGCACATACGAAACAATTAGAAACTATGGACACTGAAAACAAGGAAACAGACAAACATGAAAATATCGAGGTTCATTCTACTATTGACCGAGTATCCTTTGCTGAAAAACAGAAGGAAGACAGATCATTAACAAAATTTTTTGCATTGGTCAACAAAGTTGACAATCTTGCTATGAACAATAATAATAGTCATTGGTTTATTATTAAAAATGACATTTTATTAAGATGTTTTATGGATAAAACTCTTTTTGTCTGTTGTGCAAAGATAGTTGTGAGTAAAAGAGAGAGCCATTCAATTCTTTGGTTATTGTGGAAGAAAGTGAATGTTGACAGATACTTGTGTTTGTTTGAATGTGTTTTTATGGCTTGCCAATTTTCAGTATAGATTTGTCTTATGTCATCTGGTAAGTCATGTAAGCTGTCTTCTTCAGAGGACAAGCGAGGTTTTTTTATATGGGATTGTTGGTTACTAGGCATGGGACGTTTCTTGGTCTGGCCTGCAGCATTTGTAGAGGACGATGGGATGGGACTTGTTGAAGAGGGAGCTGATGATGATAATGTGGAAGTTGTTGCTGTGGTAGATGCTGCACCAGATGATGATGATGAGTCTGTCGTTGGTGTGGGACCTAGTGGTAGTGTCTGTTGGTGCGCCAGGTTGAGGTCTGTTGTCTGTGGGTATGTCAGGTTGGAGGGAAATGTTATGATGGGCGCTGATGAAGGCATTCTTGACGAAGTTGCTGTGAGGTCTGATGATGATGCTGTCTGCGGGTTCTTTGATGTTGATGATGCTATGGGGCATGTGGTTGACATCTCCATTGGGGTAGTGGTGGGGTGTTTTTGTTTTAGGTGGACTCGTAGATTATCACCACGAGAAAAGTTTTTTCCACAAATGTTACAAGAAAAAAGAGTCGTTGAGTGAGCTGTCTTGACGTGTCGTGAATAATTTTCACGACGATTGAAGGTCTTGTTGAACCTGGCACACATGAGGCTGTGCCCCACTGATGTGGTGGTGCCCGGTGTAGTGGTTTGTACCAATAATGTCTCTGATCTTGTTGCCCCTGGCCCATGGGCCAATTCTATATGGTGTTGCAGGGTATCGGGGCTGGTAAAGTTTTGAGGACAGACACGACAGGAGTATCTCTGCTCCGCGTGGACCGTTGTCATATGGCGAGTAAGGTCACGATTCCTGGTAAAAGATCGACTGCATTGCACGCAGATGTAGCCACAGTTCTTGTTTTGAGGTAACTCCATCTGTTGAGTAGGAAATAAAAGAAGTTATTCACACATAAAAGTAAAGACCAAACCAGAAATTGAAATTGATAACGAAGAACTGGAAAGTGTCAATGAATTCGAATACTTAGGATCAATCATTAACAGCTCTGGCGACTGTGCAGTAGAAATTAAAAGAAGACTTGCAATTGCTTCACATAAGCTAATACAGATGAAAAACCTATGGCAAGGCACAAGCAAAGAAACAAAGTTACAACTGATCAGAGCATGTATATTCCCAGTAGCAACATACGGCTGCGAGACTTGGACACTCAATAAAACAGTTGCAAAAAAGATTACATCATTCGAAATGAAATGCTACAGAAGGATGTTGAGAATACCCTGGACAGAAAAAAAGACCAACAGAGAAGTACTGCACTCACTAAATGTACAGGAACATTGGCTCCTAAATACCATCGCAATAAGGAAGCTGAAATTTTTCGGTCATATAAAAAGACATAATAGTCTGGAAAAAACAGTGATGGAAGGCATGGTCCCTGGAAAAAGGGGAAGGGGTCGACCTAGACGACGGTGGACCCAGGACATCACAGAGAGTCTGAACTTGTCTTTGGCTGATGCAGGTCGACTTGCCCAGAATCGTGATGCATTCAGAGCAGCTGTAATGGAGACAACGTTCTGGAAAGAATACGTCACATGATGATGATGATATATATATATATATATATATATATATATATATATATATATATATATATATATATATATATATATATATAACAACATATATGTAACAATCAGACATCTGATAGAGAGAGAGAGAGAGAGAGAGAAAGAGAGAGAGAGAGAGAGAAAGAGAGAGAGAATAAAAAGGTAAATAGAAAGACCAGTCTTATAGACAGACAGGTGTACATACGCCTACTCTTAGTTATAACCAGTCTTATATTTTTATTCTGTTATCAAATGAAAGAAAGTTTGTTCTGTAACATATTACAAAGGCCCGCGCGCGCGCGTTGTGGAACCAACTCAATTTATCGATCTACCCACTCGTCTTTGCGCCACAACCAAACAGGTATTTGAAATAGACTATTAGTCTCTACAAGTTTAGACTGTTTTTATCAGACAGTATTACAAGTTGTGGTGTAATATCGATGATGACTCACCAACAGTCATCCTGTTTGCAGAAAATGAACAAAGCACTTGCTTAACAGTAGGCGAGAAACGCGGATATGTTTTAAACTAAGACAGTTTTTCAGAACTTAGACTGTACCTAGCACATAACAAATAAACCGGTTAAGTCTTAACTTTGCTAAACCATATACACGTTAAAATGACGTGTAAGAATTTAAGCTCTTAACAAACAACTAACATTATTATTAAAATACCTGTTAGTCTAGACACATAACATAATAATTTTTGAAAAAAGCTTAACATTTAATAACACTGCCTAGCGAAAAGACAAACACACAACCGTATTTGTAAAATAGAGACAGATATTTATATTTAATACAACACACGAATAATGAAAACAGACACAAAAAGACAAACACACAACCATATTTTTAAATAGAGACAGATATTTATATTTAATACAACACACGAATAATGAAAACAGACACAAAAAGACAAACACACAACCACATTTTAAAAATAGAGACAGATATTTATATTTAATACAACACACGAATAACGAAAACAAACAACTAATACTTTATATATTTTCTAAACAGAAATATTTATTTTAACACAATATACAGACGACTATTTATGTATAAAAACGAATAACATACGTTTGATTGAAATAGCTAAGGTTTGGTGCGAGTTTAGACTTGACTATCAGAAAGTATTACAAGTTGTAAGTATCACGGAGAATTTTTTCAATACCCAAATATAATTTGATTTCGCACGAGTTTAGTTTGTAGTTCCGAAAGTATTACAAGTGGTGGTGCAATATCGATGATGACTCACCAACAGGCATCCTGTGTACATAAAATGAACAAAGCACTTGCTTAACAATAAGCGAGAAACACAGATAAGGTTTAAACTGTTGGTTATTTTTTTTAAGACTTTTCCTAGTGATTAAACAAACGTATTTTTTAGACTATATTCTTAGCTAAAACATATTCACATATATTAAAACGACATGTAAGAATGGGTAGAAAGAGAAACGAAGACACAAAACCGACTTTATAATTTAAAAAATGACATGTAAGACTATAACACTCTACCAAAAACAAACAAATAAAAAATCCCAGAGATATTTATGTTAACTTTTAACACGAATTCCGAAAACAGACACTTTTATATATTAGTTAAATAGGGAAATAACATATATTTAACAGACGAATAAAAAAGATACATACGTTATTGTGGGTGATGTTGATTTGAACGTTTACTTTTTTCAGACGGCTGCTTTTTTTCAAAACGATTGTTTCAGAGATCTGTATGCTAGAAGGTTCTGTTAGTTGAATGAGACATGTCTAAAACAATTCTTGGTTATACCAAAAGGTTTGGGAGAAAAGAAATCCGTGCGTATGAATACACTAGCGGTTCGTTATGTAGCGGTACTGTTTCAGACAATAGTCCACGCGAAAGGTTTTCACAGTGATTTGGTTAGATCGATAGTGGCGTCGGTAGAACGTTTTTGAAAAGAATCGAATTTAGCGTTTTCGCTCGTTGTTTAATTAAGATAATTGCTCATGAAAAAATGCATTAGGCACAGCTGTGGAAGAATAATTAATTAGTCTCTGTTCGGAAAATTCAATTAAACAAAGCCAATTTCTTTTATAAAAAATTATAGTACAGATGTGTCTCGCATGCACACAATAACTCGAGAGCTAACGCTTTTGAATCATTTTCATTACACGAACTTTAATTACGGCCAGATGGGTACGCATAATTAGTTCCTGTACGGAAAATGACTTTTTACAATTACACAAGCCAATTTCATTTATAAAAAACCTAGCACAGATGCGCAAGCAAATATTCAGAACTCGCGCGGTTTTTGTTCCATGTGGAAACCCGTTATCGAGAATGTCATTACACGAACTTTAATTACACACAGATGTGAATAATCAATTTGATCCCATTGTATCACTTTCGAGCATAAAACTAGCGATCTTTTATCAAACTTGTAAAAAAACAATGATATTAAACACTTTAAAAGATGTGACACCAGCCACACATGTCTTGTTATATTTGTTATGGATTGGTGACGAGAAAAAGTCATTAGGCGCAGATGTGGACAAGTTTTTTACAATCACACAAACGTTTACAACATTTTTTAGTTATAACTAACTATTCGTCCCAGTATTTGTCTGTTAGTGTTGTATGTAAAAAATATATATTGTTTCAGAATACGGCTGTGTAAAAGTATATAACTTAACACTTTATTAGAACACTCTTTAAAAAAGCAATATGATCTGATAACTAAAAGAAATGTGGCAAACAGTTGGGTAATATTTCTTGTGAATGGTAGTCTTGTTACTGAGTAATGTTTTTAGATGGCTCTCATATTGTTTTACACCAAGGGTGTGAATGTTTTTTAACATGTTGCAGTGATTCTCACGTTGTTGAAAACACAATGATTCTCACATTGTTGAAAACGCAGTGATTCTCACGTTTTTGAATTTTTAACATGTGGGCAGTGGCTCTCACGTTGTTGAAAACACAGTGATTCTCACGTTCTTGAATTTTTTTAGCACGATTCTCACGTTGTTGAAAACACAGGGGTTCTCACGTTGTGTAGGGTTTTAGATATAAAATAACTGTCTGTAAGTGTAAGTTATCATTATTAGCTATGGACTCGCGTAGGGTGCACCCCTTTACGGCGTTGATTTCAGGCCACACTGGATCTAGAAAAACTGTTTTTGTACAGCGTTTCTTGAAACATATACGAGATATGGTGACACCTATCCCCGATGAAATTATATGGTATTATGGGGAATGGCAACCCCTATACAATTCGATGACTGGCGTTCAGTTTATTGAAGGACTGCCCGACATTGAGCAGTGGACAGGTGATAAGAAACGTTTGATAGTTATCGATGATTTGATGAGCGAGACGGATGAGCGAGTAACAAAATTATCCACAAAAGGGAGTCATCACCGCGATTTAAGCGTAATATATATTGTGCAAAATTTATTTGCCAAGAACAAAGAACACAGAACCATTAGCTTGAATTCTCATTATATAGTACTTTTCAAAAACCCACGCGATGGATCTCAGATTGTTAATCTAGCCAAACAGATGTACCCAGGTCGTACTGCCTATGTCCAAGAAAGTTTTAAAGACGCGACGTCGACCCCACATGGTTATTTGCTAATCGACCTTCGTCAAGCAACACCCGACACTCTACGACTTTGTACCCGCATATTTCCACACGAACAGCAAATTGTCTACGTTCCTAAATAACGAAATGGGAGAAAAGGCAAAAAGACATGCTGATATGTTAAAGTTTCTAGGGACGGCCAAACCACCAGTCATCAAGGCTGTTATGAAAACAGCGTCACCCGATCTTGTAGGAACACGCTGTGAATGTTGTCACAACGTATTAAAAGGTAACGTTACACTGACACCTCTTCAGAAGAGACGTATGCGTCGTTACAAAAACACCCTGCGAGCGCTTACCAACAATAAATTGTCGCTCAAAAGACGAAAACAATTTTTACAAACTGGAGGATTCTTAGGCGCGTTGTTAACTCCACTACTAAGCCTGCTAAGAGGGTTCTTGTAGATGGCTAAGAAAATGATTTTGATGGACCCTCGTTTGTTAGAGACTCAAAAACCTTATAGAGCCCCCGACGCTCTAAGGGATAACTTGGGAGAATTGGATAATCAAATGCAACTAGTCTTGGAACGAGAAGATCTGCCGTTGGGTGACCAAGCTAGACTATATCAGCAAACACTACATCGTTATTTGAATCGTCTAGAACAGTACAGTCACGTACCTCTAGGTCTCGTGGATATTAAGTCTCCACTTAACGACCTGAGCTCGAAACCTCCCATCGAACAACCCACTCTACTTAAAGACGAGATTGTCGACAAAACCCTTCAGTCCCCACCCGAACAAGTCACACTCACTAATCGAAAAAAGGTGGTTGCCAGTAAATTGCGAGAAACATCGTCGTATTCGCTCAGAAGAAGGAAAAAGACACCAAAGTGGGAAACATGGCCAAAGAAATGAATAAGATTTTAAAACAACATTACTACGACCCAAAACGACCAGGTTCGTATGGCAGAGTCAGCGCCTTACAACGTAGTTCCAAACTTACTCGTAAAAAAATTGAAGAGTGGTTAGGTCATCAGGATACCTACACCTTACACAAACCAGTGCGCAGAAAATTTAAACGACGGGTGACCATTTCGGGTGGTATCGACCAACAGTTCTAGGCTGATTTAATTGACTTGCGAGGTTTAAAAAAATTCAACGATGGGTTTTCCTATCTAGTAACGTGTATTGACGTATTTAGTAAATTCGCTTGGGCTGTTCCTCTAAAAAACAAAACTGGAAAAGCGTTAGTAGCAGCGGTAAAAACAATTTTACCAGTCGCAAACCGATAAATTTTCAAACAGACAAAGGCAGTGAGTTCGTCAACAAAACATTCTTAAAGTTTCTTAAAGACGAGGGTGTCCATTTCTTCACTACGGAGAATGAGGATACCAAGGCAGCTATTGTCGAGAGGTTTAATCGAACCCTCAAAGAAAAAACGTGGCGTTACTTTCCCAAAACCAACACTCTTCGCTACGTCGACGTGATACAGTAACTGGTCCACAACTACAACTACTCGTATCACCGGAGTATTAAGATGGCACCGGCGGAAGTTACCCCGAGCAATCAAGAAGAGGTGTGGCATACGTTGTATTCAACCCCTGACGTCATCGGCAGAAAGTCTATTTTAAAGCTGGTGATCGCGTGCGGATCGCCCAAGCCAGACAAACTTTTAAAAAGGGTTATACGCCAGGGTGGACAGAAGAACTGTTTACGGTTAGCCGACTAAACCAAACAAGACAGGTCACGTACGTCCTTAAAGATGATTCGGGTGAGGAACTGAAAGGTTCTTTTTTACCAAGAAGAGCTACAGCGTGTCAGTGACAAGATAGTTTATCGAATCGAGTCCATTTTGCAAGAACAGCGAGGTGTCAGGGGTGTTAAAGAGTATTTAGTTAAATGGTTCGGTTATAACTCGTCATTCATCAGCTGGATTTCCGCCAAACAACTAGCGAGATATCGAGACTGATGGAGATTGAAGAAGAAGTGAGCACCCCAGTTTTGCGGTCACCCCGTCCCAAGACCACGAGAACCTCGGTCTGGCTTTTTTTTTGGAAACTAGTCCCGCGACTAGAGATCGTTTTCATCTGTCAGATGATCGTTATATATGTCGTCATCGGGGTCTCGTTATTCAATCTGAGTCGGAGCAACGCAGAGGGACCAGACGGCAAGTTTTGGATCGCCTTAATGAGCAGTTGTCTAGGTTACATGTTACCTAACCCTAAGATAGGATGAGTTTTTACGTGACTTTACACAGCAATGCCTCGATGAAAATATACTTACTTACTTACTTACTTAGTCGTTCCTCTTCTACCGTGAGGTGTAGAGGTTTGGAAGAGAGAGCGCCAGACTATCCTATCGGCTGTCTTTTTCCTGGCCTGGTTCCATTCTAGTCCTCGGTCCTTCAAAGATTGTCTAATATTGTCCTCCCAGCGGACTCTGGGTCGTCCTGGAGGTCTGGATCCCTGGCTCTTTGTTTCCCATGCTTGTCGTGGTAGCCGATCTTCTCCCATTCTGCAGACATGGCCAAACCATCTTAGTTGGGACTGTTCTATTTGGATCTGCAGCGGGTGGGATTTTAGGCCTTGACGTATCGTCTGGTTGCGGACCATGTCTCTTCTTGTTACTTCAACCACCTTCCTCAGATACCTCATTTCTGAGGTTTGAATCTGGCTTTTGTGGGTTGTAGTCATTGCCCATGACTCGCATCCATATGTCAAGACTGGGACATAGGTGGAGCGGTATACAGCCATCTTCGTTTTCTTACCAACCTCTTTCTTGCTGAGGAATCCTCGATTTATGGCCTGATAAAGTCTCCCAGCCGCTGCTTTTCGAGTGGCCAACTCTTCTTTGATGCCCCCCTTTCGGTCTATAATAGCTCCGAGATATTTAAAGTGGTCGACCTGCTCCAGGACCTGTTCTCCCAACTTAATCTGATGTTTTCTTTCTTCTCGTAATATCACCATGGATTTTGTTTTAGAGCTGCTTATGACCATCCCTCTCTTCTCCAGCTCTTCCTTCCAGACTTGCAGGTTGGATTGGAGATGTGTCTCTGATTTAGCAATCAGGACAACATCATCAGCAAATGCTAGCTCTGAAATACAGACCTGTCTCATCTTCCAGTACCCCACTGAATACTTTCTTGTTCTCTCCTTACATGCCTTGATGACATCGTCCATGAGGAGTATGAAAAGATAAGGTGACAGGATATCGCCTTGTCTTACACCAGTGGTGGTCCTGAACTCTTCTGACTTATAGTTTGCTGTCCTCACATAATTTCTGCAAGACTTGTAGAAGCTCTGTATAGCATGAATCAGAGGTGCTGGAATGTTCTTCCTTGCCAAACAGTCCCAAAGTTCGCTCCAGGGGACCCTGTCAAACGCCTTTTCCAGATCTATGAAACAAAGATGGATCTCACTCTTGTACTCAAGGGCCTTTTCACTCAGCTGCCTGAGTGTGAAGATTAGGTCTTGAGTACTTCGGTTTGCTCGGAATCCGCACTGGGCTTCATCCAATTGTGGCTCAGCTAGGCATCGGAGTCTCTGCTCTAGGATTCTAGAGTAGATTTTACCAGGTACACTGAGAAGGGATATGCCTCTGTGGTTTCCACATTGTCGATTGTCACCCTTTTTGAAAATCGGTGTTATAATGGCAATCTCCCAATCCTTTGGTATGGCCTTGTTGCACCATGCTGCCTGTAGGACCCTTAGGAGTAATAGGTCGCCTGATGCTCCCATGTACTTAACCATTTCTGGTGTTATACCATCATGCCCTGCTGCTTTGCCCATCTTGATTTTCTCCAGTGCTGCCTTCAGTTCTTCCATCTTTATGTCATCTTCATCACCATTTGTATCCTCTTCTGTGCTAGTGGTTATCATTTCTGATGCTCTACCTTGCTCACCATCAAGGAGTTCTGAGAAATATTCTTTCCATCTTTCCATTACTTCCTTCGGGGCAGTAAGCAATTTGCCTTGCTTGTCCTTTATAAATTTAAGAGGGCATTGTTTTTCCTTCCTCATGTTCTTTAGGGTCTTATAGAACAATTTCTGGTTTTCTTGCGCATCCTTTTCTAGCTTTTCTCCAAATTCTTCCCAGGACTTCTGTTTTGTTGCTAGCACCTTGTTCTTTGCTTCTGTTCTGAGTATCACATATTCTCTATATTTCTCTATTTGTCCTGCTGTGTTTTTAGCTCCTAAATATTGTTTCCATGCCATTTTCTTTAATCTTATTTTCTCTTTGACTTCCTCTGTCCACCAAGGTGTCCTCTTTCTCTTGTTCCCAAGTCGGACTTCACCACATGCTTCTGCAGCAGCTGTCTTTATGATGTCCTTGAATTTAAGCCACAGGGTTTCCAAGTCATCAGGTTGTTCTTCTGTGTTTCTCACCGCTGTAGCAATAAGCCCCTGATATCTGGTCTTAATTTCTGGCTCTTTCAGCTTGTAGGTCTTAATGCTCATTTCTTCCGTTCGTTTACTTGGTTTCTTGCGTGGTGCTGGACAGTTCCTATGCTGAGCAACTCTTTCAGTTGTTCTTTTGATTGTAAGCAGGTAGTGATCACTTCCAATCTCTGGCCCCCTCCAGACTCTAGCATCCCGGACATATTTGAATGAGCTCCTCCTAACAATGGCATAGTCGATCACTGACTTCTCATTCTTTGTTGGTTCACACCTAGTGTATGCATGTATGCGCTTATGGGGGAACTTTGTGTTGGTAATGATCAGATTCTGCTCACTGCAGAATCTGAGGAGTCGCTTTCCATTGTCATTGAGAGTATCTTCTCCATATCTTCCGATAACTCCACCCCATCTAGCATGGTCATTTCCAACTCTGGCATTGAAATCTCCGAGCATGATAATTTCATCTAGGCAGTCATCCACTGTCCTTTGAAGCAGCTCGAAGAATTCTTCCTTGACCTCTGCTCTCTCATCCTCATTTGGCCCATACACTATGACCAGGTTGACTATGGTTTCTCCTTCTTTTAGTTTTACAACCATAATGCGCTCCGAGACAAAGTTCCATCCCTTGATACTATCTTTCTGGTTTTTGGCCACAATGCAACCCACACCCCCTTTAGCTCTTTCAGATGTGGGTACACCACTGTATAGCAGAGTGTTGCCATCGAGATCCATGACTCCTTGTCCCTTTTTCTTTGTTTCGGTAATAGCCAGGATTTCTAGTTTTGCTTTCCTCATCTCTTCCATCAGCTCCTCTTCTTTCCCATTTATACTTCTTGTGTTCCATGTTCCATAAGTCGTAGTCCGTAGTCCGTTCCAGTTCGTCGCCTTTAGAATCAGTCCGGTTTTCTCTCTTATATTGCTTGTAATCATAGTTTAAGAGAAACAGGTGATTGGCCTGTTGTGCCTTTGCATGGTGGAGGGGCTGCCTCCTTACGGCCTCCATGCAGGCCGCCCTCCTCCTTTTTCATCCGGGCTTGGGACCGGCATAGGTGGAGTTGATGAAAATATACTCAAACAATAACGCCGGTCACTTTTTCGTCAAATTGCCACAGACTATAGACTTGACTTCGCGTTACGAGGTCGGTTTGGTTGAGATTCAATTTCCCAAAAGTTATTTTAACGTGTTAGAGGATGATGTATGGATACATTACTTTCCCAACAAAGAAGATGAGTCTATACTACTCACGTTGCCCGCCGGTCTATACACGTCACCCGACACGCTGATCGACGAGTTGAATCGTTTGCTTTTAGACACAGATGTGGATGAAAAAGCCCGAGTTAGATTCCATTTTAACAATAATAAGGCCAGCTTGAATCTGTATGATCCGGAGGTTGAAGTTAGAATTAGCGAGACGTTGAAACACATGTTAGGCTTTCCCACCTCGCTCGCCACAGACATCGACCCAATACTACGAGGCGAGACTGAAGTACAAATGGATAGCGACATGAAAAATGTATACGTGTACTGCGATCTCGTAGCGGCGAGACCAGTTGGAGATGCCTCTGTCCCTTTGTTACGGATTGTTCCTATTTTTGATAGGACTACCGCTTCGGTTTTCAGGATTTACGACAAACCACGCTACGTACCCCTGAGCCGTTTTTCGTTTGACGCGGTGGAAATCCTTTTAACTAACGACCAGGGTAAGACTATCCCATTCACTAGCGGAGCTTCGGTGTTGACACTACACTTCCGAACTCACAGACGGTTTGATTTTGAATAGAAAAATGGTCAGACACGTACCTATCCGACGAAACCCCAAAATGTATGAGGAGTTTTACTGCAACCAAGCTGGTCACGGGATGCCAGTGTTTATCGGAGGTAGAAGTCAAAGAGGACATGGTTTGGGTAGTTTTTTCGGCGGGCTCGGTCGCATGGTTCTCCCGTGGTTAAAAACTGGAGGTAAAGCTTTACTCAGAGAAGGGCTTGGTACCGGTCTACAGGTCGCGAGCGATGCGTTAGCCGGCAGAAATATTGGTGAGTCATTTCGCGAACGAGCCAAAGAATCGGGTCAACGTTTATTACAGTGAGCCGTTGACCACCTCACCACTAACCAATCGGGTAGCGGTATTAGAAGAAAATGAAAAACGAGAGCTGCCCCCCCGGCGAGCCGAAACGAATAAAACGCAGTAACCGAGCTCGCCCTTCTCATTCTCACCAAAAGAAGCGACGGTACTCTGATATATTTGAATGATGGCGCTTATTCACCCCAACTCGTGCGAGTGTCTTCACAGTGGTCTAGATTTGTTTAGCGTACCACCAACGCAGACAGCCGTAGAAGAGGGACAATTTGTGGAGATACATCCATTGGCTGCCTTAGCCCCCGGAGCCCCGGTGGAATTTGTAATATCGGGAAACGGTGAAGAATATCTAGATTTGTTCAATACTTTTCTGCACGTGCGCGCCGAAATCACGTTAGCTAATGGCGGCGCATTACCCGCTGACGCAGAGGTGGCCCCGATCAACTATTACCTGCACAGTTTATTCTCCCAAGTCGACGTTTCCCTGAACGATACGCTGATTACACCCAGCGAGAACACCTACCCTTATAGAGCTTACCTGGAAGCCACGTTGAATTACGGGGAGGAAGCCAAACGAGGCCATCTGACAGCGGCTCTGTTTTACAAAGACACGCCAAACTTTATTACGGAGACAAGTGGTGATGATAACAACGGGTTAAGACTGCGTCGACATATAGCGGCTGGTTCTCAGGACATTGATATGATGGGTCGTTTACATTCAGATATCTTCGCTCAAGATCGTTACCTGTTAAATGGTGTGACCGTTAAAGTAAAACTCACGCCGTCTAAAGATGCCTTCAACGTGCTGGGACACGACCCCACCGGTGGTTATAAATCTATTATAACTTATGCGGCCCTGGTTGTCCGGAAAGCTAAATTAAACCCCGCCGTCTCTCTAGCCCACGAGAAAGCCTTGTTGCGAGGTAATGCCAAGTACCCTTTGAAACGAGTTGTGCTAAAAACTTTCTCTATTCCTAGAGGTATGCTATCGCACATGCAGGATAATCTATTTCTCAGTCAAATACCCACACGGATCGTGATTGGCCTAGTCACTTCGACCGCTTTTAACGGGTCGTATACGTCTAATCCGTTCAATTTCGCTACCTTTGGTCTGATATATTTGAATGTCAGCGCGGACGGCAGAACAGTCAGTGGCAAGCCTTTGTCCATGGATTATGAGCACAACCAGTACGTGAGAGCCTTCTTCGGGACGAATCTAGCTATGGGACTGGTTGGCAAAGACGCCGGCAACGATCTCGAGTATAGACATTTTAAGAATGGGTACGCCTTATACGCCTTTGACCTCACCCCCAGTCTACTGGACGGTGACCAGTTTGAGATGGCCAAGTCGGGCCCTGTCTCAGTAGAACTTAAATTCTCCGAGGTCACACCCGAACCATTACAGGTTCTCGTCTACGCCGAGCAAGACTCGATCTTGGAGATCTCGAAATCGCGCCAATTTTTGACAGACTACACCACTTAAACGATGAATACAGACGAGATACGGACCATCCTCCTGTCAGATATATTTGTTAAACGAACTAGGCTCGTTAAAGTTTTAGCTCGTGACCAATTACCTCTACGTATCGATCCGAGCCAGACGGCTGCTTTCGTCATCAACACTGACCCTAGCTATCGCCCCGGTGACCACTGGGTCGCTCTATATTATAATGGACTTGGTACTTTTAAATATTTTGATTCTTTCGGCCTACAACCTAGACACCCGGACCTGATTAATTTTATTGCCAGAAACTCTACCCGACCTGTGAACTACAACGCCAGACATTTACAAGATGTAGTTATCAACGTTTGTGGGCTCTACGCCATTTATTTCATCTTGGTCAAAGCTCGCGGTGGTACTATGCAACGCGTCCTACTACCCTTTTCGGCTAGACAACACGCCAACGATCGATTAATTACTCGATTAGTCAGACCCTGGCTAGCGAACCACCAGACGGTTTTTTCGTTCATAGACAAAGGAAGAGATCAATAGACACGTGTGTGTATTTTTTTCTGTCGTTTTTTCCCTCACGCCAATACGTCCATGAGTCATACACTTACAATCCCAGCACGCAGCAAGTCTTGTCCACACGCAACCGCGTCAACTATCGATTAGATTTTTTGACTAATCACGCCCTGGCTAACACGAATCTAGTCACATCGTCAACGATCGATTAGTTATTCGACGAATCACGTCTCGGCTAGCACAAGATTGCTATGTTTCAGAAACCAGATTGAACTGGTATTCCTGCATATAAACAGACACTTGGAAGACCCAGACACTCATACTTTACTAACGCAGTGGCGTGATAACGACAGATACTTACACCTCATTGAAGATGACTGCTCCCAACAACTGGGTCTACATAAAAAACTGTGATGAAATGCTAAAACCTTTGGCTAGTGGTCTGAAGGCCGCGTCTGTATGTGTTTACCGGGGCCAACCTTTACTACACGTGCGAAGATATTTTGGTGAATCCTACCTCAAGTTTCCTACCAAAACCGGCATTACGTTAACTCGATCCGAGTTTGAACATTTGTTGACTTTACAGAGTGAAATCCTCGCCGAATTTGATCGACTACAGTCACTACGCACGGATACCTATCCTACTACTTGTACCAGTAACATGTTTGACGACTACATCAACTCCAGCTGTTACCAACCGATTTCCCCAGAAACGAGTTGGTTTCATAACCCTTGTACAACCACCACAGACAACCACCTGGCCGATATCTCTAATCTACCACTGACGACGCAGAAACCTACTACCTCCGCCAGTAACACGTTTGACGAATACAAGAACTCTAGTTGTCCAATATCACCAGAACCGAGTTGGTTTCCTAACCCTTGTACAACAGCTTCCACCACAGACAACCACCTGGCCGATGTCTCTAATCCACCACCGAAGACGAAGAAGAAACCTACCAAACGACTGAGACTTGTGCTTTAGCTTGCTATTATTTGAAAAATAAACTATATTAACTAAAATTCATTTTTGTTACCTATATATAACTGTTGTCTAAATATATCGTCTAACTGTTCGTATAACTGTTGTAAAATATATATGTCTAAATATCGTATAACTGTTGTAAAATAACTGTTCTAAATATATGTCTATAAATATCGTCTTCTTGTTATCTAAATATATCCTCTTCTTGTTGTCTAAATATATCGGCTTCTTGTTATCTCTATAAATATCGTCTTCTTGTTGTCTAAATATATCGTCTTCCTATTGTCTAAATATAGCGTCTTCTTGTTATCTCAATAAACAACACACACAACAACACTCCATTATCGAACTAATATATCTCTATATAAAAGTCATGCGCCTCCTGGCCCACCTCCTGCGCACCTCCTGAATGCGCTTATATAAAAGTCACGCGCCTCCTGGCGTTTTTGCTATATAAAAGTCACGCGCCTCCTGAATAATACCTAAAAGGTACATTGTATACTACTTAAAGGCTTTTTATGATTGACACTATGCAGCTTGGAATTCCATAAGCCCTCAGTTATTTTCCATAAACTGTCCCTATGTATACTGTCAAAAGCCTTTTCAAAATCAACGAAATTAACGTACAGCTGTCTTTGCCATTCTGAGCACTGCTCTATAATGTTCCTGAGGGTAAATATATGATCTACACATCTTCTGTTCTTTCTAAATCCTGCTTGTTCTTTCCTCAGTTTGTGGTATACTGCTTTTGAGATTCTCTGTATAATTATCCTGCCTAGTATTTTGCTGGGAACTGAGAGAAGAGTTATTCCTCTCCAATTATTGCAGTCTGCAAGATCTCCCTTCTTGGGCAATTTGACAATTATTCCTTTTCTCCACTCTGTTGGTGTTGTCGTTGTTTTCCAGACTTGTGCAAATAGTGGTTCTAATAGTTCTGCTGCTAGCTCTGGGTCTGTCTTAAATAGCTCTGCATTTAAGTTATCATGACCAGGAGCTTTTCCATTCTTTAACCCTTTGATTGCTGTGATGATTTCTTCTTTTCGTGGGATGTCTGTATTAACATCTAGATCATTTTCAGCCTCAGGAACATTCAATTGTGTCTCTGGTGGTTCCTTATTCAGAGTTTCTCTGAAATGCTCTGCCCATCTTGTTTCCTGTCCCTCTACTGTCGTGATGAGATTTCCGTGCTTATCTCTTACTAATGTAATATTGTTTGCACCTCGTTTTCCACTGATGATTTTAGTTATTTTGTATACTGTGCTTTGTTCAATTCTCAGTGCTGCCTCTTCTGCCTGTCTTGCAAGGTCATCCAGAAATGTCCTTTTGTTAGCACGGGTTTGACGTTTAACTTCCTTGTCCAGCTGACTGTACTGTTCACTATATATTGCCTTTAACCTGGGAGACTTAGCTTCTATTTTCTTTCTTTTCATTTCCTTTCTCTTCGCTATGGTGTTTAGCGTATCTGGTGTTATCCAGTCTTGGCTCTTTCTTTCCTGGAATCCCAAGCATGACTTGCTGCTTTCCTTGTATATTGTTGAGATGGTGTTGAATCTCTGGTCAACATCATCGGTCTCTGTTCTTTCCTGGCTTTTGATAATCTCATATCTTCTCTTTACGTCGACCACGAAAGCTTTTCTGGTGACGGGATCCTTCAGTTTCGTGATGTTGTATCTTTTCTGTTTGACTGCAACTGGTCCAGCAGCTCTGGGTTTCACCTTCAGTCTTGCTACTACTAGGTGATGATCACTCCCCACATCTGCGCCTCTTCTTACTTTCACGTCTTGTAATGCATGTCTCCATCTGCCATTGATCTATCTGGTTTCTGTCTCGTCCGTTTGGTGATTCCCATGTTAACTTGTGCACTTCCTTGTGTGGAAAAAGTGTTCCTCCAATGACCAGGTTGTTAATACTGCAGAAGCTTATTAATTTGTCCCCATTCTCATTTGCTGTTCCACTGCCGCATTTCCCCATTACTCTTTCGTTATAATTATTGTGTGCTCCCACTTTCACATTTAGGTCTCCCATTACTATAATTAGATCGTACCTGGGTGTAGTTTCCATTTCTTTTTGTACCTGTTGATAGAACTCGTCCTTGATCTCTTCATCGCTGTCGTTTGTTGGTGCATAGCATTGTATAATTGTGGTGTTGGTGAACCTCCCTCTCAGTCTTGCTCTTATCCGTCTGTTGTTGATGGGTTTCCATTCCAGTAAAGACCTTTCCATTCATTTCTTCGGGATAATGGCTACACCTTCGTTGTGCTGACCATCCTCTCTGCCAGAATAAAATACTGTGTCTTCTGTAGCTGTTTTTATTCTCCACTTACCTGTCAATCTGCTCTCGCTTATTCCCAGGATATGTATCTTGTAGTTCCTCATCTCTGCTGTGATTTGTCTCAGCTTTCCTGCCTCATTCATAGTTCTGACGTTCCAAAAACCAATTCTGGTTTCGTGTTTTGCGGTCGGGGCATCCGTTTTCATGCCAGTGGCTTCCTTTCGGCTTTCACCACTGTCAGTTATACGAGCCTGAGACTCCGGATGTCCGTCCCGCAGCAAAGTTTTTCCATTTATTGTTGTTTCCGTAAAATGTGCGATTTTTTACATAGACAGGGGTGTCGGCCCTGTGCTAAAACCCCCAACCTGGAGGACCAGAGTACCAGCTTTTGTCTGACCCCTACCCACGCAGACCAGTCCAGCTTGGTTGAACCTACCAGGAGTAAATCTCCCACTGGCATAGCTCTGGGGATTGTCAGGGTACACAAGCTGCCATACCGCTACAAGGTATAGGTACCATTGATGGCAGACTGTGCTTCTCTATGGTTCGGAATTCAGGAGAGTAACAGAGAAGGAAATGTCGAAATTGCCCTCTTTCCACATAATCTGCCTAAAGAAAAATTATTCGAACCTTTTGGCCGAATACCATCACTAATCAAGAACTGCTTACTCGGAGCAACCAAGAGGATATGCACACCATCATAGTTGACCATGTCCTGAGAAGAGACCCTGATGCCATCACAAGAACAGCTATGCTATGGACCCCTGAAGGAAAGCGAAAGAGAGGCCGACCAAAAACAACTTGGCAGAGTGTCACGTAGAGATTATGATCAATAAATTTTCTATTGTTCTCTTCTTTCTCTACCCGTGTCCTCATATTTTATTATCGCTCTTTATCCTTTTCCTGTGTTTTTCGCATTCGTACGTTTGCGACTATAAACATTACTATTTTCCCATTCAAACTTTCGCCGAGTGTCTGTTCTCATTTTAGAAACGCACTAGTGATGTTATTACGTAGATGCCAGGCTCGGGAGGTTATTGCGTAGTGGACGAAACTGGGAATATTCGCTTTCGCCAGACCTATAGGCGAAATTCTGTCTGCATTTTCCCCTGCCACAACGAGTTGCATCGGCTGAGCGCTCAGGTGAGGCGCGATAACCGACATCTCCTCGGCGCAGTTTGAGACATTTTTCTGGAAATCCCAGCTGACAAGACACTCACTGTTGGCCCTGGTCAACGTGAGGTGTGAAAACGCACGAGTGTCAGTTCATGGTAGTCTTCTAGTTTATGGAAGGTGTAAGACGGAAAAGAGGAGATTATTTCGTTTTGCGAAATAAGTTGGGACCACTTTGTCTGGTAATAGATATAACCAGAATGTTAAACTTTATTTTCATTCATTCTCCAAATTCGCAGTAGACAGGTTGCTCGTGAATAGAATAAGCAGTATAGCGAAGTTTCTCAGTTTGTTTCGACAATTTGTCGAACTTCTAGACTTCAATAAATATATCAGCGTATGATTCTAAAGTTGTGCGACCACCTGTAGTTCTGTGTTGAGTGAATACTGGGGTAACCCAAATTTTGCCGGCGTTTAGTACAGAGACATACCTGTGAGAAACATAAACATTTTATATCTTTAACGACGTGGGTTTTCAAGTACCACCTGTCTGACAGTGCGTGTGCCTTCAGAGATAGACAGAATACCAATCCCACTAACAGGGTTTTTTTAAAGAATAAATGTTTATACTGGGCCTTTGAGGCAGATCATATTCTCCTCGAACTCTGTGTTGAGGCTACTTTGTGGCGAGAATAATTACAGAAATCTAAAACATTAACTTTCCGACATTGTTGACAAAGTGTGTGGTGAACCTAGATTATCTGTTGAGAAGTTGTCCACCGGTCATCTCCCTAATCAAGGGAAACCTCGTGTTCTGACACTGTGTGCCCGCTTAAGCCTAATTCTTACCTCGTGAGTCAAGTGAAACTAACTTTAGTCTGAAATAACTATCGCATGAAGCAGACGCTCCCCGGATCCATTTTGATGAAACCAACAAACAAATCTGCAGAGCTGGGATCCGCTTCATTAAACGACAGAAACAGATAAAAAGTGTGTGAGTGTCCCAAAGTTTGCGCCAGACGGCGAACAACAGCACGAGTTTAGGTAAGGTTGTGTGAGTCAGGGCCCTGATGAAAGAACCGAGTGAAAGTAGACTGAAGGAATTTCTTTGTTTGAGTCACCCACGTTGTAACTTTCTTTATGCAAGTTATTGCTAACTATATTTTCCCTTAGAATAAAGCAGAGTATCAAGTCTGTCCATACCTTAAAAGGGGGAAACCATAGACTAAATCATATGTATCTGTAACTCCTTGGGGTTTTCACTTTCTTCTAACGGGACTGTGAGCTATATATCCCGGGGAAGGACCATACAAACGGGTCTATCACTATTGTAGCATTCCTTGATTCTTATGACTATGTGTATATGCTTTTGATGTATTTTATATGTTGTGATGTAAAAAGACATAATAGTCTGGAAAAAACAGTGATGGAAGGCATGGTCCCTGGAAAAAGGGGAAGGGGTCGACCTAGACGACGGTGGACCCAGGACATCACAGAGAGTCTGAACTTGTCTTTGGCTGATGCAGGTCGACTTGCCCAGAATCGTGATGCGTTCAGAGCAGCTGTAATGGAGACAACGTTCTGGAAAGAATATGTCACATGATGATGATGATGATGTAAGTTTACTATGATAATTAAACTATACCTACATTTATTTCAGTGTGGTGGTCAGTTCGTTCCCATAATATCTATATAATCCTTGTATCGTTTTCCCACGTCTGTGTGTCTAACTGTCGTCACTTGTATGTGCGGGCACGTGAGTGGATAGAGATATATTAATATATACATAATTTTTTATAGACTGTCTGACTCCTCTGGATCTGTTGTAGAAAATAGGCGGAAAGAGAGAGAGAGATTCTCGATTTCCGAGACAGCCTCTATAAATTTCTACCATCTCACTCGTGGAAATCTATTTCTATTTACTACCTTTCACTGTGACTATCACTTATTCTAATCTATTCAGAAGGGACCAACCCACGTCTTAATTTTCCTATCAAAAATCTACGACACAGAGAACTATGGAAGCCGAGATGCAAAGAACGAACCAGAAGACACAAGGATGGCCGCCGACCGAGCAAAGTGGAAGCAGTTTTGTTGCTGCCCTACAAGACGCCACCAGGCGTGATGGCCTCTGACTGCTTTGACAGTCGGTGGCTAAGGATCAAAGAAGAAGATGAAGACGCATTCACATATTTATATAACTCCCTTCGAGCATTGGAAAGGTCTAGTGAGAAAATAACTTACTACAGAGATTTCCTCTACAGCTATGTTATGTGATTGCCTCCTTAGCTCTGCAGTGATGGTCCAAAAAGGGCCAAGATTTAGAGTGTACTCGTGAACTCTGCATCTGTTTGCCTCTTATATGAAGATAACGATATATTAGCTCGTTTGTGAGCCCCCGACAAAATTATTCAGTAAAATATTACTTAAGGAGCTCTGTTGTATTTATATTCTAGATTACTGCTTCATACGTGTACACTTCTCTCTGTAATAATTAAATCAACTTTGAATTTGCAGATCCATATAACAAATTTAATAATCAATTATTGTTTAACACGAGTAAATAAATAAATGAATTTAGAAATTGAAATAGGGATTTTTCCTCACTGAAAATTAAAGTGCAGGTGGTTTTTTTATTTTTCTTTGAGGAGATTGTCTTTTGCTTTGACAAGTAAAAATCACTGAACTGGCCAGATGTTGGACTGGTAGCTGACTGCTCCGTCAATTGTAGATGTGTGTGGTGTTGGAACGTCCCATAAATCATAAACCCAGTGAATTGGAAGACAAATCATCGTTACTCTCAGTTATTTTGATGAAAACATTTGACTGGACAGCGGAAAAGACTTTAGCCTTGTTTACACTTGTTTAAATATACATATAAACTTATTAAAATGTTACTATAATAAATGTGTACACCATGATGTCATCATCATCCACTCCTTCCTCCACTTGGAGCCTGGGGCTACCTCTGCTTTTGGTTCACTGTGAGAGAACCATCATGAAGCAGTCACCAGCATTTGCTGTGGTGGGTCATGACTCTATCATTTGCATTTGCTGAGGTTCCCAGTCTAGTATGAATTTGTTCAACCATCAGCGAGTTAAACATGTCAAATGTAAAATATAAAATGATAAAATTATATATGTTACAACTTACCCCGTATAATCAGGCAATATTTTTTACTGACGTCTGGTACAGGAAGAATTCCGAATAATGTCGGGCCACAGGTTTTGATGCCGTCTTACAGGTAGTCAAGTATTACTTTAATCATAATCCCACTATTATCCTGTTAATAGGTTCCAAGGACTTTGTGGTTTCCAGTATTAAAAAGTCGAGTCTGGGACCCAGAGATGCAGCAATAGAGAATGCAGTCAGTGACCCATACTTGACTGCTTGCGTGAGGGTCAACAAACCAGAGCTGACCAAGACCCTACTCCACCTCCACGTGGTGGTCCTGGAAACAGGCGGCATCACTGCAGTCTGGCTGAGAGTAGGGATCAAAGAGGGAAGGCATACCCGGTCCCAAAAAATGCCGTGCTGAAGTAGGATGTGTCGGCCGACAGGCGCAGATATTGCAGCTCCGGTGTAAACAGACACAACGCAACCAAAGTCCTTTTCAGGACGAACGAGGAAGAAGAAGAAAAAAAGTCGAGTTTTCTTGCTGGTTAATTTCAGAAGATCCTCAATACTTTGTCCAATCCTCTTTCTTGAAATCTTACTTTTCTTCGGTCCTGGCTAGCCTGAAGATGTCGTCTTGACTCGATGGAACACAGTGCTGGATTGTAAACTCGTGCTACAATATATAGGACCTTTCGCCCACACTCTTCCAGCTTTCTACGCGTAAATACCTTCTCCCCCCTTCTCTCATGTAATTCCGCATCACACAGGTAACTTCAAACTCCTCCTATATAAGGTAATGACACTACCGCTTTTTAGATGACTCATGACATTCATAACAAACCCTTCAGTTTAATTTGTTATTATAAATGCTACCAAGCATGAGTCCACCAGCGGTAATGTGACCTAATATCCCGCCACCCCCAAGATACTTTTGCAGTTTATCTCTGGATTGTCAATACGAGAAGTATGGGCGCCCAGCTTAGCACACGAGAGAAATCTGCGCCTGTGTTTGTTTATACATAGGTAAGGCAGATTTATCTGTCTGCTACCAGCTGAGTTTTAATGTTATCTCTACCCATGGTAGATCAGGCAAAATTTCAACATGAAACCTGAATCATGCGTTCAATATGAGAGAAAATACTGGTTAGGAAGAAATACAATATGGATAAAAAGACAGGTAGAACACGATAAAATGAAAAGCTACCGTCTAGAACTGTGCAGTTAACTACATGACTTATCCTGTGCCAACCCTACCACTAGTTCATCAGTTCTCTTCTCCAATTCTAGGAACTATACTTTCTACTTTTCTATCCAACATCAATATTACCACAGTGATCAAAATGAAACATATCTCAGCTCTGAAATACGTACAAAATAATTTAATACAGTACACATTAGCCGAGATTCTATACAAGATATTGAATCTAAGTTGAAAAGCCAAAATAATACAGACCTGGATGATCTCAGAGTAGTGCTCCACAAACTTTGTCAACGATTCAAAAGTATTGTGATCCAATGGATCCCATCTCATTGTAACATCGCCGGCAATGAAGAGGCTGACAGAATGGCAAAAGAAGGTTCACATCTACCTCAGCCTGATGCAAGCATAACTTTTGAGGAGGCAAAGAGTTTTATCAGAATCAGTTACAGAAACAAATGGAATGTAGAACATCCAGGGCACACACAGAATGATGCTTACTACCAGCTCCACAGAAGAGAACAAGTGGTAATCTTCAGACTCCGCACTGGCCACAACAGATTGAGATACCATCTATTCAACAAGCTTAAGATAGGAACTACCGATCAGTGTAACTGTGGCACTGATAAAATGACTGCTGAACATCTGCTTCAAAGTTGCCCCTTATATGTGGTACAGAGAAAGTGCATATGGCCGACGCCAGCTCCTTTCGTGGAAAAGCTTTACGGGGATTCAAATAGCCTCAAACTGACTACTGCTTTCTTTGAGAACATTCAAGTGGACGTCTGAGAGTGTACGAAGAAGAAGAAGAAGAAAAATCTATGTAGCTGAGTGCTTTGCCGTAAATGTTGACTCTACAGTTGATATCACCAGAATCGATCAATTTTCGTTATCTTTACGATAAGTAACAATTAACGGCTGTTTAGTGGAACCATTTATACAGTCTAATGAATTACCTGAAGCAGATGCTGAAGATTTTTCCAACGTTCCTTCAGCAATAAAAAAACTTGGGGCTGTCAATAACTTTATGTTACGGTCCGTCTTAAGATAGAACAAGCAGCATGTCGGCAGAAATATCAGTCTCCAAATTAAAAAAAAAAAACAACTGAATTTCACTCAAGTGTAATCTGTACGCACTGTTGTGTAGGCCTACTTGTTTTTAAATTTACTCCTGGTGGATTCATTAAGCATAGTATGAAACAATTTCATTCTTGTGGTTTTTTTCTTTTAAAATAACATTTTGTCTCGTTTTGACGAGGCTCGCTCGTTCAACCTACACACAGGGTCCGTGGTTATATTAGGACACGTATCTGAATATCAAACACTGTGAATTTAAACAGTGATTCGACATGTCAGGTGGCGTTTTGTTATATGTTCGCTCCTATGGGGTTAGAACCTGGCTGTGCCGCCACTGCCCTAATATATATCATATTTGAACATGCGTTCAAATAACACCGACGAATGTAGTGTCTGGCTAAACAATGCGGCGTGCCTCGCCAAAATTAACCATCCCACCTCATGAACTAGTATAGTGAAGTCTGTAGCAACTCAATCCCCTACAATGTGCAATGTGACTATCGTTGCCATGTCATTACTTCATATAATATATATATTTTATATACAGTTGACATCCTATGTTCAGTATGCTGAATAAATACTTTAGTTTATGTAAAAATTGAATAAAAAGTAGATTTACAGCTTCTACACATCTACGAGGAACCACCGCCTATCATCGATTGACAAGCACTGGTCTACAGTAAATTTGAGTACTGACAGATATACCATACAAATCCGACTACTTTCCACGCTCACATACTCCCTCCCCATCCCCCACTTTTTTTCCAAGCACCGTCGAGGTTCTCCTCCCCCCACCCCCCACCCCCCCCTCCCCACCCTCCCGTTCTTACATATGTCGCTAAGATCAAACGAGAACTATTTGTTGTCTGTCGTGATTACTTCACCGGGCCAGTAGCTAATGCAACACTAAGCGATATTGCCTGCCGCCGTGAACGGCGTCTTCGTTACACTGGGTGATCGGCGTCGACAGAGTATAAAATGCTTGTAACGGTCGTTGGCAGTTTTCTTGCGTGGGCAGCCTGTTTAAACAACGGCCCACCACCTGTTCGGAATACCTTTCAATGACATTTCACAAACTATACCGGATGTCGCAAAGGATGTGACCTGAAGTCTTTGGATTCTTTTGTTGTGTTCCATCCACGTCAGCGAGGGAAGACTTGTACAGATTCCTAACAAATAAAACAGGAAGAAACGTCGTTAAACTAAGACAGCAAAGCCTTTCAAAGTCTGCCTTTCCTCTCGAAAGCGGAAACTGCAGACTAACAAGTCATTGTAGCGCTCGATTGAATTCACACTTGTCGAGTTTTTCCTTTCAGGAGTTACATTTCTCTTGTCATATACTGGACACTGCACGCGGCAGAAATAAACTTGCTTCACGCTCTATCTTACAATAGTTTAAAACTATCATAAACGAACAACTACTCATTTTAAGTCTTCAGGACAATATTTGCTTTCTTTTTTTAAATTTTATGTACAAATAAAGTGAGCACTTTTTATCAGTATTTATTATCGTAAGCAAGTGCTTCAGTCGTAGGACTCACAATAAATAAAGAATTAAAAACGCTTTTAATAATGCAGTTATTGAAAGGACAATAAGCACCTGAAATCCTGCAAATATGACAGCACCGTGGGCCGCGAAAACATAACATTTTGACGGATATGACAGATTCTGCTTTGGCGAATGTAGCACTTCTGGCTATAAAATCAGCAGACCAACCCGTTCGGCCAAGAGATGGTGAATGGTCGAGGTCGTCGTCAGCTTCACTTAGATAGTCCTCTAAACTTGGGCCACGGAAAATGCTTGCAAATTTTATCATAAAGAAATAAATTTAAACTCAAGGTTCTTATCACGCAGTCTTGGGATCAAAGTCGATCAAAATAAGTCACCATTTGTAAAGCAAGTAAAGTTTTATTAAACAAGTCATCGACATTTTTTAGACTTTCCTTTATTTGGTGGAAGTTGAAACTGGATATCCAGAGAGACAAAGTTCATTAGTTCTCTACACATCAAGAATACTGTGGTAGTACTAATAAGGAATTAGATTAGATAAGAACGACAGCTACTGGGCTTTAAACGACAAAGAAATTACGAGCCACCAAATTACTTACTGTTTCGTTCCTTAGGTAAGTATATTATTGTTGTCACCATAATACTAATCTTCTTTCTCCTTTACATAATCATTAGTTTGTTCAGTCCTGCTTTTCATTTCCCTATGACTGGTCGGTGGTCACTGTAGCAGTTTGCCTTTGTTGCTTTTTTTTTTCTCCACAGTTAAGGCGTTCCGATGTCTCCTATCAATAAGAATTTAGTCAAGTGATTTCTCATCTTGTTATCGGAGCTCATCCATGTCCATATACGCCTTTGGTGTGCTTCCAATTACTAAGACATGGATCTTTGCCCGTTCCACTAATCTGCCTTTATTATAATTACGGGCCCCAGATCTACATACTGTGTGCTATTCTTATAGGTTAGCTACTTTGTCATTGAAGTATGAGATAATAGTGTATATTTCTGATGATATGTGTGAGTGTGTGTGCGTCTTTTTTGTTTACTTTGATATTATCCAGACTAGCCCCGTGTAGTTCCTGGGAGTCTCCAAAGAGACGACAAAAAAAAAAGGACTACCTTAATCATGTTATAGAAGGCCACTAAGGTCACCAAGAGCTGACGCTCAGTGACAGTGGATCAAAGAAGAAGAAGGCCACTAATATGTGGTTGTGTATGTAAAACAAATTGCTACATAGACCACAGCGAAAGGAGCACGTGAATGCTTGGTGTAGGCTTCCTGTAAACGGACCATCCACAGTGGGGTCTCCGTGCTCCGTGCTCCGTGAGGAGTGCAAAGAAAAATGATGATTTTATCCAGACAACTCTTCGATTTCTTCTTACATGCTGCCTGCTTTTGGCGCGAATGCTTGTATGAGGATGACGTCACCATGTCTGCATTTTAGCCTGACTAATAGAACCCTGTCTCTTTCATCTTTGTCGTTAGCTCTGAAATAATTACATCTATGTTTGTCATGTAGTTGGCGGTCTGTCACAGGCTTCTCGCACTGACGCACGGTTTATTCTTCACGGAGTCATGCTGTCAGTCTGCTCCTCTCGTTGAGTTGGAATTCGTGAAGGACATGTTCTTCTATTGTCTATCTTCTCCACATGGACTCGTGTCTGTCTGTCAGATTTCTAATTAATTGAAGTGGCTGAGTCTGAGTCAGACTATTACCACTTGATCTGTTCTTGTCAAGGAGTCGCTTGCTTCTGTTATATCTGACTCTGTGCTCTTTAAAGCAGCTTTTAATTATTGTTTGAATCTGTTCACATTGTCCTCCTTTTGAATTTTACTTCCTCCTTCTTCAGTAAGCCTATCTGTATGGGCCTTTTGTGATAAAATTAACCGTGATACAACGTTAAAATATCTCCAAAGATAAAATGTAGGGATAAAAATAATGCGTAATCTACTAGAAGACATGATCGCCCATGCCGCGGGTCACCACCCGCCATGGAAACTAACTTGCTAGACGTGAAGGCAAAACGTTTACCCTTGGGACGGGATGAGAACGGAGATCAAAAAGAAAATATGACTGAACACGTGCTTGAAACTAGCAAGGCTAAAAAGACGCAATTGGTGGGGAAAGGAAAAAAATTCACGTCCCCAAGTTGACACAAGGTAAAGAAATTGACAAAAGGGACCTTAGCTATTATACGCAACAGTCATTTCTTGGACGCTTTTGCGATACTTAGTCCTTTATTTGAATTCAGCGGCAAACGCATTACAGAAGATGCTCGAACATATTTCAAAAAAAAAAAAAAAAAAACTAACCTTGAAAAGTAACTTTTTCTTAATAATAATGTTAGGAATATAAAACCTAGCTGGCCGGATGGCCCATCTTGAGCAGAGAAATAATATGCTTTCATTTATACAGACGGATAGATAATAATGAAGATATTGACAAAAGACTGTGTTGTTCATATCAGCGAGCGACTGCATTGAAACAAAAACATGTCACTAATTTTAAAAAAATGGCGGCCTTGAGACTCAAGTGCTAAAATCTAGATGAATGAAAGGGAGGGGGAATTAGTGGAAAGTTGTGGCTAAAAATAACTCTAGAGGCAGATTCGTGTAGGAAATGCATGTATAAACAAGGGTGTTTTTGTAAAAAAACGCAAGTAGAGACAGACGGACCAACAGACAATAATACATACTTGACTGAGGTATGACTGAATTGACTTTTGGTAGGAGGTTTGAAATTTGAAAAGGAAAAAAGGCGGTGATTGGCCACAGATAAACATATTATCGGCGCTCAGACGCGCAATTTTGCCATTCATCATAAGTTGTCCAGTAGTAGACACAGTAATTCTTCAGTGGTGTGATTCCCAGAAGCTAATTGCAATATTTAGAGGGACGCCATACTAGAGCCAGCAGCTCAGCTGAGTTTTGCTAGCATATAACTGTGTTCTCTATTCATAATTCTGGTAAGACTGAAAGTATTTCTTTGTATATTTTAATATTGTTTAATGTTTCGAGTGAATTGATACTGCCATATCATAATCTATCCCTTACAACAAGTAAGGATTCGCTCTAGACCCCCAGCCCCAGTTCAGGGTCTAGAGACAAACAAATTACATAAACGCCAGCAAGGATTATGAAGGGCGGATCAAGTGTTGAGATCAGTGGAACATATCACCTATCCTATTCAATGGCAGGAAGTTAATGAACATATTTCAGAATATGTAGTCTTGGGGAACTTATACTATGTGAAACCAACTTGGTAAGATGTGCTGTATGGTCAGAGAGATCTGACCCCGTCTATGTGGTGTTGTTGTGTAGTGTTGAGTGTAGAAGTGGCTCAGGAGGTAGAGTTCTGACACATGACCCAATACTTTTATTTCAGAACTGTGAGTTTTTTATTTGGCACCAAAGTGGTGTCAAATGCTATGCTGAAAAATACAAGTGTAGACCCGTGCAGTCTAAAATTTTGGCAGAGCAGCCTATATTGCCCCCAAGCATGGAGAGGTGGGGCCACCAGATTCCAGCACCAGAACTACTCAGTCAAAGATACGTGAGCGTCTGGCCTGCTGGACATTCACCAACTTATTTTATAACTAACACCCAATTATATTCCCATCAACTAGAACATACCATGTTGGGAAATAAACTTGTATTTTTCCTATCAGTAAATGGACAATGTTTGGTAGTCATAGACTGGGAGTGATGAAGCCACCCCAACAGCACATCCATTAATCGTTCTCCCAGATAAATTACAAATATAACCAGTAGTAATATTAACTAGTCTTGTAAAATTCATATGTACACACCTTTCATTTATTATGCCATATATTCATGCATTTCATTCATAATTTCAAAACCTTTCATATGTTCTGACCAAAATAAAACCTTGGTTCAGAACAAATAAACTTAAAGAAAATTTAATATCAAAATTTTAAACAGCTTGAGTTAGTTCAGTGTGTTATAAAGTTTATTAATATTATTAGACTTATTAAATATCTGTGTGTGTGTTGGTATATACTAATACAACACCTTACATTTCAGTACCCTAGATTTTTAACGTAGCCACATTCATTAGTAAAAAAAGATATGTGTGAGGTCGTAAGTGGTAGCAAGAAGGGCCTTCTGTAAATTCACAGCTACATTTATCTCAGGAGCCTTCACAGCTGACCTCATGCATCACACTAGGTAATATCACAACCATACAGTACCATCAAATCCACTACATATATTGGGGTCTCTTGTCCAGGGATAATTAGCTTAGCAGTAATATTAGGATCTCCTGGTGGGAGAATTAAATTAGGGGAACAAATTGAAAAAATTAAAAGTGTCCCTTAAAATTAAAAGTGAAATTAAAAGTTGGTGAATCTTCACAGCCAGTGGTAATTAATTAGTTAACTGGCTAATTAGAATTACTTTAGACTATAGTAATTAGAATTACTTTAGTGGTTGGAAATTTTACCTTGATCATTGTATTTTGTGTGATGGCGGAGCTGGCAAAGTTCAGATCAGCTGCTGTGCTAACGGCAAAGGATATGGGAATGGATGGTCAGGTTTTAATTTAATATGTAACGGCTGAATGTGATAAGTATATTGAACGGGAAGAAAGAAGATTAGAAAAAGAGGCTGAAAGAAAATTAGAGTCTGAAAGGTTGGCTGAAGAGAAGAGGTTAGAGGCTGAGACTAAGAGGCTGCAGATTGAGGGTGAGGCTAAGAGGTTAGAGGCAGAAGAAAAACGACAGCAAAGGGAGGCAGAAGATAAAAAGGCCGAAAGGGAAGCAGAAGATAAAAGATTGACTGCCGAAAGGGAGGCAGAAGATAGAAGGTTGCAAAGGGAGCACGAATTACGACTAAGGGAGCTGGAGCTACAAGGCCAGGCTCCTGAAAATGGTGCCAGCCCTTTTGCCTCAGATGCTACGCCCAGTCTGGGAGCCTCAACATCAGCTATGGGGTTTCATTTAGACCATTTTGTTGAAAAAGACGATGACATCGAGGGGTACCTCGGACGTTTTGAGTTATTAGCTACTACATATGGGTTAGAAAGAGAGAGGTGGAGTTTAAAGTTATCACAGGGACTGAGAGGTACTTCTTATGAAGTCTTCGCAAAAATGAACAGAGAAGACCAAGACAATTATGACATGTTAAAGCAGGCTTTGTTATTGAGGTACGAAAAAAATGGTGAATTTTATCGTAAGAAATTTAGAAATGCCAAACTGTTGTCTGGGGAGACATACCACCAATTCTCTGCCAGACTGGAAACCTATTTGGAGAAATGGACGGCTCTGGGGAAGACCCAAGATCTTAAGGAGATGATCACGATAGAGCAATTGAGAGAGTCCGTGGCTCCAGAGATGAGAAAATTTCTCATGGAACAAGGTGCAGAGAAGTTGGGGGAGGTTTTAAATGTCGCTGAGAGGTATCAGGCAGCCCAGGCAGAGGTAAGTGGCACGAAAAAGAAGCACATAGTAACTTTTAAAGCTCCACAGCCATTTAATAAATTTGAAAATAGAGAACAGGGTAGTAAAGGTAGGACAAACTTTGAACGGCCAAGAAATGACTATCGAGACAGAAACTCACAGTTCAATGACCAAAAATTCAATGAAAGAAAACCGTTTAACCAAGGAAAAAGATGGTGTAAATGGTGCAAGAAAGATAACCATAACACCGAATTTTGTAGAAGGAAACCTTCAAACATTGCTGCAATGAAGTCGGGGACTCAAAGATTAAAGGTTAATCCTAATGGACAGCAGGAACCTTATCACCCCCCAGTTTGTGAGGATGTTATTTGTAATGGGGTCACCATAAGGTGCCTTTATGATACAGGTTTGGATTATGATTCAGTTGTGAAGTCTAGCCTAGTGGACCCAAGTCAGTATACCACCGAAACAGTGGAAATACAAGGGGCGACTAAGGACATACCACTCATGACACTTCCCATCGCAAGGATAACGGTGAAAACTCGCTATGTGGAAGGAGAAATCAGAGCAGCAGTGATAGATGAACCAATCTACCCTCTGATATTGGGGTGTAGATACGTCTTCTTGGGGAATCCCGAGAAACCTGTGATCATGGCGACAGTGCAGACCAAGTCACAGAAGAAGGAGGAAGAAGGTGAACCTATAAATGCTCATCCAGAGGAGATGAGGAAGGCGCAGGCTGAGGATAGGACACTCAAGCCATGTTTTAAAAAATTGCCCAAATGCCACACACCTCCGAGCAAAAGAGAATATTTTATGAAGAACAAACTATTATACAGGAAGGCCGGAACTGGAACAAATGGTCACAACCAGCTGGTTCTTCCCACTTCATATAGGGATAAAATGATGGAACTCGGGCATGTGATTCCCTTCAGTGGTCACATGGGGATCAGCGCCACAGGACAGCGTATAGCTTGTCATTACTTCTGGCCAGGGATAACGGAGGATATAAAAAGATATGTCAAATCCTGCCCAGAATGTCAAAGGGTAGCTCCAAAGCACTGGACTGCTCCTGCAACTCTAGGGGAAATGCCCATAGTGGGAACACCTTTTGAGAGGGTTGCAGTGGATATTGTGGGACCTCTCACTCGGACCAAGAGGAGGAACAGTTACATCCTTACTCTGGTGGACACTTGTTCTATGTGGGGAGAGGCGGTAGCCCTGCCATCAATTGATTCAAAACATGTAGCAGAGGCACTACTTACAATATTCACCAGATTAGGATTCCCGCGTCAAATCTTGACTGATAATGGCTCTCAGTTCAAGGGGAATTAACGGAAGAAGTTTTTAAGCTATTTCAAGTTAGACACTTTCATTGTAGTCCGTACCATCCGCAAGGGAACGGCCAGGTAGAGAGGTTCAATGGGACTCTCATTTCTATCCTGAGAAAGCTGGCACACGAAAAACCGGATCTGTGGGATCAATTCCTGCCCGCCGCATTGTTTGCGTATCGGGAGGTACCACATAGTTCAACCGGGATGGCTCCCGCAACTCTGCTATTTGGGAGGCCAATAAAAGGTCCATTAGAAGCGCTATTAAGGACCAGGACAGATGAGAAGGCGGAAGAGACTGTTACCTCATCTTATCAATACGTGAACGAACTGACCACTCGTCTGAAAGCTGGATGGAAACTGGCAAATGATAATTTGAAACAAGCCAGGAAGAAACATGCAGCATATTTTAATAGGAAGGCAAAGGACAGAGAACTAGCTGTGGGAGAGAAGGTGCTGCTTCTACTACCCGGTAGCCAGAATAAATTACAAATTGGATGGCAAGGTCCATATACGGTTCTAGAGAAGGTGTCTAGAACAAACTATAAAATTGACAAAAAGGGGAAGGAGGAAGTTTATCATGTAAATCTGTTAAAGAAGTATCTGGACAGACCACTCCAGGAAAGCACCCCCTTACTGACCTTGGCTATCGCAACTCAAATGCAAAAGGAACCACTCACCTCACATGAATACCCATTACATCCTTGTGAAACAGCAGCACAGGTAAAAGTCAGTAAGCACCTGACTAAAAATCAGAGGGAGAGAGTTCAACAGGTTCTGGAGGAACATACAGATGTATTAACAGATAAACCAGGCCATACAAATTTGCTACAGTATGACATGAAACTGGTAGACTCAAACCCAATCTGTATGAGAGCCTATTCTATTCCGTTCGCGAAGGAGAAGGCATTGAAGGAAGAAATAGATTATTTGTTGAAGGAGGGGATTATTTCACACAGTGAATCATCTTTTAGCTCCAGTGTCGTTTTGTTGAGGAAACCGTCTGGGGAACACCGACTGTGCATAGATTACAGGAAACTGAATGCTGTCACAGAAGGACAAGTGGATCCATTACCAGACACAAAACAGTTATTTGCCAGATTAAACAAGGCAAAATACTTTTCAAAAGTGGATCTTAGTAAAGGCTATTACCAGATTCCAGTGGAGCCTGAAGTGAGGCCTTATTTGGCTTTTAGCACTTCGGATGGACATTATGAATTCAACATGCTACCATTCGGACTGAAAAATGCTCCGAGTGTATTTTCAAGGATGATGCGCAAATTGTTGGATCCCCTGAATAACCCATGTATCACGAATTTCATGGATGATATTCTCGTCGCCACAGAGACATTTGAAGAACACATTGACGCTCTAAAAATGTTATTTAATAGGCTTAGGGAGGCGAACTTAACTGCTAGGCCAACAAAATGTTGTATTGGATGCAAAGAGGTGGAATTCTTGGGACACACTGTATATCAGGGTAACATGACCCCTGATCCCAAGAACTTGGAAAAACTGCAGAGAGCACCTAGACCACCAACAAAAAAGGACGTGCGATCATTCGTGTCGTTATGCGGATTTTATCAAAAATACATCAAAGATTTTAACTCTATTTGTGCTCCTCTGACTGATCTGACTCGCAAGGGACTTCCAGATAAAATTATTTGGACTGCACAAAGTGAATTAGCGTTCCAAGACTTAAAGGAAAAACTCACTAGCAAGCCTATTCTCAAACTGCCTGATTTGACACAGGACTTTGTCGTAAGAACAGATGCAAGTAATGTAGGACTCGGGGCGGCTTTGTTGCAAAGATCATCTTCACCGGATGGGGAACTGAACCCAGTCGCTTATGCAAGCCGCAAATTGAATAAGGCGGAACAAGGATATTCCACAAGCGAAAAAGAATGTTTAGCGTTAATCTGGGCAATAAAGAAGTTTCAAATCTATCTGTATGGTAGGACTTTTGTGGTTCAGACGGATCATCAGCCCCTCGTATTCTTATCTCAGGCTAAGCATGAAAACGCAAGATTGCTGAGGTGGTCTTTATTGCTTCAACCTTATCAGTTTAGTATCCAATATATCCCAGGCAAATTGAATGTCGGTGCAGATTTCCTCAGTCGGCACCCCTGTGATCAAAATTAGAGTAGTGGCAGGCGTGAGGAGTGATTTTATCTATGTGTATCACTGGTTTTGGAACTTGCCGTAGGCATGTTTTCAAGTGGGGAGATGTGTGATAAAATTAACCGTGATACAACGTTAAAATATCTCCAAAGATAAAATGTAGGGATAAAAATAATGCGTAAGCTACTAGAAGACATGATCGCCCATGCCGCGGGTCACCACCCGTGTGGTGAAGTGGGATGTTATAAATATTTATAGGGGACTTAGTGTACTGACTGAGATCAGCTGTGAAGGTATCTATATCTAATAAGAGTAGTGTATTATAGATAACCTTACTTGCTGCCACATATGTATACCTCAGTCAGAATTATTCTGGAATAGTGTGATGACTACGTTATATGTCTAGGGTATGTGTATGATGAAGTGTAAGTCATAACAACAACAGACAGATAAACAATTTAATTTATTCCACCACACTTGACAACACAGTGACACTCACATACATAAAACACTCTACAAGGATATCTTAAAGGAGTCACTGATAACTTTTCAAATAACAATATGTATTCAGTGCTGTCATGAATGTATATGTGTCCTGATTCAAATACAAAGGGAACCAGGAATCACAATCAATTTTAATTACAAGTTATATGTACAGAATTTATCAATATGAATCTTGTAGTGACATATATTATTAATAATATCCTATGTGTGTCAGTTGTGTAGTAGTAATCTGAGGTAATACTGGTTTTGTTTTGTTCAAGCTCTGTTGGTATTTGTCATCATGACTTCAATAGTTTGTTTCTATTGGAACTAGTATTGGAGATGTTCTCAGTTCCTGGTATTAAAACAATTAAATTCCCCTCTTAATGTTATTTTTACAATGTCATTTTAAGATGGGGTACATAATGTTGAGCTCCATGGCCACACTCTCTTATCTTTCGTGATGACTGCAGTAAAAGACTCCTCTGCTCGATTACTTTAATGAGTTCTGGAGCCACCCCACTGGTTGCTATATGGACCAAGGAGTATGCTGTCCGCCTCTGGCTTCAGCAAAGCTCTGACCAGGTGCTGCTCAATAACTTTAAGACCACGGTCCCTGAAACAAGAAGGATGTACCTTCTACGTCATAACTAATTTATATTCTCTTTCTACACTGAACACAATACATCACAAACATTGAGTTCAGAGCGTTAGGCCAACTGTCAGCTTCATCTGAAATACTTTATACCAGTATTTCCCTCCCTAATGGTTACTACGCCTCTGCAATTCCAGCATTATTTCTTTCTAGTCAATCATCTAGGTGTCAGTGTACTGTTTGGCCATTCCATGCAGTTTTACTTTCCTCCGACACCTTCTATTCAGGCTGGAGCATTATCAGCTTTACATCATGTTTGCTACTGAACTACACATATATACAGACATAAATTATCAATTTACATTCAATTTTCATTAAAAGATATTGAATATTTCAAGCTTACCACAATTCATAGAATAATAAACAGTTTCGTTGACTGGCAATGAATATAGCACAACTCCGATCTGCCGATGTCCCAGGCTTTATTTTATAAAAAATATACACTGGTGCTCAACGCACTGCTTCTTAGTAGGTTTATTACAAGATGTGGCAATGAACAGACGCTCTGAATCGAGTATATTCGCAGCTCTACCCAATGAAACCATGTCTACACATCTTTTCAAAAAAGTACTCCTTTTTCACGTTTCCCCTGACAACACAAGATAGTATTTATAGCCCGACCAATCGTGTTTAGTCTTATATTTGTTGCGCTCCAATCAAATAGGAGTTTACATAAAGACTCATTTCCCGTACAATGGTGGCCTAAAATTCTGCCACTGAGCGATTCTGATTTTGGTGCTGTCTGACACCCTCACTATTTTATTTTGGCTATAATTTGGTAATTCCTAGACTATTTGCGTAACGTTTTACATATTATTTGTCAGCAAGTCCTAAGGAACCCAAATATACAAATTTAATGGAGCTAAGTGGCTGCGTTCAAAATATGCAATTTCTTCTACCTCCTGTTTCGAAGATGTGCTGTCTGGGTACTGTAATGTTTTCAAACGTAAACCAGTATAATGTCATATTTCCAATAAGCGTTTTTCAGGATTTTAAAACCTAACTCTCGGATGGGTAGTGTATTTATCACTGACGATTTGAAAAAAAAAACCAGTGCTTGTGGCCTTACACGCGTGATGGCAGCAATTGTGTATCGCGCGACGCGTGTTTAGTGTTGCATGTGTCCTGCCTTCATTCGCCCCTCTCTCTCTCCTGCTTTATCTGTCTTTTAGTTACGCCGTGTATAAAATGGAATGAATGAAATATTAAATTTAGGTCATTGATCAGTTTGCGTATCTCAAGGTTGTTCCAAGAAATACAGTACACGTTTCATTGAAGAAAGCGGGTAATAATACAGTAGGCTTTTACTATCAACGTGAAAGCATTACAATTTGCAGACTAAGTAGAAAACGAGGGGGATTTTGCGTACAGTCATTGTGACAGCACTGTTTCTTTTACCATTTCTCTTTTCTTTTATTAAATTTATTTGTTAGGCTTTACATTTACCTTTTAATTTATATATGTGGATTAGAATATTCCACGACAACCCGCCATGGAAACTAACTTGCTAGACGTGAAGGCAAAACGTTTACCCTTGGGACGGGATGAGAACGGAGATCAAAAAGAAAATATGACTGAACACGTGCTTGAAACTAGCAAGGCTAAAAAGACGCAATTGGTGGGGAAAGGAAAAAAATTCACGTCCCCAAGTTGACACAAGGTAAAGAAATTGACAAAAGGGACCTTAGCTATTATACGCAACAGTCATTTCTTGGACGCTTTTGCGATACTTAGTCCTTTACTTGAATTCAGCGGCAAACGCATTACAGAAGATGCTCGAACATATTTCAAAAAAAAACAACTAACCTTGAAAAGTAACTTTTTCTTAATAATAATGTTAGGAATATAAAACCTAGCTGGCCGGATGGCCCATCTTGAGCAGAGAAATAATATGCTTTCATTTATACAGACGGATAGATAATAATGAAGATATTGACAAAAGACTGTGTTGTTCATATCAGCGAGCGACTGCATTGAAACAAAAACATGTCACTAATTTTCAAAAAATTGCGGCCTTGAGACTCAAGTGCTAAAATCTAGATGAATGAAAGGGAGGGGGAATTAGTGGAAAGTTGTGGCTAAAAATAACTCTAGAGGCAGATTCGTGTAGGAAATGCATGTATAAACAAGGGTGTTTTTGTAAAAAAACGCAAGTAGAGACAGACGGACCAACAGACAATAATACATACTTGACTGAGGTATGACTGAATTGACTTTTGGTAGGAGGTTTGAAATTTGAAAAGGAAAAAAGGCGGTGATTGGCCACAGATAAACATATTATCGGCGCTCAGACGCGCAATTTTGCCATTCATCATAAGTTGTCCAGTAGTAGACACAGTAATTCTTCAGTGGTGTGATTCCCAGAAGCTAATTGCAATATTTAGAGGGACGCCATACTAGAGCCAGCAGCTCAGCTGAGTTTTGCTAGCATATAACTGTGTTCTCTATTCATAATTCTGGTAAGACTGAAAGTATTTCTTTGTATATTTTAATATTGTTTAATGTTTCGAGTGAATTGATACTGCCATATCATAATCTATCCCTTACAACAAGTAAGGATTCGCTCTAGACCCCCAGCCCCAGTTCAGGGTCTAGAGACAAACAAATTACATAAACGCCAGCAAGGATTATGAAGGGCGGATCAAGTGTTGAGATCAGTGGAACATATCACCTATCCTATTCAATGGCAGGAAGTTAATGAACATATTTCAGAATATGTAGTCTTGGGGAACTTATACTATGTGAAACCAACTTGGTAAGATGTGCTGTATGGTCAGAGAGATCTGACCCCGTCTATGTGGTGTTGTTGTGTAGTGTTGAGTGTAGAAGTGGCTCAGGAGGTAGAGTTCTGACACATGACCCAATACTTTTATTTCAGAACTGTGAGTTTTTTATTTGGCACCAAAGTGGTGTCAAATGCTATGCTGAAAAATACAAGTGTAGACCCGTGCAGTCTAAAATTTTGGCAGAGCAGCCTATATTGCCCCCAAGCATGGAGAGGTGGGGCCACCAGATTCCAGCACCAGAACTACTCAGTCAAAGATACGTGAGCGTCTGGCCTGCTGGACATTCACCAACTTATTTTATAACTAACACCCAATTATATTCCCATCAACTAGAACATACCATGTTGGGAAATAAACTTGTATTTTTCCTATCAGTAAATGGACAATGTTTGGTAGTCATAGACTGGGAGTGATGAAGCCACCCCAACAGCACATCCATTAATCGTTCTCCCAGATAAATTACAAATATAACCAGTAGTAATATTAACTAGTCTTGTAAAAGTCATATGTACACACCTTTCATTTATTATGCCATATATTCATGCATTTCATTCATAATTTCAAAACCTTTCATATGTTCTGACCAAAATAAAACCTTGGTTCAGAACAAATAAACTTAAAGAAAATTTAATATCAAAATTTTAAACAGCTTGAGTTAGTTCAGTGTGTTATAAAGTTTATTAATATTATTAGACTTATTAAATATCTGTGTGTGTGTTGGTATATACTAATACAACACCTTACATTTCAGTACCCTAGATTTTTAACGTAGCCACATTCATTAGTAAAAAAAAGATATGTGTGAGGTCGTAAGTGGTAGCAAGAAGGGCCTTCTGTAAATTCACAGCTACATTTATCTCAGGAGCCTTCACAGCTGACCTCATGCATCACACTAGGTAATATCACAACCATACAGTACCATCAAATCCACTACACCCTTTCTAGTCTAAATATTTTGCAGTGGATAGAAATCCACTGTATTATAACTTTGTTTAATTTATAGCTGATTTCCATTACTGCTTGAGACAATCTGTTTAATTCATTGTTGTTATGGTTCTTCGGGGAAATTATGACTAATAGGCAATCTGTGAGAAACACTATTTTGGCTTTGGCATTATCTTTTTTCCCACACAGTGGTTATTGCAGCATTTAAATGCGTTTGTCCGAGCTGTTTGAAAACATTCCACTGGCCACTGACAAATCAATTTGTTATCCATTCTTTAGTTTTGTGACTGTGCCTCCTTCTCCATTTTTCGTAGCTCTTGTTGCTGCTGATCGATCTGCATTTATATGGGTGCATGCTCTGGTTGAGTATATCTTTTTAATGTATTATATAGCTTTGGGCTTCCTTTCTGCGTTCATTTGGCTGTCTTTTTTTATATCGATCGAAGTCTTGGAATCTTATTCTCCGCTTTGTAGGAAGTGGAACTTTATCTGAAATTGTACAGTATATGTGTATAGAGTTTGATGTTTTCCCTTTGTAACAGCACTACTATATATCTTGAATTAAATCTCTTGTAGTGATATTCTCAATACAATAGATAAACTAGATAAAACATTATAGAATATAAAGTCAAAATAAGGTAGAAATAAAATATTGGGTTGCGATTAGCTTCTTCGCCCCGCCTGCAAACGTATCGCTGGCAATAGGCCTTACTGTAGGAAAATATATATAACATGTTTTCAAAAAATCAAGGCGTAAATTTTGTGTTAGACGGAGTGAGAGACACGAAAGGAGCGACAGAAGACCGCCATCGACACGCGGTGTTTGGAATCACAATTGTAACGAACGCGCGATATCGCCTTTGGCAAATTTGAAAAACGACGCAAAGCCAACATACATGCCTCGTCCTATAGTCACGCAGTGGATATATATAACCACACACACAGCCCTCATTTTTTTGGGTATGGTAGCGTATTTTCTGACGTCACACAGACATTGTCGTTTTGGTTTGAAAAAAAAAGCGTTGGAGGGAGGGAAAAGATGGTAGTTTTCTAGATTCAAATAATATTGACGACTAACATGGAAAAAATATGGAAATACGAAATATAATACTTAGGGCCATAAAACTTAGATATATAACTGGCATATGATCTCCTGATCAATAATATATTTTAATTTACAAAATCGTCCAATTAATACCCAAGATATTGCAATAATACTATATATGTTAGAACAGACTGACGAACGGACTATCGTCCTTGCTTATCTTAGCGGTAACATTTGGGGACGCAAATTTGAAAAGAGAGGCATAAGAGGGTAAGACAAAGCAAGAGGGGAAATCTAGGAGTCAGTGAGAGGTAGAATTGAATATTTGTTAGCCCAAAAATCAAGCCTATTTTTAGATGTAATGCCAAGATGGGACGGACCAACCGACAGCGGAACACCTAGTTGTTTGGAGTTTTGTTTTTTCTTTGTTTTAACTTTGGATTCAAAATTTAGTAGACGCCGATTTCTATTGGCCAGCGTAGGGGATATTGAGGAAAAAGTTGGAAGGCTGAACGCCATTTGTATAAAATTATTCCCTTAAACCACAAATGGGAATGATGTAAACACCCCAACCCGCCATCTAGATTGATAGACCAGAAGTTTGACTTGCTTCATCATATAATATAGACATAAAGCAGTCATAGTCTCGCAGCGGCACAGCTAGATTTGTGCCAAATCAGCGTACCTGTGTGTATTTCATTGAATTTGTGGTAAGAACGAAATTATTTATATTTTATTTAAAAATGTGAGTGTGAGATACTGCCATATGAAAAATATTACGACTGTAAGTACATAGGTCCCTAGCAGACTTATGCAGGGCCTATATGTTGATCCATCATATAACCAACTACCAGAGAGGTAGAACCAAAATATCATATAGGTTGTCATCAAGGATCATATCGCCTATCATATTGTATGGAAAAAGATCAATGATAATGGCAGAGGTGTTGCAGCCATTAGGGGAGAGGAAAAAGAAAACTGGTACAAACTGTAACATCAATCTATGAGGATGAGCTGGGTTGGTCAGAGAGATCTGACCATGTTCTTTAATTTTGAATGTGTTGTTTGTGGAAATGGTAGCATAAATATTATGCAAAGAAGGAAACATAAATTTCATTTTGCAGGGTTTCTTACTGGCACTAGCCCAGTGCCAGTTTTCCTGGAGAGAAGAAATGTGTATGATTGTGGAAGTTTCTCTAGTGGTACAAGCTCTCTACCACTGGAGGAGTAATATTGCTACAAGCTCTCTACCATATTACCTCAGGACAAGTGTGACAGTGGCCGTTGGCCGGAAAGACAACTGTATTTCAACTACACGTGCCAGATAAGTGAATATAATTTGGCACGCAACAATTCAACAACATAATATATTTTAAACAAATTGTATTAATAAAACACCATTTCCACCTAATAAAATGAACAGAAGATCTGTGAGTAAGAACATGGGAATGATGTAAACACCCCAACCCGCCATCTAGTACCATTAATAAGTAGTTAGATATTTAACAACACCATTATTATATTTCATATTATGCTCTTGGACAGATTGTCCTTATTAGTTATTTGATTTTTCCTATATATATACATATATAAATATATATATAAATATATATATATAAATATATATAAATATATATAAATATATATAAATATATATAAATATATATAAATATATATAAATATATATAAATATATGTATAAATATATAAATATATATATATATATATCGTGGTGGAAACAGCGATAGATCGATCAATTTGTTGTTGCCCTAAGACGCCACTAGACGTACTGGCCACATACTGCTTTGCCGGTTGATGGCTAAGGATGGAAGAAGAAGAAATATATATATATATATATATATATATATATATATATATATATATATATATATATATATATATACATACCTATATATATACATATATATATATCTTTCTATATATATATATATATATATATATATATATATATATATATATATATATATATATATTGATTTCCTTTGATTGTCTTAGTCCTGACCAAAATAATATTAGGTTCAGGACTAAATAAATTGTAAAAAAACTTGTTAAATACCAAATTTCAAACACAGTGTTAGTTGAGTTGATCATAGAATTTAATATCTGTGTGTGTTTGTGTATTGGGTTACCATCACAACACACGTACATTACCCTAGACATTTAGACGTAGTCATCATTTATTATAGTGCAAAATATAACTCTGAGTGAGATCTTAGGTTGGTAGCAGAAAGGTTCCCTGAGAACACACCCCATCAATTGTTAGACTCAGGGGCCTTCACAGCTGGACCTCACTCCGTTACAACTTACATACAACACCAACATTCATAAAATCTAAACCCACCACATATATTGGGTAGCTCGCTCCGGGATTTAAACTTATTAATTTTATAAAATTCAATATTGTATCACTATTGCCCCTAAAGGTTAAAAATATCATATAATAAAAATTAAAGTACTTTAAGGTGGAAATTAACAGTTGATGAATTGTTGAATTGTCACGGCCAGTAGTTAATTAATTAGTCATAGTTGGTACTTTGCTTTGTTAGAGTTTTAAATTTGTCTTAGTACATTGTTAAAGTTGCTTAAGACAGAATGGCAGACTTGGCCAAGTTTAGATCTGCTGCTGTGCTGGCTGCAAAAGAGATGGGTATGGATGGGCCAGAGCTGGTCCAGCATGTAACAGCTGAAGTTGATAAATTTATTGCAAGAGATAGGGAAGATAGGGAAGCAGAAAGAAAATTAGAGGCTGAGAAAGAGATTAACAGGTTACAGATTGAGGCTGACAAAGAGGCTAGGGCATTGGAGGCGCATAGGGAGGCAGAGATTAAGCGGCTCCAATTTGAAGAGAAGAAGATAGAAGCAGAGGAAAGAAAACTGGCTGCTGAAAGGGAAGCAGAAAAGGAGGAGAAGAGATTACAGAGGGAGCACGAGTTACGACTAAGGGAGTTGAAATTTCAAGGCCATGCTCCCGAAAATGGTGCCAGCCCCTCTACCTCCGATGCCACTGCCAGTTAGGGGGCCTCAACCTCAGCTATGGGGTTTCACTTAGACCATTTTGTTGAGAAAGATGATGACATAGAGTCCTTCTAAAGCAGATTTGTGGTATTAGCCATTACTTATGGGTTGGAAAAAGAAAGGTGGAGTTTAAAGTTATCCCAGGGTCTTAGGGGAACATCTTATGAAGTGTTTCCAAAGATGAGCAGGGATGACCAAGACAATTATGACATGTTAAAGCAGGCTTTGTTGTTAAGATATGAGAAGAATGGTGAATTTTATCGTAAGAAGTTTAGAAATGCCAAACTTTTGTCTGGGGAGACATACCACCAATTCTCTGCCAGATTGGAAACCTATTTGGAGAAATGGACTGCTCTGGGGAAGACCCAAGATCTTAAAGAGATGATCATGATAGAGAAATTAAGAGAGTCCATGGCTCCAGACCTGAGAAAGTTTCTCATGGAACAAGGTGCAGAGAGGTTGGGTGAGGTACTGAATGTCGCTGAGAGGCATCAGGCAGCCCAGGCAGAAGTGGCTGGCACTAAGAAGAAACATTTAGAAAATTATAAGGCCCCACAAAACTCTAATAAATTTGAAAATAAAGATCAGGGAAACAGAGGTAAACCCAACTTTGATAGGCCAAGAGTTGACTATCGATATAGAAACCCACAGTTCAATGACCGAAAATATGATGAAAGAAAACCTTTCCACCAAGGAAAGCTATAGTGTAAATGGTGCAAGAGGGACACTCATAACACCAACGTTTGTAAAAGGAAACCTTCTACCTTCGCTGCTATGAAAACGGGGAACAAGGGATTAAAGGACAAACCCGCTGGACAGCAGGAATCTTATCACCCCCCAGTTTGTGAAGATGTTGTATGCAATGGGGTCACCATCAGGTGCCTGTATGATACTGGATTAGATTTTGATTCTGTTGTGAGTTCTCACCTAGTAAACCCAGATCAGTACACCACAGAAACCGTGGAGATACAAGGGGCAACTAAGGACGTAGCAACCATGACACTTCCCATCGCCAGGATAACTGAAAACTCGCTATATGGAAAGAGTAATCAAAGCAGCAGTGATAAACGAACCAATCTACCCTCTGATATTGGGGTGTAGATATGTCTTCTTGGGAAATCCCAAGAGACCTGTGATCATGGCAACAGTGCAGACCAGATCACAGTCAAAGAAGGAGGAGGGTAATCCTATAAATACTCATCCAGAGGAGATGAGGAAGGCACAGGCGGAGGACAGATCACTGAAGCCGTGCTTTAAGAAATTGCCTAAATGCCATACACCTCCAAGCAAAGGAGACTACTATATGAAGAATAAATTGATCTATAGGAAGGCTGGAACTGGTTCAAATGGTCACGGACAGCTGGTCCTTCCCACTTCGTTTAGGGAGAGTGTTGGAACTAGGGCATGCGATTCCCTTCAGTGGTCATATGGGGATCAGCGCAACAGGACAGCGTATAGCTTGTCATTATTTCTGGCCAGGGATAACGGAAGATATAAAGAGATATGTAAAATCCTGTCCAGAATACCAACGGGTAGCACCAAAGCATTGGACTGCTCCAGCAACTCTAGGGGAAATGCCCATAGTGGGATCACCTTTTGAGAGAGTTGCAGTGGATATTGTGGGACCTCTCACTCGGACCAAGAGGAGGAACAGTTACATCCTCACTCTGGTGGACACTTGTTCTATGTGGGGAGAGGCGGTAGCCCTGTCGTCAATCGATTCGAAGCATGTGGCAGAAGCATTACTTACTATATTCACGAGGTTAGGATTCCCGCATCAAATCTTGACTGAAAACGGCTCACAGTTCAAGGGGAAACTAACGGAAGAAGTTTTTAGGTTGTTTCAAGCCAAGCACTTTCACTGTAGTCCGTATCACCCCCAGGGGAACGGCCAGGTAGAGAGGTTCAATGGGACTCTCATTTCTATCCTGAGAAAGCTGGCACATGAAAAACCTGATACGTGGGACCATTTTTTGCCCGCTGCGTTGTTTGCGTATCGGGAAGTTCCACATAATTCGACCGGAATGGCACCGGCAACCCTATTATTTGGGAGGCCAATAAAAGGTCCATTGGAAGATTTATTGAGGACGTGGACCGATGAGAACGCAGAAGAGACTTACCTCATCATATCAATATGTGAACGAGCTGACCACTCGTTTTAAAACTGGCTGGAAACTTGCTAATGATAATTTGAGACAAGCCAGGAAAAGACATGCTGCATATTATAATAAGAAAGCGAAGGATAGGGAACTAGCTGTGGGAGAGAAAGTGCTTCTTCTGCTACCCGGCAGCAGTAACAAATTGCAAATTGGAATGCAAGGTCCATATACAGTTCTAGAGAAGGTGTCTAGAACTAACTATAAGATAGATAAGAAGGGGAAAGAGAAAATCTATCATGTGAACCTTCTAAAGAAATATCTGGACAGACAAATCCAGGAAGGAACACACTTAATGACCTTGTCTATCGCAACGGAGATGAAAAATGAACCACTCGCCGCTCATGAATACCCCTCTAAACCCCTGTGAGACAGTTGCACAGGTAAAAGTCAGTAAACACTTGACGAAAAATCGAGGGAGAGGGTTCAAAAGGTTCTGGATGAAAATACAGACGTGTTAACGGACAAACCGGTGCACACCAATTTGTTGGAATATGATATGAAGTTACTAGACCCAACACCCATCTGTATGAGAGCCTATTCGATTCCTTTCGCTAAGGAAAACGCTTTGAAAGAGGAGATAGATTATTTGTTACAAGAAGGGATTATTTCTCACAGTGAATTTCCTTATAGCTCTAGTGTGGTTTTGTTGAGGAAACCAACTGGGGAACATAGACTGTGCATAGATTACAGGAAACTGAATGCTGTCACAGAAGGTCACTTGGATCCATTACCTGATACAAATCAATTATTTGCCAGGCTGAACAAGGCAAAATATTTTTCTAAGGTGGATCTGAGCAAAGGCTGTTATCAAATTCCAGTAAAGCCTGAGGTTCGACCTTATCTAGCTTTTAGCACCTCGGAAGGACATTATGAGTTCAACATGTTGCCGTTTGGGTTGAAAAATGCTCCAAATGAGTTTTCTAGGATGATGCGAAAATTGTTGGATCCCCTGAATAATCCATGTATTACGAATTTCATGGATGATATCCTCATCGCTACTGAAACATTTGAGGAACACGTTGACTCGTTAAATATGTTATTTGATAGACTCAGAGAGGCAAACTTGACTGCTAGACCAACCAAATGTTGTATTAGATGTAAAGAGTTGGAGTTCTTGGGACATAGAGTATTTCAGGGTAGCATGACCCCTGACCCCAAGAACCTAGAGAAATTGCAGAGAGCACCGAGGCCACAGACAAAGAACGATATGCGATCTTTTGTGTCGTTGTGTGGATTTTATCAAAAGTACATTAAAAATTTTAACTCTATATGTGCTCCTCTGACGGATTTAACACGAAAGGGACAACCTGATAAAATTAATTGGTCAGCCCGGTGTGAATTGGCGTACCAAGAGTTAAAAGAAAAGCTCACAAGCAAGCCTATATTGAAATTGCCTGACTTGAGTCAAGAATTTGTTGTGAGAACGGAAGCAAGTAACGTGGGATTGGGCGCCACATTGTTACAGAGGTCCACCTCACAAGATGGTGAACTGAACCCAGTCACCTATGCTAGCCGCAAGTTCAACAAAGCGGAACAAAACTATTCAACAAGTGAGAAAGAGTGTTTAGCTTTAATCTGGGCTATAAAAAAGTTCCAGATCTATCTCTATGGTAGAACATTCGTGGTCCAAACGGATCATCAGCCGCTCGTATTTCTGTCACAGGCAAAGCATGAAAATGCTCGGTTATTACGATGGTCGTTGCTCATACAGCCTTATTCATTCAATATTGAATACATTCCCAGGTTGCAAAATGTTGGTGCAGACTTCTTGAGTAGGCACCCTTTTGACGAAAATCAGAGTATTCAAAAGGCATAAGGGGCAAAATTTTATCTATGTGTATTTCGGATTATGAACTTGCTTCAGATAGCATGTTCTAAAGTGGGGAGATGTGTAGTGATATTCTCAATACAATAGATAAACTAGATAAAACATTATAGAATATAAAGTCAAAATAAGGTAGAAATAAAATATTGGGTTGCGATTAGCTTCTTCGCCCCGCCTGCAAACGTATCGCTGGCAATAGGCCTTACTGTAGGAAAATATATATAACATGTTTTCAAAAAATCAAGGCGTAAATTTTGTGTTAGACGGAGTGAGAGACACGAAAGGAGCGACAGAAGACCGCCATCGACACGCGGTGTTTGGAATCACAATTGTAACGAACGCGCGATATCGCCTTTGGCAAATTTGAAAAACGACGCAAAGCCAACATACATGCCTCGTCCTATAGTCACGCAGTGGATATATATAACCACACACACAGCCCTCATTTTTTGGGTATGGTAGCGTATTTTCTGACGTCACACAGACATTGTCGTTTTGGTTTGAAAAAAAGCGTTGGAGGGAGGGAAAAGATGGTAGTTTTCTAGATTCAAATAATATTGACGACTAACATGGAAAAAATATGGAAATACGAAATATAATACTTAGGGCCATAAAACTTAGATATCAATAATATATTTTAATTTACAAAATCGTCCAATTAATACCCAAGATATTGCAATAATACTATATATGTTCGAACAGACTGACGAACGGACTATCGTCCTTGCTTATCTTAGCGGTAACATTTGGGGACGCAAATTTGAAAAGAGAGGCATAAGAGGGTAAGACAAAGCAAGAGGGGAAATCTAGGAGTCAGTGAGAGGTAGAATTGAATATTTGTTAGCCCAAAAATCAAGCCTATTTTTAGATGTAATGCCAAGATGGGACGGACCAACCGACAGCGGAACACCTAGTTGTTTGGAGTTTTGTTTTTTCTTTGTTTTAACTTTGGATTCAAAATTTAGTAGACGCCGATTTCTATTGGCCAGCGTAGGGGATATTGAGGAAAAAGTTGGAAGGCTGAACGCCATTTGTATAAAATTATTCCCTTAAACAGGTCGATTGATAGACCAGAAGTTTGACTTGCTTCATCATATAATATAGACATAAAGCAGTCATAGTCTCGCAGCGGCACAGCTAGATTTGTGCCAAATCAGCGTACCTGTGTGTATTTCATTGAATTTGTGGTAAGAACGAAATTATTTATATTTTATTTAAAAATGTGAGTGTGAGATACTGCCATATGAAACATATTACGACTGTAAGTACATAGGTCCCTAGCAGACTTATGCAGGGCCTATATGTTGATCCATCATATAACCAACTGCCAGAGAGGTAGAACCAAAATATCATATAGGTTATCATCAAGGATCATATCACCTATCATATTGTATGGAAAAAGATCAATGATAATGGCAGAGGTGTTGCAGCCATTAGGGGAGAGGAAAAAGAAAACTGGTACAAACTGTAACATCAATCTATGAGGATGAGCTGGGTAGGTCAGAGAGATCTGACCATGTTCTTTTATTTTGAATGTGTTTTTTGTGGAAATGGTAGCATAAATATTATGTAAAGAAGGAAACATAAATTTCATTTTGCAGGGTTTCTTACTGGCACTAGCCCAGTGCCAGTTTTCCTGAAGAGAAGAAATTTGTATGATTGTGGAAGTTTCTCTAGTGGTGCAAGCTCTCTACTACTGGAGGAGTAATATTGCTACAAGCTCTCTACCATATTACCTCAGGACAAGTGTGACAGTGGCCGTTGGCCGGAAAGACAACTGTATTTCAACTACACGTGCCAGATAAGTGAATATAATTTGGCACGCGACAATTCAACAACATAATATATTTTAAACAAATTGTATTAATAAAACACCATTTCCACCCAATAAAATGAACAGAAGATTTGTGAGTAAGAACATGGGAATGACGTAAACACCCCAACCCGCCATCTAGTACCATTAATAAGTAGTTAGATATTTAACAACACCATTATTATATTTCATATTATGCTCTTGGACAGATTGTCCTTATTAGTTATTTTGCTAGTCCTGACCAAAATAATATTAGGTTCAGGACTAAGTAAATTGTAAAAAACTTGTTAAATACCAAATTTCAAACACAGTGTTAGTTGAGTTGATCATAGAATTTAATATATGTGTGTGTTTGTGTATTGGGTTACCATCACACCACACGTACATTACCCTAGACAGTTAGACGTAGTCATCATTTATTATAGTGCAAAATATAACTCTGAGTGAGATCTTAGGTTGGTAGCAGAAAGGTTCCCTGAGGACACACCCCATCAATTGTTAGACTCAGGGGCCTTCACAGCTGGACCTCACTCCGTTACAACTTACATACAACACCAACATTCATAACATCTAAACCCACCACATCTCTCCAAGAGTGTATGATCTCATAATCCATTGATGTTTTAATTCCCAGTCCAGCACACTTGGTTTCACACAATCGAAAGATGTTGACTTTGTATCTTTTCATTTCCATTTGGCTTATAAAGCTTTCCATCTCTATTCACTATGTATATAGCCCACGTTCTAGTATTGTTTCTTTTGCGCTCGATAGCTGAGCAACAGTCTGATGTTACACAGAGCATATGACAATCACAGCGAAAAAACTACTTTAAAGCATGTCTTTGCACCTTTCAGTTGATTTATAATAGCAAACTTCATAGTAAAACTGTGAAAGTTTATTACTAGGGATAATACAAAGGTTGTCTGATCGCCTCGTGCTTTTTCTTCACGGATCCTTAGTTGCTGACTGACAAAGCAGCCAGTTCCATTACACCTAGTGGTATCCTTTCTCCACATAGCCCTGTCGGTGGCCAACCTTCGTGCAGTGCACCAGCTCTGATTCATGCTTTGCATCTCAGCCTCCACGGTTCTCCGGAAAGTTGTTTTTTGGTGAGCCTCTCTTTCGCCTTCCTTCTGAGGTCCATAGCATAGCAGTTCCTGTGATGGTGTCGGGGTCTCTTCTGGGGACATAGCTGACCCAGTTCTATCGTCTGCCCGCAATTCTCAAGTGCATATCGTTTTGATACAATCACTAACCAAGAACTGCTTCCGTAATGATAACTCGCAGCCTCCTTTAGCCCTCCATCAGACTTGTTCAAGGTTCATTCTACTAAGATAATAAAACCAAATAATGAAAAATAGCAAAGAATAAGAAAACACACCAAATGAGAAGTCATCGCAGAAAACAAATATCATGACGTTGAACAAACTTAGATGGCCAGATCACATAGAATGAATGAAGCTAACACTGGTTAAAGAAGATAGATGTTCACAATAGTCGGCGGACAAGATCTAAGAGATGTCCAGAAGAAATCTATGAGCACTATAGAAATAAAACTGCAGGATCTGGAAATGATGAACGGAAGAGAGATCTTAAACGACTGAGACGAATATAAATTAATCTGAAAAGACATTCAAGGCTCCGAGAATGTTATGAGTATATGAGGAAGGTAAGCTGGTAGAGATATTAATGTCAGCTGACTATAGTGACCCGCATACATTCTTTGAGCCAGGATAATTTTATCATAACCTGAGTGCATTTATTTTTAGTTTGTTAATGTGTTTTAGTGTCATACACAAGCCTGCTAGCGTAGATAAGCTGTTTCCTGCTAGTAAAAAAGAATGTCCTGCTTTGAGTTACTCTTTAATTCGTTTTTCGCCGTGGATGCCCATCATTTTTCAGTTTTAAACGGCCTTATATCTTGGCTTTAGTAGTTGCACTACTCAGTTAGGTGGGTAGCATTGTGTATTTGGTGAAAGTACAATGAATATCTGGTAAGTTTTGTGTTTCTTGTTTCTGTGAACACATGTTTGCATTTCCTTTTCTGGAGATGGTATGTTTTTAAGTTTACCAGATGTAGTATATTGCTCAAGCTTTTCGTTTTCATGACATTCGCTCAAAATGTATCCTAAAATATTCAATTTGAACTGGAAGTCTGTAGGAAAAAAATTCCTTATTTAATATTTTCCTTCCTGTTGTCAGAAAAATAACTTCAAATTTTACTTTATAAGAAATGTAATGTTAACTTTTGATGTAGGTCAGAGGAATGCTCGCTCTTCCTTTTACTGATTATTTTTGTCGTAGCTTAAATATTACATTTTTTTTTCTATGCTGATATCTATGTTAATTGCATAGTCACTTATTATTACTTAAACCTTTGCCTTTCCACCTGTATAAATGTCGGCGAGAATCGCCGTATGTCGATTTGCAAACTAATTGACCCGAATCCCTTCTACAGTTTATGTCCCATGGAACTTTTTTCCCCATACATTTCCTAATTCACATTTTATACAGCAGGGATCCATCACTACATCTGGCTCCTTGCAGGAAACCTGCGTCATGTTCACTTCTATATGCTGCTATCCATTTTTCCATTTATACTCAAATAGTTATTTTTGTTGCAAGATACTACTGTTATGCGAATGTTATTGACACCTATTTTTAGCACGAAATAAATTGCTGATGTTTCCTTCCATTAAACCTTTTTAGAATGCTATAACGAGTTAACAGTCAGTATCTTTGCCTTCTCACGGCTACTGAACTCATCCATTAATCTAATCTCTTAGCAACCTTACCACGTGCGTCTTGCATTCTTCAGTTCTAGTACATGGTTTCTCCTTTACTTACTGGCAAAGTGCCTCTCATTCTGCTGTTATAATGTATCTCCGTTATATGCTGGTATAGTCTGTCTCTTTCACAGATTGGCATAGTATCTCTTTTTTCATATGTCGCCATGGTATCTGCACTTCATATGATCTCATACACTCCAAAACCTTATCTCTCCTTCCTCCTTTTTTTCCTGCCGATTCCATTATCAGTGACCGTTGAGTTATGTCAGAGGTTACTATTATGTTTGAATCCGCCTTACAGATGAACATAACAATTGTTGGAAAAGGCTTGAGCTGACTAAGCCGCTGTAGTGCGATATGACATAAGTTAAATTGAATACGTGTCTTCAAGTCTCTTAAGCGCAACGTGTAATATACTTTACTGTATTTTTAGTATTATATTTGCAATGTTTACGGCATTAAAGTGCAAGTCAACTACTACATACATTGTTCAGTACAAATATTGTAAGAGCCGTGTGAAAAATGTGAACTAATCTGCCACATGGGTATGCTTGCTTATATAAACAGGTAATTATGGTCCAACAATTAGAAACGTGACAAGATATTTTTGGCTACAAGCGACATTTACCAGTCGCAAAGTGGGGCTCTAATGAAATACGAGCCCTTACCTTTAGTGTTGTGCTAGTCAAAGTTACCGGCTCGGGTTATTACCGTTGACGAGGTACGCATTTTCCTTCACCTTTTTACGGACACGGTGACCTTGGTGTTGGATGACCGTTATCGTTCTAGTGAGCTCGCTTCACCACTGATAAAATGCTTCAGTGAACGTTAATCAAAATCCACCTTTACGCCCTGTAAGGTATTCAGTAAATTCCCTTTGCTGGTAGAGATCAAAACAACCAGATATCATCAGAGAATGTATTCCCCCTTCCACCCGCACTCTCTTACATATCTTGAAGGCAGGTACAACAGTTCGAAAGGTACTTAATTGTTCAGCTAGGTTTAAGGTGTGGAAAATGTTGTCTAATCAAATAAGTGGTTATTCACAATACTTGGATGTGGTAAATAATGTAGATAGAGAATTTTGTTTTTCGCTTAATCAGTTTAAAAAGTCAAAGTGATGCTGGTTCTTTAAATAGTACTCTGAAATAGCCTTTTACAAAATGTGCAAAGTCTTGACTGAAGTTGTATTGTGTTTTGGCAAGTAACCATGGTGAAGTAAGCGCTGAATGGGTTTGCTACTTAATTTACTGCCTTTTAAGTACAGCCACGTTTGTTTGCGTAGTCTGCTTACAGAGTATATAGTAAGTTTTCAATTTACATAACCTGATTGTGAAGTTTGTTGATCTTTTCATTCATCAAGTTACAAGAGCATAAATATGGACATTTACAGATTTTGGTAATTTCCAAAAGACCGTTGCCAATCGTTCTGCACATAATATTCGCTTGCAGTTGTTTCCCTATAGCAGTTTTTCGTGGACAAGTATCGTAATGTGCAAGTATCCGATTGTAATTAGGAATTGTCACACTATTTGAGCTGCAATATGTAATTATAAACAAATCAATTTGTTGTTAAAGGGAGGAGGGGGCGTGAGGCTTTTGGTTTTATGGTTCTTCTTTTTCTTTGATCCTTAGCCGCCGACCGTCAAAGCAGTCAGTTGCCATCACGCCTAGTGGCGTCTTGTAGGGCAACAACAAATTGATTCCACTTTGCTCGGTCGGTAACCATCCTTCATACAGTGCCCCAACTCTGGTTCATTCTTTGCATCTCAGCCTCCACAGTCCTCCGCCAGGTTGTTTTTGGTCGGCCTCTCTTTCGTTTTCCTTCAGGGGTCCAAAGCATAGCTGTTCTTGTCATGGCATCGGGGTCTCTTCTGAGGACATGGCCAACCCAGCTCCAGCGTCTGCCAGCTATGATGGTGTGCATGTCCTCTTGCTTGCTACGAGTAAGCAGATCTTGGTTAGTGATGGTATTTGGCCAAAAGATTCGGTGAATTTTTCTTAGGCATGTTGTGTGAAAAGAGGACAATTTCGACATTTCCTTCTCTGTAACTCTCCAGCATTCCGCACCATAGAGAAGCACAGAAAGCACACAGCTCTGATATCTTAATTTTGTGCTTGTGCTGTATTGGGAGGACTTCCAGATGTTGTTTAGGCTAAAGAAGGCTGTTCTTGCCTTATTCATTCTGATGTTGATGTCTTTGCCTGCCCCGCCGTCTGGTGTTACTATGCTTCCTAGGTATGTGAAGGTATCTGTCTGTACCAACCGCTGATTCCTTACTGATATGGGCTCAGGGTTGCTCACATTGAGCGTCATGACCTCAGACTTCTTTAAATTGATATTCAAGCCCACCTGCTGGCTAAACTTATTAAGTCTATCCATTTTTTCCTGGATGTGTTGATGTGAATGTGCTAGTAGTGCAATGTCATCTGCATATTCCAGATCTTCCAATGTAGAAAATGTTGTCCATCTTATTCCTTTTGTCTGGCGCATCACCCAGTCTATGGCTGTTAAAAATAGAGTGGTTGATAAGGGGCATCCCTGTCGTACTCCTGTCTTCACCTCAAAGGTTATGTTGCTCTGCCCAACACTACACGTAAAGTTGGCATAGAGGCTTTTTATGATTGACACTATGCAGCTTGGAATTCCATAAGCCCTCAGTATTTTCCATAAACTGTCCCTATGTATGCTGTCGAAAGCCTTTTCAAAATCAACAAAATTAATGTAAAGCTGTCTTTGCCATTCTGAGCACTGCTCTATAATGTTCCTGAGAGTGAATATATGATCTACACATCTCCTGTTCTTTCTAAATCCTGCTTGTTCTTTCCTCAGTTTGTGGTCTACTGCCTTTGAAATTCTGTGTATAATTATCCTGCCTAGTATTTTGCTGGGAACTGAGAGAAGAGTGATTCCTCTCCAATTATTGCAGTCTGCAAGATCTCCCTTCTTGGGCAATTTGACAATTATTCCTTTCTTCCACTCTGATGGTGTTGTCCCTGTTTTCCACACTTGTGCATATAGTGGTTCTAATAGTTCTGCTGCTAGCTCAAGGTCTGTCTTAAATAGCTCTGCATTTAAGTTATCATGGCCCGGAGCTTTGCCGTTCTTTAACCCTTTGATTGCTGTGATGATTTCTTCTTTGCGTGGAATGTCTGTATTCACATCTAGATCGTTTTCAGCTTCAGGAACATTCAATTGTGTCTCTGGTGGTTCCTTGTTCAGAGTTTCTCTGAAGTACTCTGCCCATCTTGTTTCCTGTCCCTCTGCTGTCGTGATGAGATTACCTTGCTTATCTCTTACTAATGTAATATTGTTTGCACCTCGTTTTCCGCTGATGAATTTAGTTATTTTGTGTACTGTGCTTTGTTCATTTCTCAGTGCTGCCTCCTCTGCCTGTCTTGCAAGATCGTCTAGGAAATTCCTTTTGTTGGCTCGGGTTTGGCGTTTAACTTCCTTGTCCAGCTGACTGTACTGTTCGCTATATAGTTGCTTTAACCTGGGAGACTTCGCTTCTGTTTTCTTTCTTTTCATTTCCTTTCTCATCGTTATGGTGTTTAATGTTTCTGGTGTTATCCAGTCTTGCTTCTTCCTTTCCTGGAATCCCAAGCATGATTTGCTGCTTTCTTTGTATATTGTTGAAATGGTGTTGAAATTCTGGTCTATATCATCAGCCAATGTCTTTTCCTGACTTTTGGCAAATTGATATCGTTTCTTTATGTCGGCCGCAAAAGCTTTTCTGGTAAGGGAGTCCTTCAATTTGCTGATGTCAAACCTTTTCTGTGTAGTTACAGTTGGTGCAGCCCTTCTTAGTTTCACTTTCAGTTTTGCTACTACTAAATGGTGATCACTTCCCACATCTGCACCTCTTCTTACCTTCACATCTTGTAATGCATGTCTCCAGCTACCGTTAACCATGATGTGGTCTATCTGGTTTCTGTCCCGACCATTTGGTGATTCCCATGTTAATTTGTGAATTTCTTTATGTGGGAAGAGTGTTCCTCCAATGACCAGGTTGTTAATGCTACAGAAACTTATTAGTTTATCCCCATTTTCGTTTGCTGTTCTGCTGCCGCATTTCCCCATTGTTCTTTCATTATATGTATTGTGTGTACCAACTTTCGCGTTGAGGTCTCCCATTACTATAAAAAGATCATATCTAGGTGTGTCTTCCATTTCTTTCTGCAGTTGTTGATAGAATTCATCCTTGACCTCCTCATCGCTATCATTCGTTGGTGCGTAGCATTGTATTATTGTAGTGTTGGTGAATCTCCCTCTCAATCTTAATCTTATCAGTCTGTTGTTGATGGGTTTCCTTTCCAGCAATGTCCTTTCTATTCCTTTCTGTAGAATAATGGCTACGCCTTCATTGTGCTGTCCATCCTCTCTTCCAGAGTAAAGTACTGTTTCTCCTGTTGCTGTTTTAACTTTTCCTGCCCCTGTCCATCTGCTCTCGCTTATCCCTAGAATGTGTAAACTATAGTTTCTCATTTCTGCCGTGACCTGTCTTAGTTTACCTGTCTCGTACATTGTCCTGACATTCACAAAAACCTATTCTTGTATCCTGTTTTGCGGTCAGGACATCCGTTTTCATGTCAGTGGCTTCCTTTCGGCTTTCACCACTGACAGTCATACGAGCCACAGACTCCGAATGTCCATCCCGCAGCAAAGTTTGTTCATTTGTATTTGTTTCCGTAACTTCATTGTTTTTTTCACACAGACAGGGGTGTCAGCCCTATGCTAAAACCCCCAACCTGGAGGACCAGGGTACCAGCCTTTGTCGGATCCCTACCCACACAGACCAGTCCAGCTTGGTTGAACCTACCAGGAGTAAAACTCCCACTGGCATAGCTCTGGGGATTGTCAGGGTACGCAAGCTGCCATACCGCTACAAGGTATAGGTACCATTGATGGCAGGGTTTTATGGTTAACTGACTGTTATTGGTCATAATAATTGTTTTATAAGACCCCCCCCCCCCCCCACCCTGACGGACTGACTCACAGACTGACGAAGTATTAACTGTCTAACTTACTAACGGACTGATTTATGTATTGACTGACGGACCGCGTGACTGACTGATGTACTCTTTATGATTTACTGTTGGACTCACTGACTGACAACGGAAAGAAAGACTGCTAATTTGACGGAATTTGTAAACATTTGAATGTTTGAATGTCGCGAGAGAAAGAGAATATAAACTTGTACAAATTCCTCCTTGCGTTACTCTCCTCATCGTTCCCTGTGTTGAACAACTGGACATATAGAAAGTAGATTAGTCATCCCTTCAGAGCTGCAACGGCATCAACGTTTGAACACCTTACCACACCTGGTCATCTGTGTTCTTAGCCAGCGAGCAGATACTGAGATGTGCGTAAAGCCATCCAGACACATCTTTCAGAAGAGAGTAACCAGAAGAGCACAGTTTGAAGTTAACAAAAGCAAATACTAAATTGACATTTTGTAAGTTATATCGGAACATCTTTCCATAACATGAGCCACAATATTTGACAGCTTTCAATGTAGCAACTAGATGGGATTGTTTACCTTCCGTGCTCCAACCTTTTGGTAACACTTTCTTGTGTGTACAAATGTTGTTATGCGTGACTGTCGTGAGTTTTAGATAGGCTTTATTGTTATGGTCCCAATCGAGCCGAGGTGAGATGGTGAAAGCTATGTGAGAGAAAGGTGTGAGAAATAGTCCTGTTTACGAGGAGTACAGGTGTAGGAGAACAAATACTGTCTTGGATTTTATAATAGTTTCAATCCAACCTATCTAGTACGACACACTTACTGGAGACGTATTTTCTCACTAGATATTGATTCAATACACTATCCTCTCGTACGCACACACAAACAATTTTGTGACATAAATACGTACATGTGTAGAAACGAACAGGTAAACTATGAGGGAGTCACAAATAAATATATATCAGGGGAGGATTTTGACCGACACCAATAGTTTTAAGGGTTTTGTGTAGGTTTATTATATCTTTTGAAGAAAAAAATAGGTTACAACAGTTAATACATCGTTATCATGTCATCAGGTGAAATTATAGTTACATAAAGGGAAAATAAATAAACAATATATACCTTGTATATTCTCATAGACCTTCCCTCTGGAACATGGAAAAACTAGGAAAAAAGGATCCCACCCGAGGTTGTTTACCCAACAGATCAAACAAAGGATTGACAATGGGAGTGGGGTTAGTCGGGACGGGTAACCGGTATGTCCTTAGTTTAACTGTCCCGTGGGCCTTCGGACTTAGGAGAGATAGATATAAGAAGGTGTTATATTAGTAGTAAACTTAAGTAAACTAATTCTTTCGTTCCGTTTTTCCACTCTCAACATTCATGCAGTGAGCGCTCACAACAGGCAAACTTACCCTCTGCCGACACAGCATACGTCCAAGGAATTTATCAAAACTCAACATGAATTAAAGACTATTATATGTCTTGCTAATTTTGTCCCGTACAGCCCCAGAAATCCCCGTATAGGCACTGCTATTTTTCTCTCGGAGGTTTCGCTGGATGGGTGCGTTGGTTGATAATTTTTTCCTGGCGGGTCTTCTTCGTCGGATTGCAGGTATTTAAATTGGGACTAAGTTTGTTTTCTAGGATTCTGTCGTAATGACTGGGAAATATCTCAAACAGCGGTATGGTACTCCCAGGCTGTTCTTGGAAAAGAAATAGCCGAAAATGTTCTCTGTAGAAGTTGGTGGTAGGAACACAGTTTACTGTCAGATGGGTTTAATTAAATAAATTTGTGCTGTAAGTTCTGCCTCATCAGGCCAGGGAACTTTATAGAATTAATATATAGAAATCTGCTGGCATTGTCCGTTCCAGTTAACCGTTAACAAAAGTAAACAATTGACCGTTCTGGTTATTTAACCGCTCTCATGGGTTTAGACGGTGGACCTATAAGGGTCTCCAACAAATCAGATTTTGGTATAGTCAATGTTATTATGTTTGGAACATATACTTTGGGATGCCATAAGCCATCTGAACATGACTCTCTATATAATAAAAACCGTTGGATCGCAAGGTCTGATTACCTGTATAAAGAGAATATATAAAACATGTAATTCTACTATAATTATTTCTAACACCCGCGTTATTCGGTAAGACCTGTAAAATCACTCTGGTATTAGTTATTTATATTAAAGAAATTTCACGAGTGACTAGCCAATGTATCGATTTAATTACCACTAGCTATGAACAGTTAATTACTTAAAATTTACGCAAGATGAAATAGAATTATAAGGTTAATAACCAATTTCGTTCGCCTAGCGTTTAAAATGATGTTACACATCTATTATCTCAGGAAATGACGGATAGTTATATTATTCAATTTACATCTGGAAAACTTTGCGTTTGGTTTATTTAATAGGTTTAAATTAACACACAAATCCAGTGAAATAAATGAAGGAACTAAACGAATCAATCACTCAAGACTAATATATTTTATCGTAGCGCAGAATGAATTAGACTCCAATATAGAAGAAAATCCAAAAGAAATCTAGTTAGATTCTACTATAAGCTAGTACTCCTTCAAATCTCTGGGCAACGAATGATAAACTGCATTTTCGGCGATGCCAATATATAGGTAATGAAATGAAAAGTAATAGCGACATGCGAAGATTCACGCCTTATTTGAAATCAGGGAACTTTTCAGTTTTGCCGCTAGACTTTCCCCGTCTCTCCTTCGTTCGATTTCCCCCTGTATCTCTCGGTCCGGCAGAAATTAGAACGTGTAAACCGTAGGTGTCAAAAACTGCTTCGTTCTTCTGGGACCACCACAGTCTTTTGATACTGACCGCTTGTCGTCTCCTCTTGGCAACGCCTTCTTGAAGGGGTGGCAGAAAAAGAACTAGAAAATGCTTGATGCTCATAGCTCTAGAGATAACCCGAGGCGTGGCTAAACTAAAATTAAAGACAAAGCGATACTCCTGGATCCTCATGATAGCTGTTTACATATTAATTATCCAGAGTGGGGAAAAATCCACGTTGAAGTGATGCATACTAATTTGCACGCGTGGTAGAATTCCACTTAAGAAACACGTTGCGATTTAACTACACACAAATTCGGGGGCCTCGATGCTATTCAAGGGTACTCTTGTTATCATCCGTCAATTCAGGGACGGCTGAATTTCATCCTATCCGTCACAATCGTCCCAACTTTGAGACATAAAACCCTTTTTCATGTTTCATTTATGACAATGAAGCTGCCCTGATCGTTAGCTTTAGGATGATTGGTATGTTCGGTTTCCTCCTCTTCTTCCGTAGTCCAGTTTCTACTCATGAAATCAGCTCCGACATTCTGTCTTCTCATCTGCTTGCAGCAGTGTTGACCCGATGCCCTGACCCGAAGCGTCGACCCGCAATACAAAAGGTTTCATGAGGTCAGGTAGCCTCAAAATGGGGTATCCGGACAACTGTTCTTTTAAAGTGCTGTAAGCTTCTTAACACTTCGAATCCCAAATAACCCGATCAGGTCGCCCTTATTTTGTAAGGTCAGTCAGGGGTGCCGTTAGCCCGTTGAAATTTCGGATGTATTTCTGATAATACGCACATAGTGATAGGAAAGAACGGGTGTCTTTCTTCGTTCGGGGCCTTTTAGCTGCAACTATTTTCTCAACATTCTTCCTAACAGGCCACATGCAGCCATGAGAAATAGTGTGCCCCAGGAAGTCTAGCTTTTCAAACCCGATGAGACATTTGCTAGGTCTGGCTGTGAGACCAGTTTCCTGTAGTCTCCTGAGGAGCATAGCAACCGTAGCAATATGTTCGTCGTAGTTTTCCGATGCAATTACGTTATCATCCATGAAATTATGGATATGGGGACTGTGCAAAGGTTCCAAAAGCTTCCTCATCATCCTGGTAAATGTATAATGTCCTTCACTAGTGCTGAAAGCAAACAAGGGTTTAACTTCCTCCTTGACTGGTATTTGGTAATAACCTTTACTCAGGTCAATCTTGGAGAAAATTCTTGCCTTGCTAAGCTTGGTGAACAACTCAGAAACAGTCTGTAGAGGTTCGGGCTGGAATTCCGATACAGCGTTTAGCAACCGGTAATCTATGCACAGCCGAACTTCCTTATTAGGCTTCTGCAACAGTACTACACTCGAACTGTAAGGAGATGTAGACTCACTGATAATTTCTGCCTGACGCAGCTTGTATATTTCTCCGCGTAGTGCATCAGCTTTAGCATACGGAATGGGGTAAAATCTGGTTCGAACAGGGGTCTCGTTTGTCAATTTCATATCAAATTCTATGAGATTTGTTCGACCAGGTACATCCGTTAAGACTGCAGCGTACTGTTTCAGTAGCGCCCTGGTTTCTGTCTGTTGTTCTTCCGAGAGATTGTCGCCGAATTTGACATCTTTAAAGGATTCTGTTTGTTGCAATGGATACTCCATGCAACTATCGGCATCTTCCTCGTCTTCCGTTGCTATGGCGACCGCCAGGAGATGCTCGGAGGACGGCACTGGTCTTTCCAAATATTTCTTTAGCAGATTAACGTGAAAGACCTTCTCCTTTCCTTTAATGGAGATCTTTTAATTAGTGCGGGAGATCTTTTTAAGGACGGTAAATGGCCCTTGCCATCCGATGCGAAGTTTGTTGTTTCCGGTTGGAAGTAGCAACAAAACTTTCTCCCCTGGTTGTAGTTCTCTGTCTTTTGCAGCTTTATTATATCGTTGAGCGTGTTTTGCGCGTGCTTTCTTAAGGTTGGTTGTGGCTAGGTCCCATCCTAGTTGTAACCTTTCCTTGAGCTCTGATAATATTTGCTTGCTGAGACGACTGTCTCGTCAGCCTTTTGGTCTTTCAGGGACCGAAGTAAGGCTTCTAGCAGCCCCTTTATAGGTCTGCCGAATAAAAGTGTAGCTGGCGTAAATCCTGTAGATGCCTGGGGAACTTCTCTGTAGGCGAATAAAGCTGCAGATAAATAAAGGTCTCACTCTTCAGGTTTCTCTTGACCCAGCTTACGTAACATCATGGTGAGGCTTCCGTTAACACGTTCTACTAACCCACTTCCGGCCGGATTATAAGGGCTTGTGTAGATGTGGTGGTTCCTCAAGATCTTAACGATCTCTTCCATTAACAGGCTACGGTATGGAGATTTGTTTTCCGTCAAAACGTTTTGAGGGAAACCCAACCGTGTAAATATCTGCACGAGGGCGTCTGCGACATGCTTGGAATTCGTGCATGTTAGCGGTATAGCTTCGGCCCACAAAGTGCAAGTGTCGACTAAGGTCAGGATAAACCTGTGCCTTCTTTTAGTCCTTTCTAAGGGTCCTAAAATGTCGATTACAACCTGTTGAAATGGTGTCCGTACTACTGGCGCATCACCCATGGGAACAAAGGGTGTCCGTTGCTTGGGTGCCACACGTTGGCACTGGGCGCAGGATTTCACGTACCTGATAATCTCAGAGTTCATTCCTGGCCACCAATAGTGAGTTTTTATTCGCTGAATAGTGGCGTTTTGTCCCATGTGTCAGCTAAAGGGAAGAGAGTGCCCCATTTCTAAGATCTGGCTTCTGTACTGCGTCGGTACTAGGAGCTGGTTATTCCCTGTATCAGGGTCGCCCGTTCTACGATACAATACGCCATCCTTCGAAAAGATGTCTCCGTGGTGTCTGGGGTCCTTAGCCATGGGCAGTTTTCTAAAGCAGGGCTCCAGAGTAGGGTCCTTTTGTTGCGCCTCTTTCAGTTCATTCGGCAACAAATTTGGCGCAGGCTCTCTCTCCTTCTTGGTTTGCCCTCTTGTAGTTACCGCTGCCACAATCGGCTCTTTTGGTCTCCCAACAAACACATATCTACATCCCAGGATAACTGGGTAGATAGGATCATCCATTATGGCCGCTTTAATAACCCCTGTGACAAAATCAGAGCGTATTTCTACCAGTGCGATAGGAAGCGTCCTGGGTGCGTCGCTCTTAAAAACTCCACATAGTTTGACGGTGTCCTCTGTCTCCTGACCAGGTTTGACTAGGTGCCTGGCGATTCAAAATTACAGTTCCTCGCGTTGAGTGTCTCTCTCCCTCAGGTTGAGAATCACTGACATTGACTCTTCCTTGCGAGGCTGTATGCAAGCATACGATGCGATTTGGGCCGGTGTGCTTGCCCTGATCAGACGTCCCTGCTGTAGGGGTCTTTAATTTGCCTTGACCTTGGTGGCCGCGCTGCCATGTAGGCCTTGTGGGTTGATCAGGATTGTTGTTGTTGGTGGGATATCGGGTTTTGTAGAATTTCAATTTTTCTTGGGGAGGTCTCTGGGTATTAGTTTCTCGTTGTTTCTCGTAGTGCTGGGAGGAATTAGAAGAATAGGATGACTGTTCTAGATTTTGTTTTCGAGATGGCTCATCTATTGGTATGCGTTTTGTGCTAGGAAGTTCGGCCATTGCATGTGCATAGCGTTCCACTTTATTGAGGATGTCCTCAAGCTTGACTGCGCTCTGCTCAGCCAGAAATCTACGGGTTTCTTTCGACAAAGTTGATTTTATCTGTTCCAATAAGAACAAATTCAAGAATTCCCTCATATGTAAGAGGTAATTCTGATAATTCCAGGCACTTTCTCAAATAGCCCGTCAAACGCGAAGAGAACTGCAGAAATGTTTCCGAGCTCTCCTTTCGGCTGTTTCTGAACATTTGCAGAAATTTGCGAGCGGTCATCTCAAAACGCTCTAGCAAGGCCTTCTTTAACATGTCGTAGTCATCTTGGCTGCTTCCCAGCTTGACGTACACATTATAAGCATTACCTTTTAGTGCCTGAGAAAGTTTTAGGCACCACCGGGAACTCTCTAACCCATACAGATTCGCCATTTTTTCGAATTTCTCTAGGAAAGTGTCAATTTTCTCATTAGGGCTAGGGAAAGATTCTAAGACAAAAGACATCGCTGTTAATTGGGAAGATTGGCTACTGGAGAGATCAGTTAACTGTGACTGGGGCGAATTAACACACAAATCCAGTGAAATAAATGAAGGAACTAAACGAATCAATATCTCAAGACTAATATATTTTACCGTAGCGCAGAATGAATTAGACTCCAATAAAGAAGAAAATCCAAAAGAAATCTAGTTAGATTCTACTATAAGCTAGTACTCCTTCAAATCTCTGGGCAACGAATGATAAACTGCATTTTCGGCGATGCCAATATATAGTTAATGAAATGAAAAGTAATAGCGACATGCGAAGATTTACGCCTTATTTGAAATCAGGGAACTTTTCAGTTTTGCCGCTAGACTTTCCCCGTCTCTCCTTCGTTCGATTTCCCCCCTGTATCTCTCGGTCCGGCAGAAATTAGAACGTGTAAACCGTAGGAGTGAAAAACTGCTTCGTTCTTCTGGGACCACCACAGTCTTTTGATACTGACCGCTTGTCGTCTCCTCTTGGCAACGCCTTCTTGAAGGGGTGGCAGAAAAAGAACTAGAAAATGCTTGATGCTCATAGCTCTAGAGATACCCCGTAGGCGTGGCTAAACTAAAATTAAAGACAAAGCGATACTCCTGGATCCTCATGATAGCTGTTTACATATTAATTATCCAGCGTGGGGAAAAATCCACGTGGAAATGATGCATACTAATTTGCACGCGTGGTAGAATTCCACTTGGGAAACACGTTGCGATTTAACTACACACAAATTCAGGGGCCTCGATGCTATTCAAGGGTACTCTTGTTATCATCCGTCAATTCATGGACGGCTGAATTTCATCCTATCCGTCACAGTGACATGCAAAATTTGCATTGATAAAAATTATGAATGTATATTTATCTTTTTTCCGTTTTCGCGGAAAATACAGATTGAATTTGTAAATATATACTTTACTTTTATTCTCACGAATTTGATTTATTTTCTTTTACGTTTTGCGTGCTTTTGTCTGGTTCTCGTTACACTGGAGTATTTTACCGAGAAAGCGTTTCGCATCACATTTCGTTGGAAGCTTAAAAAATTATTTTATTATTATAACATTTTGTTGTTTGGTCCGAACACAAGAAAACTTGTGTTTATCTAAGGGATACCCGCTTCAACCGCACGTACTTTGTATATATAGTGTCCTTCATTCTATACATATCATACTACATTGGTTGTTTTATTGTGTTGGTTGTTCCAGGCTGCAATTTCTCTGTGGTTTGTTGTGGCGTTTCTAATGGCTGTAGTGTTTATGGGGTATCCTCTTCCACATTCTTAGTGTTATCTACCTTTACCTTGTTGCGTTTTCAGGGGTTTGTACGTTTTGTTTTACATATCTTTGTCCATCTTTTATTATTATTTTTTTTTTAAATAGCAATCGCAATTATCTCAGATGTGTCTAATGAACGTTTGTTGATTTAAAAAAAAAATGGTAGCTTATTTTATTTCTCTCATTTTTAACTGTTTTGCTTCGTACTTTAGTGTTCTCGTTTGCTTTCGTAGATATGTGTTAAGTCTCGTTTTGGTAATATAAAGTGTTATTATGTTGTGCAGCTCTCTTGGTAGGTTAATTTTTAGTACAGTTTCTAGCGATGGTTATGGTGAGTGTTGCGCTTTCAAGTATTATATGTGTTTTTCTTTGCTGTTCATACTTCTTGCATGCTAGCACATAATGTGCTGTGGTGTTTTTTTTCCAGACACGTGTCACAGTAGAGTTCCTCTACCATAAAATAGCACGTTCTTTGTTGCAGTCTAATAAGTTTTCTATTCCAGGGCACTTTTGGCTCTCTAGACATGTTCGTGTTGGATCTTTTAGAAGTGTAAAGACGTCAGCCTTTTTTACTTTGTTTCCAGTATTCTGTCCATTTCTTTAATTACCCTTTTGATCTCCGTTGGGCCGAATTATGATTTTATGTGGTCTGGATTGCTCCTTCCTGTTTCTGCTTCATTGTCGGCCGCCTCATTTTCTTCTATTCCCACGTACGAAGGAATCCATGCTAACAGTACTGTGCAGCCTCTATTATTTAGATACGTACTAATTTGCACTATATCTTCTGCTACGATTGGTCGATTACATCCTTGTGAATGTTTTAGTGCTTGAATTGCCGACAGCGATTCGGTTATAATGGTTAGTTTTAGTTTTTGTTTGGATTTGGGAGGGGGGGGGGGGGGGGCTTGTCAGTAATTATTTCTAGTGCTTTTGCCTCTGCCACAAATTCTGCTTTGAAGATAGATGCGTTTTCGGTTATACTAACATTTTTCGTTAGCTTCTATGCGGCTATGACGGTTATTTTTAAGAGAGATGGCGAAAGGGGGAAAGCGACAGATTTAGTGAAAGAATCAAGGGATATTCTATTAAGAATGCATGATATCTGCTGAACCAGCTGTGACAAGTCAAATCTGCGATCTTTACATTTTCCTGTGACGTCCTTCAACGCTGTCCTGTACCCTTCCTTTTCTTTTTTCTCACCCACTCCTTATCTCATTTTATCTCTCTCATCGACCAAGGTTGTCTTATCTTATCACTCCCTTCGGTTACCTGACCGCTTGACGTGTTTGTGTGATTACTCGCTAACCAGACGTTAGATAACCACCGTTTGATTAGTGGGCATGGATGGAAGAAATAGCCACGAAGCCATGTTGTTCGAGTTTTCCAATATGGATAACAGATGGTATTTGGAGATAGGTGTTAATCATTTAGGCACATGACGTACCCAAATACATGGTCGATTTCACTGGGATTTCGGAAGATAACCACCTTGTTAAAGATTAAACGATATTAAATGTTAGGCAGACAGACTTTATGGTGGTATTCAGTTACCAGAAAGTAACATCTTGGAGGAGATTATCAGCCATAGATCTGTGATGTAGTGAGTTGTTAAATATGATAAATTACAACGGAAGTGGCAAGACCTTATATAGTCATGGAGTTTGAAAATGCCATGTATAGGGCAATATCTTTTGTTGTCATGTAGTATTGTTCTACATGAGAGGGTGAGGGATAACTCACTACCAATATCAGACACCTTGATGACGGTTGGTTTGATAGACTGCTCCTGATCGGATTTAAAATTTATTTATTATGTAAGAGTATGCCAGTAAAGAGTTCTGACCTTACAAGTAATACCCCAGTCTTAGAAATAAGCACTGGTGTATTGTTATCATAACAATAGTCAGACTGTGAAAACCCTGGCCCAGTTGGTAAGAAGTAGTACCAGGATTTAAGGTGTCTCCTCCCTGTGACTATCTTATGATTACTTATATGCTAGGGGATAAGTAAAATGTACATTCACTGAACCCACAAAATGGAAAAAGTGAATAAATCCTCAGGTACAGTTAAAATAGTTTAATAATTACACTAATATTCTATTTCTACTAGTTGGAAAAGAGTATACACATATATATATAAAAATATTCACACAATTACTATTATTTTCTGTTTAGACTTCAAGATCTTAAATAATAAAGTTACTGAAATCACTGTTATTAGTCCTTTGAATTTAAGGATAACTGTCATCAGTTGACTGAGTTTTTGTATGGTTACTTATTGTTTTCAACTATTGGCTGTTTCACATGTATAGGTGGTCAGTGTCAAACAGGACACTTATCTTTCCAACTTGATACTGCTGAAACTGTCCTTTGCTGATATCAGACTTGGTAGGCCCAACAGTAGGGATGCCAATGATCAGTTGAAGTTCACTCTTTGGGGTCCTGCACTTTTGTGGGATTGCCTCGGAGGAACTGCACCGGCTTCTGATACTGGACAGTCTGGTTTGAGTTATTTCATGGAACCTGCAACATATCAGCCTTGGCTAGTATCTGGCTAGACTTGTAGCTGACTAGCACAGATGTCAGACCAGTCAGTCATCAGATGTCACCGTTATACAATCATAGTAAGTAAGGACATCATTTCAGTGATATAGCATTAATATTAACATTTCAATTAAGTGTAACTGACTAGCACATAAGTCAGACAAGTCAGTCATCAGGTGTCAAAGTTATACAGTCATAGCAAGTAACATCATTTCAATGATACAGAATTAATATTAACATATCAGTAATAAACATCATCTGGTTTAATCCGCTCCTATACATCCCTTCATATTCTATAACTTGATCCTTCCAAATCATATCAAGTACAAATTCAAATCTGATGCTATCTTAGCAACTACCCAAAATTAATACATAAAATAAATAGAGTGAGTGACCACGTGATCAGGTTGCTTTCTACTGAAACTGGCTGTAGAACACTCCAGTTTACCAGCTGTAAATGGGTACAAAGTTGTGCGCTCGAACTAGGGAAGGCAAAGGCAGCGAGGAAGGGGACTAGTCACCTTAGCCTCGTAACTGGGATCTTCCATGATGAAGTTTCTAACACTTCATTTCCCTATGACAATCTCTGGTCATGGGACTGCCCTTATCTTCGTAAGCGATAATGCATTTAATATCGACGAGATACAGCATTAAATATAATAAATATTTTCTATTTGGCTGTGGGGCTAGTTTTGATACGTTTTTGTACAAGCAACCATCTTCCACTAAGCACATGAATAAATCATATTAAAATAATAATACGTTATATCAATGAATATTATACAGGCATATTTTGTGAATTCTAAATGAACCTGTAATACAAAATAAAAGAAATTATTATACAGGATAGCTATCGTAAATTCGCTTACCCTCAGACTCCAGACACTTAGACTGAAATTTTCTGGCGATCCGCTCACACTTCAGATGGATTTAGAGTCGTGGCGTTATCTGCCCTCAGTCTTGTCTCAACCTCTTGCGTTGTGTATCTCTCTCAGTTTACCGATCCGCTTTAAATACGTATAGCGCGGACGTATCGGAGAGTACCGACGTCACAGCTTAAACCTAACCTGAAAAAATCCTTCCCGAACCGTGATTTCAGCCGATCTGTGCGTCGACTGAAATTTTGCCTTTCTCATTCTCAGCATATATAATATCCATATTGTTCCATCTTATCTAGTTTTATTCAGCTGATAAAACTCTATCTTCCTATCCATGTAAATTCCCAAACTGTTATTTGTTGATTTTAATATTTAGAACAGAAGTGAGTTTACATGCTTTTAGCGTAACTGTGGGCAGCCGAAATACGCATATATCTCCGTAAATGAGAACTTCCTACCGTTCCATCTTATATGCAGTTATACACCATCCTTCCCTGTACTGAAATGTAAAATCCTTTTCATACGGATTCCCTTCGTTTTATTTTATCGTTGGCGATTTCCTCTGTCCGATACACATTTCGCTGATACGCCGCCATTTTGAAAGCGGTCACTCGATCGTAGATGGGTTTATAAATCTAACTGAACTCATTTGCAATGACTTGAAACCAATTTTGCGACATAGCTCCCCCATATTTTAAGCTGGATGATATCTAGCTTAACTATTGGGTACAAGACAATTGCAAATCGACCATTCCGAGGTTAGTTTTCCTTCCTTCTATCCTCCTCAAGCTCTGTGGGATGGCGACTTAGAAAATCTGCGCCTACATTCTGTTTTCCCGGAATATATATTCAATAGTGAAGGAATATGGCTGAATCAATAATGACCATCTTAATAAGCGAGTGTTTGCATGACGTGATGAGGCCAAAAATGATAGGGGTTGATGATCGCACTGGACCACAAATGGTTTGCCATACAAATAGGGATGAAAATTATTGATGGCCCACACCAATGCTAAACATTCCCTCTCTATAGTAGAGTAATTCTTTTCTGCCACGTTCAACTTGCGGCTGGCATAAGCCACAGGAAACAGTTCCTCATTCTGGGTCTGAGATTTTTGCAAAAGCGCGGCCCCAATTCCTACATTGCTTGCATCAGTCCGTACTATAAACTCTTGCGTCAGATCTGGTAACTTCAGAATAGGCTTACTAGTGAGTCTATGCTTCAATTCTGAATATGCATGCTCACACTCCGCCGTCCACTTTATTGTGTCAGGTTTTCCTTTCTTTGTCAGATCCGTCAAAGGTGCACATAAGGTGTTGAAGTCTTTGATGTACTTTTGATAGAATCCTCCTAAGGATACGAACGACCTCACATCCTTTTTTGTCTGTGGTCTAGGTGCATTCCTTAACTTTTCTATATTTTTGGGATCAGGAGACATGTTTCCATGACAAATTGTATGTCCCAAAAATTCTAATTCCTGACATCCGATTACACACTTTGTTGGACGAGCAGTCAAACCTGCCTCTCTGAGTCTACCCAGTAACATTGATAGAGAATGTAGATGATCCTCAAATGTTTCCGTGGCTATGAGAATGTCATCCATAAAGTTGGTGATGTTAGAGTTGTTCAAGGGTTCCAGCAATTTCCTCATCATCCTTGAAAATACGCTTGGTGCGTTTTTCAACCCGAATGGTAGTACATTAAATTCGTAGTGACCATCCGAAGTGCTAAAAGCCAGCATGTGTCGGATCTCGGGTTTGACAGGAATCTGGTAATATCCCTTACTTAAATCGACCTTAGAGAAATATTTCGCAGTACTTAGCGTCGAGAACAGCTGATTGGTATCCGGTAATGGATCAGCTTGGGTTTCTGTGATCGCATTTAATTTCCGGTAATCGATACAGAGTCGGTGTTCTCCACTTGGTTTTCTCAACAGTACAACACTTGAACTGTAAGGTGATTCTGACTTGGAAATGATTTGTTCTTGCAACAGATAATCAATTTCCTCCTTCAATGCCTGTGCCTTGGCATATGGTATAGGGTAGGTCTTCATGCAGATAGGTGTTGGATCGATGACCTTCATATCATATGTCAATAAGTTGGTGCATCCTGGTTTATCAGTTAACACATCTGCATGTGTTTTTAAAACTTCTTTAACTTGCTCCCTCTGTTCCTGAGTTAACTGAGTACTAATTTTGACTTGTTCATATGTCTCAGTCGGTCTTAATGGATACTCTATTGAGGTAAGTGGTTCATGCTTCATTTCGGTTGCGATGGCCAGAGTCATCATATGAGCTACCTCCGTTGATGTCCTGTCATAATATTTCTTTAACAGATTAACATGGTACACCCTTTCTTTGCCCTTCTTGTCAATTTTGTAATTAGTCCTCGATATTTTCTCTAGCACGTTATATGGACCCTGCCAACCAATCTGCAGTTTGTTGTTACTGCTGGGCAATAGAAGAAGCACTTTTTCTCCAACAGCAAGTTCCCTATCCTTTGCTTTCTTGTTATAGTATTCAGTATGTTTCTTTCTGGCTCTGCGAAGATTGTCATTAGCCAATTTCCAGCCCATTTTCAGTCGAGTGGTCAACTCATTTACATACTGAATTGATGAGGTGACACTTTCCTCTGCCTTCTCATCTGTCCAAGTCCGCAGCAATGCTTCCAGTGGACCTTTTATAGGCCGACCAAACAACAATGTGGCCGGTGCCATTCCTGTGGAATTGTGTGGGACTTCCCGGTATGCGAATAATGCAGCGGGTAAGTATACATCCCATGTTTCAGGTTTTTCACTTGCCAGCTTCCTGAGAATAGAAATGAGCGTACCGTTGAACCGCTCGACTTGACCATTTCCTTGTGGGTGATAAGGAGAGCAATGATAATGTCTGGCTTGAAAAATCCTGAACACTTCTTGGGTTAGCTTTCCCTTGAACTGGGAACCATTGTCCGTCAATATTTGATGTGGAAAGCCTAACCGGGTGAATATTGTCAACAATGCCTCTGCCACATGCTTAGAATCTATAGATGCCATGGCTACGGCCTCTCCCCACATAGAGCATGTATCAACTAGAGTTAAGATATAACTATTCCTTCTCTTAGTCCTAGTGAGGGGTCCAACAATATCCACTGCAACTCTCTCGAATGGAGTACCCATGATTGGCATTTCTCCTAGAGTTGCTGGTGCAGTCCCATGCTTGGGGGCTACACGTTGACACTCTGGACAAGATTTCACATATCGTTTGATATCTTCCGTGATCCCTGGCCAGTAATAGTGACAAGCTATCCGTTGACTGGTGGCACCAATTCCCATGTGTCCACTAAATGGAATAGCATGTGCGAGCTCCATAACTTTCTCCCTGTATGACTTTGGTACTACCAGCTGTCCATGTCCTTGAGGTCCTGTACCAGCTTTTCTATACAGTAGTCCATTTTTCATATACAAGTCTCCTTTTTCTGGAGGGTTATGGGCCTTTGGCAATTTGCCAAAACAAGGCTTCAATGTGTCATCTTCTGATTGAGCCTGTTTCATCTGCTCTGGCTGAGTATTGTTAGGATTTTCCTCCTCGTTTTTGGTGCTCGACCTGGTCTGGACTGCTGCCAGGACAACAGGTTTTACTGGGTCACCCAAAAATACATACCTACACCCCAATATCAGCGGGTATATAGGGTCATCTATCACTGCGGCTGTTATCACTCCTTCCACGTAGCGAGATTTCACATTGATCCTAGCTATAGGAAGTGTCATGGTTGCTGTTCCCTTAGTTGCCCCTTGTATTTCCACGGTGTCTGTGGTAATTTGATCAGAGTGCACTAGGGTTGAACTCACAACTGAGTCGAAATCCAGGCCGGTATCATATAAGCACATGACTCGATTGCCGTTCACGGTTACGAGCTCACTCACAGGGGGATGACGGAGGCTATTCTGACTCCCTGTCAGTTCCATCATATCTGTCCTATTCCCTGTTGCTAAACATGCAGCGTGATGAGGGGTTTTCCTTCTACAATCTACAGTGTTGTGGTTGCTCATCTTACAAATTTTGCACCACTTATCTCCCTGTTTGTAGGGTTTCTTTTCCTGAGTCTGAGGGTTCTTGTCCTTATTATCAAATCTTGGCTTATTTCTGTATGGATGATCCTTCTGGTCAAACTGGGTATTCTGCGGTGGTGGCTTATATCCTTCTACCTGCTTCCTTTTCGTTCCTACTAGTTCAGCTTGAGCGGCTTGGTACCTCTCTGCACATTTCAAAGTGTCTTCCAGCCTCTCTGCTCCTTGTTCCATAAGGAATTTCCGCATTTCTTGAGACATGGAATCTTTCACTTGCTCTAACATAACCATTTCTTTCAGATCCTCGTATGTTTTTCTGATACTTACCTAAACTACTCCATTTCAACAAATACGTTTCTAGCCTAGCTGAGAACTGGTTATATGTTTCTCCAGGTAGAGGTTTAGAAGTTCTAAATTTCTTCCTATATGCCTCAGAGTTCTTTTCATACCGGATCAGTAAGGCTTGCTTTAGTATCTCATAATTTTCCTGATCTTCTTTGGGGAGTTTCAGAAACACATCATATGCAATACCTCTCAATCCCTGGGATAACTTTAGACTCCATTTTTCCTTTTCCAGTCCATAGGTAGAGGCTAGCCTTTCATACCTATCCAGGTACGACTCTATTGCGTCCTCCTTTTCAACAAATGGATCTAGGTGGAAGTTCATGGCCCCATTTGCTGTGTTCTGAAAAGAGCTATTCGCAGAATGAGGTGAGCTATTACCATGGGTGATAGTCCCAGCCTGAAGTTCAAGATCAAGCTGTCTCATTTTCAGCTCATGGTCTCTCTCTGCTTGTAACCTCCTTTCTTCTCTCTCTGCTTCTAATTTCTTGGCTTCTCTCTCTGCTTCTAATTTCTTGGCTTCTCTCTCTGCTTCTAATTTCTTGGCTTCTCTCTCTGCTTCCAATTGCTTTGCTTCTCTCTCGGTGTACTTTTCACATTCCGTCGTGACATACCGGATCAGAACGTCACCATCCATGCCAAGCTCTTTTCCCACCTGCAGTGTAGCAGACCTAAATTTGACCAAGTCAGCCATGATGTATCTGTAGTCTAGTAGGGCAAGTGATCTTACTCAAACTAATTTACTACAATATAATTAACTTAGTTAAAATTAAAGTTAATTAAACTGACTTCACCATATATGAAACAGCTTTCTTTATCTGTACTCAATGGTACTCCTAAAAATATAATTATTTCCTACTATGTTACTCTTTCCAAAAAATTTACAAAACAAAATTTCTACACAGCAGAAATAGAAAGTTGGCTCAGGAATATCAAAGATATATCCCGGACGAGCCCCCACTGTAGCGGGAGGTTATTTAAATTTATTTATTATGTAAGAGTATGCCAGTAAAGAGTTCTGACCTTACAAGTAATACCCCAGTCTTAGAAATAAGCACTGGTGTATTGTTATCATAACAATAGTCAGACTGTGAAAACCCTGGCCCAGTTGGTAAGAAGTAGTACCAGGATTTAAGGTGTCTCCTCCCTGTGACTATCTTATGATTACTTATATGCTAGGGGATAAGTAAAATGTACATTCACTGAACCCACAAAATGGAAAAAGTGAATAAATCCTCAGGTACAGTTAAAATAGTTTAATAATTACACTAATATTCTATTTCTACTAGTTGGAAAAGAGTATACACATATATATATAAAAAATATTCACACAATTACTATTATTTTCTGTTTAGACTTCAAGATCTTAAATAATAAAGTTACTGAAATCACTGTTATTAGTCCTTTGAATTTAAGGATAACTGTCATCAGTTGACTGAGTTTTTGTATGGTTACTTATTGTTTTCAACTATTGGCTGTTTCACATGTATAGGTGGTCAGTGTCAAACAGGACACTTATCTTTCCAACTTGATACTGCTGAAACTGTCCTTTGCTGATATCAGACTTGTTAGGCCCAACAGTAGGGATGCCAATGATCAGTTGAAGTTCACTCTTTGGGGTCCTGCACTTTTGTGGGATTGCCTCGGAGGAACTGCACCGGCTTCTGATACTGGACAGTCTGGTTTGAGTTATTTCATGGAACCTGCAACATATCAGCCTTGGCTAGTATCTGGCTAGACTTGTAGCTGACTAGCACAGATGTCAGACCAGTCAGTCATCAGATGTCACCGTTATACAATCATAGTAAGTAAGGACATCATTTCAGTGATATAGCATTAATATTAACATTTCAATTAAGTGTAACTGACTAGCACATAAGTCAGACAAGTCAGTCATCAGGTGTCAGAGTTATACAGTCATAGCAAGTAACATCATTTCAATGATACAGAATTAATATTAACATATCAGTAATAAACATCATCTGGTTTAATCCGCTCCTATACATCCCTTCATATTCTATAACTTGATCCTTCCAAATCATATCAAGTACAAATTCAAATCTGATGCTATCTTAGCAACTACCCAAAATTAATACATAAAATAAATAGAGTGAGTGACCACGTGATCAGGTTGCTTTCTACTGAAACTGGCTGTAGAACACTCCAGTTTACCAGCTGTAAATGGGTACAAAGTTGTGCGCTCGAACTAGGGAAGGCAAAGGCAGCGAGGAAGGGGACTAGTCACCTTAGCCTCGTAACTGGGATCTTCCATGATGAAGTTTCTAACACTTCATTTCCCTATGACAATCTCTGGTCATGGGACTGCCCTTATCTTCGTAAGCGATAATGCATTTAATATCGACGAGATACAGCATTAAATATAATAAATATTTTTTATTTGGCTGTGGGGCTAGTTTTGATACGTTTTTGTACAAGCAACCATCTTCCACTAAGCACATGAATAAATCATATTAAAATAATAATACGTTATATCAATGAATATTATACAGGCATATTTTGTGAATTCTAAATGAACCTGTAATACAAAATAAAAGAAATTATTATTATACAGGATAGCTATCGTAAATTCGCTTACCCTCAGACTCCAGACACTTAGACTGAAATTTTCTGGCGATCCGCTCACACTTCAGATGGATTTAGAGTCGTGGCGTTATCTGCCCTCAGTCTTGTCTCAACCTCTTGCGTTGTGTATCTCTCTCAGTTTACCGATCCGCTTTAAATACGTATAGCGCGGACGTATCGGAGAGTACCGACGTCACAGCTTAAACCTAACCTGAAAAAATCCTTCCCGAACCGTGATTTCAGCCGATCTGTGCGTCGACTGAAATTTTGCCTTTCTCATTCTCAGCATATATAATATCCATATTGTTCCATCTTATCTAGTTTTATTCAGCTGATAAAACTCTATCTTCCTATCCATGTAAATTCCCAAACTGTTATTTGTTGATTTTAATATTTAGAACAGAAGTGAGTTTACATGCTTTTAGCGTAACTGTGGGCAGCCGAAATACGCATATATCTCCGTAAATGAGAACTTCCTACCGTTCCATCTTATATGCAGTTATACACCATCCTTCCCTGTACTGAAATGTAAAATCCTTTTCATACGGATTCCCTTCGTTTTATTTTATCGTTGGCGATTTCCTCTGTCCGATACACATTTCGCTGATACGCCGCCATTTTGAAAGCGGTCACTCGATCGTAGATGGGTTTATAAATCTAACTGAACTCATTTGCAATGACTTGAAACCAATTTTGCGACGATGAAATGGTGGATGGAAGAGAAGGTCGCCCGATGTGCATATCAGGAGATCCAATATTTAAAAAGAAGCATTAGTTTCCTCTTGGTTTGTGGTACAATTTGTTAGCAGTCGACATCTAGACACAACATCAGACAGGTCTTGAAGGCGCTTGACAACCTTCGTAGTTACTCCAACTTTACAGCATGGGCCGTGCTACAGTCGCCAAATTTGATTATTGAAGAGAAGGACCACTCCAAGGCACCTATGGGAACTAACAGCGACTAAAGCAGACGGCAACCGACCCAACACCGGCAGCTAAGTAGCATAACAGTGCAGCCAATGGACACTTATAATTTTGTTTTCTAAAAAATTTCCACCTACAATTTTGATAGTCCAATGAGGAAAATATGAGTGCTTCATTTTTATAAACAACTTTTTTTAAAACATTGTTAACACATAAGTAATTATCAAACCTGTTTATCTGTAACTATAAATCTGTAGTGGAATTAATCACTATTGAGTGAATTGTATGTCTGCACCTATATGACTTATATTGTTTTAAATACATAACCATATGGAGATATTAAATAAATAGTTGCTGAATCATCTTCAGCTGGGGGCTCAGAAAATACGCGCCAATATTTCCTCACAAAAGGGGCGAGAGAATAATAAGTTCATGTGAGCTTATATGATCCCAGTTGTACTGATTTCTTCAATTTCTATTTTCGACTCACCAATGATAACTGTTCAGCTAGCCGTAGTCATTTGTTCTATATACTCCTTGGCTATACTGTTTATATAGTTCTTTTTCTGATTTATTATTTCTGCAAGATGGCAATCGATGCTAGATGTCTTGAGTTCCAATGGCGGTACCAATGGCGTGTATTTCAATAGTTAATAGTATTGTTATGTTATATAATTTCTCCCTGCCTTCCATCATATATATATATATATATATATATATATATATATATATATATATATATATATATATATATATATATATATATATATATATATATATATATATATATATATATATATATATATATATATATATAAAACATGAAAAATGTCTTTCGCGCTGTTATCTGATAACTCGAGAACGGCTGAACCGATTTTAATGCGGTTTTCACCAGCGTATCGGTCATTTCTCAGGGAAGGGGTTAAGGTATACATCGTCAAGATACAACATCATGAGGCTGAACAGTGAATTTTTCTTCACTCCATTCATTCTTATCTCACGGGACTTCATTCATTCTTATCTCAAGGGGCAAGGGACGTAACTTATAAATTATATAAGTCATAATGTTTATTCTTTTTCGTTAAACTTACAAGAAGTGCCTTGGCATGTAAGTTTTTTAAACAAAAGTTTTTAACAAGAAAACTTTAAATAATGCACAGCTATATAGAAAAGTCAATCAAATAAATCAGTGCGTTGCAACTGTTATGCAAATTTTGTAAGGCAGGCTTCCTGACAATGGGACGCGCCTCGCCAAAACGAGGCAAAAGTTTTACTTTAAAAAAAAAAAAGAGTCAGGAAAATTCGATTAATTCTCAGCTATGTAGAGTTCTTACTAGCAATTTCGTCTACACGGTTCATGTTGAAGTTTTATGATGGCTGAGACTCAAGCAAAACCAAATGCACCAAAAAAGTCTGGAAGGCTGTTCTGCAAAGCTGTGTTCACTGGCTACAAGCGCTGTCACCGCAACCAACATGAAAACACTGCACTCCTGAAGATTGAGGGTGTGAACACCTACAAAGAGACAGAGTTCTACCTGGGCAAAAGATGCGCTTACGTATACAAGGCCTGAGGCTGGCTGCTTGTCCAGGCCACGACAAACCCAGTCGTCTGAGGGTTATTTGGGGCAAGGTGACACGCTCCCAAGGAAACAGTGGATCGGTTAGAGCTAAATTCAGGAAGAACTTGCCCAGCAAGGCCATTGGCAAACGTATCAGAGTGATGTTGTATCCGTCAAGGATTTAAGTTTCGAAGAATAATAAACAATGCATAACTTAAAAAAAAATGTCGTCTACACAGAAGCTGTCATGTAAATTATTTGTGCTAGAAAATGTGTGTATGTTGTGGAAGATTTCTGTATGTTCTGACATTATAATTGCTTAGCGATTCCTTTGGATATGGAGAAAAGGCAAGTAGCTTTAGTTTTTTTTTAAAAATCCAGTTACTATTGTGCTTGGGAACATTAGCTACCTACCTACATAATAATTTTCAGAGTTCATTATTAAGTTTATTTACTACTTAATAACTTTACTACTTAATTATTTTCACTTTTCCTTTCGTGTCTTCGTTACCTTTTTGTGTTTAATTGTATCGTAAACAAGGTGTGTGTCTTATTTGTTCTAGAAAATCTGTGAATGTTCTAGAAGATTTCTGTATGTTCTGACATTATAATTGCTTAGCGATTCATTTGGTTATGGAGAAAACGCAAGTAGCTTTAGTCTTTTTTTTTCAAAGTTTGATTAATTGTGAGCTATGTTTGTGTTACAAGATTTGTGTATGTTCTAAAAGATTCCCGAAATCCATTCATTCTTAAGGGACGTAAAAACAACGGTTAACACCGTTAGCTTAGAAACTATATAAGTCATAAATTTCATCCTTTTTCGTTAAATTTAGAAGTGCGTTGATTTCTGTTATGTAAGTTTTCTAAATCACGATTCCTGAAAAGGAAAGTTTGAATAATACTCAGCTATGTAGAGCTTTTACTTAAATTTACAGTGCGTTGCTTTCTATTATGCAAATGGTCTACATCAGGATTCCTGAACAATGTTTAATTTTTAAATGTGCCACACAAAACTAAACGAGCCAGATAGTTGAGGCAGGACATAAAAAACACCATGAGAGCGACACGGCACCACAAACGGACAAAGAGGAATCCAGACAGCCAGCAAGTGGTCCTTTTCAGGACCAGTCACCTCCAGGACTACGAACGAGATACCAGTGAAGACGATAACACCCTATATACCCCAATTATAACCAAATTTCAGGTTGAACAGGGTATCACAGCAACATAGTAGAAGAAAACAACAACAACAACTCTCATGCTTTATATTTTATTCTGCAAAAATGGTTTTGTTGTTAGAAGAAGCGCACAACTTTTTTTGAGGGAAATTATTACTTTATTTTATTTAGTATTATTCTCCTTCCTTTTTATGTTTAAGTATGCAAGTGAAACTACGCGTGTGTGGTTTTATATGTAATGCATCCCCTTATAGCATTATTTTATAGAGAAAAGGGCATTAGTACTGCTCAAGAATACATTTGAATACATAAGAGCGTGTGTGTGGAGCTACGTATATGCATGAATGCAAATGTATGTATGTGCGTGTATGTATAACTCAGCTATGTAGAGTTGTTCACGATACGGCTCTAAGAATACGTTGGGAGCCGCGCTGATGTAATGGTTACAACGTTGTGCTAGCGACTAGGTTTTCAAGGTTCAAGCCCGGGCGCTGTCGTTTGTAGAAGTGTCATCGACCGGGATTTGACTGAATAATCTGAACGGCTCCTGCAGATAAACCCTTTGTGGATGGGAAGGAGTGAAGCTCCTGACCGGGTTAGAAGGAAAGTCCACTGTCTCCCCAGCCTCGCAATGACATGTCATTGGGCCAAAAGGGCTGGAAAGCTCGAGTGCCGCTGGTTAGAGGGAAAAAAAAAACGTTACATTCACCAAATTTGCCCTGAAAATTGTTTTGATGTGTGTGTGATGGGTAATATTATTTTAAAAAAAATAATTTTTTTTCCAACTGGAAATAATCCTAATGTCTTTAACATTATTCGATAGCAATTTAAAGAGATAGACAGAAAGACAGACAGACGGACGGACGGACAGACATAGACAGACAGACAGATAGATAGATAAATAGATAGATAGACGGACGGAGCAGACGTCCCATACGGCACAGAAGGGACAGACGGGACACGTTTTCTGTATGTGTGTGTGATGTGTACATTATTTTAAACAAAAATTTTTTTTTTCTAACTGGAAATAATCCTAATGCCTTTAACATTATTCGATAGCACTTTAAACATTCCTAAAACGATTCGCATCAAACCCGACTTGCACCCATTCCGACATGAACCCGGGCCGGGCCGGGTAAGACCGCTAGTATTATGTATATGGTAGGGTCTAGTTGGGCGTCCCAGGCCGTTGGGATATTCATCATAAACAGTGCGTAAGTCTGGTGATTTTTGTCTATTAATACTTTGGCCACGTCATTTAGTATAAGTTCATTACTTCTTAACTTTAGAGCTATTATTCCTAGTACTACTTGTAGTGCTTCAAGTGATGCTTAATTTGTTGCGCGTGTTGTATTATGTCAAATGTATTTCTTGTTGCTGCCCTCACCAAGTAAACTGTGTAAAGTCTCTGTAGATGTGTCGATATCTGCTTTGATGACCTCTGCTGAAATAACACCGAGGCCAGTAGCTATACATTTTTTAGAAGCTTTATGGTCTTCTGAATGTCTTCCTTGCATGATTTTTCTCAATTAACTATAACTCATTTTCTTCTAGTTGGACATCTGGAGGTTCCTGTGGAGCTAGTCTAGAAGTTCGTCAAAAATGTTATGTTTGTCTTTTGATTTGCTCTTTATATTGCTAAGCTAATTTCCTCCAATGTCCTTAACAAGCCATTTGATTGCTTATATTTCCTTATTACCTGCAGCAAATGAAATGAGGAAATACAAATGCAAAAGGAGAGGTAGGGGAGAGAAGAGGAGAGAGAGAAAAAGGAGGACAGGAAAGAGAAGGTTCAGAAAGAAAGCAGATGGCATCTCGATGAAATATGTGCGTATAGGAGACTGGAATGGTCGAAGTGCCAATCATCGTACAGCCATTATACAAACAATCATCTACCAATTCGATATCCTCATGATCCAGGAGACAAATTTCAAAGCCAATAGTGTTATCAATTGCCCAGGCTACAGATGTTACTCCAATCCATGTGGGCCTGGTAGACGAGGGAAAGCTATATATGTAAAACATGAGCTCCCTCGTACGTGGCTGGGTACAAGTTCCCAAACTAGTGAGGATGCGGAATTGCAGGGGATTGCTGTGAATATAGGCGGTCAGGTGTTGCGAGTCAACAATTTATATGCTTATCTCGACCACCATACAGCACAAAGTGATTGGAATTTTCTGGCGGAAGTGTCTGAAGATTCTAACATAAGGTGTTTAATTGCTGGCGATTTCAATGCCAGATCCAAGGAGAAGGGGAGCATCACGGAAAATAGGCAGGGTATAGCTTTGAGCCAGACATGACAACATGAACCATGCCATCCTGAATGATGGATGCCCAACTAGACTGGCAACTAAAACTGGGGATACAAATGGTGTCATAGATCTGGCATTCATCTCTAGTGCTGTCACCACCATGGCACATTGGGATGTATTAGGTGCACATGAAAGTGATCATCTACCTTGCGTCATACCCATTGCACAAAATAGAAGAATGATGAATGAGGGAGAGGCTGAAGAGATGAATGAGAAAAAGCAAAGAGCCGTTAATAGATTCAAGAGCTTGGCAAGGGAGGCCAAGGATAAAGTGTGGGAGGACTTTGTGACACAGGTGGGCACGGAAAAAACCCTACGGAAATTCTGGATCTTACATCGAAGAATGAATAGGAGAAGTGCAAGCCAACCTATCCCTAATATCAAAAGCTCTACAGGACTAAGCCTGAAGACGGACGAAGAGAAATGAAAAGCATTATTCAATGGATATATGGAGCAAACGGATAAAGGTCACAAAAGTGCCCGCCTGAAAATAAAGGACAGTGTTCTGGAAAATGATCTAAGGAACCAGATATACTTCGATATCATTTCTGAAGAGGACGTGGTGTACACATTGGAAACCAGCAGAAACACAGCTCCGGGTCCTGATGGTGTACAATACTATCACATTAAACAGCTCGACGACACATCCATTAAAAATATGGTGAGCGATTTCAATACCAGCATGCAAAATGCTGAGGTGCCGAAAGACTGGCTACTAAGTTACCTTCGGCCACTTCCTAAACCTGGCAAAGATGCCATACTGCTCAACATCGATCAAATTATCACACTACAGAATGTCTATGGTAAATTGCTTGAAAAAGATAGCTACAAGACAAGTAATGAGCCACCTCGAAAATGTACACATCCTTCCCGATACCCTGGGTAGCTATCATCATTATCATCAGTTGCCATCTCCACAACGAAGGTTGGCTGTAATGGATCTCCAACGTCTTCTGTCTCTTGTCTTGGTGGTACACTCTGATAGACTCTTTCCCGTCCATCTCTTGATGTTATCTTCCCACTTATAGCGCTGTCTTCCCCTTGCACGTTTGCCTTCAACTCTCCCTTCTGTTATGGTCTTCTGCAAGGTGTTATGCCTTTTTATGTGGCCAAAGTATTTTAGCTGCCGAACTTTGACCTCTCTCATTAGTTCTCTTTTCATACCTAGATTTTCTAGGACCTCCTTATTTGTTTTCATCTCTTTCCATGAGATACGCCCCATTCTTCTATATATCCACATTTCAAGAGCCTCAATTCTTTCTTCCAAATGCTTATTCATCGTCCATGTTTCTGCACCATACAGAAATGCAGAATATATATAACACTTTATGATTCTCAGTTTTAATTTACGAGATAACTGTTTGGATGTCAGTATATGTTTCATGTTGTTGAATGTAGCTTTGGCCATTCCTATTCTCTTCTTGATTTCTGTTTCACATCTGCCATCTTCTGTTATTATATGACCAAGATATACGTAGCTCTTGACTTGTTCCAGGATTTTCCCATTTACGCTTATCTTTAATGTGGGTTTATCGTCTGTTTTGCTAATTATCATAGTTTTAGTTTTCTCAATATTAATGTCGAGTCCATATTCATGACTTATACTGTTCACTTGCTTCACTAGTTCTTGTAACTCCTGTTCGCTTTCAGCTAACAACACGGTATCATCTGCATATCTAAGATTGTTTATTGATCTTCCACTGATGTTCAGTCCTGGTATTTCCTGTATCTGTTTGAAAATTTTTTTCGGTGTATAAATTAAATAGGCAGGGGGACAGCACACAACCTTGTCTGACACCTCTTTTTATGTCTATGTATGGTGAATAATTCCTTCCCGATCTTACTGTGGCAGTTTGCTCCCAATAAAGGTTACTGAGTATTCTTATATCTTTTCCATCAATACCTATGTCTTTGAGGCATTCAATTATTTTCTCATGATGGATTCTGTCAAATGCCTTCTTATAGTCAATGAAGCACACATACATACTTTTTTTGGACCTCTGTATATTTTTCTGCTAATCTTCTTAGGCAAAATATTGCCTCTCTTGTTCCACTGTTCCGTCTAAAACCAAACTGTTCTTCTTGGATTTCGCTGTCTACTTTACTTTTTATTCTCTCCTGTATGATTTTGAGCAGTATCTTAATTGCATGACTCATCAGGCTGATTGTTCTGAAGTCTGAACATTCTGTTGCATTTGGTTTTTTGGGCAATGTTATAAAAACTGATGTCTTCATGTCGTGTGGTAAATATCCTGTATTGTATATATCATTGCATATTTCTGTGATTGTATCTATACCTCTCAATACATGGTTGGACTAGGAGGTGGTCGATTTTGTATACTTTAAATAAAGAAAATTTAAAACCATAAGTTTATTAACGAGGAAAAAAATTTCCCCCTCGGGACATTGCGATCATTAGGTCATATGCAAAGTTGCAACAATTACGATCAAGTGGTTGCAGAGATATTGAATATTAAACAGTGGGAAACATTGTGAAACGCACTATAGTTCCTCTACTGCTGGCTGGATGTCTCAGGGATTTTATGGAGCTGCTCTATTGAGAAGTTCCTCAAAACGTTGCCCGTATCTTTGTTTGCGCATGTATATTGCGGGTAGCCGACTGGTTATAAACCTTCGGTGAGTTAGGGTCTGCCTACCCATGCATGCGAAGACTGGATTCGGTAGACTGCGCGGAAGAAACCACCTGTTGGTTCAACGGGCATGACGGCGATTACCAGCAATGCGCTGTGGAGCGTAAGGAGCATGGCGAGGCACGTAGAAAGCCATGGTCATCCACTGCACCTGACTTCATCTCCAGTCGTCTTGACTTGTCTTGCCACTGGATTAAGATGGACCCAGGCGAGAGAGTGAGGTCGACGAATTGCGCAACTCTTCCTCACTTTAAACCAAATCACTGCGCAAGTCACTCTTTCATCCACTCATCCACTCATCCATCCACTCACAACAAGTCCTGTGGCGATGGGCGAGCGGCGAAGCGGCAGGCGTGGATGCGCTGGCAGTCGTAGTCGCAGACCTACACACAGGCGGCTCAGGCCATATGGTCGTCTTCCACTGATCGGAGCAGCAGTGGGATTCGGCAGCCCCCTGAGTGACTGAGCAGCCCTCTTTAGGAAAGCACTGCTCACCTCCATGGCATGAGGAAGGGGCTAGAAAAGGTGCCCTAAACATTGCCTGCTCCACCATTACCTAACCAGCTTACCGAGGTTGGTGGGTACCCTACTTCAGCGGGCGACACATAAGAAAAAGAAAGGACAGATTTTTCCCCCTCATTCTAGGCGCATGGAATGTGCGCACTCTACTCGACAAAGACTTTAACACAAACAGACCCGAGAGGCGAACTGCCCTGATAGGGAGAGAACTGGCCAGATACAACATTGACATAGCAGCACTGAGTGAAACTCGACTTGCAGGCGAGGGCCAACTTTGTGAAAAGGGTGCAGGTTATACATTCTATTGGAGCGGAAGAGGAACTGAAGAAAGACGAGAAGCAGGGGTTGGATTTGCAATCAAAACAGCAATTATTGGCAAGCTAGCGGAGCCCCCAAAGGGAATAAATGACCGATTCATGACGGTCAAGATCCCTCTGTTCTATGGAAGAAAACATGCCACCATCATTAGCGCGTATGCACCAACTATGACAAACCAGGATGACGTCAAGGATAAGTTTTACGAAGAACTACATGCAGTCATTGCATCAGTTCCCAAAGCAGATAAGCTTATTATTCTTGGTGACTTTAATGCAAGAGTAGGCTCAGATAACATCTCCTGGAATGGCACTATCGGAAAGTACGGCGTGGGTCGATGTAACAGCAATGGACTTCTTCTCCTCCAGACTTGCGCAGAACATAACCTCCTTGTCACCAACACCATTTTTCGACTTCCTATCCGCAACAGGACCTCCTGGATGCACCCTCGCTCGAAGCATTGGCACCTAATTGACTATGTAATTGTTAGGAAGAAGGACAGGCAAGATGTCCGGGTGACCAAGTCCATGTGTGGTGCCGAATGCTGGACTGATCATCGCCTCATTGTGTCTAAACTTAAAATTCGTATCCAACCTGCCAGGCGCCCTCAGGGAAAGAAAACTCAAAAAAGGCTGGATATTACCAAACTAAAGAAGACAAAAATTAAACAGTCATTCACTGACACCCTAGAAGACCGTCTCAAATCTATCTCGTTAGACGGCCAAAGTGCGGCAACAAATTGGACAGCCCTAAGCGAGCAGATCTACAACACTGCTACAGAGGTCCTGGGTCCCGCCATCAAGAAACAAAATGACTGGTTTGATGAGAACTCAGATGATATAAAGAAGATGTTGGCTGAGAAACACCATCTCCATAAAGCATATTTAAATGATCCAAAATCTACATCCAAGAAAGACGCTTTCAACAACATGCGTAGAATCGTCCAACATAAACTACGCCAGATGCGGGATTCATGGCTGAGTAATAAAGCAGATGAGCTCCAAGGCTTTGCTGACAGCCATGACTTGAAAATTTTTTACCATGCACTCAAAGCGGTCTATGGTCCAACATCATCAGGATCATTTCCCCTCCTTAATGCAGATGGAAAAACACTAATTACAGACAAGGAAAAAATTCTCCAACGCTGGGTTGAACACTTTAATAATATTCTGAACCAGCCATCATCTATTAATGATGAAGCCATCAACCGACTGCCCCAAATTCCTATAAATGAAGCACTAGATGATATACCGACTTTGGAGGAGACTCAAAAAGCGATTCGTCAACTTTCTAGTGGAAAGGCCCCCGGCTCCGATTCAATTCCTGTTGAAGTCTATAAAGATGGCGGTACAGTTCTGATAGAGAAACTTCACATGATCTTCCAGCAAATGTGGCAATGTGAAACCATCCCACACAATCTCAAGGATGCGTCAATTATACATCTTTGTAAACGTAAAGGTAATCGCCAAGACTGTAACAATCATCGAGGCATCTCACTACTATCAATCGCTGGGAAGATATTTGCCAGAATCCTTCTTAATCGCCTTACGGCTCATCTTGACAAAGGTCTTCTACCTGAAAGTCAGTGTGGATTCCGGAAAGAACGTGGAACCACCGATATGGTGTTCGCTGCAAGACAGCTTCAAGAAAAAATGCCAAGAACAGCACTGTGACCTGTACACAGCTTTCATCGACTTGACAAAGGCGTTCGACACGGTCAGTAGAGAGGGTCTATGGAAGATCATGGCAAAATACGGCTGCCCAAAGAAATTTATCTCAATAGTGCAGCAGCTGCATGATGGAATGCAGGCTAGAGTTCAGGAAAACGGTGAGCTATCGGAGCCTTTCCCAGTCTCAAATGGAGTTAAACAAGGGTGTGTACTTGCACCGACTCTTTTCAGTATCATGTTTTCTGCTATGCTGACTGATGCTTTCAGAGACGGGGACACAGGAATCGACATCAGATATCGTATTGATGGAAAATTGTTTAATCTTAGGAGGCTTCAAGCAAAAACCAAGGTCAAATCACACACCATCAGGGATCTTCTGTTTGCTGACGATTGTGCCCTCAGTGCTGGCTCCGAGGCTGATCTGCAGCGTAACGTTGATAGATTCTCCGAAGCCTGCTCCAACTTTGGGCTTACCATCAACACGGGGAAAACAGAAATCATGTACCAACCAGCTCCTGGCACAATTTATACTGAGCCAGTCATCAAGGTAAATGGTGAGAAACTGAATGTTGTGAACAGGTTCACATACCTTGGTAGTACACTATCCCAGAACATCGTCATTGATGATGAGGTGAACACCAGGATCTCCAAAGCCAGCAGCACATTTGGCAGACTATACACCAACGATTGGCATCGAAGTGGCATTAGTCTACAGACAAAGCTGAAGGTATACAGAGCTGCGGTGCTTCCAGTGCTGCTTTATGCATGTGAAACATGGACTGTATACAGGCGCCACGTAAAAAAGCTCAACCACTTCCATACAGTCTGTCTCAGGAAGATAATGAACATCAAATGGCAAGACAAGATCCCGGATACTGCCGTTCTTGACAGAGCTGGTATCCCTAGCATCGATACTATTCTGATGCAGTCACAGATTCGCTGGGCAGGTCATGTAGTCCGCATGCCAGACCATCGACTGCCAAAGATACTCTTTTATGGTGAGATGCAGAAGGGTAGACGCTCCCATGGTGGCCAGAAAAAGCGCTTCAAAGACACGCTTAAGGCTTCATTAAAAACCTTTGACATAAACCCAGACACATGGGAAGCTGCTGCGCAAGACCGAACTGCCTGGCGCACATCTCTTCGTAAAGGTGCAGTAGCATGCGAATCTTCCAGAAGAGCAGCAGCGGAACAGCGGAGACAAGCTAGAAAAGATCGTGAAATAAAGCCTTCACATGAAGCAAACATTCCCTGCCCACACTGTCCGAGATCCTTCCAGGCCCGCATCGGGCTCATCAGTCACCTTCGTACTCATAGACTATCCTAACATCCTAATAATTGGATGAACAGAGTGGTCTTCATCACCTGTGATGGACGAACAACAACATATTGCTAAGCAGACTTCCATTATTGTCTTTTTAAGAGGCCATTTGCTTTCTTGTATTTCCATGTTAGCTTCTTTATGCCGTTGTACAGGTCTCTCATATTTTATTTGGCTGCAGATTGTTCTGCCTCTCTAACCAACACCTCAGTATATTTCATCTTGTCTCTTTTGATGTTTATCCTTACCTTTTTGTTTGCTTCTATGCACACTTCATGGGACATGGCGTTGGGACCTTTGGTGCTTCTGTATAAATCACTTTTCTTATTGTTTCTTTCTTATTATTTTTGATGTTGTCTGTGTTTTGTATACCGTGTGCTGGTGATCTATTTTGTCCAAGACGTTCAGTAGATCTCATTCCATATATTTGTTATCTCTTTCTATTGGTCTTCGCTGTTTTCTTTGTCTCCTAATTGTTGGAGCTCTTGGTTCTTATCAGATATTGTCAATTGAAACTGTAAATGGCTCTATTGTTTCTTAATTTTTGAGATGGCCCAGAGAAAATAATATTTCTTAGCCATCTTCTTATATATCTTCTAAGCTTTATCTGCACTTTCAATCAATCAATCAATCAATGTTTTCCTTATCATTTTCACCTCTGTATCCAGTTCTCTTCTCCATGTGTTTTTTGGTCTACCTCTGTCTCTCTTTCCCTGTGGATTCCAGAACAATGACTGCCTTGTAATGCTATCAACATGTTTCCTCAATGTGTGTCCTATCCATCGCCAGCGTCTTCTTCTCAGCTCTTATTCCACTGGCACTTGTCTGGTTCTTGTCATCAATTCTACATTTGTGACTTTGTCATACCATTTCAGTCCTTCTATTCTACGCAAGCACCCGTTTATAAAAGTCTGTAGCTTTTCAGTTTTTGTTGCTCTCCATGTCTCAGAGCCATACAATAGGACTGACTTGACATTTGAGTTGAAGATTCTTATTTTCGTGTTGGACTTGATTTCTCTTGTTCTCCTTATGTTTCCCAATGCAATGAAAGCGCCTCTTGCTGTTTGTATTCTTATTTTGATATTATTATCTGTCTCTCCAACTTTGTCTATATTACTACCAAGATATGTGTACGATTCTACATCCTTTAGTGGTGTTACTTCAAGTTCAATCTTGTTATCATTTCTTGCATTTATTCTCATAATCTTTGTCTTTTCCCTGTGTATTTTTAGGCCCACTTGTTGTGACCTCTCATCGACAATTTTCATTTTCTCTTGCATCTGATTATGGTTATGGGACAGAAGAGCGAAGTCATCTGCAAAATCCAGATCATCAAGCTGTTTTTATCTGCACTTTACCTAACAATAAATTGTATTCTAATGCTACATCTGCTCCTCAACACACCTACACATAATGCAATGACGATTTAAAGTTCTTTATGCATCTATGAGTTTAGGACATACTTTCACGTAAGCTATGAAAATATTTTCCCTCATTGTTTTCGGGTACCATGAGACTGAATATTATTAGGAAATTCTTCTTTCGTCTTTACTTTATTTGATAGCCACAAACTGTTGCTGTACTGTACTCTGCCATTACTATAAATCAGTGATCTTCCGCCAGGGCAGTATCGCCCAGTGCTGCGCGTTAAAGAATTTGTGGTGAGCGCCATTGTCGTACACTTATACTGCACGGGGCACCATTTTTTGTACTGCTACAGTATGATAGGGATGGCCTATGGAAATTTATCAAGAAGGTCTCCATAAATTGGCTCGTTAAGAAAGAAAAAGACGTATTCGAGATAAGGACAGGAAGAAGGGAAGGCGAATGCTCTCCACTAGATAGTGTTTTCTAATACATCATGGACAGTTTTCTGTTTCCCAATGACATTAATTTTTCCACCTGATCTCTGGATACAGAAAGAGTCCCCAACATCCTAAATGAAGGATTATGCCTATAGGTAAACACAGATAGCACGAGCGATAAATTAAATAATTAAATAACGATCCACACGGCTATTCAGTTTATTGGTTAAATATCAACACATATAGGGTTAGTAGAAAGCGAAAAGAATGATGGTGAAAGACTATCCCCACACACAGAGATGAAATATACAAATTAGTTAATTGAACGTGATAGTTAAAGTAGGTAAATAGTGCAATGATGGATGGATATAATAAGTGTTATCACACTGAAGTCAAACCTACACTATGTGTCTCTCAACTTTCATCCACTGTATGATTGCATCCAGGTATGCACTGACTGTCCAATGTAGATGTCTGTCTCATGGTGTGGGTTATTTCCAAGACGAGTACTTATTGATGAAAACTTTTGCATGCGTAGTAGTGACGGTGTGTAAGATGTAATGTTCCTCAACGCTTGGAAATCTCTCTAGCGTCGACAAACTGTTGACACTGGTCTCAGGAACTGACTGCTGCCTGCTCTTGAAAAGACCGTTACTAGACTGGAGCTCATCACGAAATGGTATTCTGGTAACGATTTTGTTTCGTGCTATGAAGCTTTGACTAAATGAATTTACATCGGGCAGTACGCGGGAAGAGTGGATGAATTCACTGTTGTGCAGTGACGCATTGAGTAGCTGAACGGAGTTCAGGCTATAAGCTTTCAAGTGATTTGAATATATATATATATATGGCTGGTACCAAACTGTATCGGCTACTGCCGTTCCTTTGGATCTACCGGCTGTGTGGAGAGGGGGAACATGCTGCATGGGCAACAGCTTGATCTCCATATAACTGTGCCCAAGCTCGCGCCCTGGAGAGGACACTCCAGCTTCACCCTATAGGTGTCGGCAAAACACGGGAAGTAGCAGTTACCGGTTATAAGCATTTTGCCCAATTGGCGTAGGGCATGGCGCCAGGGGCTACTTCCGACAGTGGGAGAGGTTCTAGGATCTCACTGGACAGCTACCGCCCGCTTCAAGCTGGGCAGCCCCCAGCCAATAAGGTGTTGTCCCGCCACTGTCTGCTTTCCCCATTGGGTGCATGGGGATTAGGGTCAAACCCAAACTGTGGACAGAAAATTTTGCACCAAGCAATTATCGAAAAAATAGAAATAAACAAACTCTTAGATTGGGATGCTGGAACGTCCGGACTATGTTGACTGGACTATCCGAAAACCTACAGGATGTAAATGATGTAAGGAAGACAGCCATAATTAATGATGAGCTTAATTAAACGACTTCAGGTGGATATAGCTGCACTTCAGGAAACGCGCCTGGCGGGCTCTGGAACGGTGAGCGAGAAGGACTACACATTTTATTGGCAAGGGAAAGATCTTAATAAAGCTAGAGAACACGGAGTAGGTTTTGCGGTCAAAAAATCGCTAACTAAAATGGTTGAACCAGGCGAGAATGGATCAGAACGCCTGTTAACGCTCCGCCTGCAAACTAGCACAGGTCCCATCACCCTTGTCAGTGTGTATGCTCCTACTCTGTACTCTGTCTCAGAAGCTAAAAATGAGTTCTATGAGAATCTAACAGCAATTATCAAAAGCATACCTAGGCAAGAACAGCTTGTTCTCCTTGGTGACTTTAACGCTAGAGTGGGTGCCGATAATGTTTCATGGCCTTCATGTCTGGGCAGGTTTGGTATTGGCAAGATGAATGAAAATGGACAACGGCTCTTAGAGTTGTGCGTCCACCATGACCTCTGCGTGACCAACACCTACTTTCAGACAAAACCCCAGCATAAGGTGTCATGGAGACACCCACGATCCAAGCACTGGCACCAACTTGACCTGATTCTCGTCAGCAGGCCACTCCTCAGGTCTGTGCTCTCCACGCGCTCGTACCATAGTGCAGACTGTGATACAGATCACTCCTTGGTTTGCTGCAAAATCAGAGCACAACCAAGAAAACTCTATCGTGTCAGACATGAAGGGAAACCACGCATTGATACCAGCAAGATGTCAGACCCTTTCATGATCGCTCAATTCACTGCGACCTTCGAGAAAGTGCTCAGTAGCCCTCAGCATGGTGATACTATTACAGAGAACTGGGAGCATCTACGGAACACCATTCAAAGTACTGCACTTGCCACCTTTGGTAAGAAAACAGCAAAGTCAAATGACTGGTTTGATGCTTCATCAGATGTGATGGCACCTGTCATTGAAGCTAAGCGCAGTGCTATGAATGAATACAAACGTTCACCGAGTGCCAGAACCCTACAGATCCTGAGGGCTACGAGAAGCAAAGTTCAACAAACTGCTCGACGCTGTGCAAATGACTACTGGCTCCAGCTCAGTGAGAGCATCCAGATCGCAGCGCAAACAGGCAACATTAGACAAATGTATGACGGTATAAAGAAAGCACTTGGCCCCCATAAAAGTAAGACGGCACCGCTAAAAACCATCAGCGGAGAGAAGCTAACCGATAAGGGTAAGCAGATGGAGAGGTGGGTCGAGCACTACTCTGAGCTTTACGCTAGAGACAATACCGTTACGCCTGCAGCCCTTGATGGTGTCAACAGTCTGCCAACTATGGAGAAGCTGGATGCCGAACCAACATTAGAGGAACTCAGCAAGGCCATTGATAGCTTGGCCTCTGGCAAAGCACCAGGCAGTGATGGGATTCCTCCTGATTTAATCAAATGCTGTAAGAGTACGCTATTACATCCCCTGCATAGGATGCTGTGCCAGTGCTGGGAAGAGACAACTATTCCTCAAGACATGCGAGATGCCAAGATTGTAACACTGTATAAAAATAAAGGAGACAGAAGTGATTGCAATAACTACAGAGGCATCTCTCTTCTTAGTATTGTTGGTAAGGTCTTTGCCAAAGTCATCTTAATGCGACTACACAAGTTAGCTGAGCGCATATATCCAGAGTCACAGTGTGGATTCCGAGCTGACAGATCAACAACAGACATGATCTTCTCTCTCCGCCAGCTTCAGGAAAAATCAAGAGAGCAGAAAAGACCATTATACATCGCCTTTATAGACCTCACAAAAGCATTCGACCTGGTTAGTAGGGATGGACTCTTTAAAATCCTCCTGACAATAGGCTGCCCTTCTAAAATGCTGGAAATGATAAAGTCATTCCATGACGGCATGAAGGGAACAGTCCAATATGCTGGAAGCACGTCACATCCCTTTGATATACGAAGTGGCGTTAAACAAGGCTGTGTTCTGGCTCCGACCCTCTTCGGAATCTTCTTTGCCTTACTCTTGAAACATGCATTCAGAGATGCAACTGAAGGAATATGCCTTCACACTAGGTCAGATGGCCGTCTGTTTAATCTTTCAAGGCTGAAGGCAAAAACAAAAATCAGAAGGGTCACTATAAGAGACTTGTTGTTCGCTGATGATGCTGCAGTCGTCACTCAAAGCCAACAGGAGCTTCAGAGCTTGATGAATCGCTTCACTAAAGCATGCAAGGACTTTGGCCTCACAATAAGTCTAAAGAAAACGAATGTGCTGAGTCAGGATGTGGGTGCTGCACCAGTTATCACTATCGATAACTATGAATTGGCAGTGGTGCACCACTTCACATACCTAGGGTCTACCATCAATGACAAACTCTCACTGGATACAGAAATTGACAGCCGCATTGGCAAAGCTGCAGCTACCTTTGCCCGCCTCACATCGCGTGTTTGGGGAAACTCTAAACTCACAATGAAGACCAAAGCTGCGGTATATAATGCCTGCGTCACCAGCACACTCCTATATGGCAGCGAGACCTGGACGACCTATGCTAAGCAAGAAAGAAGGCTCAATACCTTCCATTTGCGGTGTCTACGCCGCATCCTCGGCATCTCGTGAAAAGATAAAGTGACAAATGTCGAGGTGTTGTCACGTGCTGGCCTTCAAAGTATGTATACGCTTCTTAGACAGCGTAGACTTCGCTGGCTTGGCCATGTTCGCCGCATGGAAGATGGTCGCATCCCAAAAGATATCTTCTACGGACAATTAGCAGATGGCAAGAGAACAGTTGGGCGACCACAGCTGAGGTTCAAAGATGTGTGCAAGAGAGATATGAGGGCACTGGATATGGATCCAGCAACATGGGAGGATGAAGCTGCCGATCGCACTAAGTGGCGATGCTATTTACGGCGCCACCTCAGATTGGGCGAAGAGAGGCTCACACAAGAAGCAGAGGTGAGGAGAAAACGTCGAAAGGAGCACCAGGAAAATAAGCAGCTGAGGGCTGTCACCTCAGGGGCGCATTCCCATAGTCAGTTATGACTGAAGGGGCTATTATTATTATTATTATTATTATTATTATTATTATATATATATATATATATATATATATATATATATATTCAAGGGCTGACCTTGGCTCTGCCACGTATCCGTAATTCTCTAGATACCACGGGTGTAACATTATTACAAATAACGTCTACCTTATCTTCTGCAGTAGAGGGCGCTACCTTCCACGCGGCCTCTACGTCTTTCACAAACTCTTGCCAAGTGGGACTTGCCTTTCCACCAAATCGCCTTACCTCCGGCACCGTCACGTATATTACTTTCACAGGCGCATTGCTCTGGCCCTCACTTTGCACTACTGATGCACCCATCACTGGTATTGGATCTGCATCCTCGCGCTCCCCTCTGCTCGGAAAACGTGTACTCCTCGAAGCCATCTTGCTGCAAGAATGCACTGCTGCGTGTTTACAAAATTTGCTCCTTTGCTGTTGGCTCGGTGTCACTATCTGCCTATCCTGCCGACGACGCGAATTGTGAAAGGGTGAGCGAGAGATGATGATGCTGTTGTGATATGTGATCAATTTCATGCACACTCGCACCGACCCGAACAACAATAAAACTCTGATTCTAAGGCATTGGCTGTATTTATTCATACAACCCTGTCAGTGACCCAAACCCACAAAGCAAACTAATGAATAAACATTAAACAAGTAAGCAAACAAACCAAACATACAAAACACCCAGCCAGTGCTCAATTGCTAATCTGAAACGCAAACAAAGCACCGACTAGTTAAAATCATAATAGTTAAATAATGAGAAACACCATGCTCTCACCTGTCAACTGTCCTTCTTCCACGCTACCTGAAACATTCAACTATCATGCACACACACTCAGCCCATGCATGTCGTCTAATCAGACTAGTATGATGTTGTCCATGAGGCTGGCAATCTCACCATGTAACACAGATTGCTACCGAAACCACTACTGCAAGAGCATCTGAATGCTTTGTGCGGTCTCCATGTGGAGGCCAGCCACACTGGTGGCCAGATGCTCCATAAGGAGCGAGAAGAGACATAATTTGTTCCCAAGTGGATCCACGTGCTCTCATAAATTATCCGACACATAACAATAACTAAATAATAATTAAATATGCATAAAATAATATTAAACGATATGTACAACGAATACTCTCATTAATAAGCATAAACCGTCACCTCGTAACTGATCTATCTCAATATTCGTCCCTGCGCTCTGAAGCATGACGTATATGCCGGCAGATGAGATTGGGAACGCATCATATGAGACACATCGTTACCGAAACAACCACTGCAATAGCATAAAAATGCTTCTTGTGGGCTTGTGATGGACACCAGGCGCATTGGTGTTTCCATGCTCCGCAAGGAGCAAACAGAGAAACACCTGTCTCAAAGTGCCTTACGCACAAAGGAGTGGCATTGCGCTCACCAGAAATCTAAATGACTATCCTCACCTCAAAGTAACCCACTAAAGATATACAGTAGAATTATAATCAATTATCGCGAAATACACTAAATTACCCTTACATCAAAGAATAAAATAAAATTACTCTTGACTTAACAAAACTAGCAAACGTTATAATAAGCCCACTGCGCTCTCAAATAATAAATAGCTTAACATCATAGGGCGTATAGCACGTGGTAACTAAAAATGTTATTGCCGCTCACATGCGTCGTCTTTATGCACATTTAACACGTGGCCCTGGCTGCCATCTTGGCACTAGCAAATATTATCTATGTCCAATTCCATGTATGAAATATGTTCCTACTATATTTGCCTTTCTGCACGGTCTCATGAATGGAGTCGGTTCCTACTGTATCCTTACAGCCACAATCTGGACTTAACACTAGTAAAATCTATCCACACATATTTTCACTAACCTATCATTTCAAAACTAAATTTAATGTCCTAAAAGAAATCTCCTTATGAAACACATTTATCTATTTCATTAAACGCGATACCAAATAAGCGGCAGCCCTATATTCTTTCTAACACTATAGACCGAAATATTGAGGAATCACCTTCTACCTAAATTAACTCACATGTTCAAGGCATCTACAGATCGACTCTGGTTTCTTACTCTGGGTGTCTCACATGTTGCCTCTACTGCGAATCTCACCAAACTGACCGTTTCTCCTGCGTTAGACTTTTCACACGCCAGCGATGAGGGCTCGCGTAGTCACGTGGGCTGGGGCTTTATTGTGGCCCTCGCGTAGTCACGTAGGCTGACGTACTCGTTGGAGCGCGCACATCGAAAATATATGTGCGTTAAACACATAAATATGACATGAACTTGAGGGGACCTCTGGAGTGTTTATGTTTGTAACATTTACCATTTTAGCCATGGCTCAGCTAAGACGCTTAACCAATGTTGACAGATGGAGAGCGATGGCATGGCTGCAGGATGATGTAGGGCTGCGAGAAGTTGCTAGGAGATTAGGAGTTGCCCACTCTGTCACACAAACTCTGTGTGATCGTTATAATGCAACCGGCAGTGTCGCAGAACAACGCAGGTCAGGACGTCCAAGGTCTACCACAAGACGGCAACACGCTGAGCCATGGCTAAAATGGTAAATGTTACAAACATACCCACTGCCCGTTCCTTCCGAAAAGTGGGTGAAATGTGTTCACTATAGTCACGACTTGCACGTGAAAAGCAAATTTCAGCAATGTTATCAACAGGCTTTGCCATAGGAAGCATTTTCAAACATGCATTATTTTCCTTTCCACCACGTGCATTTGATTGACCTTGGAGGTACACACACGTAACACAGAATTGATTTATTGTCAGATTAACAAACATTGTTTAAGCATGCAACAAAATGCAGCAAAACGTTTTTGACTGAGTGTTCAGGTTTAAAAAAAAAAAACAGCTTAGTTGAAATGACCTAAAAATTGAAAGTGGCCTTTAACTTTTTTTGAGAAGTATATATACTAGCGGACATACCCGGCGTTGCCCGGCTCCATGTCGACATGAGTGTAATTCGGGTTTGGTGCGAATCGTTTTAGGAAGGTTTAACTTTTTTTTTCGTTTTAATTGTACTATTGCATTGAGGTGTGCTTCTAGCGCAAATAAATTAAGAAAGGGTTTCAGTGTAGACGACATTGGTATTGCAGTCACTTGGCGTGTAAGTGTTCCGGCGTGCTGACTCGGCGAAATGTCACGTGCAGTTGCCAGTGTGAGAGGCACTCATCGCTCAAGTTGACGCCGGCCAATCATCGGGATCCTTGGAATGCAGACTTTCTCCCCGCTGCCACAAAAACCATTCAGCGTTTTTTAGTTTTTTATTCCAAAGATGACGTTTTTTTTTTAAATCGTAAAAAGTCAGAGCATTTAAAACAGACGTAAAAAAGAGAAAAAGTACATGCAATCTGCATATATATACATCTATACATATATATAGATACGGGCATATACATATATTTGTGTTCATGCACAAACGTACCTCCACATACACACTCTTATGTATTGAAATGTATGGACGTACACTACTAATGTCCTTTCCTCTATAAAATAATGCTGTATGGGGATGCATTACATATAAAAGCAGGCACGTGTAGTTTCACTTGCATACTTAAACATAAAAAGGAAGGAGAATAGTACTAAATAAAATAAGTAATTATTTCAATGAAAAAAATATTTTGCGTTACTTTTTTTTTTTTTTTTTTTGGTAGCTAGAAACCAGAAGTGAAAGAAACAGTGAAAGAATTTTAAAGGAAGACATTAATAAGAAAATTAGGAAGAGATGTGCTTGAAGGAGGGTTGGAAAATACTGCCAAAAAAGGAAAACCGCAAGGTCCATGTATCATATTCTTAATGACAATATCATACAATTTTGGGTCAACATTCTTGTCTGGAAGTTCCGCACAAATCACAGTATCTATTTCTTCTGGTCGAATTTTGTTCTCAAGCCAAAGCAGTAAATGTACAAGGTATATGTGAAAGTCCACGCTTTTGCCACTCTACTGTATACATGAAACATTGAACTGTACCGAAAATTCTAACTTTCGTTGTTAGAGTTATAAGATTCTGTATTTTCAGGTGAAACACTCTGTTAATTGTGTCGTATCTATCTCGTGGAACGGTATTTTCATACAGTGGATTTATTATTTCAGGCCATTTGGGGTTGCAGGTAAATATTATAAACAAATCAGGTCTACCAAAGCGTCTAACATATGTCATTGCGTCCTGCGTACGTTCGTGTAAATATCTTGGACTTCCAGTAAAAGAGGACGGAAGTACTCGTATAATCAACTGTCCCAATTCTGACGGGTTTTCATCGCCTCGCAACGCATCCTGTAAGTTGATATAACTTTCAGCTCTCAAGTGATGTTGGTGTGATCGTAAATAATCAAAACGCTCAGTTTTCAATTTTGGCATATTGGTCAACCCAGAACTGATTGAGAAGCGTCTTAAATCTGTGAAAAGTGTTGAAATGACCCTCGCGAACCATCATTCGATATGAATAGAAATTCATACACGACACTGTCTTATTAGGAAGTTTTTCTCCAGTCTGTGGATTGACTTGAGGTATAGAAATATAATACCCATCTTCACCAACGCGGAGCATTAATGGATATTGTAGAGCGCCATAAGCTCTATGGGTTTCAGATACTCTCTGTATAGAGTTATCACGTCCGTTGAAAACTATGTCTCTTCGTTCAAATTGTTGGCCTTCAATTAAAATAGCTACCTCATTAGTGGTTGGGGCATTATACCTGCCCCGATGTTCACCATCCAGTCGCCTATCTGCATAGATAATTAGACGGAAGTCCTAGACATTGGATGAAACATTCTCTAAGGCTATTTTAAATGATAAAATATAATTATTGGTGCGATGTAACATGTCTTGCAAAACAGAAATACCTTCCAGTTTTAGATTCTGAAAGTTGTTACAACGTGCAGAAGCCTGAGACACATGATCATCAATAAAATATATTTGAAGAAATTTTGAGTCACATCGTTCTTTGGGAAGTAAGCTACCAAGCAAATGATACACCTGCCATTGAACTTTGAACGTCGGCATATAACCTGTTTCAGACACTACCTTGGCTCCAAAAGACGCCAGTTGGAACGCATTATTGTAGCTGCGGATGTTTCCTAGAAATTATGTAGACAGAGGATGTAGGCCAGTCAACAACTACAACAGCGGTTCCGGCGGTGCTTGAAGTTCTTCCAATTTAAACTTACCGTATCCATAGTATCCATAGATGAAATATCCACTGTTAAACCCATCTACACTGCACACAAGCTTCCAGTTTGGAAACAAAATCGTTTCCCTAAAATGATAGAAAACATTCCTGGAATTGAAAATAAAAAGAGCCAAACTGCAACAGATAGAAAATCCATAGCGACAAAATACATAGAGAAACATTATCCATGCAACACCTGGACCTATGCATACACAGATGGATCAGCAACAAATGCAACAGAAAATGGAGGTAAGGGTGTCTTTCTGACCTTAAGCACTGGTGCAGAAAAAAGGCTGTCAGTGGCGACAGGACGATTCTCCAGCAACTTCAGAGCAGAGGCAGAGGCCTTGAAAACTGCAGCAGAGGTTATATTGACAGAAGAAACGGCAGAGAGACGAGTTGCTTTCTTTACTGATGCACAGTCAGTAATTGCAACGTTGAAAAGACAAAATAATACAGACCTGGATGATCTCAGAGTAGTGCTCCACAAACTTTGCCAACGATTCAAAAGTGTTGTGATCCAGTGGATCCCATCTCATTGTAACATCGCCGGCAATGAAGAGGCTGACAGAATGGCAAGAGAAGGTTCACATCTACCTCAGCCTGATGCAAGCATAACTTTTGAGGAGGCAAAGAGTTTTATCAGAATCAGTTACAGAAACAAATGGAATGTAGAACATCCAGGGCACACACAGAATGATGCTTACTACCAGCTCCACAGAAGAGAACAAGTGGTAATCTTCAGACTCCGCACTGGCCACAACAGATTGAGATACCATCTATTCAACAAGCTAAAGATAGGAACTACCGATCAGTGTAACTGTGGCACTGATAAAATGACTGCTGAACATCTGCTTCAAAGTTGCCCCTTATATGTGGTACAGAGAAAGTGCACATGGCCGACGCCAGCTCCTTTCGTGGAAAAGCTTTACGGGGATTCAAATAGCCTCAAACTGACTACTGCTTTCTTTGAGAACATTCAAGTGGACGTCTGAGAGTGTACGAAGAAGAAGAAGAAACTTACCGTGTTGGCAACACATGCCTTTTGGCTCGTTTTTCCATTTAAGTGCCGAGCCAATGTTGCACATTTTCTGGAAAGGACCTAGACTTAAAGACTTATCATTGTTGTAATTTATATGAGGGTCATAACGTAGAGCAGAATGTTCTTTGTTTAACCAGACAGTTTTAGCTGGCTTGACAACCTGAACTACATTAGGGTTTGGGGGAAGCACTGTTTCAATCGTCAAGTCTATGCGACGTAACCGATCGCGCTGCAGGCGGGGCGATCTCCTAGGCAAAGACTGATTATCTTACTTACTTACTTAGTCGTTCTCCTTCTACCGTGAGGTGTAGAGGTTTGGAAGAGAGAGCACCAGACCATCCTATCGGCTGTCTTCCTCCTGGCCTGGTTTCATTCTAGTCCTCGGTTCTTCAAAGATTGTCTAATACTGATTATCTCTTTGGATAATATGGCGCGTTCTATCTTGACATAGATTATCCTCTCTTTCTGCAGGGGTCTCAGACGCCCTGTTTGTAGCACGACGCTGACGATCTCTGAAGAGACGGTCCTCCCTTTCTGTGGTCGTTTCGGCTTGCCTTCTCATTCTCATTCTCTTTGCTGCGTTGCTAACTCTCCCAAGTGATGAAGTTCTCGTGGATGATCTGATACGCGTAGAGTAAAGAAAATGAAATTAAAGTTCGTAACTGAGGATAAATACTCCTATGTGTTAAACAAAAACTAAGAAAAGTAAACCTACTATTTCCGTGAAGTGGGATCATAATGCCTAAAAATGACGCCCAAAAAAATACCTAAGTGTTTTCAAAAGAGGCACACAAACCTTGTCTACGATACAATTGTCGTAGATTTTAGGATAGGAGTATTAAGACTTAGGTTGGTCCCTTCTGAATAGCTTAGAATGAGTGATAGATACAGTGAGAGCTGGAGAAAAGCAATAGAATTTCCACACGTGAGATGATAGAATGTGATATAGAGGCTGTCTTTGAGAATCGAGATAATCTTCTCTCTCTCACCTATCATCTACGACCGCTTTTAAAGTGTCTGACAGTCTAAACCACAGATATATATTACATAAATCTCTATCTACTCACGGGCACGCACATACACGTGACGACAGGTAAACACACCGACGTGGGAAAACTATAACAATGATATACAGATAATTGGGATCGAGCTGACCAACGCACTGATTTTTTTGTTCAAGAGAGATATTTTAATTATCATATCAAAATTTCTCACAACACCAAAAATTACATCAAGGAAAAACATATACAAATAGTCATAAAATTTAAGAAAATGCTACAAGGATGATAGCCCCGTTATGATCTTAGCTCTAGGTTTAGCCCACAGCCCCGTTAAGAGAACAGATGATGGCCCAAAGAGTTATAGATACGTAGGGTTAAGGCTAAGAGTTTTTCTTCTTTTCTCGTAAATGTATGCACAGAGTTGTATAATCTGATTTAGCCTAAGAAGTAAAGAAACTCTAGCAAATAGTAACAAATTCTGCATGTTAAACAAAAGAATTAAGACAGTAAATGGGCGACACTATACAACTGTAAAATAACACTCTGATCTGCGTACACTCATTCATTCAGCCATGGCCATGGGTACACAGTTATACTCACAACTTTGCTCGCTGCCTCTGGGAACATAATAATTCTAGGACCTTCACACAGACCCGAAAATGCAGTCCTTGACCAAGAAATCCCCAGTTCCAAAAGACGTACTAAACTCTCAGGGAACGATTCCTTGGGTGTTCTAATTTTTCGAATGTCTGATTAAGTCACATAAAATGATGTCCAGGCACAAAAGTTAGCAGAGCACAATGTCATTTAGCTTAGGTTTCTAGAATTTAAGGAATGTCAGATCGGTGTCTACTTTCAGGAAGTTACTATATTTGGTCACCACAGTACTAGTCAAAACTCTGTCGGAATGTTTCTGATCTTTGCTTGCCACAACGGGCTGAATTGTACTGAAGAGTTATTCTGGAAGAATTAATTCTGGCGCTAAGGCCTCTTACTTCATTTAACTGTTACAGTTCAGGTAATGAAAGTGATTTGTTTCTTCCCAAATAATGTTCACGTACTAGAACGCTGGTAAAGTTGGGTACCACCGTTTCACTATATAAAAGAAAGAACACATATCAAATAATTTTACAATATGTACCCACTATAACTTACATTATTAAACCGCAAGTGTACTGCTTGACATATCATTTAAATTTTCCGGTGAAATAAGTTATAAAATCAATCATCATGAATTCAGGAATATCTGCGTATTCCGTCACTATTCACTGATGTCGCATCTAGCATTTATAAGTTTGATATAAAATATACTCGACTGAGTATTTAGCAGTTAAATTATCTTCATTATAGCTACATTATTGTTTAGTAAGCTAAGATATAATTTATTTTGCTTTTCCACTGTAACTCGTCGACTTAGAGAATATAACAAACTATAAATTAAGCACTCTGTTCAAAAGAAACTAGTTAAAATGAAATGCGCGATTTTAACACTTAATCACTTCACAAAATACTAGATAATAATATATTTACCTCAAAACACAGCACTACAAGATATCGCAATTTAAGAATTATACGCTTATATTTATGGAAGTCTAGAAGTTCGACAAATTGTCGCAACAAACTAAGAAACTTCACTTATACCGCTCTACTCTTCGCGAACCACCTGTCTACTGCGATTATAGAGAAAGAATGAAGATAAAGTTTCAAACTAGGTTTAATATCTGAAACAGACAAAGGATGAACTATCTCCCCCGCCCCGATCTCTCCCCCTTCTCATAACAGCTACGTTTAACTTAGAGGCGTGTCGTAACTGCCACCAGGGCGATTACCACCTGCGTTGACAAACTGACCGGGAAAAGCGCGTGTCAGTTGCAAATCTCAGACAACCGTCTGCCGTGCCACGAGTAATCTCACCCTTCGTTTAACAAACTGACCGAGAAACGTGCGTGTCAATTACAAAGGTAGACAACTTGTCTGAAAGGCAGGACAGTTTTCACACTACAGGCTAACCATGGCCCGTGGAGCGTGAGTGTCATATGCGAAAAACCAGACCTTCTGTCTGCCTGCCCGTTCCGGCGGAGTGAATTTTCACACTACGGAACAGAACTCGGCCGAAGAAAACACTGTCCCCGGGGAACAGCAGACAGTTGTCGGCTCTCCCGGTCTGACGGAATGCATTATAACGCTTCTCGTCTGACTGACATCCACGTAATACCATCTAGTGCGATACTCAGTTTTGAGAAACAAAACAGGTAAAGTTTAAGAATTACTGAAGAAAATATTTTTCGCAACCGAGTGATGCGAAAAAATACAGGAAAAACAAGTATGGAAAGATAATAAAATAAAAGGATGCGCGTGAGAGAATAGGAAGAAGATCTAGGCAATTTAATGACCATAACCTATGTGACAACAATTAAACAGAAAAAGGTAACGAAGAAATAAAAGGAAAAGTGAAAATAATTAAGTAGTTAAGTTATTAAGTAGTAAATAAACTTAATAATGAACTCTGAAAATTATTATGTAGGTAGGTACTTAATATTACCCAGCACAATAGTAACTGAAATAAAAAGACTAAAGCTACTCGTACTTGTCTTTTCTCCATATCGAAATGAATCGCTAAGCAATTATAATGTCAGAATATACAGAAATCTTCTAGAACATTCACAGATTTTCTAGAACAAATAAGACACAAACCTTGTCTACGATACAATTAAACACAAAAAGGTAACGAAGACATGAAAGGAAAAGTGAAAATAATTAAGTAGTAAAGTTATTAAGTAGTAAATAAACTTAATAATGAACTCTGAAAATTATTATGTTTGTAGATAGCTAATATACTCCAGCACAATAGTATCTGAAAAAAAATTAATAAAGCTATTTGCCTTTTCTCCATATTGTCGTGGTTGAGTTAAAGTGTTAGAGTATCTGTCGAGTTAGACAATTGTAGTGAAATCGACAAATGAGAGTGAACTGACAAAATTATAGATTACACACAGAGAATGTGTAAATAGGGTGAACTTGAGACCAACCTAGAAGAGGATTCATTAAAGTTATCTCTATCTCCAAGCCTCAACACACTTATATAGTCTAAGCACCACCCGCTCTCTCTCCTTTCTCTTGTCAAAAATAGAGACGACAGTAAGAGCTTGTAATATTAAGTATGGATGAAGGGTCGTGAACAGCGCGTTAATAAATGCGTAAAATTTATTAAAGGTTCTTGAAAGAAGAAAACATGAAAATAAGTATATCAGCACAACAACATAATAAAGTCGTCAATATTCACAACAGTTAACAAATCTAATTAAACACCAATGGACAAAACAGTTCACTAACACAAAACCCGCTGTAGAACACCTGAGAAAATAAATAAACAAAGTTTACAATCCTTCCGGTTTTGGGGAACCACGATCAATACTCCAGTTAGTGTCTTTATGAATATACATCCTCTTATAGGGGATGAATTTTCACTATAAATACACTGTGGGCACTATCCATGCACTGGTGGTTACGCCCTAATCATGAGATAGGTTGTAGATACTCTGTCTATATCTGGCTGACCGCTAATACGTGCGGGGTTTTGAATGACCAGAAACACACACAAGACGAGGTCCCGTTGGGACAAACGGTCCACGGCGCTATTATCCAGCGCGTGAGAAATTTAGGCATGCGTACTTGGTATTAAATCCGGTTTGGGCTGGCTTGACTTTAATTGTGACTGAGTGCTCCGTTTAAGCACACAGTCCGGTGTTTTAAATTCTGCTGAAGAAGCTGCACTGATAGATATACTGGAAACCACAATGCTCTGACTGGTGATCAAGAGGCGAATAGGAAACCACTACTGCCAAATTCAATTTCAGATTTTGCTTTGGCTCTTTAAACACTGCGTGAGCTTATTTCCCATTAGAGGGATGGGCGTTGACAAAGGGTTGTATTTCAGAGAATGTGACGTTCTTCGCCTGACTGGAATCCTGCGATAGCAGTGAGGTATCATGAAACTGAGATCCAAAAGAAACGACTTTTACATCAAGCAAACAATACAATTACAATAACGTTATAATAAACAGTTATTCTCCACTATGGGATCTATAATTATGGTTGTCATTGCTATGATAGTCTCGGCTGTCTTTATCCGTGTGAGTCGCCCTCCTGTTACTTCCACTCTATCAATTATCAGCATGTGCTTGCATAGGCTAATATATTTTGTACACACATGTACCTGTCAGTAAATGTTCTGACAGCAAAATCTCCTCCGTCCTCTTCCAACTCAACATAAGGGATATCTAACCCTGTAGTTCCAGCTGAGTGGATATGCTATTCATCTTACCACATTAAGTGAATTTACATAAAAATACAGCATTTGACATTACATAATAGATGGTAGACTCCCCTTGGGGTCGATATACTAAAAAGGGAAAAAATTAATAACCTCCCAAAATTGAATACAGGGAAAATGCAATGTTATTGCTATATTTTATAGTTGTGACTGAAACATAAGTCTGCTTTCTGGACTGCCGTGAAAGTTACAAACTGGTGTCTAACTACACCCGTAGGCATATAATGGTTCCACACAACCACTAGAAATTTCTATCAGAAAGTAATAAGTGACTATCTCTTATAATTCGAGTGTTATGTCGCCCTCACGCCACTATTCCGTTTTAAGTGAATAACCTACGCCGCTGACATTACCTTACAGTAATGACGGTTATTTTAGCCTACTCTTAACCCATGGTAAGCACTGAACGGAATACTCTGTTTCTACGCCTAGTAAGTATCTGTTATCGTAAGTTTACCATTAACCCATTGTAAACAATAACACTGACACCTGACTGCTTAATCGCCCGTTAACTAAGGCGGTAGACGGCGCTACATTATCCCTGAATTAATTACGGGGAGAAATCACCTAAATAATTCAAGCCACACTCCTATCCGGTATATATAAAAGCTAACATAAATATATATATATATATATATATATATATATATATATATATATATATATATATATATATATATATATATATATATATATATATATATATATTATAAAAGATGTCTACTTACCCCGAGATGACGAGAAATAGGCAACACAATTCAGTTTTTGTGTTAACGTCTGCCTGTCTAATTTGGTCATCTACGGGCAGGAAAAATTTTACGAGTGTGCTTGACTGAGTAAACCTATCAGATTTATAGTGTACCAGAGACGCTAATTCGGCCATCTGGCATCGCGTGTTCCCACCGATATTCGACGTATAACGTAATCAATAGTAAGACAAAGTGATTCTAGAGTTGACATCAAAGGCAACCACCGCGAGAAAGTTTCCCAGCTAAGACGTAATATTATTCTCGCACTCACTGCGGCGTTCAAGCGCCACAACCACAAAGAACGAATGTGAGTTTTGTCTCCCCTTGAATCGGAGATAAAAGTGGGTACTCAGATCAAAAATGGTTGTCTCACCTTTGCTGCCGCTAGTGGTCCGCTTCTTCAAAGAAACTATTTCTCGCTCGAGATCAATCGCTGTTACAGTCTACTACTACTGGCCAAGTGTGAATTTATAATGAAGGCCAGAACGAAGTAAGACCGCGGGGTGGAGTCTGAGAGGGGAATAATGGGCCACGTAGGAATAATCGAGGAAACCAGAAACATTAAGAGAGTAAGAAAAATGGGACGTGTTGGTAAAATAAAATTAACAGTCAAATCCGTGACACATATCCAAATGAATCGCTAAGCAATTATAATGTCAGAACATACAGAAATCTTCCACAACATACACACATTTTCTAGCACAAATAATTTACATGACAGCTTCTGTGTAGACGAATTTGCTAGTAAGAACTGTACATAGGTAAGAATTAATCGAACTTTCCTGACAATTTTGATAGGCGAGAAGTTATCGAACCTTTATTGGCAGGAAGCCTGCCTTACAAAATTTGCTTATCAGTTGCAATGCACTACTTGTTTAATTGACATCTTTATATAGCTGTGTATTATTTAAAGTTTTCTTGTTCAAAACCTTTGTTTAAAAAACGTACATATCAGAAAGCAAGGCATATCTTGTAAGTTTAACGAAAAAGAATAAACATTATGACTTATATAGTTTATAAGTTACGTCCCTTGCCCCTTGAGATAAGTATGAATGAAGTCCCTTGAGATAAGAATGAATGGAGTGAACACAAATTCACTGCCCAGCCTCATGATGTTGTGTCTTGACGATATATACCTTAAAACCTCCACAGAAACATGACCGATACCCTGGGGAAAACCGCATCAAAATCGGTTCAGCCGTTCTCGAGTTATCAGATAACAGCGCGAAAGACATTTTTCATTATATATATATATATATATATATATATATATATATATATATATATATATATATATATATATATATATATATATATATATATATATATATATAAATATATATATATATATATATATATATATATATATATATACATATAATGTTTTTAACGCATCACTTCTAGCTCCTAATATTGAAACTATTTCTCGGAGTAAAAAAGCATTGTTGTCATTACTCGTCAGACTATTTGGCATAGAGATTCATAGAGTCCCCGACTAACAAAGACTTTTCTCATGCGTTTATCGTGTCAACAAACATTATAGAGTGAAGCGAAGAAACCATTTAGCTTTAGTGATCGCCTTCATGCTAAACAGCCAGAAAATAAATTATTAAGACTTGGTTTATTCAAAGAAATCTTCATGAAAAATTTAGTAAACGACCAACTCGTCCCTGGCATCTGAAAACATTGTTCTGAAAAGATCAACGATGGACTTAGTGTATGTCATCGTATTTCTTGATATAAAGAAGCGTGTTAAATAACATAACGCCGGGCAAACTTTCATAATGACTGCCTTGTGAAAGTATTTATTTTCCACAGTAATGCATCAAGATTCACTAATATTTGGAAATTTCTATGCATTTAGGATATCACTGTACCAAGGCGCGTTGATGAAATATATGTTTGTCGCGCTGTCAGAAAGGCATAAATGATTATTGCTGAATGAAATAGTGCACTTAGATTCTGCCCCCCCCCCCACCCCCGCCCCCCCCCCACCCCCCCCCGCCCCCCCCCCCCCCCCCATAAAAAAGGCTCCTTAAGAAGAGAAAGTACTGCTCGAGATTTATAGATGAAGAACAGGAGATTGCTTTCTGTTAGATTGCTATATCCGATGAATCCTGAAGAGCGATGTCTAAATCTTCCGCTACAATCTACCGGCTTATATATAGTCACTTAACAAAAGACAGCACAAGTGATACATTAGCTTAACGCGGACTTAAAGTTTAAATCACTCAAGAAAAATGTTTCTTTTCAGTTACACATATAAAGTTATTAATGAAGAAAGAATATAATGGCAAATATATATATAAAATTAAAAACAATACTCAATCACTTACGTGACTAAAAGTCTGTGTGGGATGAAAGTAATATTTTCGAACCATGCAGTAAACTTTACATCCGTAGACATGAATTAAGAATAATAGGCAGAGTCCACATGGAGACGCTGTGACGTCGCCGTGTGTTTGCAAAACATGGCGATCATTGGTTGTTTCGCCCCGTATTCCATGCTTCAGTTTAGCTGATCTTGGGAGTGCAAGTACTATAGTTGATGGACTGGCAGAAGGTATTTCAGTATATCACGTGCAAAACTTGTAGGATTACGTTGGAAGTTTTATACTTGTTAAAATATGTGTATATCTAATGACACTGGAGATCTGGAATGTGTAGTATGAGCAAATGAAATTCTTGCATGGAATGACCTTTTCGCAGGTGCTGAAGAGGATGCAAGTGCTTCAGCAGCTTCTGGTATTTTAGCTAATACAGAGTAGTGGACTGTTGACCAGTCTCGAAGATAATAATGATTGTATTGACAGCTAACAAACTTTAATTTTAATTGGGTGAAGTGAGCGCTAAATGAAATTATTCAATTAAACTTTGAAAATTATGGGCGACTTTGATTTCAAGTATCATGTACGGTACTGTGACTACTTGACGATTAACCTGCGAGCGTATTTCTATTATTTCTTTTAACCGAGGTAGTGACGATATCCTGAATATGAATTCTGCTATCCAGATGTAAACTTTCTTGTCTCTTTCCGATAGGTATCAAACACTGGGTTTTGTTGACTTACATTTCTGCAGGACTGAAGAAGCAAAGTAGCAACATAAAATGCACAGCTTATAGCATTGACTGACTTTCCTTTAAATTATATTCTTCGTTTGTTTATTTTTAAACGAATTACTACCTCTCTAGCGTTCTTTCATTTAGATATATAATGATGTATTATATCATAACTATGACTACAAGAAAGTGCATGTTTAACATATACGGCGTGATGGTGTTTGCATCAATGCTTATCTGTGTGAATGATATTGTATGGGATGGGTAAGTACCTTAGTATTGAATATAAAATAAGTTAATGCTATTCCAGCTATTGATAAAGTTAATTATGCAAAAAAAAGGAAAACGTAGTGTATATAAGATACGTGAAATGCAGAAGGAGTTCTTAACAACAACAAAAATAGTTCATCTGAAAAATCGCCTTTATGAAGATCAAATAAATGTTACGCATCTAAGAAACACATCTCAACAGCAACCACAGATTCTCAGTCAGAGGATACCAGGCTTTCCAACTCGACCGAGAAGGGCTCAAAGGAAGTATGCTTATACTTACGCGGAACGCAATATCAAGTAGCGAGGTATCTGCGAACCTCAACGATCTGTCGGAAATTATAGGGGTTGATTAAAAAAAAAAGATATGAGCATGCGTATCTATAATATGTATGGCCCACTGAGCAAAGACCTGTCACTTGCAAGTATGGAAACCACATTAATGTCTCGATAGGCAGAAAAAAGCCATCTTTGATGAACAATTGAGTCATGACAACAAAAACCTAGCACCAGAAGAGCACATGATGGCTGTCACGTGACCGATAATGTATTTTACCATCTTGTCCATAATTTGATTACTCCTTTAAATGTTCTGTTTTCCTGGACATTTTGTAATTTCTTTTTCTTTCATTTTCTACCTTCGTGGCCAAACTTTCTCACCCTCTCAAACCCCACCCGAAGTTTGGTTACGTTCCGGCCTGTAGCGGTCAGCGAACGATAGTGTTACGTCAACACGCACCTGGTCCGGCCGAACAGGGGAATTTCTCTGGTCGCTTTAAAGCCTTTGATCACGAGCGAATAGGGTCCCTGTGTTTGGCTTCCAGAACGCTGCTTCGGATCATAATATTATGCATCCTGGAAACAGGGGGAGACAAACCCGCGGTCAGTCTTTGGGTTTTTGCCCTTAGACAAGATAGAGCATAATGTTATGCATTTCTCTACCTGGGGAACTTTCGCACGATTTCTGTTGTCTTACTCTAGATTACGTCTTTCGCCGAACTTCTGTAGAAATATGCAGGCCAGGTGTCCGGGGGGAGCGTCCTTTGTAATCTATAAGAGTGATGGGTTTAATAGACAAAGACATTCGTGACATATTCCTGGCCCGTAGATGACCATCATGAGATAAGGCAAATTTTAACACAATACTAGAATGTGTTTGCCTATGTTCTAGTCATTTTCGGGGTGAGTTGACATATCTTATAATTATAATATATTAGATTCATGTTAGCTTTTATATATCTGTTAGGAAAGTGAATTTATTTCTGAGGACTTCTCCTAGTAATTTATTCAGTGATAAGGTAGCGCTGTCTACGGCCTATTAAGTGGTGCTTAAACTGTTACGGTTTATCATGGGTTAAATGTTAAACTTACAATAACAGATATTAGGCGTAGAATCAGTCCACGAATGCTTACCATTGGGTTAAGAGTCAGCAAAATTAACTGTCATTTCTGTAAGACAATGTCAGGTGTGGATTGTTCACTTTAAAACTGAATAGTGAGATGCAGGTAATAACTCTGGATTATAGGAGATAGTCACTTATTCCTTTTTGATAGATATTTCTAGTGGCAAGGGAGGATCATTTTATGCTTACTTGTGTGGCTAGACACTAGTCTATAACTTTCCCCGAAAGCAGTCACCAGGCATAGATATAATTATATCTTATGATCTAGCCACAACTGTATTATTATAGCAAGAACATTGCATTTTCTTTGTACTCATTTTGTGGAATGCTAATATATTTTCCAAAGGGGACATACGATTTATTTGTGTAATGTCAAATGCTGTAATCTGTTTATGTAAATTCATTTAATGTTGTAAGATGAATAAGCATATTCATTTAACTGTAACTACAGGTTAGGTTTCCTGTATGTGAGATTGGGAGAAGAGGAGTAGATTTTTGATGTCAGAACATTTACTGACAGGTACCTGGGGGTGCAAAAGATATTAAGCCTATGTGGGCGCGTGTTGATAATTGATATTTTTAAGGAACAGGAGACATGGTTAAAGACAGCCCTAAACTATCATAGCAATAACTACAATAAATTTAATCCCATAGTGGAGCGAAACTTTCTGTATAAAGTTAGTGTGATTTATTATTTGCTTGAAGTAAAAGGGTGTCTCTTTTTGGGTCTCAGTTTCAGGGAGACCGAATCGCTAGAGCAGACTCCAGTCAGGCGAAGAACGAAATATTCTCTTAGATCTAGAGGGTTTCTGAATACCGCTAGCGTCACGAATCGTCAACCCCGTTCCTGAATCAAAACCCCTTTTTTTGTCAACGCCAAGTTAAGCTCACGCAGTGCAACGGAGCCAACGCAAAATCTGGAATCGCCAAATGCAGTAGTAGTTCTCTACTCGCCTATTGGATTATCAGCCAGAGCATCGCGGCTTCCAGAATATCAAAACCGCCCAGCATGCCTCTAGCAGAATTCCATATCACCCGTCCTTTTTGTGCCTAAACGGGGCACTCAGCAAACCACAGCCAAACCAGTGTAAACAGGATTTACAGCCAAGCAGAGCCTTGCGCCGGATAAGCGCGCCTGGGACTCTTTGTCCTCAAGTGACTTCTTCTGGTGTATTTTCTGGATACTTAAAACCTCGCACGTATGAGCAGCCATCTATGGACAGAGTTCCAGCCCCCCTCTCGTGAGTAGCGGTCACCAACGTTTAGCACCAACAAAGAAAGTTTTGTAGGCTAGTCCCTCACGAAGGATCTACAAGTAATACACTTTCTGGAGCTAGCACATTTGGTCCCACGAAAAATAACAGACAGGCTGTCGCTCAGTTCGTATTTGGTCAGCAGGAGATAAACAACGTCTTCCAGTGTTCCCTCGCGCAATTAGGGGTCACCAACGTTTAGCCCGACAAGGAAAGTTCGGTATTTCACTTTAGTCATCTTGAAGGATATTTATCGGTAAGACACTTCCTGGAGCTAGCGCCTTTGGTCCCCGAAAGCGGACCCTCTGTCGGACAGCTTAGTTATTTTCTCCGTGTTCTACAGGTTTTATGAGAGTTGGTGGTGTGTGTGTTTGTGGGTGTGTATTTGCATTATTGTTGGTGTATATGATTATTGATGACTATTGATGATTATTTGATTATTGATGTAATTTATGCTGTGTATGATGATATGCATTAATTCCATGCTTTTCTTCTTTAATAAAGTTTACACATTTATTAATGCGCTGTTCCCGACCCTTTCATCCATATTTACATTTTTTAGCTCTTTACTAGAATCTCTATGTATGATAAGAGAAAAGAGTGAGAGCTGGAGATGCTTAGACAGTGAAAAGTGAGCTGAGGCTTGGAGAGAGAGATCATTTTGGTAAATCTTCTTCCAGGTTGTCTCAAGTCCATCTCCTATTTACACCTTTCTGTGTGTGTAATCTATAACTCTGTCAGTCCACTATCATTTGTCGATTTCACTACTATTGTCCAACTCGACAAATACTCTACACTTTACTCAACCACGACAATGGCAAAGTTAACAATGGGAGAAATGGAAGAGGCAATGAGGGCGCTAAAGAAAAAGAAATCACCTGTAAAAGAGGAAATTGCAAAATAAATGCTAACAGATCTAGGCCCAAAGGCAAAAAAGAAGCTTCTGACCATCCTTAACTGCAGCTGGAAACGAGGAATAGTACCATAGGCAAGGAAAGACGCCATGCTGATTCCAATACTAAGAAAGACAAATATCGGACAGAACCAAATGACTACAGACAAATCAGTCTTCTCAGCTGTGTAGCAAAATTGATGGAGCGCATAATTAATACCCGACTAATGTGGTATCTGGAAGAGAAATATCTCTTAGCCCCACAGCAAGCAGGATTCAGAAAACACAGACCCACTGGAGATCAGGTCACGTATATAGCTCAGAAAATTGAGGACACCTCCCAAGAGAAAAAGCACACGCCGGTGGTTTGGGTGGGCTGAGAAAAAGCATTTGACAAAGTGTGGAAAGAGTAACTGACAATCAAAGCTGCAAAGAAGTGAAGTGTGTGGGAGAATTTACAAATGGATCAGCCACTACCTTGAGAATAGAACTCGCAGAGTACAACACAGAAATCATAATCTTCAACTCCAATGTCAAATTAGATATATTGTATGATTCTGAAACATGGAGAAAATCAATAACAACAACCAAAATGATACAGACGTTCGTAAATGGGTGCTTGCGCAGAGGAGAAGGAGTTGAGGTGGTAATGCAAGATCATTAATTTGGAACTGATGACAGAAACCAGAAAAGTGCTAGCGGAACAAAGGATAATAAGAATACGCTGGCGATGGACAGAACACACACTGACAGGACACATACTGACAGGACACACACTGACAGGACACACACTGACAGGACACACACTGACAGGACACACACTGACAGGACACACACTGAGGAAATATGTTAATAGTATTACAAGACAGTTCTTATTCTGGAATCCCCAAGGTTAGCGAAGTAGAGGGAGACACAGAGAAAAAAAGCGGAGACAGAGATGACGGAGACGAAGAAGACATGGACAGACCTTGAACAGATGCCACGGGACAAGAAGACTTGGCATACGTTTGTTGTAAGGCCTATGCTCCTTGGAAAGCTGAAAGGTGATGAATGAATGAGAACCAGTTGTTCCAGAACAAAAACTCATGAAGTACTAATAGAAGGAAACAAAGAAATAAGAATAATAGGCAAGAGGAAATTGACAAGTTGGTAGGAGAGGCAGATAGATGTAGTCAAAGGAAATAAAAAGGTCACGTGCAAAGAAGCTAAGAGGGAGACTGTTCTCTGAACACTTGGGAAGAGAAGAAGAGACATAATGAAGGATATCAAGAAGATATGGACAGACCTTAAACTGATGGCACGGGACAGGACGTTTTGGCTTAAGTTTGATGAAGGCATGTGTTCCTTTAACAGCTCGTAAGCAATCCACATCCAATAAGGTGACCGGCTGAAACGACACGGTTTACGCACATTGATCTTAGATTAACATACCATTAGGTCATCATGGTCTAATATCCTTCTTCGTCTACTTCGCTAAATAAGCAAAATGCCGTTATGTTTGAAAGAAAGAAAGAAAGAAAGAAAGAGAAAGGAATGTGACAATGTATAAAACGTAATGACAATGTAGTGACAATGTAAGAAACGTAATGACAATGTATAAAACGTAGTGACAATGTATAAAACGTAATGACAATGTATAAAACGTAATGACAATGTATAAAACGTAATGACAATGTATAAAACGTAAAATGCTGCTTTCTATAAACTGTTTTTAAAATACAGAAGCAGACGACGAAATGAAAATAGGAAAACTTACAGAAGAGAAAATGAACAGCTTTGAAAATTGTATGACACCTTAAAATAGACAAGAGATTAAAAGAAAATCAAAGCAGCAATTTAAATTCAGATCAGGCGTATTAATCTCGCGTGAAAATAGTAAAAGGAGGTTCAGAGATGACGGTTTAGCCCTACCATCATCATTAATGCAAAAATGGAAATCTAATGTTCCACGAAACTTATAAAAATTTCTCACGAGAGTAACGTTTTCGATAACTCCCCAAACCAACCGGAAAACAGGGAAGCAGCAACAAAGCATAATGTCCTATGAAATGGAAGTAATGTTAAAGAATAACCTAAGAAATAAGTGAGCATGAATAAATGGAGCAACATATAATCCTATGGTTTCTGTAACGAAACGTGCTTAGGAGCAAAATTCTGCTTCAATATTTTTAATTGGGTGGGGGCGAAAAAAGCGGAGAAAAATAAAAGAGTGAACAATTTCAAGCTTATTGGGCATATTTCTTCACACCAGAAATGACAGCCTGCGATACTTATTGACATTGAACGATGGAATAGAAAGAGGAATATAATTTGTTAAGATGTTAAAGCAGTACCAACTGGCATCTGCTTATTAGGCGACCTACTGTAAATTATCAACTTCGGTATAATATTTGTGTGTGTGCTACTGCTGCTGTTATTATATTCTTGCTTCTGTATATTTTAATATAATGTAGCCTAGTGCTTTAATTCTTAGAGGTTTATAATTTCTTCTAGAAAATAATTATTCGTCCATTATTTTACGACGGACTCCGGACACGTCTGTAGATTTTCTATTCATTTTAACGCAACTATAGGTCAAATAATGCCTGAAATAATATGAAGAAATAAATCTTTCTCTATGCCCTCTCTACGTTTTGTGACAGGAGGGCTCTTGATTTTGTTAGACGTCACACACACTTACGTTAAATCAAAGTGTTGCACTTACGAAGCGTCTATAGCACGTTTCACTAGCTTTGCCCTCAAACAAATGTAATTATCTGATTAAACGTCCAACGTATTAATGCCATATTTTGCATACGATGTTATATTGGGTTAGACCCAACAAATATATACTATATATCTGTGCATCTTGTCTAGTTCCCATAGACGAATGAAATCCTTTGATCTTTGTCGGCATACTAATTATTGTGTATCGATGAAAGAAATTTTACCACTGTTGTCACAGATTCTGTGAATTGATTAGGCAAAGGCGTGTCTACTATTACAATAATGTGGCCATCACGTTTGCATATGAATACCTGTTGAAGATGATTTCTTAAATGATCTGCATGCGAGATACTCGTGACATTGTTTGTCATTGACATTTAATGCGCTACCAAACTGGACCTTCATTAATCTAATTATTTCAATAGTGTTAAGGTCCTATTTTAATCAAGGGGAACTAAACGTTAATATACCTGTAAGTACAGGTCAGATTTTTGTTATCTCCCTTTAGTAGCTGCTAGTTTGTTTAAAAAAATATTTGATCGAGAATTTTCTCGAATATTCTAGATGAGTTCAGCTCTCGTCTCTCGGGGTTAGCCGCGCATGCGTTATTGTCTGGGCTGGACGGAGATACGGTAATCCCGTGACAGTACGTTTCTGGGCGTTTTGCCGGGAAGGTGTTCAGCCATGTTTTTTTGACTGTGTGTACGGGGAGATATTTTTGTGTGATAGAAATGTTGGAGACTCCCTGATATATTTCTAAAGCCAAGGATATGATGGCTTCTACTTATACTGCAATGTATCTTGTTTATTATATTGCCAGAGAAGATAAAGAGAATATTTACATCTCTTCGAAGCCAGAAACTTATACGGCTTATTTTGCCAAAGAAGGTAGAGAGAATATTGACATTACTTCAAAGCCGGGAAAAGGCTTTTATAGATATATATGTGCCAGTTAGGCTATATACGGATTGTCGCATAGAGATTATGATCAATAAATTTTCTATATTCTCTTCTTTTTTTCCACCCGTGTCCTCTATTTTATTATCACTCTTTATCCTTTTCCTGTGTTTTTCGCATTCGTACGTTTGCGACTATAAACATTACTATTTTCCCATTCAAACTTTCGCCTGGTTTCGGTTTCTCATTTAGAAACACAGTAGATTACCTAACGTGTCAGTCCCTTGCACGAGATGGTTTTAGGTGGGATTTCAGTCTATCAGACATGATGAGCAGACAAATTGTCTACATTTGCAGCTGTCACGAGAGTTTTCGTCAGGCTAGCTTCCGGCGAAGTGTGAAATTGCCCTCTGCAGTGGAGACGGGTCGTCTGACATTCGCATCTGACATGAGCGCTCACTGTCCGATAGTTAGACGGAGGTGTGAATCGCGCCAGCCATGCTCGATCAGAGCAGACAGAGTGTCTGGCATTTCGCCTCTGACACGCGCGCTCACGGTCAGATAGTTAGACGGAGGTGTGAAGACGCACGTTTGGCAGTTATGAGCAGCGTCTAAGCAGACGTAGGTGTTAAGACGGAAAGGGGAAATTATTTCGTTTTGCGAAATAAGTTGGGACCCCTTTGTCTGGTTTAAGATATTAACCAGAGTTTGAAACTTGATTTCACTCATTCTCCATTTGCAGTAGACGTGGTCACTTCGTTCTAGATACCTAAACTTATAAGTGAACCTCTTAGTTTCGTTGTGATACCGTAGTTCTGTGTTGATGTAAATATTATATTAAGTATCTAATAATTTGTGAGTAATTAAGTGTTAAATCGCCTATGTTTCACTAGTTCTTTTGTGCAGAGTGAATTAAAAATAAGTCTGTTATATTCTCTAGTCGACGAGTTACAGTGGTAAAACAGAATAAATTATAATTTCTAGCTTAAAATCATGTAGCTATAATGAATTTAATTTAACTGCTAAATAATCAGACGAGAATAATTTTTCTAAACTAACTTATAAATGCTAGATGCCTCATGAGTGTTGACGGAATACGTATGTATTCCTAATTCATGATGATTGATTTTTATATATAACTTATTTCACGGGAAAGTTTAAACGTCAAGTCAAGCTATACGCTTGCAGTTCAAAATGTAAGTTATATTGAGTACATAATATGTAAAATATTTCATATGTGTTTTTTTCTTTATTCAGTGAATACTGGGGTAACCCAACTTTGCCGGCGTTTAGTACAGAGACAAACCTGGGAGAAACATAAACATTTTATATCTTTAACCACGTGGGTTTTTCAAGTAACACCTGTCCGACAGGGCGTGTGCCTTCAGAGATAGATAGAATGCCAAACCCACTAACGGGTTCTTTTTAAAGAATAAATGCTTATACTGGGCCTTTGAGCCAGATCATATTTCTTCACAAACTCTAATTTACATGCTGCCTTGTGGCGAGAATAATTGCTGAAGAAAGTAAAAATAAACATTAACTTTTCCGACATTGTTGACAAAGTGTGTGGTGAACCAAGACTATTTGTTGAGAGAAGTTGTCCACCGGTCATCTTCCTAATTCAGGGAAACCTCGGGTTCTGACACTGTGTGCCTGCTGAAACCCTAACTCTTACCTCGTGAATAAGTGACATTAACTTAAATCTGTAAAGAAAGAACGATCGCCTGAAGAGGACGCTCCCCGGACACGTTGAATAAAACCAATATCTGCAGAGCTGGGTATCCGCTTCATCCACAGATAGACAGATTAAACGAAGTGTACACTAAGGCTTGCGCCAGACGGCGAACAACAGCACGATTGTAGGTAAGGTTGTGTGAGTCAGGGCCCTGATGAAAGAACCGAGTGAAAGTAGACTGAAGGATGTTCTTCGTTTGATTCACTCACTTTGTAACTTTCCTTATGAAAGATTTTGTTGCTAAACTATATTTTTCCTTAGAATGTTGATGAAGAGACATGGGTGTGCAGAGACGCGAATGTGTTTAGGCTCATATGTAGTTGTACAAACACCCAGTCACACTCGTACTACAGTCAATGAAAGTTGGAACTACTTGTGATGGTTCATACATTTATTGACAGGACTAACATGTAGAATTACACAGGAACAGTCAATGTAAACAAGTTCATGTACATCATGTCAATGGAAATTGCTGGGTACATATCAGTCATTCTGGCTGGTGAACATTCATATATGTATGCATGTCAATAGTGTTATGTTCTTTTCATGTACTGTTCATAATGCCGCTTTTGGTATCTCTGACTGAACGCGTCAGATACCTTCATAACTCCGTCATACAAAAGACGAGCCCTTCACTCAAGTAATCCTATTACTAGGGCCGTCGTTCAACTTGGCATAACACGCCAGTTACTTCTTTTTATGCTGTAGAATAGTGGCCATTCCACCGGCCTAAATATGATGTCAGTTGTGTACTCTTCATCAGCAGGTTGCATAAACTCTGCTATCAAGTTTATATAAATCTACCAGCATATACATATATATCTCTTCGTCACTGGACTTCTGTTCGTTTAAAGACAAATAGTCTTACATAGCTATCTTGAGCACAATGTATAAGTTCTGCATACAGGATCGGTGAGCTGTCCTCACAGAAGGTACTTCTTTAACAAATTCTGCCACCGAAAGCATAGTAATGAAAAAGGTCGGTGTTACCTTGCAACGAATCCTCAGAACATAATAACCACACTGTCGTCCTTCCTGACGCACAGAGAATCAATGGGGAAAACTGACAACGCAGTCACTTCGAAGATTTTCCTCCCCGAAAATACAATGGACATACACGTCCTCAGAAGCCAGGACTTCACAACTCAACAAGACGGAAGTCTAATTTCGCGCTCTCCACTGCGCATCGCATATAGCCCAGAACTGTATTACCTTTGACCCAAAAGGTCAAACACAATGAATGAACAAACAAGGGAGATAACCCCTAATCAACCTGACACAGCAAAGTCAAGACATAGTTACTAAACTTTGACCAGGGTGAAAAACCTACAACTAATAGATCGATGTTTGAAACTCCATCAAAAATGACCGCAACATATTACTGCACCGCCCCTGTAAAAAAAATGAGACATTTTTTTCTTCTTAAATATATCCATGAGCAAGATAGCACCAGCATCAATTATATGCTCATGAAAGAATGAACCTAATATCAGGTACAATAGACGCATAAATAAAGCGTCTGGAGAGAGTAAAATCATCCCCCATCATAAAAGAAAATATTTCCTCTAAGCCAAACAAACTCAGGGGGTACCATTAAAGAAACCTAAGTTGCTGGCAATACCAATCATAGATATCAAAAATTGTCAAATACTATCATTACAACAATATACAAATATCATGCAATACAATACTATAACATCAACATATCTAATGGATATATATCATGGATGGACATAACCAAATTTGTTAAAGTCATATACATCATCCAACTAGAGACACAGTTGTGTTAATATATATTTTAATATCAAGAACAGACATAAGTCTGGAAGTGTATCAGGAGATCTAGGACATAAAATTTAAAAGGAATCATGTGGGCATCTAGACAATACGTCTGCCATCACATTATCCGAATCACGGATAGCTCCCACCGTAAAATAGAAAGGTTGAAGAGCAATAGCATAACGAGTAGATCTCGAGCTCTTTAAATCCTTACTTTGCATAGCTGTAAGAGCTTTTTGGTCGGTTTCCATAATGAAATGCGCGCCCAGAAGGAATCTTTGTAGCTTAAGAATGGACCAAACCATGGCCAACAATTCACGGTCTAAAACCGAGTAATTCCTTTCTGCCGCATTCAGCTTCCTAGAAATATACATTACAGGATGCAGAGTTCCTGAATACTCCTGCATTAGGACCGCTCCAATCCCAGTGGAAGAGGCATCACTACGAAGGACAAAAGTCTTATCAATCGTTGGAAGTCTTAAGATAGGATGAGATGAGAATAAATTCTTAACCTGATCCAATGACGATTGGCATTCTTGGGACCAACGCACCATATTAGGAGAACCTTTCTTCAACAACGTTGAAAGTGGTGCCATAATGGAGGATAGATTATCAATGAATCTTCCATATAATTTTATTAATCCCAAGAGACTACGTACTTGCTTTTTTGTCTTCAGAACCGAGATATTTAATATCTTCGAAATGTTTTGGTCCTCTGTCTTCAACAGACCATGACCAACCTGATGACCTAGGAAAGAGATTTCACTAAACCCGACAAAGGCTTTAGAGGGTTTTGCTGTTAACTTATGCTCGCGTAGAGTAGATAGTAACTCGTTTAAACCCGAATAGTGTTCTTACCAAGTATCACTAAACAGACAGATGTCGTCCAAATATGCGATGACATCTGTACGATACGATAGAATTCGTCGCATCATGCGCACGAAAGTTGCTGGGGCGTTCATAAGCCCGAAAGGCATAAAATTCCACTGAAATAAACCCCTAGGTATCGAAAAAGCAGTGAGAGGTTTGGCGTGTTCCGTCAGTGGGACTTGCCAATAACCTTTCGACAAGTCTAGTTTAGTAAAGAATTTAGCTTTAGAAAGTCTAATAAGTAGATCATCTAATAAAGGCATAGGTGTTGCGTGATAAATTCTCGCAACATCGTTTTATTTCAATATCTGTTTTATAACGCAAGGGCAACAACTGCTTGAAATTTATAGTCACTTTTCTCGGTAAGCATTTGTCTTCTCGCGTTAGTATCGAATGCAGTTAACTTTTGAGCTGTGGTCATTTTTGCGCTGGACTGCGCATGACTTGTCTTGTTGTTTGGTCAATCGGTTTCCGCCCACCACTAGTGGGAGTGAGCGATTTGGAATGGCGAAAGAGATGCCTCGTTGAAGAGGGGATCTCCGCTATTTTTGTTCTGTCAGGGATGTGTAGTCCTCTTATGGATATTTCGTTTAGTCGAGATAATACCTCTAGTGTTTTCCCACATGTCGGGAGACGTGATATTTCTGTGTATTTCATGAAAGCAAGGTAAATTAACATTTTCATTAACTCTATCGATTTTGGGTCGTGAGCGATTTCGATTCATAGCCTGTCTCCGAAAGTCGTCGTCACGAGATGTTCTTTCCCAGCTCACATGTCGCTGCATTGTACTGCATCGGTTGATGCAGGTACCAAGGACCATTACTGGACATTATTTATACTTCGGCAGACGTGTCTGTCTTGCTGAAGTCAAACTAAGGAGAGTGAACTGATCTCATACATCTGGTTATCTCCTGGCTGTTATAGAAAAGGATGGAGTTGTTCATCTGACTACATTTACAGCACTTTGAAATATAACATGCATCTGACTCATCATTGTAATGCTGTCTACCGTTTATTGCTGTATTGAATGTTGCTGTGATAATGACTGTTTGATGTGCCTACACATTTGCGTAACCATTTTGTCACTGTGGCGTCCACAATAAATAATGAAGAAAAACGTCAACGGCTGTTTCAAGACTCATTGACTTTATACGTCGTGAGTTTACTGACGTCCTATGTGGATTGCCCTGTTATTGTTGCATGAACATTGTTTTGACTGAACACATCTACACACTACACAAAACCAGACATGCGGATGCCATCCATCATCATATGGCATCACGCATCATTTGGTGGCCAGTATGGGGAAATAGACTTCTTATTGCATGGAAAGGTCCGTATGCAATAGTCTCTCGGATTTCCGATGTTGACTATGTGGTCGATATTGATGGAAAGCATAAAACTTTCCACATAAACATGCTTTCGGAATTTCACGAACGTCCGGACTATTTGCTGCCTATTTTCCAGGCAACGGATGATGCTCCTGCACCTCACGGTCATTATTCATCCCTGTCTGTCATTCAGGATGAGGAAGCTACCTTCTCTGATGTCAACCTTCCCCTTCCAGTGGTTCCATTACATTCTACGGAATCTTGGAAAAACGTTTCTGTTTCTCCTAATCTTTCTGGTGACGAACATCGACAAGTCTCGTCGATGTTACAAACATTTCAGGATGTTCTCACTGACATTCCTGGACACACAGATGTCATAGAACATGACATAATTCTTACCGACAATAATCCAATTAGGGTTAGGCCGTATCCTATTCCTATACACTTTCAGTCGCAAGTGGAAAAGGAATTGGATGAAATGATTCAATTAAATATAATTGAACCATCGACTTCACCATATTCTTCTTCCATGGTTATTGTCCGGAAGAAGGATAAGAACATACGAATTTGCGTTGATTATCGCAAATTGAATCAGGTCACAAAATTCGACGCTGAACCGATGCCTTTGTTAGAAGATCTACTGATTAGACTTTCTAATTCTAGATTCTTCACTAAACTTGACTTGTCTAAAGGTTATTGGCAAGTGCCTTTAGCAGAGCATGCCAAACCTCTTACTGCTTTTTCTACACCTAGGGGTCTATTTCAATGGAATGTTATGCCTTTTGGTCTCATGAACGCCCCTGCCACTTTCGTTCGCATGATGCGTCGAATTCTGTCACATCGTTCGGATGTCATCGCATACTTAGATGACATCTGTCTCTTCAGTGATACCTGGGAAGATCACTATTTAGGGCTATATGACTTACTGTCCACTCTACGTGAGAATAATTTGACAGCAAAACCTTCTAAAGCTTTTGTTGGTTTTGGTGAAATCTCTTTCCTGGGTCATCGTGTTGGTCATGGTCTCTTGAAGACAGAAGACCACAATACTTCCAAAATACTGAACATCTCTGTTCCTAAAACGAAGAAACAAGTTAGGAGTCTCTTAGGTTTAATTCAATTTTATGGGAGATTTATTCCAAATTTATCTTCGATCATGGCACCTCTCTCAACATTGTTGAAGAAAGGTTCGCCTAATCTGGTCCGTTGGTCTGAAGAATGCCAATCTTCACTAGACCAAATCAAGAATATATTTTCTTCTCCTCCCATCTTAAGATTACCTACTCTTGATAGGACTTTTGTTCTTCGGAGTGATGCTTCATCCACTGGGATTGGAGCAGCACTGATGCAAGAATATGCAAATACTCTGCATCCTGTTATGTACATTTCTAGAAAACTAAATGCGGCAGAGAGGAACTACTCGGTTTTAGACCGTGAGTTGTTAGCGATGGTTTGGTCAATTCTAAAGCTACAAAGATTCCTCCTGGGCGCACATTTCATTCTAGAGACTGATCAGAAAGCTCTTACAGCTATTCAGACTAAGAATTTGAAGAGTTCGAGATCCACTCGATATGCTATAGCTCTTCAACCTTTTCACTTCACGGTACGAGCTATCCGTGGTGCGGATAATGTGATGGCTGACATTTTGTCTAGATGCCCACATGACTCCAACTAATACTTCTGTCCTATATTTCTATATATTACAGAGTCATAACACACCTATATTTCTACAATAGATTAGCACATCTGTACTTACTCTATATGTACACACTATCGTGCTTTGTTGTCATCTTCTTCTGTTCGTTTTTTTAAAATGATAGAGGAGGACTGAGTAGTTAATATAAGGGCCGTTAGTTTACTAAACAGCCACAATTATTAATAATGTATTGTACCTGATGAAGCATATTAGTTATTAATTAGCATTATATTGCTTGTACTTTCTCAGAATGTCATTGTTGAGCTGAGGACTTACCTTACGAGTTCTAGATTGTGTACTTACCCTCGGAATACCAGAGCATATGTCCTGGATCGTCATGTAGTTTAACTTTACTATGTACTTATGTCATTACATGTCAAAGAATGTACTATTTAAATTTTCCTATCAGATTTGTACATCCATTTTTAAAGACAATATTAGAGTATGCTGTTTAATGATGATTATAGTAACTTGCATACGTATATTGTGTTTACATGCTAACGTGATGTGTGTTGGTGACACCTCCCCGATGTGAATATTTTTTGAGACATATTTATTTTTCTGTTGAGGTATATCCTCACCAGACACTCTATAATTAGCCTATTGTTTGGCAATTTAGTTAATTATCAGCGCATAATTCGTGCGTTTTGAGCCGCTTATCGCTTGCTCTTTGATATTGAAAAAAAAATATGTTCCACATTTTTTTTTATCGGGAGGAGGTGGTGATATGTTGCGTGATAAATTCTCGCAACATCGTTTTATTTCAATATCTGTTTTATAACGCAAGGGCAACAACTGCTTGAAATTTATAGTCACTTTTCTCGGTAAGCATTTGTCTTCTCGCGTTAGTATCGAATGCAGTTAACTTTTGAGCTGTGGTTATTTTTGCGCTGGACTGCGCATGACTTGTCTTGTTGTTTGGTCGATCGGTTTCCGCCCACCACTAGTGGGAGTGAGCGATTTGGAATGGCGAAAGAGATGCCTCGTTGAAGAGGGGATCTCCGCTATTTTTTGTTCTGTCAGGGATGTGTAGTCCTCTTATGGATATTTCGTTTAGTCGAGATAATACCTCTAGTGTTTTCCCACATGTCGGGAGGCGTGATATTTCTGTGTATTTCATGAAAGCAAGGTAAATTAACATTTTCATTAACTCTATCGATTTTGGGTCGTGAGCGATTTCGATTCATAGCCTGTCTCCGAAAGTCGTCGTCACGAGATGTTCTTTCCCAGCTCACATGTCGCTGCATTGTACTGCATCGGTTGATGCAGGTACCAAGGACCATTACTTGCTACTTTGTTAAATGAACTAGGTTTAGAAAACCTTTATTATCTAGAGGATATTCTTGAGGACATTATTTATACTTCGGCAGACGTGTCTGTCTTGCTGAAGTCAAACTAAGGAGAGTGAACTGATCTCATACATCTGGTTATCTCCTGGCTGTTATAGAAAAGGATGGAGTTGTTCATCTGACTACATTTACAGCACTTTGAAATATAACATGCATCTGACTCATCATTGTAATGCTGTCTACCGTTTATTGCTGTATTGAATGTTGCTGTGATAATGACTGTTTGATGTGCCTACACATTTGCGTAACCATTTTGTCACTGTGGCGTCCACAATAAATAATGAAGAAAAACGTCAACGGCTGTTTCAAGACTCATTGACTTTATACGTCGTGAGTTTACTGACGTCCTATGTGGATTGCCCTGTTATTGTTGCATGAACATTGTTTTGACTGAACACATCTACACACTACACAAAACCAGACATGCGGATGCCATCCATCATCATATGGCATCACGCATCAATAGGTTCAGCATCGAACTTCGTAACTTGATTTAATTTGCGATAATCAACGCAAAGACGTATGTTATTGTCTTTCTTTCGAACAATAACCATCGACGAAGAATAAGCTGAAGTGAATGGTTCAATTATTTTCAATTGAATCATTTCATCCAATTCTTTGTCGACTTGTGCTTGAAAATGAATAGGTATTGGGTATGGTCTTACTCTGATCGGATTACGATCAGTAAGTATGATGTCATGTTCTATGACATCTGTGTGCCCAGGAATGCCGGTAAGGACATCCTGATATGATTGTAGCGTAGAGGATACTTGACGTTGCTCCTCAAAAGACAAGTTCGAAGAGACGGTAACGTTTTTCCATGATTCCGTAGAATTAAGTGGAACAACGGGAAGAGGTAAGTTAACGTCAGAAAAAATAGTTTCCTCATCCTGTATAACAGACAGGGATGAGATATGACCATGTTGGACTCGAGAATCGTCCGTCGCCTGGAAAATAGGCTGTAAATAGTCTGGTTGTTCAATAAATTCAGTAAGCATATTTATATGGAAGGTTTTATGCCTTCCATCCACATCGACAATATAGTCGACATCCGAAATTTTAGAGACTATAGTGTATGGACCTTTCCAAGAAATGAGAAGTCTGTTTTCCCTCGAGGGAAGTAAGACAAACGCTTTGTCTCCAGGACAAAGTTGACGTAGGCGTCTTTTCTTATTAGCGAATCGCCTAGCCTTTTCTTTAGCGAATTCTGATGATGAAGTAGCTAACCTGCATGATTCGATAATTTTCTCCCTAAGAGCAATAACATACTCATATGATGATTGTGTATCATCGTCAATATTATCGGCAGTGGTCAGATCGTGTAGCAAGGACATAGGACCGCGCGGTTGCGCGCCAAAGACAAGTTCAAAAGGAGAAAATCCTCTTTGCTCGTTGGGAACCTCTCTATAAGCAAAGAGAGCTGCAGGTAGGACCCTGTCCCAATCATCAGGATGATCCTCCGTTATCTTGCCTAGTAAGTTCTTTAGTGTCCTATTAAGACGTTCAACCAATCCACTGGACATTAGATGATAAATACTACTGAGAGACCTCTTAATGTCCAGAGTAGCCATCACCTGAGACATAGTGTCCGATATCAATTGAGTGCCGTGGTCTGATAGTATTTCTCCGGGAAATCCCAGAAGAGAAAATATGAGCCAAAGAGCATCTGCGATATCGACAGTTGATATGCTTTTAAGAGGAATAGCCTCTGGCCAACGAGTGCACATGTCAACGCAAGTAAGGATAAATTGATGTACTCTGGCTGACTTAATCTTAAACGGGCCAATAATGTCTATTGCCGTTTTCTGAAACGGCCGAATAGGAATATCTGCGGCCTGAATAGGTGCAGCATGTCTTGGACCTCTGGACTTGACCTCTTGGCAAATTTTGCAAGACCGGCAATAAATTCGTATGTCTTTGTTCACGAATGGCCAAAAGAAAGACGCAAGGACTCTAGTCTTAGTTCTGGAAAAACCCATATGTCCAGCACACTGAGAATCGTGTGCATGTTGAAGAATTAAGGCTCTCATACACTTAGGCACAAGAATTTGCGAATGCATAGACTTGTCCGAGTGTTGTACCATTCGTACCAATATACCATTCTTCATAGTGATATACGATCTGTGATTCGTTTCCTGATTAGGATCACCTTTCTTTGCGAGAAGGAAGAATTTCTTTAAAGAAGGATCCTCTTCTTGTCGTTTAACAAACGTGTCATGCGAAATCACCAAGTGATCATCTTGGCTATCAACTCCATTACTATCATCAGATGAAGTTGGAGGGATAAGAGCTTGGGCTCTTGTTACCACTGCGTTGACCGTTTGGATATTTTGTTCCTCCCAACTAGAAATTTGTTGCGGGGTGCATTCCTTAACCCCATGAATACGACCAATTATAAGATCCGAAATAGGATTAGGAAGAAGACACGCGTGGACATCTCCTGTAAAGAAAGGAGTGTCAATGCTAATGATAGCAGTAGGATATTTTTCCATGGTACCACCAAACGTAACACATTTGACCACCTTTCCCGAGTAACAGCGAGGATCTATCAGAGACTACCTAACCCCGACAGTAGTGCAACCAGAATCAAAAAGCACTGAGACTAGCCTATCATTTACTAGACCTTTATGCAAGATAAGAGATCCTCTCCCATCATGCGCAACTGTAGCAGGAAGAGCGGGAAGAGGGTGACCACAGATTAAGGTAGATACAGACGATGGCTCGAACAATGTTGAGCATTGGGGGCATTCAGTTGCTCTCCCAAAATCGAAAGCACAACCCGTGATAGCATTAGAGTTCCCACTATCATTTCCTTGATTACAGGCTCCATTAAACTCTTGTTGTGCAGAGTTTGCCTGTTGGAAAGCTTTCCTTTTGTTATATCTAGGTCTACCGCGATTATCATTTCCCCTGTAATTGTTATCATATTGTCTATTGTAATTATCATTCCGGTTTGAATCCCGGTTTGTATATTCACCATCGTCATATTCTTGACGTCGAGAATGGTTATCCCGAGCAGAAAAGCTTGGGTAGTTTTTATTGTGATAACCTTTGCGAAAGTGTCTAAGATTATTACCACCAAAATTACGAGAACTCCCATCTCGTCTCCAGTTCTTAGAAGAAGAACCATCATATGTTGGATTACTCTGCTTGTGAGTGTAATTCTGATTACTTTTCCTATTCCAGTTTTGTTGGGCACCCTGAAATTTCTTATTGAAATTAAGGCCATACGGTGCTGCCGAAGCAACTGGCAACCCTTCTTTCACTTTAGAATTGCTAACTGTAGCATGGGGATGCGCGGTGGCATACTGATAACAGTATTCCTCCATGTCTTTTAAGTTTTTAGGCTTACGCTCGTGAAGAAATGCAAGGAAAGAATCATTAACAGATGACAAAACTTTGTCTCTAAGTAATAAGTCCATTAGACCTTCATATGTTTTCTCAGTCTGAGACAACTCAACCCATCGTGTAAATGTACGACGTATCTTTGTAACAAAATCAGAGAAATCTACTCCATTTTCTGGCAACATTGTCCTAAAACGAAGACGATAATCTTCTTCTTTTAGTTGATATTTTTTTTAGCAATGCTGCTCTGACAACATCATTATTAGTTCTATTATGCTCTTCTATTGTCATAAGAGTAGTCACAGTTTCACCTGTAAAAAATTCCATCAGTTGTTCAACATAGTTTTCCTTTTTTATCTTATGCGTACCACATAAAAATTCGAATCTATCAAGATAATCAGTTATATCGTCCTTTAAAGGATTGAAATGAGGCAATTTGATCTTAATAGACCTCTCCTTTGTTGTATCCGAAGTTACTTGATGAGCACCCATATTTGTTACTTTCAATTTCTCCATATCCAAAGTCGCGAGTCTTTCCTCATGTTCCATTTTTTGTTTCCTTTCTTCGGCTTCCCTATCCAATCTTCTATTTTCCGCCTCTGCTTGAAATTTTCTTTCCTCAGCAGCAGCTTGAAGTTTTCTTTCTTCTGCAGCAGCTTGAAGTTTTCTGTCTTCTGCAGCAGCTTGAAATTTTCTTTCCTCTGCTTGAAGTTTTCTTTCTTCTGCAGCAGCTTGAAGTTTTCTTTCTTCTGCAGCATTTTTTTGTTTTTCCATTTCCATCTGGAATTTTCTTTCATCAGCTTGCATTTGCAACCTTAAATTCTCAGCATCTATCTTCTTTTGTTCAACTTCTGCTTTCAATTTATTTTCCTCTTTTTGTCTCTTTTCTTCTGACTTCAATGCTATGGCGTATTGAGCAGTTGCAAATTCTTCTAACTTGTCACCTGTCTTCCCAAGGACTTTCCCTTGTTCAATGAAGAAGTCTAGTGTAGACATTCTATCTGATGAGATCAGTAACCTGAAAAATTAATTAAATTATCTTATCCCACTTTAATGGGAGACAAGTCTTCAATGTTAGACTTGTATATTCAGTTCAGTTTATTTCACTCTCTTTGAGAGTCAAGTCTTAATCAAAGACCTTGTATGGTTACCTTATTTCATTATAATAATTTTCTATCAATACTCCCAATATGAATAGTGTATCATATTAATAACGACAATAATAATACATGACCAAGTATATGTATGTAGAATGTGTATGACAATAATAAATACAAAGACAAGGATACAGAACAACAACCGAAAACGTTCGCAGAAGTCAAATAAACAATACAGCGAAACTAAGGAAAATGTTACAAAAATGTGTAAAGATGACTGCGAAAAGTAAACAAGACAAATGGAACACTGTTATAAACAAAAATGTGTAAAGAAAAAAACGGAAGGAAGGAGAGAAGAACAGATACAAACAAAACAAATCGAAAATCAAAGATTGGAAAAATAACGAAAACAACACTAACTCATGTCGTCACAGCTAAACGTAAATAGCAACAATTGTCGCTAGCAAATCCCAATTAAGGAAATTTGCAGTCCCTACAAAAAACGCTTTCAATAGATAACCTCTATTACGTGGTATTTATCTAAAGGAGTCACCTTACCCAACCAGCCCGCTGAAAACGACAAAAAATACACCACAATATTACAAATAACAATGCATATAATAGAATGTGTTGCAAACAAATTTTAGTTACAAAATACAATATAGTAACTCTCTTGTTCTTTGTCAACACTGTAGTATAATGTCAAGCGCGCAATAATTGTTCGATCCACAATAACATGTAGTGGTCTCCAGGAACATAATGTCACTATGACCTTCTCGATGAATAGTTGAGACTTGACCAAAAGTTCGTAGACGGTACTGTTACAAAAAAAATTTGACCTCGAACTATGTGAATTGAATGTACAGATGTTGAAAAGGCTGTTGCCTGAAACGGTAAAAAACCAGCGGTACTGTTTACAAAAGGACTTGACTTGTGTGCAGCTGTAACGTGTAAACAACCAGCGGTACTGTTTACAAAACGAATCGACTTGTGTGCAGCTGTGGTCCACGTAGCAATATCCCATAGATGCTAACACTGTTTATGTGGGTCAACAGTCAATGACCTAATTCTGCTGTCCTGTGTAGCCAAAACTTGAAAATGTAGAGTACTACCGATGTGTGTTATCTATAGCTGTCAACCTTGATCGTTCCAATCTGTAGCATCAACCAAACTGAAGCAGTAAAGCCCACGGACTTGGCCTACCAGAAATGTTACTTGATTTTTCTTGCTCCTTAGCTGGTTTGTTTCTGCGTGTTGCAGATGTTGATGTAGAGACATGGGTGTGCAGTGACGCGAATGTGTTTAGGCTCATATGTAGTTGTACAAACACCCAGTCACACTCGTACTACAGTCAATGAAGGTTGGAACTACTTGTGATGGTTCATACATTTATTGACAGGACTAACATGTAGAATCACACAGGAACAGTCAATGTAAACAAGTTCATGTACATCATGTCAATGGAAATCGCTGGGTACATATCAGTCATTCTGGCTGGTGAACATTCATATATGTATGCATGTCAATAGTGTTATGTTCTTTCCATGTACTGTTCATAATGCGGCTTTTGGTATCTCTGACTGAACGCGTCAGATACCTTCATAACTCCGTCATACAAAAGACGAGCCCTTCACTCAAGTAATCCTATTACTAGGGCCGTCGTTCAACTTGGCATAACACGCCAGTTACTTCTTTTTATGCTGTAGAATAATGGCCATTCCACCGGCCTAAATATGACGTCAGTTGTGTACTCTTCATCAGCAGGTTGCATAAACTCTGCTATCAAGTTTATATAAATCTACCAGCATATACATATATATCTCTTCGTCACTGGACTTCTGTTCGTTTAAAGACAAATAGTCTTACATAGCTATCTTGAGCACAATGTATAAGTTCTGCATACAGGATCGGTGAGCTGTCCTCACAGAAGGTACTTCTTTAACAAATTCTGCCACCGAAAGCATAGTAATGAAAAAGGTCGGTGTTACCTTGCAACGAATCCTCAGAACATAATAACAACACTGTCGTCCTTCCTGACGCACAGAGAATCAATGGGGAAAACTGACAACGCAGTCACTTCGAAAATTTTCCTCCCCGAAACTACAATGGACATACACGTCCTCAGAAGCCAGGACTTCACAACTCAACAAGACGGAAGTCTAATTTCGCGCTCTCCACTGCGCATCGCATATAGCCCAGAACTGTATTACCTTTGCCCCAAAAGGTCAAACACAGTGAATGAACAAACAAGGGAGATAACCCCTAATCAACCTGACACAGCAAGGTCAAGACATAGTTACTAAACTTTGACCAGGATGAAAAACCTACAACCAATAGATCGATGTTTGAAACTCCATCAAAATTGACCGCAACAGATGGGATTTTACATGATAATTAAAACTGCCCTTAAACTTAATCAGCGTGTTGGTCAGCTCGTTCTAGAATATCTATATAATCATCTGTTATAGTTTTCCCACGTCTGTACGTATAACTGTCGTCTTGTATGTGCGTGCACGTGAGTGGATAGAATATATATATATATATATATATATATATATATATATATATATATATATATATATATATATATATATATATATATATATATATATATATATATATATATATGTGTGTGTAATATACGAGGGACGGTCAAAAAGTAATGCCTCGTAATTTTTAATTTCATTAAATAGGCAAGAAAACAGATACAATTCACATTGAAATGTAGCCCCAAGTCTGAACTTCAAAAATTTATTTCTCAATGTAGTCTCCGTTATTTGTTACAGTTTTTTTTCCATCTTCTCACAAGGGCATGTATCCCCGCACGGTAAAAATATGAATCTATTTTCTTAAACCACCGGCGTACGGCGCGTTTAAGGGTCTCGGTGTCCTCAAAGTGATGTCCGCGACGATCTTCTTTCAGTGGTCCAAACAGATGGAAGTCAGAAGATGCAAGATCGGGACTATAAGGGGGATGTGGTAATAATGTCCAGCCAAATTCTGCAATCGCATCAATGGTGCGTTTAGCGGTGTGTAGCGTGGCATTATCGTGCAACAGTAGTGCAGTTCTCTGATCTTTTAATGGGTAAAGTCGCCGAAGACGACCTCTAAGCTTCTTCAAAGTTTCAGTGTAACGGTCTGCATTCACCGTGTTTCCCTGTTCCAAGAAGTCGAGAAGAATCACACCCTTCTCATCCCAAAACACGGAGGCCATAACTTTCCCTCCAGATGGTGAACTTTTGAACTTCTTTCTTGTCGGCGATGTTGTGTGATGCCATTCCATTGACTGCCTCTTGGATTCTGGTTCAAAAAATGAACCCAAGTCTCATCACCTGTCACAATATTCGATAAAAACTCTTCTCCTTCAGTTTTGTAACGATGTAGGAGGTTGATGACTATGGTTTTCCTTGTTTCTTTATGTCTGTCTGTCAACATTCTATGACATAACGTTGTTTTAACCGAACGTCTTTGGCAGCCATTTTAAAACTGTTACAGTGGTCCCACCTGTTACTGAAACAGGTTGGTAATGCTATACAATGCAGAAGAGTGTTTGAGGAATCCTGCTAAATTTACAAATTTGCACACCGATGCAGTATTTACATACATAAAAAATAGGAGGCATTACTTTTTGACCGTCCCTCGTATATATGTGTTTAGACTGTCTGACTCCTCTAAATCTGTCGTAGAAGATAGGTAAAAGAAAGAAGATTTCTCGATTTTCAGAGACAGCCTCTACCACAGTCTACCATCCCACTCGTGGAAATCTATTTCTACTATTATCTCTCACTGTAGCTATCACCCATTCTAATCTATTCGGAAGGGACCAACCCAAGTCTTAATTCCCCTATCAAAAAATCTACGACACGGATGTATTGAACTATTGTGATTTCCATAATGTGTTCTGAACTGTTACCTATTGACAGTGTATTTTGGTGATGTCCTCGTGACTGTGGAATAATAAACTGTGTATAACGTTCCTTAGAGTTGCAACATTTCCTGACTATTATATGTGCTTTTGGTGTGTGTGATTATTATTGACTTACTTTAGGACTACATGCATTCGCGTACATTGATGTCTATACACCCACACACCTGTCAGCCACCGGTAAGCCCGACGTATGCTGATCGTCTTCATCAGCGCACATAATAACATTTACATTCTTCCTGGAGCCATCCCTATCAATCCATCTTTCGACTTCAACAAATAGGTATCACCACTTTGCGGTTCATAAATATCATAATGGAACGTTGCTCCTCTACTGTGCTTGTAAATAACGGTAAGGTCATCTTTAAAGAAATTAAACTTCATCCGAATCATAATCAGATGTCTCTGAGAAATTGATAATCAATCTCGGCTGAATGAAGGACAAACCATCATCGTCCAATATTCCTCTTCCTCTTGTAACACATGGTTCTCACATTTCTTCCAATAATCCCTGGCTATATTGGAGATGGCGGCTTTTGTAAGTATTTCAACATCTTTTAATTTGAACGTTCTATTTTCTGTTGCTACCTGTTCCTTAATTTTAGCCCAGACTAATTCTATTGGGTTTAAGTGAGAATGGTAAGGAGGCAATCTTAAACATCTGGGACCATGTTCATGGACTGCCTTGTCTATGTGAAATATCTTTGTATGCTGTGTCTTTTTTACAATTCCAAGTAATTCAGGCTTCAGGGACATTTCGTTGAATGGAATGTTGTTTTTGGTCAGCCAAATCTTTATTACATTTTTAGTACTTGATGAATTAGGAACTTTATCTTCTGGTGCCACAACGTTGTGATATGAAGCATTGTCCATTATCAAACACGACGGTCTATCCAATGAAGGAAGTACATGATTCACAATCCAATCTTGAAATATCTTGCCATTCATCTCTGTATGATAATCCCTATTACACTAGTCAACAACCAAAATGTACCAGAAATGAAAATAGCTGATCTTAACTAATTTTGGTGTGCTGAAAACGAAAATGACATTAAAAAATATTGATTGGTTCTAGTTTTCAAGATATATGCTACTAGTTTATTTAATTACGGTCACTTTATATATATATGACACAACTATTGTGGGCGATTGCACAATTTTTTCTAATGACCAATAAAAATGTAACTAGAAGTTGATGATGCAATCCTACCTATGATTACATCACCTTTGTATATAAATATCTTATCTCTGATAAAATTTTGCCATTAGTTAGTGCATTTGTCCTTATCAAAAGTATCGTAGTTAGAAATGCCTAGGACATGTGTGAACAGTGCTAATAATTTCTGTTATATATGTGGTGAGGTGACATTTCTATCACAAAAACGAAATATAACTAAAGTGATTAAGAAGGTGTACAGTTTGTATTTTGGCTGCATAATAGGAGATCAAGATAAGAGCTGGGCGCCACACATATGCTGCAATACATGTGCAGCACATTTTAAACTGTGGTTGACTGGCAAAAGACAAGCTATGCCTTTTGCAGTCCCAATGATTTGGAGAGAGCCCACTGATCATCTCAACAAGTGTTACTTTTGCATGGTCCCTCCAATTGGGAAAGGCATATCAAAGAAGAAGAAATGGACTCTGAAATATCCAAACATCCCCTCTGCAATACGTCCGGTACTACATGGCGATGACCTACCAGTTCCCAAAGTGCCAGAATCATTTTCAGCTGCTTCCACTGATGAAGAAGAAGACATTGGTGGTCCTGAACCATCAACCTCAAGCGACCCAGATTTTGAGCAAACTACATCCACTAAACCACACTTAATAACCCAAGGTGAACTGAATGATCTTGTAAGAGATCTGAATTTACCGAAGAACAAGGCGGATCTTTTGGGTTCCAGATTGCAACAGTGGAATCTCCTGGCAGAAGATGTTACAATTTATGTGTATAGGAACCGCCAGAAGCCGCTTATTACATTCTTTTTTCAAAGAGGGTGACCGTTCTGCGTGCCACAACATTTCTGGTTTAATGGCAGCCCTCAAAATCAATTACATACCGGAAGAATGGAGGCTTTTCATTAATTCATCCAAGACAAGTCTTAAAGCTGTTTTGTTGAATAATGGAAATGTGTTACCGTCAATTCCAGTTGGTCACGCAGTTCATATGAAAGAAACTTATGAAAACATTAAGCAGCTTTTGAAGTGTATAAACTACGATCATCATCATTGGTCACTTTGCGGTGACTTAAAAGTGGTCGCTCTTTTGCTTGGACTACAGGGTGGATACACCAAGTACTGTTGCTTTCTCTGTGAGTGGGATAGCCGTGCACGAAGTGACCATTACATCAGAAGACATTGGCCAATCAGGCACTCATTGCAGCCTGGCAGTAAGAACGTTGAGAACCCAACACTTGTCGACACCAGCAAGATTTTGTTGCCACCCTTGCACATTAAGCTGGGTCTCATGAAAAACTTTGTCAGGGCAATGGAGAAAACAGATGAGGCTTTCAAATACCTCATCAGAAAATTTCCAAGACTGAGTGAAGCTAAAATAAGAGAGGGAGTATTTGTTGGTCCGCAAATTCGAAAACTTCTTCATGATGAAGTTTCTTTGCGTGTTGCATGGCAAGGAAAAAGCAGCATGGCTAGCATTTAAGTCAATGGTGGACAATTTTCTTGGAAACAACAGATCTGATAATTACAATGAAATTGTAGAAAATCTCCTTCTGAAGTATAAGAGTCTTGGCTGCAACATGTCTTTGAAAATTCATTTTCTGGATTCTCATCTGGATTTCTTTACGTCAAACTGTGGAGCGGTCAGTGATGAGCATGGTGAACGATTTCACCAGGACATTGCTGCTATGGAGACAAGGTATCAAGGCAATTAGAGCCCTTCCATGCTTGCTGATTACTGTTGGACTGTGACAAGAGACACCTCATCGATTGACTAAAAGAGAGCTCGAACAGCGACTGAATAATGACGGAATGGGTTCAAATGTGCCTTTTTAAAACATGATATGTGAACTTTAAATAATGTTATTTTTTCTATCATTTTATGTTGAAATATCAATTAATTGAGTATGTAACCACAATTTTTATAATGCTAAAGTAGAAAGACTAGCTGTTCACCCCAGAGAATTAAACAAGCATACATTATTTGCATTACTGTAATGTAAATTCATCATTTTTTTAAAAACCAGAGCCAATTGGTGAATTTCATTATGATATTTGAAATCAGCATGTCAAAATCAATAAGAAATGGTATATTTAATTTCTGGTACACAAAACTTTTGAAAATTTGTTGACTAGTGTTATCTGTGGATTTTGAAACAAATATGAGTTCAGTATTATTTAGAAGCCCATGATGGCTGCTTCCTGCATGTGCAATTATTAGGCGCTGTCCTTTGCTGCTTGGTGCTAGTCTCTTAGTTGTCCCATCAGATGATTGCCATTCTCGTTCATTACTGTGGTGCGCATTGATCCAAGTTTCATCTAAATACACAAAATCAAAACAATCTCTTCTCATTTCTCTGACCTCGCGTAAATATTTCCTTCTCATTGCAACTATATGAGGCTTCTCACAAATAAGGTTTCTACCACCAACATATTTTCTAAAAGTGAATCCCAAACTCCTAATAGTCCTCCATAGCGTAGATTGGGAAATATCAATGTCATTATTCTTTCTCTAAAACTAAAGTTATGAACTTTTCTAACGAGACCTTTAATATCATCCTGAACGGGGAAAAACTACAGAAAGTTGAAAGTTTCAATTATTTAGGCAGTAAAATGACTCAGGATGGTGACACAACAAGAGAAATTCATACTAGAATTGCTTTGGCAGCTAGCGCCTTCAATAGATTATCTAACATTTGGAAATTACGATCATTGAATATACATACCAAGCTTCGTCTGTTTAATTTAAATGTTATCTCAGTGTTAACATACGGCTATGAGAGTTGGAAAATAACAAAATCATTAGAGAACAAGCTGAATACATTCGAGAACAAATGTCTTAGAAAACTCATGAACATCAGTTGGAAAGAATTCAAGACTAATCGACAAATAAGAGAAGACTCTAGGCAGAAATATGTCTCCAACTATATAAGGAAAAGACGATGGTCATATATCGGTCATGTCCTACGAATGCAAAACAACAGAATACCATTGCAGGCACTCACTTGGGTTCCTGAGGGTAAGAGGAAAAAAGGAAGACCAAAAGAAACACTCAGAAGAACAATAATAAGAGAAGGAAGAACGTTGGGATTAAACAATGTGCAAGAGCTAAGAGGAGTGGCGTCACAACGTACAACCTGGAGAGCACTGGTTTCTGCCTTATGCGCCGTGTTTGGTGCTTAAAGAATTTATTATGATTATTATTATTATTATTCTTTCTTAACCAAATTTTCAATTTCCTTAAAGTCACTGCCTCATTATTGTGAAACATATTGCAAATTTCTCTGCGGATCAATTCTCTGTCAAAATTATCCACCACTCTTGGCCTAATTTTCGTGTGTAAAACACTGGAATTAGAAATTTCAGGTGTCGCTATCCAGCCGTGCAATGATCGTTTGCTTATCCCCAAGGCATGAATAGTCCTCTTTTGTGGGTTTGAAATAGAATGATATAGTTTTCCTCGAGTAGCTTCATTGCAGAAATACTTAAAAATCCTATTTGTGATTTGCTGTAATGTCATAAAATGTACTCGCAGACTCATTTTTCCTACTTAACCACACAATACTTTTTGTAGACACGCCACTGATTGACAATGTGTGCGTAACACCGGATATAAATTGTTTTATGTTCAAGAAGTGCAATTTCACGCAATTTCACGCTAAAATCATGCCAATTGTTTGATAAACCAATAATGTGCAAATGAGGTCGTATAATTTACTGTAGACATTTCAATATGTGTGTGTGTGTGTGTGATGTGTGTTGGCAAGTAGAATTTTGATATTATATCGCAAAGAAACGAAAATTGAAACCAATGGCCGCATTTTAATGAAAAATTTAATTCAAAGGGTCTATACCATTTCAAATTCACACACAAAATTTCACTTATACGCTGAGATATAGCATTTTGAAGTTGGGCAAAGCTTGTGAAACGTGCTATAGTACACATGAGACTGTTGACGCAATGACTTGAGAAACGCTTCTAATAGATAAGTTTAACTCTCAGTGATTACTGTGTGAATTCTTTATTTACTCTTTATACGGTGTTTTGTTAAAAAACAAAAACTACCTAATTAACATGCAGAGTATGACAAAATACCACAGAGGGCTGTTAACCGCGACTTTATAAGGAAGTTCAAAGAAAGAAACTAGCTTTGAATGACATGAGGACTATTGAACTCTAAAAGAAAGTTGAATGTAAAATTTAAAGTAATTACCAACACATTTCAAATTGTGAGAACTCTGTTCGTGATCAGAAGCAACTGTAACTTTCCTAAATTATGTAAAAATAAACTTGCTTTAAAATGAAAGTGGTTAACTTCTAAAACAGTTTTCCATAATGAATTATACATAATGATAAGTACAACTTGTTTTTTAATTTTAAATTTTTTTTCGGCACTCAGTACTGTATATATTGCATGCATGTTTAAAATCACTGACCAATTCAATTAAGTGCATGTGATAGAGCAATCATTTCTTCCCATTTTCATATATAACACTGTATGTTATCATTATAAATAAAATATTTAATGTAAAACAAGTAACGGTAGTTGTCTCGGTTTGCCTCCCCTTAGCTTTGCAGTAGCGGTCCAACAGAGGCCAAAACTCAAGACTAACCAATGTTGGTCTTCAAAGGTGTCTACCATCGCACAAGATTACTCTTAGCAGAGTTGTACGTAGAAGAATAATGATGCTTCTACCTCAAGGGACTATTCACAAGATATTCAGAAAGCGAGAACAATGCTGCATTGGCTGAGCACGTTAACTCTAGTATCTGCTGTCAACGTTTGTGAAGGATTATGTAATCGTATAATTCGTTAGATCGTTCAAGCCCCCAGCTGAGTTAATTCAGCGAATTTGTATTATTATTTATAGCTCTGTTTGAGTGTATTCAAGAAATGACATGAAACATACGGCTGTAGTACATTCAAAATGATGAAATCAACTTTATATTTGTCTTTATACAAGTAACATCATCTCATCTCAACCCATAACCCGTCATGGGTCGTAGGGGTGCCATGGTGGAAGCATCAGCAGACATTGTCCTCCACTGCTCTCTATTCTCAGCAATGCGTACAAGTGTGGAGAAACCGTGTCCTGCCCATTCTTTGATGTTATCAGCCCAGGATTTTCTTTGCCTTCCTCTTCTCCGTTTACCTTCGACTGTTCCCTGGAGGATCGTTTTCGAAAGGGAGTCATGACGAGTTACATGCCCAAACCAGGCAAGCTTTCGACGTTTCACTATTGACAAAAGTGGTTCTTGATGGCCTGCATAGGTGTTTATCTTCTCTCTAACATAGACATTTGTTTTGTGCTCTTTATAGCAAATGCGCAAAATTCTTCTATAACATTTATGCTCGAAAGCCTGAATCCTTCGCTCCGTATCTGCAGTGAGTGTCCAGCCCTCACACCCATACAAGAGAATAGATAATACAAGTGATTTGTATAATTTGATCTTCACAGGAAAACTGATGTTACTTTTCCAGATCACATTCAGCCTTGTCATGGCAGCTGAGGCCATCTCAAGTCTTGTCTTGATTTCTTTATTTGATCTTCCATCACTACATATAGTGGACCCGAGATATTTAAAGGTGTTAACTTCTTCTAACGTTTGCCCATTTAACGTAATGTTGGTCGGAACATGTTTCTTATGGCTATTCACCAATATCTTGCTTTTTTCTATATTAATTTCCATCCCATATGTTCTTGTTACTTTCTCCAGTCTAGAGGTAAGGTCTTGAAGTTCTGATTCTGTTCCAGCTATCAGATCAATATCATCAGCAAAACGTAGATTACACAGAGGTCGGCCTCCAATCGATATGGTTGATTTATAATCGTAGAGAGCCTCCTGCATAATATGTTCTAGATAAATGTTAAAGAGCACTGGTGACAGGATACATCCCTGGCGAACTCCTACAGTTGTTTTGAAAAATTCTCCAATGTCATTGCTTGCAAAAACAGCACTGCTTGCGTCCTTGTATAGTGCTTCAATTATATCTATGATGTTGGTATCAAAATTGAATTTTCTCATTATTTGCCATAAACCTTCATGCCAGACTCGATCGAAGGCTTTTGTGAAATCGATGAAGTTATGGTATAAATCATGTTGATGCTGGAGATGTTTTTCGATCAGTAATCTAATATTGAAGATTTGTTCTGAGGTACTTCTTTTTGGTCTAAAGCCAGCCTGTTCCTCTGACAAGATTTCTTCTGATTTCTGTTTTATTCTGTTCAAAAGTATCCTTAACATCACCTTACTTGGATGACTAATAAGGCTAATTGTTCTGTAGTTCTTGCACATTTTTAGATTTCCTTTCTTTGGAAGCGGTATTACTAATGACTGCGTCCATTCTTTTGGCCATTTTTTTGTACTCCATATCTTCTGGCAAATTGTTGTCATGATTTTTACTATATCTGGTCCTCCATATTTCAAGAGCTCTGCTGGTATATTATCCACACCCGGTGACTTCCCTCCTTTCATCGAACATATAGCCTCTTCCACTTCTTCCCGTAGTATTGCTGCATTTCCGAGTTCTCTGTTTTCGCACTTAATGTTGTTTAATATGCCTAAGTCAGTGTACAGTTTACAGTTATATAATTCTTTACAATATTCTGTCCACCTTCTCATTACAGCTGTTTTTTCATTGAGCAGAGCCCCATTGCTATCTTCTATGACAGTTACCCTGGGCTGTTGGGGTTTTGATAGTCTTCTTAATGTGTCAAAAACTGCCTTGCTGTTACCTTTTATTAGCCCCGTATTAATGGACTCACATTGATCAGCTACCCATTTTTCTTTGGCCTGTTTCATTTTCTTTCTAATATTTTTATTCACCATACTGTATTGCCATGCTGCTTCAGGAACCTCTTTCTTAAGGTAGTAGGCTACCTTGATAGGGTAAAAAACTCAAATTGTCCTTTCAGAATCAAACAACCATGGGTATAGTGTTAGTATGGACTTAAAATTTTTGTCCACATAATGACCTCATTAATTATGCAAATTAGCTATCCAATATGGCCGCCGTAGTGAACAAATTATACACCTTTTTCAAAACATCATAACTATTTTATTTGTAAAAGGATCTGACTGAAACTTGGCAAATTGAATCATTATATATAGCGTGAGGTCATGACCTAAAATGACAGAGATTGACAGAAAGGTTAATTTTTAATGAATTTTCAAAATTTATATTTCTGGAATGTTTGATATTTGTGCCTCATTATATATGCATGATGGTCATAAAACTAAAACTTTGAATTCAATTGTATCCATTTTAGGTCAGAATCTGTAAGATTATATGACAACCAACTGTGTTAATTTTCATGTCAATTGAATGCACAGATCCAGAGATATCTTGTTTCAAAGATTACCAATTATGTTAAAAAGACAATTCCGAGAAATCGAAGAAAAACAGAAAAAGAACTCACAAAATGAAGTTTAATGAGCTCCTGTTGAATAAAGGTCTCCTTCAACTGCAGCTGCAGTGTCTATAAATCCCCTTTTCGGTGCTCTTAGGGTCTTTCCATTGCAATGCCCTTACTTGCTGAATAGATCCTGTGCAGCGTTCTCCTGTATGCTTTCTTTGCCATGGGTTGACTTGTGTTCATGTATATCGAAAAATTCTGCAATGCACTGTGGCCTTTCCCAATAGAACGCACAAATGCCACCATTCGCACATTTAATTCTTTGTGTTTGTGAGTAGCTGGAGATGAAATATCAGAAGTATTGAAATTGGCATTCCATTCGACACAGTTTGTGCACTTGATACTAATTTCATGACAAAAGCCATCCCGAGTCTCTTCGACGATCTCACAGGTCAGTGAGTACTGATAACATTTGTCACATCTAAAGTTAGCGCATAAAAACCCAAACAGCAGTTTTACATCCATAAGGATAAACACATTTCCTCTGTTGTCATTTTTAGCTTGTCCTTCACTTTCTTGGACCTTTATTTTCTTTGCTGAGGAGCACAGAGGCTTTATAGCGTCACTATCGACAATAGGTGTCTCATTTTCAGGCAACGGTTTGTTGGTGTACCGATTTCCAAGGAACTTACTTTGTCTTATTTCCCATTGTGAACAAAAGAAGCTCTGCTAACTACTATTATACAGAATCAGTATAAAACTAGCAATAAATAGAGTTGATGTGGGGGAAAATGCACAATGCATGTAACAAATGCTGAAATTTACGATCAAAGCTTTCTAGATACACACTTTTGAAAAATTCATAAGAAATCATTGAGTGATTCCCCTTGGAAAAGTTATAAATATCTTTTTCCTGTTGCCTCAGTATAATTATAATTTCGCAGTTTTACAATTACGCACCTTCATGTTGGGTCATTATTCACATGGTAACCAACTATAAACATTGGTTGCTATGCAAATCACTCAAGGGGGTGTGTGTAGAAAAACACTGATTCCTATCATACCAGAGTATCTCTAAGCTTCTATGAATTATTTTTAGTACAAGAACATGTTGACGATGATTTACAGCATGAAAATGAAAATTGTTGGATTTTTATTTATTTTTAATCTTTTGTGGGTAGCCTACTACCTTAACCTTTTTCATTTCTCGCCGTGTATCACATAACTTCAGAATTTCATCTGTAACCCATGGTTTGTTTATTTTCTTTCTTTTACCAAGTATTTCTGTTGCTGATTCAATGAGCACGTCTTTCATGTTCTCTGTGATTGAGTTGATATCATCCTCCAAAAAGTTGAGAGCTGCGAATTTTCCTCCAACAGTTGCCTCAAAGATTCCCGCGATTTCTGGATCTTTCAATTTGTCTAAATTGAATCTTAACTGAGAACATCTGTTTTGATTATAGTTCTTTTTGTTACAAGTAACAAATTTAAATTTAATAACACTGACAAACAACATTTTTCTTTCTTATATAAGAATAAGTGTTCTTATGTCAGTTTTTTGCGCTGTTTTCAAATTTGAAATCCGTTTATCTCTATCACGTCAGGTTTTTAAGATATTTGTGAATACATATATTTTTGGGAAACCGTTATGTGCTCCGTTTCATTTTTACTACATAACTTATTAAAAATTAATAAAATGCAAAATAATTCCACTTTTTATACTGCTAAAAGATGCATGACATATGTTACGCTATTTTTCCAATAGTTACTGTATTTTGAAATAATTCTGAGCGAAATATGGCTTCTAGAAGTTGTAGAAATTCAGCTGATCTGTTCTGTTACGTGTGCGGATATTTTACCGATCGTGTTCACCAGAAAAACTTTACACCATTACTAAAGAAAGCATATGAACTTTATTTCGATTCGAAAGTTGATGATGCAAATAAATCTTGGAAGCCAAATGCAGTTTGTTCGACTTTGTGCAAATACATTGGCAGGTTGGTTACGAAAATCGCCGAAGCATAAGTCGATGCCTTTTGGAGTGCCAGTAATATGGCATGAACAAGACAAATCACGCTACTGATTGTTACTTCTGCTTGACAAATATCCATGGTTTCACTTTTAAAACTAGAAAGTCTGTGGTTTATCCAAATATTGAATCGGTTTCGAAACCAGTGTCTCGTGATCCAATCACGTGTCCGATCCCAGTTCCACCAGAACAATATCCGTTGGACGTCAATGAACCATCAGAAAGTGATAGTTTACCTGCTTCAGAAACTAATTCTGACTCGGATTATATACCGGTGAATGATGGTGTTCACTTAATTAACCTTTCAGATCTAATACGTGATCTCGCTCTTACCAAAGGACAAGTGGAATTACTCGGTTCGCGACTCAAAGAATGGAATCTTTTAGCGCCCAATACTTTGATATCTAAATTTCGTCATAGACACAGAGAACTTGTTCAATACTTTGAGATGGATGATGACATTTGCTATTGCAAAATTCCAGTCGCCTACTCTGTTCATATGAAAGAAACTTATGACAATATGGCTATACTTTTGGCAAAAATAAAGTACAATGACTACCAATGGCGGATTTGTGGAGACCTAAAGGTCATTGCAATTCTCACGGGCATGCAGACTGGGTATACTAAATTTTGTTGCTTCCTATGTGAATGGGACAGCCGCAACAGACAGGAACATTATGCAAGAAAGGTGTGGCCTATCAGGGATCGTATGCAGCTCGGGCATAAAAATGTAATACACGAGCCATTAGTTAACAAAGACAGCATCATTTTAACACCGTTACATATAAAGTTGGGGCTCATGAAGAATTTCGTAAAAGCATTAGATAAAATGAGCAAAGCTTTCACTTATCTTCGAGAAAAGTTTCCGCAAGTTAGCGATGCAAAGATAAAGGAAGGTATCTTTGTAGGACCTCATATTAGGAAAGTTATTGCAGACAAACAATTCGAGAACTTGTTACATGGTAGTGAACTTCACGCATGGATGGCATTCAAATCGATCGTCGATAACTTTCTGGGAAATCACAAATCTGTCGACTATGTGCATATTGTTAAGCAGTGCATAGATGCATACAGAATTATGGGCTGTAACATGTCCCTCAAAATCCATTTGCTCGATTCGCATCTTGACTTTTTCACTGACAACCTTGGCGAAGTCAGCGATGAACATGGAGAACGATTCCATCAAGATATCGCCGTAATGGAGTCACGTTATCAAGGACGGTGGAGTGTGACCATGCTTGCCGATTATTGTTGGATGTTTCATCGCGATGTACCACATGCCATTCACCGACGAAAGTCGACTGCAAAGAAATTCAAGCCTACATAACTGTTATACTTCTTGTACGAATGATGTTATAATACTGTATGCATTGTTAAAAAACTTCAATTGCGTATTTCTCGAGATCCCGACCTGATAGAGAAAAACGGTTTGCAGATTTAAAAACAGCGCATTAAAATTGACCAGAAAAACATAGAAATGTTAGAGAAAGAAAAAAAAATTTTTTTTTTGTTAGCCAGTGTAATCAATTATGTCTTAACGGTTATAAAAATGAATAATTGTTTAGAAAAAAGTGTTCATCACAGTGTGATGTTATGGTTTTCAAAAATGGACAGTTCACTTGGCAGCTTTTAAGTTTTACTTAGCTGCCAATAGTTGTTTCTGCTCCCGCTGATGTTTGGGTCTTTGCAGATAGATGACTGGATTGCTCGCGTCCCTGGTCATTGTTTAAGAGTTGCAGCACGTTCCAAGTAGAATCATTGAGTAACTGCAAAGCTGGTCCAACGTTTCTAAGACCCGTCTGATGATGGTGTATAGCGTCGACTTATACCCTCACTTTTTCCAGAAATAGTACCCTCAACTGGTACCACCAACTAATATGGCAAAAGAAGACAAACGAATACCCTCTGAGTATTGAGTTTCCCGACACATACTTATGTGCCCCCCTCTTTCCATTCCACCATCCCATCTATCTCAAAACTTCTACCCTCTCTGAGAATTAACCTTAATCCCAGTGGCCGAAAAACTATCGTTACATTTAAAATGAAAAGTTTTGTATTTAACTTTAGTTGAAAGGGTTAACAATATAGTTTGAATATGTTTGCATTTACATCGGTTGAAAAGGTTGTAAACCTTCATTACATTTAGAGTGAATATGTTTTACATTTACACTGGTTGAAAAGGTTAATAATATAACAAGTATGTATATCATTTCTTTCATCATTCCCTCCCTGCTCCATATTGAACTTGGGACTACCTCTGCTTTTGGTTATTTATAAGAAACTCGCAATAAAGCAGTCACTAGCCCTGACAGTGGTGGTTCGTGAAATTATCATTCTATATGCTGATTTTGTCAACCTCAAATGACTTGGACATCCACTAGCAATTTTCACATATTAATCTTCACATGTCAATATATACGTATTAGTTAACATGTTAATAATGAAAAAAATATAGAATTAAAAATTAACTCAAATGTGAAGTCAGTCTTGCTGTATGGCTCAAAGACATGGCATGTCTCAAAGAGTATCACCTCCAAGCTACAGACTTTGTAAATAGATGTCTCCGACGGATCCTCCGTAAAAGATGGCCAGATGTAATAACAAATATAGAGCTAAGGAAAAATTGCGGAAAACGGCCAATACAAAAAGAAAGTAAGGTAAGAAAGTGAGGATGGATATTACATACACTCAGAAGAGAAAATCAAGCATAGCCAGAGTTGCCATTGACTGGAACCCACAGGGGAAAAGAACAGTGGGGAGGTCAAAGAGAACTTGGAAAAGAATTGTTGAAGAGAAGGCTAGGGAAATCGGAATGACTTGGGCACCGATGAAAAAGACAGCAATAGAAATCGATCCAGAGCAGGAATGATGATGATACAATTTAAAATGTACAACGTACGCCAATCTTTAGGCTAACAGACTGCTGGCTCAGAGAAATAAAGGCCTCTTACACTTGGTCTGGGGTGTTGTTACTTTAGCAATAAGTTCACACTTTGACTCCGTGTTTCAGATTCCAGTTTTCTTTGCTAATTATGGTAGAGTTTTCCTGGGCTCTTAAGTCCTCAAGATGCTCCAACAAAGTCCGGTCTGGTAGTATTCTTAACTCTGGCAAGGTCTGGTTGTCTTCTTGGCGCGAGTGAATTTTCACAGTGCTTTAACCTTGCTAAAGTGTCAGGTTATATTGCCTGTCTTCCCCCGCATTTGTTTGTTACGATGTTAAGCAGGGCTCCAATCGGAAGGGGTGTTGTGCCTTCATCCGAATATCTGCCAATCGTTTCAAACATGCGTGTTTTGTTGGGTAATTCAAATTATTTCCACATGGAAATTTCTGCACGTTACTGCAGAGGTCATTGTCTCTCAAATATGGAATGAAAACATCCGATCCTCTCTCGACAATGTTCACAAATAACTTCATATTACTTTCATATAAAGTAATGTCTTTGTAACAAGGTGTACCGGAAATGATTATGTCATTCTTGTCCGTCCAGAAATGTGTCGCGCAGGCGAGTAATCTAACTACCCGTTGCTTGCGCAAACAAAATTCTTCGTTTACCCATCTGGTCGAGGAAGGCACATCAGCCTTATCAGCGATTAAACAAATTCGCTGGGCGATTTTAGTGCTAATCCGTAGCCTGATGTCGGGCACACCCGAAATTTTCCGACATGATTGTCGGTTAATATTATCTTATCCGTCTCCTTTGCCAGCAGCGATGAACGGGTAAATATACAGACATGACGATTTATCACTGAGAGGAGTGTAAGATGATTTGAAAGTACTAAATATCTGCTTAATAGCAGGGAAAGAAAATGTGCCGACCCCATAAAAGCACGTAATTTAGTCCACTAAAAAAAATAACTAAATATTGCCGCAGAGGAAAAGAGATCGACCCAAAAATTCTGTGAGAGTAGTCATGTCTCAAATTATCTCGTAAACATGTGGTTTTTGAACACGAATACTAAGATTTAACTTCAGCCACTCATGACATTTCGTCTCAGTATGATGCCTATTAATAATTAAATGAAGCTTATTTCATGTCTTTTCCTTAACGGAGACAGTCTGTTTGTATACACATTGTGATATAAAAACGAAAATCTTTCGTACATATTTTTTCAGTTTAACAATTATAATTAATAAAACTTCAGATGTACAATTATATGCAATATTATTTATTTATATATTTATTGAGCGTCCGATTGAAAGAGTGGTTAGAGCACTGGTCCCTCGCGGCAAAGATGCCAGGTTCAATTCACGGTATCGACACGCTCCAGTCTACCCAGCTGTAACTGGGTACCTGACTTTGCTTGTTAGTTAGGGAAGGAAAAGGCAGCAAGGAAGGGAACTGGTCACCTCGCCTCTCGATGCTTACCTAGTTTAGTGAAGTCTCTAACACTTTACTCCGCTACGGCAGTATCTGCTATGGGACCACCTTTACCTTTTATTTATTATTCACTGCCCAAATAATGATCCCAAATACACGCACCATACCGATACCTGTTTGGAATGAACACTGAAATAATAATGTCCCACCATATTTTTTTAGACGAAATTATAAAAATTTCATAAAATTTGTTTCCACACTATAAATGGATACCATATGAAGCAAACATAAAAACATCTTTATCTCTCCAGTATTTTGCCCTATAAAGGAAGGAACGGTGGAAATATCTGCCTAATGGATTATAATAACTACAACGCAGTGCAATATACCTATTTATTTTTTTTTCAGACAAGAATTACTGTACAGTGCTTCGTGCCTGCTTAAGTGCCTGTTACCTAGGCAGGAATCACTTGTCCAGTGTTCCCTACCTGACGGTAGCATGCACTGCGACACAGTGCGTGTTGCCGGTTCAGTGCTTCCTGCCTCCTACAGCCCGGTTGTCTGACATTTCTCAATCATTGATAGTGAACATTGTACACATTGAATACATCTGGGTGTAGCCACGTCGTTTTGTTTTTTTTTTGTTTTTGTTGACTTAGACGTTTGACACAAGCTACATTATGTTCATAGTCACACATCTTAAGTAAAAGAATATTATATGTAGGGAAAGATTAAATCGGTTGTTCTTAATGCGTCCAAACTATTACAAAAAACGTTTTCTGTTAATGAAAACTAATTAAATTTTTAGTGACCTTCGTCATATCTGAGATGCTGAATCTGATAATGCCTCCAGCTCGTCATTTAGGATATTACAAGTTCTCTTATTTCCATAGAAGTCACAACAGAAATAGCAGCATTTATGTCGAGAAAAGGGAAATAAGAAATCTAAATATAGAAATGATTTCAGAGTGCTCTTTCAAAAACGAAAAAAAAAGATTTTAGAAACTTGAAATAAACAATAAAAACAATTGTTATTAATATTATCATTCTTATTATTATAGTGATATTGTTTTTTATATTTTGATAGTGTGGTAAAGACAGAAGAAAGAAGAGAAGGTAAAAAGGGGAGGTAGTCAGTGTAACATATTGTGTCCTTTTTTTTTTTTAAACACTGAAACTACAAAACTGTATCTAACTACTTTCATTCATATGATTTTCAGGCACCTTTCATCAAGAATCATGACCAAGTTCTTTTACCACACGTCGGCCCATGTCTGTGCATATACGCTGTTACTCATCTTAATTCAACACACCGGTGTCACATTAGCAAACCATGAACGTACCTGCGACTTCCAAAGCCGGCCTCACCATAGAGGTCACTGTGGGAGCAATTTATCCAATCTGCTGTATACCCTATGTGGCTCTATAAGTGACCATCTTTTTTCAAATCGGAATGTCAAAAGGCATGCGGATAGATGTAAGTATCGTTAAAATATATCTTCCTTGTTATCTTCAGTTTACCAACTTTTCACATATTTATGGTTAATTTAATTTTGACTATCTTATTTCTATTGATCAATTCAAATGGATAATCTGAACTAATACTATTTACTCGCACAATGCCGCACCTCAGGGTACGTCGAACGGACTTAGGGAGGAATACTGAATGGCTCTTGAATATGAGATAACTTCGTAAGATACAAAGGTGGAACTGAGAAAATGAATCCTCTCTAAAGGAATTTTTTTTTTTTTTTGTTGGTATTACGGTATATTTTTATTTAACATACGCCCGCTATTAATAGAGGCAAAATCTCAGGTTAGTATGTCTAGCCTGAGACATACGTGAGTATCCTATTTTTCTGTACGCTGACAGGTGTCCTCTCGCCATCCAGGCAGATACTCGCCGTCTTCGGAGAGTACCCATTAGAGCTGGGTCGGGCTTATGAGCCGTTCAGGCTATTCCAGTCCCTGGTCGACGACACTTCTTCAAATGTACTCGCCAGGGCTCGAATTAATCCAGTCCAAATCCCGGTCGACATTTCTTCAAATGTATATATATATATTAGCTGTAAGTACCCGGTGTTGCCCATATACAAGATATTTCTAGTAACGGTTTATGAAACTTCTGAAAAAGTAACAGTCAAATTGATATTTTGATAAATTTATAGTCTTTTAATTTTTTAAGTCGCATGTGCTACAATTAATATATTTTACAACACCGTGTCATATTTGCTTATTGTTATTTTCTCAATTTAGTTTTGCAATATTATTCCAGTACATTTTAATAAACAATATTTTTGGTGTTGGCGTATGGGGCAAAAATGAATTAATTTCTTGGTGTGCCCACTGTAGAGCAAGCAACTTTTAGCTGTCCGTGGGAAAAGCACGAATTTTCTAAGCTAATGTCTTCTATCTTAACTGACTGACCCTGGGCCTTGCTTATTGCCATTGTAAATACAAGACGCACAGGACATTGCAGTCGCTTACAATCAGAATTTGAGTTGGCCACATTCTCTGAAGAGACCCCGATGCCATCACAAGAACAGCTATGCTATGGACCCCTGAAGGAAAGCGAAAGAGAGGCTGAGCAAAAACAACTTTGCGGAAAACTGTGGAGGCCGAGATGCAAAGAATGAACCAGAGCTGGGGTACTGTACGAAGGACGTCCGCCGACCGAACAAAGTGGAAGCAGTTTGTTGTTGCCCTACAAGACGCCACCAGTCGTGATGGCCACTGAATGCTTTGACAGTCAACGGCTAAAGATCAAAGAAGAAGAAAAAAATCAAAATGCATGTCAGTGGGGATCAGAGGAATGCGTGGAATTAATGCATTTTCTCCCATGGCACAACCTGTTAATGTTGTTGCTTCTATCGCGTTTGGCATGAGGTTCTTACCAAATAATCTGGTTCTATTACACAGTTTAGGCGAATCAAAATTTCGCAGTAATATTATCGGAGTACCCATTTTTAAAAATAAGTTGTGATGTGGCCTTACAGTAGGTTCCAATGAGTTGAGAATTTCCCTTGTCATAACTAATTACGGCTAAAAATGCTTCGATCTGGTCTTTTAACTTGGCCATTGAAATAACACACTACAGTTGCTTCAGTTTTAAATTTTATTTCAATCCTATCACATGATCAGCTTACAAACACGAGGACTTAAAATCAACTAAAGATTCGTACTCTCCGGCCCATGACGTAAACAAACAGAATAAGCTCACTGATATTTCGCACACAAAATGTAAACAACACCTGTCATCCACGATACTCTTTCCTCAGAGCACATGTACTCACGAGCAGCACAAAAGTGCTGTGATATATACCTATGCAGTTCTGGATTCAAGCCAGGACTGATATTTGCAGTTTGGACGATCTTAATGTGCTTGGCTTTAGGCACACATTATCGTCTGAAAATATAGCGAGTGCGGGAATTGTAGTTTGTTTGCAGTATCAGTGGTTTGTGACATACCGGTATTGGTGACATTTACAAGCACCAAAGATAATTAATAGTGTATCATGTTCAGTTTAACTGTAGTTCTTTCTGGCATTAATAGAAGTCTTAAAAACCTCGGCAATAGGTTTCTCTGTTCCATCTGGATACTTATGTGAAAAATACATCCCAAATCGCAGAAGATTCGTTGCCAATATGACTGTGACGAAACAATCTCTTTCGTTATATTTTTCTGTGCTATCCTGTAATTCATTCTGTGCTCTTCCCTTTCTTTTTTTCCAACATCGGACAGTATTTGTTGTTTTCGCTTTATACTTCAAGATTTCTTGTCATGTCTGGGCTTAATTGACTATCTTTACTGATTATTTTAATCACTGACATTCGTTTGAACCCATATTAACTCATGGATCTGCAGAGTGAAAGGTTGTTTATGATTGTGTAACACCTTTCCGACCAGACTGTAAAGGCATGGATTACAGCGTAGGAGGGAAGTGCCATCTGGTTTTATCGTGTATCGCTAAAACGGCTATTTTAACTCCGACCTTCTGTCTGGGAGATACATTACGAACCTTGACTTGGAGACATGATCAACCCAATGATTGACACAGCCCAGGTTGTTGCCTGATAACTTGTTAAAATGTGCATATGCCGTGCCCAGAAACACACGTTAAATATTGTCATGGGTTGTCTCCCTTGCTCTGCAGTGATATTCCAACAATGGCCAAAACAAACTAAGGGACTTTAAAGGTTACTCTTGGCGGTGTTGTAAATAGAAGGATGGTGCTTCTTTTTTAAGGAGTCTTCATAGGATATTTCAGAAATCAAGCACAACGCTGAATTTATCAAGGCTATTGTGAACTTTGCATCTGCCCCCTCCTATGAAGAGAAAGATATATTAGCTCGTTTCTGAGCCCCAACTGAATTACTCAGTAAAATATTAATTAAGTAGCTCTGTAGTATTTATATTTAAGATAACTGATTCATACCTGTGCACTTCTATCTGTGTCACGGGTTGCTTCCCCTTAGCTCTGCAGTAATGGTCCAACAGCGGCCAAAACTCAAGAGTAACTAATGTGGATCGTCAAAGGTGTCTACTTTCGCACAAGGTTACTCTTGGCAAAGTTGTAGGTAGAAGGATAATGATGCTTCTACATCAAGGGAGTGTTCCAAGATATTCAGAAAAGTGAGAACAAAGCTGCATGAGGCCGAGCAAATGTTAACTCTAGTATCTGCTGTGAAGGATAGGGTTTTCTTACAATTTGTTAGGTCGTTCAAGCTCCCAGCTGAGTTAATTCAGCGAAATTTCTCTTACAATTATATAGCTCTGTTTAAGTGTATTTGGGACCAAAAGATGCAGCAATAGAGAATGCAGTCAGCGACCCATAGCTTGACTGCTTGCATCAGGGTCAGCGAACCAGAGCTGACCAAGACCGTACTCCACCTCCGCGTGGTGGTCCTGGAAACAGTCTGTAGCAGTGCAGTCTGGCTGAGCGAGTACGGATCGAAGAGGGAAGGCAAACCCGGTCCCAAAAAATGCCGTACTGAAGTCGGATGTGTCGACCGAAAGGTGCAGATATCACAGCCACGGCGTAAACAGACACAACGCAACCACCGTCCTTTTCAGGACGAACGAGGAAGAAGAGGAAGAAGAAGAAAAGTGTATTTAAGAAATTGTCTGAGACATACGGATGTAGTACATTCAAAATGATTAAATCAACGTTAGATTTGTCTTTATACAAGTAACTAATTTAATAATCTATTAAGTTTTAACAGTTATAAAAATGAATAAATCCTTATAGAAAAAGTTGTCATCACTGGGTGATGTTATGGTGTTAAAAATTGGATAGTTCACTTGGCAGCTTTTATGTTTCTACTTAGCTGCCAATGAGTTTGTCTGTTCTGCTCCAGCTGATGTTTGTTTCTTTGTAGATGGATGCCTGATTCACACTTGTCCCTGGTCAAGTTTGAAAGTTGTAGCACGTTCCAAGAAATTTCATGGAGTAACTACCAAGCTGGTCCCGCGTCTCTAAGACCCGTGTGATGATGGTGTCTAGCGTCGACTTCAGGCCACTTGTACCCTCACTTGTTCCAGAGATAGTACCCTCACATGGTACCACCGACTAGTATTACAAAAGAAGAGATACAAATACTCTCTGAGTATTGAGTTTCCCGACACATACTTATGTGTCTCCCTCTTCCTATTCCACCACCCCATCTATCTCAGAACGTTACCTTCGATGAGAATTAATCTTTATCCTAGTGAGCGGAAAAAAAACATTCATTACATTTAGGTTGAATAGATTTATATTTACCTTTACATTGGTTGAAAAGGCTGAAAACTTTTATTAATTTTAGAGTGAATATGTTTACATTTACATCTACACTGGTTGAAAATGTTAATTATATAATAAGTATGTACAAAAACTCTCATCATTCCCTCCCTGCTCCATATGAAACTTGGGACTACCTCTGCTTTTAGTTCTCTATAAGAAACTCGCATACAGCAGTCACCAGCCTTTGCAGTGGTGGTTCATGAAATCATCATTCTATATGCTAAGGTTGCCAGCCTCAAATGACTTGGACATCCACTTAGCAATTTTCACATATTAATATTCACATGTTAATATATACATATTATTTCACGTATTAATAATGTAAAACATAGAATTATAGATATTCAACTTACCCCAAATTTTTTGGTTCACCGACAGACTGCTGGCTCAGAGAAATAGTTTAGGCAACCTGTTGAAGATGCCTCTTACACGTGTTCTGGGGTTGTTACTTTATAATGAGCTCCCACTTTGACTCCGTGTTTCAGATTCCGGGTGTCCTTGCTAATAATCGTAGAGTTTTCCTGGGCTTTTAAGTCCTCAAGATGCTCAAACAAAGTCCGGTCCGATAAATTAAATCTGCTGCTATTCTTAACTCTGGCAAGATCTGGTTGTCTTCTTGGGGCGAGTTGAATTTTCACAGTGTTCGAAACTGGCTAAAGTGGCAGGTTATATTACACTTCGCTCCCCCCACAGTACTTTGTTACGGTTTAGGTAGGGTCCAATCAGGAATTTTGTTCTTCCTATGTTTCGAATGCCCTCCAATCGTTTCAAAACCTGTGTATTTTGGTGGGGTAATTCAAAATATTTCCACTAGGAAATTTCTGTGCGTTACTGCAAAGGTCATCTCTTCCAAATATGGAAGTGAGATTTCCGTACTATTCTCGCCAGTGATTACAAATACCTTCTTTCTTTTATCTCAAGTAATATCTTCGTAATACTTCTATCCGGATGCTATTACCTCATTCCGTCTGTAATATGTCCGCAGACGGGTAATTTACCTCACCGTCCTTGTGCAAACACAGACCCTGGTGTAACCATCTGGGCTGTGACTCTTCACGACAGTAATTAGTGAATCACAATCGCCATGTCAGCGCTAAATAAACTGCTGGGCGTACGTCGAGTTAATCCGGCGCGGCCAAAGTTTGGTACATGAGAAGATTACCAACATGACTGTCCGTCAGTATTGCATCACCTGTCTACTCTCTCAGCAGGGATGCTCAGGTAACCAGACAAGACGAATTATCACCGAATGATTAGAAAATGGCTAATGTCTGCTTAATAGCAGAGAAAGAAATGTGCCGATCCCGGAAATTTCAAGTAATCAGTGCGCACAACAAATGTAACTTAATAGGGCCGGAGAGGACAAGAGATTGGCCCAAAATTATGTGACACTGTGTAATAATTGAATCAAAGATTAATTTGTAAATACATATAACAAATTTAAAAATCAATTATTATTTAACATGAGTAAATAAATAAATGAAGTTTTTTTTCTTCACCGAAATTAGTTCAGGTGGTAGTTTATTTGGGTGGTGAGTTATTTGCCTTGGCCAGATTAAAATGACTTCTCTGGCCAGATGTTGACTGGTTTACTGTTTGCTCCATTAATTATCGACTTCTGTGGTGAGGGCACGTCCCAGGCGTAGTTGCAGAGGTAACAGCTCCAACGTCAAGGCAAGGATCTTCACTACCCGTCGAAGGCAGGCATCTAGTGTAGACCACAAGCTCTTGATACACAGAATAGTATCACGCTGGTAGCATACACTGCGACCACAAACTGGGATCACCAACATGTACCACGAACATTAGAAGAAAACAAATGTCTCTGCTAAGTATTGGGTTCCTGACCATTAGTGATGCGCCTTCTCTGCTGTCCGTTCCACCGACCCTTCCCTCGTTTCTCATCAATTATACCCTCCCTGAGCATCAATGATAAACCCATAGGACGAAAATCATCGTTCATTCGGTAATCGGTAATCTGAAGGGGAAAATGTAGCTGGACAGCGGAAAATGACCTTTGCCTGGTTTACACATGTTTAAATATACATACAACGTTATTAAAATGGTAATATAATAAATATGTACCCCTGATGTTATCACCATCAATTCCCTGCTTCACTTGGAGCCTGGGGCTACCTCTGCTTTTGATTCCCTGGGAGAGAAACGGCATGAAGCAGTCACCAGCGCTTTCTGTGGTGTTTCATGACTCTATCATTTTCATATGCTGAAGTTGCCAGCCTCGTAACTACCAGCGAGTTAAACATGTCAAATGTAAAATATAAAAATAATAAAAATGTATATTTTACAACTTACCCCGTATAATCAGGTAATATTTTTTACAGACGTCTGGCACAGGAAGACTTCCGAATAATGTCGGGCCAGAGGTTTTGAGGCCGTCTTATAGGTATTCGAGTATTACTTTAATGATAATCCCAATATTATCCTGTTATAGGTTCCGAGGAATTTGTGGTTTCAAGCATTATAAAGTCGAGTTTTCTTCCTGGTTAATTTCAGAAGATTCTCAATACTTGGTCCAATACTCGTTAATGAAATCCTATATTTCTTCGGTCTGGCTAGTCTGAAAGTGTCGTCTTGACTAAATGTAACACAGTGCTGGAGTCAGAAAATGTGCTACGTTATATGGGTCCTTTCGCCCACGCTCTGTAAGCTTTCTACGCGGTGAAAGTCACCAATAAAACGTCGTGTATTTTAATATATCTTTGCTAGACCAAGAAAATCAAACGTTTGACTTTAAAACGCGATTTGCCTCCCCTTTGCTCTGCAGTAGTGGTCCACCAGTGGCCAAAACTCAAGAGTATCTAAAATTGGTCGTCAAAGGTGTCTACCTTCGCACAAGATTACTCTTGGCATAGCTGTAGATAGAAGGATAATGACGCTTCTATCTCAAGATAATTCAGATGTCAAGAACAATGCTGCATAGGGCAGAGCACTATTAACTTATATTTTATCCGGCAACTTTTGTGAAGTTTTAAGCAATGGTTTGGCTTGTTCGAGCCCCCAGCTGGTTCAATCCAGCAAAATCCCTTTTATAATTAATTTTGGCTCTATGGCTGTAAATATATGTATATATGTATATGTATATATATATATATATATATATATATATATATATATATATATATATATATATATATATATATATATATATTTATATTTATATATAAAGATTTTCGGTCATACATGCGCTCTCTTATCTATAAGAACTGAATCAACAATGAATTTGTAAAATAACATAACAAATTTAATAATCAATTAGTCTTTAACAAATTTAAGTAAATATGGATGAAGATGATTTTAGGAGGTTTTTAAAATTTGTCTTCACTGAGACTTAATTGGGAACTGATGGTTATTAGTGTCCTTTGCGTGCCTGTTACAAAAGACTTATTTTGCTGAGTACTGCACTTGGTCCTTGTCATGTTTTTTGTGATGAGGACTCTTCTCTAGAGTCGTCAAGATGAACTTTACTCTTAATGTCAAGATGTATGTCTTCACAACGTGTCCACTGTAGGTAGTTGGTGTCGAACTCAGCTCTTGAATCACAAAGATAGTGGTGAAGATTCTTACTTCAGATTGGTCTGGTCTAAGAACCGTCTTGTAGCTTCGAACCACGAACTTTAGGAAAAATAAAAGAGCACATGCCTCTGCAAAGTACATTTGTGGGCTGCAAATTAACAGGCGCATTGTCTAGCTGTTCACCCACCAATGTTAGCCTCTCTAAATAATTATTCTCCCTGAGTATACACAGTATAACTCAGGGAATATGATTAGAAATCGCCGTTATTCTTCTTGTTACTTTAATGGGTAAAACGTGTCTGGACAGCGCGAGGGCAATGGCTTGCCTGATTTGCAATTAACAAGGCAAATATGTCTCACAAAATGATACTATACACTTTAGGCACATGTCATATAATCATCACTTCTCACTGCTCCATTCGGAGTCTGGGTTTTCTGTACGACTAGCAAGAAGCAATCACCAGCGCCTGCTGTAGTGTTTTATGAATATACTATTTTCATATGTTGAGGTTGCCAACCTTCTATGACTGGTATAACCACTTAGCAAGTACAGACATGTCACAGTTCACATTTTAAACTATATGTTTACATCTTACCCCAATGGGATATACAATCTCCTGGCACAGTAGAATGGACACAGGAACTTTGTTTAGATGCTTCGAACACTTTGTCTGAGAAATTTTAGTATTCATCTTATGACGGGTATAAATAAATAAAGAAAGCCATAAAGCTTCTGAAAGATGGAAAAGCAATTGGTCCAGATGGCATTCCAGCAGTGGCCATCAAAACAGATATTGATACCTCTACAGAGATATTATACAAACTACTTGGCAAAGTCTGAGAGAGAGAGAGAGAGATAGAGAGAGAGAGAGAGAGAGAGAGAGAGAGGAAATACCAGCAGAATGAAAGGACGGTTATCTGGTCAAGTTGCCTAAGAAGGGAAATTTACAAGAGTACGCAAATTATAGAGGGAAAATGTTACTATCAGTGCCAGGAAAAGTATTAAACAGAATAATTTTTTAGAGGTTTAAAGAGTCCACAGACAAGCAACTGAGAGATGAACATGCAGATTTTCGACCAAACAGATCCTGTTCAGACCAGATAGCCACATTGAGAATAATAGTTGAACAAAGTCTGGATTGGAATTCACCGCAATACATCGGATTCGTGGACTATGAAAAGGCATTTGACAGTGTAGACCGAGAATCACTTTGGAAATAGATGAGGCATTATGGAGTTCCCATGAAGATCATTAACTTAATAAGGAAGACCTATGAAGACATGACATGCAGAGTTCTTCATGAAGGACAACTTAAAGAACCGTTTAGGATTAGAACGGGAGTGAGACATGGATGCCTCTTGTCTCCATTTCTTTTCGTACTAGCAATAGATTGGGTTATGAAAACATCGATATCACACAACATAAATAGAATCCAGTGGAATCTGACTAAACAGCTTGATGATCTGGATTTTGCAGATGACTTGGCTCTTCTGTACCATAACCATAATCAGATGCAACAGGAAAATGAAAATTCTCGATAAGAGGTCACAACAAGTGGGCCTGAAAATACACAGGAAAAAGGCAAAGATTATGAGAATAAATGCAAGAAATGCTAACAAGGTTGAACTTGAAGAAACATCACTAAAGGATGTAGAATCGTTCACATATCTTGGCAGTAATATAGACAAAGTTGGAGGGACAGACAATGATATCAAAATAAGAATACAAAAAGCAAGAGGAGCTTTCATTGCATTGGGAAACATATGGAGAACAAGAGAAATCAAGTACAGCACGAAAATAAGAATCTTCAACTCAAATGTGAAGTCAGTCCTATTGTATGGCTCTGCGACATGGAGAGCAACAAAAACAATAACCAAAAAGCTACAGACTTTTTTAAACGTGTGCTTGCGTAGAATAGAAGGACTGAAATGGTATGACAAAGTCACAAATGTGGAATTGAAGACAAGAACCAGACAAGTGCCAGTGGAGCAAGAGGTGAGAAGAAGACGCTGGCGATGGATAGGACACACATTGAGGAAACATGTTGATAGCATTACAAGGCAGTCATTGTTCTGGAATTCACAGAGAAAGAGAGGCAGAGGTAGACCAAAAACACACGGAGAAGAGAACTGGATACAGAGATGAAAATGATGAGGAAAACATGGAAAGAACTTGAGCGGATGGCACAGGACAGGAGGACTTGGCATGTGTTTGTTGAATGCATATGCTTCTCGGGGAGCTAAAGAGTATTGATTGACTTATGACGGGTGCTCTGATTCCTTAAGTTTCCAGTCTTTGTATTTAAAATTGCGGGTTCTCTTTTAAGTTATAAAGACGCCCAAATACTTATATCTGCCACTTTTAATTCTGGAATATTAGTCCGATGTCTCTCTGGCTCCTGGGAGTTGCTAATCTGACGGTGTAATGCAGTCTGATTTGTGCCTCCGATTTCGCTAGATTATATTTCTATTTCTCAGTTTAAGTCCCAGATTCTACTTTTGGACCAACTTATCAATGAAAGTCAAAGGCTATTCCGGCTCTCAAATTAAACCAAATGTAAGCTCTTTAGAACTATGTGGGTCGGGGTGTTAAATCCTAACTATCCACCGCGTGTTTTAAAATATCAATTTTAAAATTTAAACTCGTGACCTCTTTCAAATATAGCAGCAATACTTCCGATTGTATTTGTATAAACTCACAAACACATCGGTGAACTTATTTCCTGACTAATACCTTCCGCCCATATTGTCTTCTCTGACAGGTTATCTGTAATATTGATACAGAGATGGTCCAGCGAAAGCGGTTACATATATTACCTGTGTTTACGCGTGCATCTCTTAGACGGATTTCTTTCCGTTGATCGGTCGAGACTGTTGCAGCATGGCGCATTCCTCAAATGATTATATCTCCGCGACTGATGTCGATGATTGTTTCATGCTTACAGACATTTGGATTTGTCGACGATCCGAATGGCTGTATCATGGAACACCTCAAACGAATAGAGATATATCTCATCAACCGATGTCGATGATTGTTGCATGTGTGCAAGCATTTGAGTTTGGCCAACTCGGATTGCTGCACCGTGAAACATCGCAATTGAATATATATTAACGACGTAGTATGCATATCACTATGCATGACGCGTATGTCTTTGTAAGGTCATTCGACGTGTGGGCTTCGGCCCCAACGGCAGCGTATGGCATGTGTGGCCATTGCCACTATATATTCGACTTGTGGGTTTTGACCCGAACGGCAGTGTGTTTCAGAAGTGTGGCCATTGCCACTGATATTGTGTGGTACAACCACTTTTTAATTGTGTGGCTGGGAAGCCATTTGAGCAGTGTATTTCTTGAACCAAACGTAAGTCGTCGTATGAATAACGCAGTTTGCATAATTATGGCAGATTAGCCCGGCGTGGTATGCCAAAGGAACATTATGTTACTAGCAATAGTGTAAGACTAGTATAGATGGATATTGTACAGCTAGCGGCAAGCGTAAGCCTAGTGTAACGGATATTAAACGACTAGCAGTAGACGTAAGCCTAGCATAATAAGTGTATTGAAAAACTAGCAGGATAGTTAAGTCTAGTGCAACAGGCTATTGTATAAACTAGCGACGGGAGTAAGTCTAGTTAGCCTCTGAATTTATGCCAAAGGACATTGGCCGTTAAAAGGAACTGACCTCTAACCAGAACTCTAGATAGAGATTGTGAACATGTGCTTATGAAATAATGAGAACTCTTACAGATCGTACATGAATGTGATGTGACTTTTGTTCCCATGTAGTTGGTGTCTGCTCATGGTATGAAATTACTAATTAAATATTTTGAGTCGTCAAAATCACAGTCTTATCAGCTATCGTATTCGGAGTTGAGTTAAATGCTATTCATCTTCAACTGATCATGACCAGTGATGATTAATGTCTTAACACGCTGCATCTCACACTGCCAATATAATCAATAAGACAAGAGACTAATACAGGTCAGTCAAGGGTCGAATATTTAATATGAAACATATTCAGCACAGAATGTATCACAAGGGTTAAAGCAGACATTATCGATACCAACGGACAGTATTACGGAATCCTACAAAAGTGATAAGAACCCGAAGGACTTTGACTCTGTAAACTGAATACGCATATAATAACTTGGTCATCCTCAAATACTAGAAGTCATCGAAGCACCCATAACATACTGGGGTCCCCGAGAGCGCCCTTAACATACTGGTGTCAGAAAGTGTCTGGATTTCGTGAATACTGGATTCCCCCTTTCAAGTATTGAAGAAAGTCAAACTGATGATGAACATTATGAAGGCAAAATCATTCTTTCAAGCCTAACCGGCAACTGAAATGCGCAGGACAGAAAGTGACGTCACTACATCGATGCCGTCAACGCTAGCAGACAACATTGCCTGAGAATCCGAAATTTTTCTTCCATCAAAGAGACTGATTCACGCAGATAGAACGGTAATCTTCCACTCAAGAACCTGAACCAGTGGAGAATGTATCTCTTCATCAAATTCATCTGAAGCTGCGACGCAGATCAATTGAAGAAACTACGTTCGAAGACCGAAGCAATACTTTCAAACGGTTCCCTGCTGCGAAGGTCAAGGTCTACCATCAATGGACCTCAGCTGTTGAAGACACGTTTCGGAACTAGGATTAGAATTACATGCATTCATGTATTTCTCAGAAGGACAACTAAACAGATAAGTTCTTGATTTTACTTGGGCGCTTGAACATTATCATATTGTCCTTGCATTACCTTTGGTCTACAGTTCATCATCACTTGACTTACTTTTTACTATCATCTGTGTTCCCCCATTCATGTTTTTCGTATATACGTATATTCGTCGTGTTTAATATTGACTGGAATTTTCCCAGGAAAGCTTCAGTGAATGTTAACTTCTATTAGATTTACATGCTTATTTTACTGACTGAGGATCTGACTGATTATATTTTTTCTTTTGAGTCAGGAAATAAATGTTTCTTCAGTTAGTATTATAACCATATTTTGTGTACTTAGCATTTTCGTCAAGTGAATTACGTCCTCTTTATTTACATAACCTACTTTCAGTACTGTTGACAATTGTTGTCGTGTGTGATCTAAAACTTCTTTGTCTACACGTTTGTCTAAGACGACTTGTCTTGTTATATTTTTGTAATGTAAATTCTTCTCTTTCTTTTACTGATTACTGTTTATAAGTCTTCTTTATTTACTTTATAAGTGTAAAGTGTTGTTGTATAACTGAAAAATCATTTCATTGTAACTCATTTGATTGTTTTCACTGTCTTTGTCACATGTTCTTGGAACTTGTTTGTTATTGATTAATATATTCATGTACATATTATAGTGAGTTCTATAGTCCTGGTGTATATTATAGACTATTGAAGGTACTCAGAAACATATTATCATGTCTACACTACAGGAATTCATTGATATTGGAAAAAGTTATGGAAAATCAGGGGCGGAACTACAAAGTTTTGCAGATACAAAATATGATGAATATTTATCGCGTCTGGAAAGAATGGAACAGCGCGAAATGACTAAACGAGCTGATGAGCTTAGGAGGTTTGAATTAACCCAAGAAAGGAAATTGAAGGAAAAAGAATTAGCTCAACAAGAAAAAGACAGAGAATTTGAGAAGGAAAAAATGGCTCAACGAGATAAAGAATTAGCTCAGCAAGAAAAAGACAGAGAACAAAAAGATAAGGAAATGGAATTGAGAAGAATGGAACTTATGCAACTGGATCAAGCACATAAAAATGCCATGGAAATGGAAACATTAAAACTTCATGCAGAAAAAGAAAAAGCTTTAGAATTAGCTAAAGTGCAGTCTGAACAGACTAAGACTGCGGCTGCTACAAATATTTTTTATCCTAAGTTAAAAATGCCACATTTTGACCAGACTCGCGATTGTGTTGACTCTTTCCTATCTAGATTCATCATCAAGGTCACAGCTCTGAACATACCCAAGGAAAGATGGAGCAGTCTTTTACTTGATTTTTTGACTGGTGACTCACTTAAATGTTTCATGAGTCTTGATGAGAAGAGCAGAAGCGATTTCGATGTCGTAAAAGAGGTATTACTAAGACGTTTCCAGTTAACTGAGTCTGGATTCAGAGATCGCTTTCATGCTGCAAAACCAAGCAAGGATACATATTTTGGTGAATTCATTGCATCTATTAAACATTTCCTTAGCAGATGGATTGATTTATCAGGTATAAATAAAACATATGAAGGTGTTATAGATCTCATGCTGCGAGATAAAGTTTTATCCGCATGCAGCACTGAATTAGAAGCATTTTTACAGGAAAGACATCCTAATTCTATCGATGAGTATGAAAAACTCGGAAGACAGTATCAAACCGCACATCAGAATAAAGATCTTCATAGATCGACTATTCGAGATCCTATGCCTGTGTGCGCGGCACAACATGATCACAGACCTCGATCGAAGAGCTTTGATGGACGTTGTCGTTCAGATTATTATCAATCCGACAGAGGTTTTTATAACTTCCGTCGTCATCGCTCTTCTTCGAATTCATATCGACGAGGTTATAGAGGATATTCACCTCATGATCGTGGGTATCACAGAGGCAGGGATTATGATAGTTCACATCAAAAAGGATACTATAAACAGAGATCATCTTATGGTAGAGATGCCAGGAAGGATGACTCTACTGATTTTTATTATAGCAATAAAAAATCAGTCAATAATAACAAAGGTAATGCCAGATCTCCGTCGAGAGACAAAAATAAACAGAGACATGCAAATAGTTGCAGTGTTAAAAAGGAAAAAGGTAATGATGATAATGATCATGCGAACGCATGTATGGTAATGAATGATACATGTTATGAGTGTCAGTCGAAAGACAGATTAAAGTCTACAATTACACTTGATTGTGGCCATTGTATGCCAACAATGTCGGCATGTGTAAATGTCGGTTATCTTACATTTCATCCCGGAATATTGGATGGTAAGATAGTAAGAGTTTTGCGGGACACTGGGTCTTCAACGATAGGCATTAAGCACTCGCTTATCGAGCCCTCTGCTTTTACAGGCAAATCAGTTAAGTGTGTCACATTTGGTGGGAATATAGAAACTTTCCCTGTGGCACGAGTATACATTGATACTCCTTTTTACACAGGCACTGTCTATGCCTGCGGCTTGAGAGCACCCATAACTGAAATTATAATAGGAAACATACCAGGAGTTAAAGATTGCACTCCTGAGGAGATTGCAATGTGGGTTGAATCTCACCCACAGGTGGCAAATGCTGTTGTAACAAGAGCACAACAGTTAGCTACGGATATGGCTACACCACCTCTTCCTATAATAGATACAATTATGTCTCAAGTTGGCACTGTTTCACCTTCTGTTTTTGCAGAAAAACAGAAGAGTGACCCAACTTTACAAGGATTGTTTAGCCGAGCAGAACAAAAAACTATTAAATGCACAAGAGGGGCTAAACAATGGTTCAAGATACAGAAATCAATACTCACTAGATATTATGATGATGGCAAAACAATTATACATCAAGTGATAGTACCTAAAGAATATAGACCATTGGTCCTACAAACAGGTCATGACTCCCCTATGGCAGGGCATATGGGGATCAAAAGAACATTGTTTCGTGTTACGTCACAATTTTATTGGCCTGGGGTTAATAAAGATACAAAGTTATACTGCAAATCTTGTACAACATGCCAAGGTATAGCACGTAAGGGCAGGTTCCATACGGCACCCTTACAGATTACAGACGTGCCTGAGAGACCTTTCAAAAAGATTGCAGTAGATATAGTGGGTCCGTTATCAATTGTTTCAAATAATGGATTTCGTTATATTTTAACTTGCGTAGATCTTTGCACGCGTTGGCCAGAGGCCATACCATTGAAAACCATCACAACTGCATCCGTGTCTGATGCATTATTTTCGATATTTTGTCGAATCGGTTTTCCGGAAGATATTTTGTCAGATCAAGGATCACAATTTACTTCCAACAGTATGAGGGATTTAGAATCCATGCTATCTGTTCACCACTCGTTTTGTAGTGCGTATAGGCCTAATAAACTATTACCATAAGTTCATCCCGCATTTCGCACAACTATCTACACCTTTGTCCGCACTGTTGACCAAAGGTAGTCCTAATAAGGTACGTTGGGACAAAGATTGCGAAAGCGCTTTGGTAACAATTAAGAAATTATTTAGCAATGCACCTATTTTGTTATTACCGAATATACGTATTCCATTCATTCTGCAATCAGATGCCTCGAGCTACTCCATGGGTGGTTGTTTGCTGCAATGTTACAAGGAAACACTCCATCCATGTTTCTATGTGTCGAGGAAACTGACTCCAGCTGAACAGAAGTATGCGACAGGGGAACGTGAGCTCCTGTCTATGGTCTGGTGCCTGGAGAAGCTGTCAAGATATCTCATCGGCACGCACTTTTACATTATGACAGACCATAGTCCTCTTACTTACATAACAGCTAGAACAATGCGTAACGCTAGAATACACCGATGGTATTTGTTAATTCAAGAATTTTCATTTACGATTCTGCCTATTGCTGGCTCAGACAATAACTTGGCAGATCTTTTATCGCGCAACGTCTTTGAGAAGAAATTGAATTAACTCTTTAGTCACCATGTTGACAAGTGCTATTATTAATGTTATAAAATTTAATGTGTCTACTTAATGATTATCATAGTTATAAGTAGGTAGTACTAATATTGATATGTTTGGGAGACGGGCGTCTTCTCCATCACTATCATCCGTGCCACAAGTGTCACGTTTGGAAGTGAGGGGAATGATGTTGAGGATTGCTTCATGTCTGCAGCATGGCGCATTCCTCAAATGATTATATCTCCGCGACTGATGTCGATGATTGTTTCATGCTTACAGACATTTGGATTTGTCGACGATCCGAATGGCTGTATCATGGAACACCTCAAACGAATAGAGATATATCTCATCAACCGATGTCGATGATTGTTGCATGTGTGCAAGCATTTGAGTTTGGCCAACTCGGATTGCTGCACCGTGAAACATCGCAATTGAATATATATTAACGACGTAGTATGCATATCACTATGCATGACGCGTATGTCTTTGTAAGGTCATTCGACGTGTGGGCTTCGGCCCCAACGGCAGCGTATGGCATGTGTGGCCATTGCCACTATATATTCGACTTGTGGGTTTTGACCCGAACGGCAGTGTGTTTCAGAAGTGTGGCCATTGCCACTGATATTGTGTGGTACAACCACTTTTTAATTGTGTGGCTGGGAAGCCATTTGAGCAGTGTATTTCTTGAACCAAACGTAAGTCGTCGTATGAATAACGCAGTTTGCATAATTATGGCAGATTAGCCCGGCGTGGTATGCCAAAGGAACATTATGTTACTAGCAATAGTGTAAGACTAGTATAGATGGATATTGTACAGCTAGCGGCAAGCGTAAGCCTAGTGTAACGGATATTAAACGACTAGCAGTAGACGTAAGCCTAGCATAATAAGTGTATTGAAAAACTAGCAGGATAGTTAAGTCTAGTGCAACAGGCTATTGTATAAACTAGCGACGGGAGTAAGTCTAGTTAGCCTCTGAATTTATGCCAAAGGACATTGGCCGTTAAAAGGAACTGACCTCTAACCAGAACTCTAGATAGAGATTGTGAACATGTGCTTATGAAATAATGAGAACTCTTACAGATCGTACATGAATGTGATGTGACTTTTGTTCCCATGTAGTTGGTGTCTGCTCATGGTATGAAATTACTAATTAAATATTTTGAGTCGTCAAAATCACAGTCTTATCAGCTATCGTATTCGGAGTTGAGTTAAATGCTATTCATCTTCAACTGATCATGACCAGTGATGATTAATGTCTTAACACGCTGCATCTCACACTGCCAATATAATCAATAAGACAAGAGACTAATACAGGTCAGTCAAGGGTCGAATATTTAATATGAAACATATTCAGCACAGAATGTATCACAAGGGTTAAAGCAGACATTATCGATACCAACGGACAGTATTACGGAATCCTACAAAAGTGATAAGAACCCGAAGGACTTTGACTCTGTAAACTGAATACGCATATAATAACTTGGTCATCCTCAAATACTAGAAGTCATCGAAGCACCCATAACATACTGGGGTCCCCGAGAGCGCCCTTAACAGAGACCACCTGTGTCAACAATGACCGTCTCTATCAAAGGTGGCTAGACGACTTAAGTGATAAAAATATTAACCGCTGATCTGTCTAATTAGCCTTGTATTTCTACGATTCACTTGGCGAAACGTAAACATGTCTAGGGAGTGGTCAGAGCACAAATGTAAGTGCATAAAATATGCGAAATAATAGGACGATCGGTGAAGAAAATGAAGAAATGAATTGATACTGCTGGAGAGAACTACAGTTATGAAAAGTGCACAACTGATTTCGTCACAGACTTAGATATATATCTTTTCTCACTTCTCTCATGAAATTTCGCGTGACACATGTAATTTCAAACACCTCCCAAATATGTTACTGACACTGCCACTTTTAGATGATTCATGTCTGTACGTCATAACAAACCTTCCATTTAATTTGTTATTATAAATGTTGAGAAACACGAGTGTCCATTCCCAGTATGTTATGTAACTTTCCTTCCTGCTGTCAAATTTGTGTTTATCTTCCGATTGTCAATACGGGATGTATGGGCGCCCAGACTGATGTGAGCTAGATACGGGCCGGGGTTTGTTCATTTTTAAATAAGGGAGTACGACGAACGAAGAAGAAGAAGAAGAAATAAGGGAGTACAGTGTATATCTTTCTGCTCCCAGCTGGGTTTTATTGTTATCTCTACCCAGACTCTACCGAAGATCAGGCAACTTACCTTTCCCAAGAGATTGAGGATGCGTTCCAAGATAAGAAACTGGTATTAGCAGCATGGATAGATCTAAGAAAAGCATTTGACAAGGTTTGGAAAGAAGGGCCTTTGAAGAAACTGAGAAATTGCAGAGTGAATGGCAGGATGTACAAATAGGTGGAAGCATACTTGCATAACAGAAGAGCCCGAGTACAACTAGACGGCCTCAGGAGCAAGAAAATTATACTGCGTCATGGCGTCCCTCAGGGAGGGGTCTGTAACCCACACTTTTCCCAGTCTACATCAACGACCTGGTTGCTGAACTACCACATGGAATGAAAGTGGCAATGTACGCTGATGACCTGGTAATATGGTACACAGATGAGTATGCAACAGTGGCCACCAAACTGCTACAAAGAGCTATAGATGCCTTAACCTCATGGGCAAATAGATGGTGTGCCAGCATCAATACAGGTAAGTGCAGCACTACACTCTTCACCCTCTCTCCAAAACAAAAAGCTTGTGTCGTCAAGATAAATGTAGATCTCCTGAGAGAAGATAAACAACCCACCTATCTCGGAGTTTTATTCGATGATAGGCTGACTGTTGCGGTCATTTTTGATGGAGTTTCAAACATCGATCTATTGGTTGTAGGTTTTTCACCCTGGTCAAGGTTTAGTAACTATGTCTTGACTTTTCTGTGTCAGGTTGATTAGGGGTTATCTCCCTTGTTTGTTCATTCATTGTGTTTGACCTTTTGGGTCAAAGGTAATACAGTTCTGGGCTATATGCGATGCGCAGTGGAGAGCGCGAAATGAGACTTCCGTCTTGTTGAGTTGGGAAGTCCTGGCTTCTGAGGACGTGTATGTCCATTGTAGTTTCGGGGAGGAAAATCTTCGAAGTGACTGCGTTGTCAGTTTTCCCCATTGATTCTCTGTGCGTCAGGAAGGACGACAGTGTGGTTATTATGTTCTGAGGATTCGTTGCAACGTAACACCGACCTTTTTCATTACTATGCTTTCGGTGGCAGAATTTGTTAAAGAAGTACCTTCTGTGAGGACAGTTCACCGATCCTGTATGCAGAACTTATACATTGTGCTCAAGATAGCTATGTAAGACTATTTGTCTTTAAACGAACAGAAGTCCAGTGACGAAGAGATATATATGTATATGCTGGTAGATTTATATAAACTTGATAGCAGAGTTTATGCAACCTGCTGATGAAGAGTACACAACTGACGTCATATTTAGGCCGGTGGAATGGCCACTATTCTACAGCATAAAAAGAAGTAACTGGCGTGTTATGCCAAGTTGAACGACGGCCCTAGTAATAGGATTACTTGAGTGAAGGGCTCGTCTTTTGTATGACGGAGTTATGAAGGTATCTGACGCGTTCAGTCAGAGATACCAAAAGCGGCATTATGAACAGTACATGAAAAGAACATAACACTGTTGACATGCATACATATATGAATGTTCACCAGCCAGAATGACTGATATGTACCCAGCGATTTCCATTGACATGATGTACATGAACTTGTTTACATTGACTGTTCCTGTGTGATTCTACATGTTAGTCCTGTCACTAAATGTATGAACCATCACAAGTAGTTCCAACCTTCATTGACTGCAGTACGAGTGTGACTGGGTGTTTGTACAACTACATATGAGCCTAAACACATTCGCGTCTCTGCACACCCATGTCTCTTCATCAACATCTGCAACACGCAGAAACCAACCAGCTAAGGAGCAAGAAAAATCAAGTAACACTGACATGGAAGCAAAACATCAACAAGGCAGCAACAAAGGCAAGGGGGAAGCTAGCCATCCTGAGAAAACTAAGTGGAACCACATGGGGAGCCAGCGGGAAAATACTTAGTAAAGTTTACCAGCAGGGCATACGACCACACCTGGAATATGGGTCAGCTGCGTGGTGTCCAGCATCAAACACCACATTACAAGAGCTAGATAAGGTGCAAAACCAGGCGCTTAAGGTCATCACAGGGGCAATGAAATCAACGCCTATAGTGGAGATGGAGAAAATGGGGAGGATACAAGCACTGAGAGAACGCAGAGACACGAAAGTGCTAACACAGGCAGAAAAGTTCCTTTGTATGCCGAGCCATCCAATGAAGGACAGATTCCAAAACCTAGCAATGGGACGATTGAAAAGTAGCAGTTTTATCCAACAGGCCAAACGACTTCGTAGACAAACCGTAGACGTGCCTGAAGTTGACAGCCCCCTACAGTCTGTGCCAGAACAAACCCCTTGCAGAGAGGAGACTGGACTACCAGTATACATCCAGACAAAAGTGAAAGGAATACTCGACAAGGATGAACAGAACAGCGTGCAACGTAGGACAGTCACTCTCAGTTTCCAGGATGGTGAATACCCACAGGACCTCTGGGTCCGAGTATACACGGATGGGTCAGCACAGAATGCAGTAAAGAATGGAGGAGCAGTAGTGTACATAGAATACCCAAACAACACTAGGGATACGGTCAGAGTACCAACGGGGAAATTCTGTTACAACTATGATGCAGAAGTCCAGGCAATCAAGGTGGCAACCGAGAAACTGTTGAACACCAATCTCAGTCCACAGCCTGTGTTTTTCCTGACAGATGCAAGATCAGCACTCCAAGCACTTCAGTCCAGAAAATTACCAGGTATACAAACCTTACTGTCTGAACTGTGCAACCAGCGCAAGGTCGACATGCCATGGATACCGTATCACTGTGAAATACCGGGAAACGAGAGAGCAGACCGACTGGCTAAAGAAGGTGCTACAGACGAGCAACCGGATGTACCAGTTACGTACCATCAGAAGAAAAAGATGATCAAATAAATCAGGAAGCCACCAACACCAACGCAGGACGACTACCAAGATATGAACAGATCAGAACAAATTGTCATTCTGCGCCTCAGAACAGGACACAACCGACTCCGCAGCCACATGTACGTATAAAAAATTTAAGATTGGCGATTCAGCCATGTGTACATGTGGATGGGCACCCCAGACTGCAGAGCACATACTTCAAGATTGCCCCGAATATGATATATTGAGGCAAACCCACTGGCCCAGAGAAACAACGCTGGAAGCAAAACTATACGGACCTCTGTATGAACTACAAAAGACAGTGAAGTTTATACAAGAAACAACATTGCAGATATAGACAATATATTTCAAGCGAACGAAAAAAAGAAGAAGAAGAAATCTCTACCCAGGATAGATTTTGCGACATAACAACATGAAACCTGAGTCACGCGTTCAATATGAAAGAAAATACGGATTAGGAAGTGTAAAAGGAAGGTACAATATGGAAAAGAAGACAGGTACCACATAATAAAATGATAGCACGCTCATTGTATGACAAATATCAAGCAAAACAACTGTAGGAGTTCGCCAGGGATGTATCCTGTCCCTAGTGCTTTTTAAAATATATCTAGAACATATTATGCAGGAGGCTCTCTACGGTTATAAAACAACCATATCGATTGGAGGTCGACCTCTTTTTAATCTACGTTTTGCTGATGATATCGATCTTATAGCTGGATCAGAATCAGAACTTCAAGACCTTACCTCTAGACTGGAGAACGTAACAAGAACGTATGGAATGGAAATTAATATAGAGAAAAACAAGATATTGATGAATAGCCATAAGAAACATGTTCCGACCAACATTACGTTAAATGGGCAAAAGTTAGAAGAAGTGAACACCTTTAAATATCTCGGGTTCACTACATGTAGTGGTGGAAGATCAAGTAAAGAAATCAAGAGAAGACTTGAGATGGCCTCAGCTGCCATGACAAGGCTGAATGTGATCTGGAGAAGTAACATCAGTTTTCCTGTGAAGATCAAATTATACAAATAACTTGTATTATCTATTCTCTTGTATGGGTGTGAGGGCTGGACACTCAATGCAGATACGGAGCGAAGGATTCAGGCTTTCGAGTATAAATGTTATAGAAGAATTCGCGCATTTGCTATAAAGAGCACACAACAAATGTCTATGTTAGAGAGAAAATAAACCCGAATGCAAGCCACCAAGAACCACTTTTGTCAGTAGTGAAACGTCGAAAGCTTGCCTTGTTTGGGCATGTAACTCGTCATGACTCCCTTTCGAAAACGATCCTCCAGGGAACAGTCGAAGGTAAACGGAGAAGAGGAAGGCAAAGAAAATCCTGGGCTGATAACATCAAAGAATGGGCAGGGCACGGTTTTTTCACACTTGTACGCATTGCTGAGGATAGAGAGCAGTGGAGGACCCAATCTGCTGATGCTTCCACCATGGCACCCCTACGACCCATGACGGGTTACGGGTTGAGATGATGAGATGATGATCAATCTGGTGACAGATTAAAGACACGCACTTAAGATAATGAATGGAATTTTTGGAGCACGAAAGCGATGTAATCGACTCCAGCTAGATTTGGTTTGGATGGATAAATGCAAGAAAATGAAATCTTTACAGAGATTATCCGTAATAGATCTATGAAGTCGTGAGAGAAAACATGATGAAAATCAACGAAGACGCAAAATCTTATATGGTCAGGTAAGTCAGATATGAATTCTTAGATGACATACAGAGAACATTGTCTTGAAGAACATTCAAGAAAGGTAGTGGGAGATATACCCCTACATAAATACGCAAGTTGTTTGCTATTGGTTTGGCATTTGAGATGTTAAAACACAACATCTCTGATTGGACCACCTCCACGTAGCAATGTGGATGCGTGGGCCGAGTGTTGCTTAAAATCTTCAGCATTTTAAGATTATTGCAATGATAATTCAACTCGTCACGAAGACAGTTCACTCAAGCCAGGATAAAGAATAGAATCAGGATTCTAATTTACAGTGCCGGACAGCGTGCTTGAGCATGTAAGTCAGAAGGTAGTAGGCAACTCTACATTTACAAATACGGAAAGCCTGGAATCCTAGGAACCTTAATACGAAGTCACAGTGGGATTCTATTGTAAAGAAATACCCTAGACCACGTGTATGAGGCATCTTAACCAAGTTGACGAAACTATTTCCCTGAGCCAGAAGTCTGTATTGCTCAAAGAATTTTGGCTGATGGTACAAACTGGTGGTACTAGTCTGTGGAACAAGTGTGTGGTTTAAGTGGCCTCCAGTCAAAGCTAGACACCAACATCAGACTGGTCTTGAAGACGCTTGCCCATCTTCGTAATTACCCCACGATACTACGAGGGACGTGTTACAGCCACCAGACTTGAAGAGAGAGAACCAGTCTACAAAGAACCAACATCGGCTGGAGCAGAAGCCAACCGACACCTTACTGGCAGCTAAGTACCCATTCAAAGCTGCAAAGTGAACTCTTTAAGCTGATACCTAAACTAACCAGATCATCACTTGTGATTATTAAATTTGTTATCTGTATATGTACAAATTTATAGTAGATTTAATCATTTTTTGAGTGAACTGCACCAGTATGTCTCAGTTATTTTAAACACATATAACAGAGCTGCTACTTAAGTAATATTTTACTAAGTTAAATCAGCGGGGGGCTCATCAAACGGTCCGAATTCTTTTCTCCTCGTAGAAGGTCTGGCAAGATAAAAAAAAAGTTCTTTACGGCCTTAATAATATCAGCTGTGGTGCTTGATTTTTTTAAATTCACATCTCTGCCAAGAGTAATCTTGAGCGAAAGGTAGATATTTTTGCAAACCCTCAGCTGATACTCTGAATTTTTTGCCACTGTTGAGAAAGGAGAGAAATCCCGTGACACAATATAATAACAAGGTTTGGATCAAATTATGTCAGATATGTAGTAACAGTTGTTCCTGCTTTAACAGCGTGAAAGGTATTCTCTTGAGCCTTGGATCACTTGAGTGGGCAGTTCTTCTTCATTACTACAGTGAGGGGCGCAATCAGATACGAAAAATTTTGAATGTACCTGTGGTAACAGTTTATCTTGACTAGAAATGACTATAGTTTAATAGGGTGTTTTTGGGGCGAATTTGTTTTCTGGCGGCATGTAAGTCAGAAGGTAGTAGGCAATTCTGGAAATGATATTGTCCAAGTATGCAACTTCTAGTTTAAACAAGTCACATATAGACTTGTTACAGCTTACTCCATACTGATCCAGGCGGAGAAATGATTCTTCGTGTGCATGAAGATGCTTTTGATCTGTCCTACCAGCGACAATAATGTGATCCAGATAATGTGCACTGCCATCCCGGCCCGTCGTGATTTGTTCGATGTATCCTTGAAAAATTGCAAGGGCAATAACCATTGTAACTGATGAACTTTCATATTGGAAAATTTCATGTTAGGATTTGATAACAGCAAGTTGTTTTAATTCATCACCCATTTTAGTCTGGAAGTAGCCATTGGAGAGATAAATGTTTTCCTCTTTTTGAAGCTTGTCACGTCTTGGTAATGGCTACTATTCCACATTCTAGTAAAGGTTAATAGCTATCCTTAAAGCACCAATAATTCTTACAATTTCTTTTGGCTTTGGCACAGCAACTGGCCAGCCGCCCACTTGCTTGTCTAATTTGGCTTGACCATTTCAACTTGTAGAAGCCATTCAATGTCTTTGGGCAAAAAGACCGGGTATGAGATTTAAAAAAAAAGATGCAAGTGTGCTTTGAAAGTTGTCAATTTTCTTAAACCTTCTGCAAAGATATTCGAAGACCTGTTGCAAAGTACCTCGACCTGCTGTAAATCTTGACTTGAACTAAGTGGGTCAACTGCTATGACGCTTTTAAGAAGGTATCAGGTTACAGTCAGTAATAGATCAGAAATATGAAGCCATTGCATCTTGAAAATTGCACTACCACTGCATCAGCTACTACCAGTCCTCTGGTGCGAGCCTTGTCTCCAAGAAGTATTTTGACATTGGTGCGATCTTTGATCGGAATACTAAAAGAACCGTAGCCTTTTAAATTGAGTGTTTTGTTGCTTGGGAAGCAGTTCATGATAACAACTCAGTCCAACAATTCCCCAAGCAAATCCAGGATCGAGTAGAAATTTCACCGTCGTTTCTTTCCCAGCAAGTATATAAGTAAATGCCGACGTTGGTCTCGACTGAGAAATTGTACGTTGTTAGTGGCTTCAATGTCACTTAATGTTTAAGAATTTATTTCAAAGTTTGACTTCTGACCTTTCGAAAATTTAGGAAGTACATTTATTTTGGAGTTGGAAATTGATACAACGTGACCATTTTTTTTCAAGAGATACATGTGAACTTCAAGTGATAAGTGATGACATTCAGAAACCTGGTGTCTTACATAAAATTCAAGGCTTGACATGAAATTGTTAGTCCCCTGACTTTATTTGAGTGATCTGTAAGATACACGGTGTTGATTTTGTTTTCTTCTTCTTGAATGTTGGCCTCATCTGGTTGATTGATATTAGTTGGAGTAGACTCACGTTCACCCACCGTTCGGTTTGTAGAATCTGTGATCTTGTAAAGTGCAGCGATTTGAGCAATATTCTCAAATACAGGATATCCTTCAATTAATGCTGCATAGGAGGCAGACATGAAAGGAACAAAGATATGAAAAGACATTAAACAGATGGCGCAGGCCAAGGAGGCTCGACATGAACTTGTTGAAGGTCTATGCTCCTCACGGAACGGGAATGTAATGAATGAATGAACATTTTTGTTCATGTGGTGAATGGCGTATTACATGTCTTAAATATTTTCCATCAACCAAGGACTGTCCACTGCCTGGCGTAGGGCAGGTAAAATGACAATCTGCAGTTAAGCCTATTAGTTTTGCAATTCATGCAGCAAATGCTTACTCAGACTTCTTGCGTGACTGCCAGGAAACGTGTCGTGCTCTGGTGAAATGACGTGGCTGCTTGACACGTGTAGAGAGTTGTGAAGTAAGGTCTGAATAAGGAAAACCTGCAAGTTATCGGTTACAAGGAGCTTTAGTAACAACCTATAAAGTGACGGTAGTACAGTGGTTAGTGCACTGGCTTCCTAGCTCGGTGGTCCTTGGTTCGATCCCCATTTGAGGTGGGATTTTTTAGACCGCAAACTGCTCCGGGGTCGACCCAGCCTCATGAATTTGTACCAGAGCAACCCTGAGAAGGTAAAGGTGGCCGGCGTGATGCTGACCACGTCACCCATAGTGTGCCGATGGTCAAGAAAATATGGGCCTAACACCATATTCCCAATATGCCTCAAATGGGCGTGTAACGGGATTCTTTACCTTTTTACCTTACCGATCTTTGAAAAAACGTAGCTTTTTCTTTTGTCTGAAAAACCATAGGTACCGCAATAACATAATAAACGTTCGAAGTTTAGTTTCCGGTGATTCTTGTATTTGTCAAATTCCGGAAATGATTGAATATTTATTTAAAGGTTTGGCATAATTGTTGCTGATACAGAGTAAGTTGGGTTAGTTACCTTTGTCAACAGAGAAAACTTTTTTCTGCCCCTTGCCGTTTCGGTCTTTAACAACCTCAAGAATTATTGCAGACTCACGAGTTGACTAAATGGTTGTACATTCCGTGACTTCTGATGTGGGTCATCTGCCAATTCCTCTGCAGACAGTGCTATGATGATGCAGAAGTGATAACTGTGGCGTCCACAATTCCTCGTCGCCAAATGAAATGTTTTCCCGAGTGGGTTAAATATGTGTTGTAAAGACAAAAACTTTCAATAAAACGTATACAGTAAGTAGGATCAAGGCAGAAAAGTCTAATAACCGAACGACACGTCTCTGTAGAAATAACTCTCCGAAGCTGTATTGGTAAAGCGAAAAATTAAGGACAATACTTACTTTAACACTAAGCAAATTACTTATGTCTATCTGACTTGACTTTATTGAATTGGTTAATAAAAAGTAGGTTTGCGTTCTTGTTTTTTTTAGAACGTTCGCTAGTACACGAATTCAAAAGCGAAATAGTTGAAATGTGTAAAGCAGATTCCGAAGAGACGGAATGTAAAAGCGTAACATGCGAAATTACCCGAATCAAGCAACCAAAACGACCAAATTAACCATACAAAAAAGACGACTTGTGTAAAGTGTGATGGTAACATGTATATGCACAAACTTATACAACGTCATCATTTTTTTATGCTGCTTACCAATAATACAATTACGCCATCACTTTTGTAGACTGTGTGCACCGGTTTTACTTCGGAATTAGTCTCTAGCTCAGTAATGTCTACTGCTGTGGTGAAAGCGATGGGCTCGATATCTTAGGTAATCGAACTCGGTCTAACACTGGGTAATGCGAAGGTTTATTTTTAGCCATTGAGAGCAAAGCTAGCTATTCACTCCAAGACTCTTAGGCTTGTAGGCATTACAAAGATGGAAATCTTCAAGTGTACTAATGTGTTTGCTTTCCATTGGAATTATGTAAATGTAGAATAATTTCAACTAATAATGCCATCAAGGTGAGATATTAGAGAGCATAAGCGTTTTTCGGATACCTATATCTTTGCCTTACGTGCAGTACATCCTGAGATAATTGTGATTGAAGGCAGTAACACATGAATCGCATGGAGTTTTGCACTGTTTCGTCTGCCATAGCGAAAGATACAATGTACGGAAGTAAAAGACAGTTTTATGGAACGACAGCTCTTAATCGCGCGGTTAAAACAAGCCCAGGATGAAGAAAATCGTTTGAGGAATAAAGGAGCAGGATGTAAGGGTAATTTTACTAAAACACACTCTTGGCTAGATGCAACACATTTGGCAAAAGAATGAACAAACGAATAACCTATGACGTCAGTGTTCTCTCGCTTGCCGGGATTGGACGTATAAAAAGGGAGAGGAGCGAATGCATAGGCACTCACCGCTAAAATTTGATTCAAAACACAGAAGATAGAGCTCGCCACCAAGTACCTTTGCCATCCATATGTGTGTGCAGCCTGGCAAGCCTATTGATGCCCTGTGTATTCTGAATTGAGGGTAAGATTGACTTAATTATTAAATATGTAAATAGTATTATTTTATTGCATATTTGAATTGTACCGTGTGTAGAATCATATAGTGACATTCTTGGAAGGTAAACGCCATTGTGTGCTGTACATTTTAAAAAAAAAATAAAGCACAGGAATGATTTGGAAGGTAGAATAGCTTTCAGGAGACTTATGAAGCCTTTCGTGATTACTCGATGGGGCAATACCTGAAGGAACTGGGAAAGAATAGGATGAAGGGATTAAATAAAGGATATGTATATATTTAAATAATATAATAAGACAAATACTATTTCACTGCACTAAAACATGGACAAATATGTGGAATTGGTTCTCATGAATGAAGATATAGATGTTTATGTAAAAATCTGCCTGTAATATGTCACTAATTAGATCTGTCTGATCTGTCTTAACAAATATTATCTGATGTCTTACTGGCCTCACATCTTTGTTAGGGAAGGTTTCTTATAGCATGATATTAGCCTAAAAACATTATGTTGTTGCAGGTTATATCATACCATACTGTCAGCAAGGCAGAAGACTGTCGTGTATACCTGTGAAAGCCAAAGAAGCATTCAGTCACCAAGTGTATACCTCAGATCTGGTTTGGGAACCCTAATGTATGGGCATTGCCAGCCACTGTACACAGCAGATTGACAGCTCGGTGCAGTCAACACAGATACGTTTTCAAAGAAAGGACTGATTCATATTATATGGTCGACCACACTTAGAAAAAAAGTATGATGATACCAGTCTTTTTTAAAATCAATATATGTGTAAAGACAGGATCTTAAGTCACAGTGACTCTCTTAAACGTTTAAGAACAATGATTCGAAAGCTACTAGTTCAAGACAAGGAACAGTGAGTGAGACTTTAATGTAAAGGACATTTTATTATAAAGTGATAATTTCCAAGAGGAAGGGGTCATTGACACTCTGTATGTAAAACTTAATTGTGTGCATTACACGTTTCTTCTGTAAATTTCATTATCATTTGTATTGCATACCATACTTCTTATTCCAAAAGAGAAAAGAAGAGATTAATGTACATATAATAAAGTGATTAATTGTATCCAAGACTTGAGTAACTCATTACAGTTTTGTTTGAAGTTGCTTTCTTTAAATGTGTGGTCCATATATAGTGAAATCAGTCTTAGTTAATTTAATTAAGAGAATTTATTAGATTGTTTATAGTTTGAGTCAGTCAGTACCAACTCAACTACAGCATATCATGGCGGACTTGGTAAAGTTTAGGTCTGTGACACTACAGATGGAAAAGGAGCTAGGGTTAACTGGTGATACTCTGATCCAATGTGTTACGACTGAGTTCGATAAGTACACGGAAAGAGAAAGAGAAGACAGGAAATTAGAAGCTGACAGAGAAGCCAAAAAATTAGAAGCTGAGAGAGAAGCCAAGAAATTGGAGGCGGAAGAAAGGAGACTGCAAGCGGAAGCTCATAGAGAGAATAAGAGATTGGTGATTGAAGCGGAAGAGGAGGTTAGCAGCTGAGGCTGAAGAGAGGAAGTTACAAGCAGAGAGAGACCATGAGCTGAGAATAAGACAGCTTGAACTTCAGGCTGGCAGTAGTACCAATGGTAGTAGCTCACCTCACTCTGAGGGTAACTCCAGCCAAAGCACCTCAAATGGAGCCATGAACTTCCATATGGACCCATTTGTGGACAATGATGATGCAATAGAGGCCTACCTAGATAGGTACGAAAGGCTTGCCTCTACCTATGGATTGGAAAAAAGAAAACTAGAGTTTGAAGCTATCTCAAGGACTGAGAGGTATTGCTTATGATGTTTTCCTGAAACTCCCCAAAGAAGAGCAGGAAGATTTTGAAGCCCTGAAGCGAGCATTGCTGGTTCGTTACGAACAAAACTTAGAGGCTTATAGAAGAAAATTCCAAACTGCTAAGAAGGACGCCGGAGAAACCTATCAGCAGTTTATTGCCAGATTGGAGACTTACCTACTGAGGTGGTGTAAGTTAGGAAACTTCACTCGGGATTTTGACGGGTTAAAGTAGATAATGTTGATAGAACAACTACTAGAGTCCATAGCCTCTGAAACTAAGAAGTTCCTGATAGAGAATAAAAGAGACAGGTTTGGTGACATAATCACATATGCTGAAAGTCACCAACTGACTCAGTCCATGACTCAAGGAAATAAAAAGAAAAGGGCAGAATTCTCACAAGAGTCGCAATACACTTCTGATTGTTCAAGAATTTGAACTTGCACGGGATCAATCCCGAAAACCTAGACCAAGATATGAGGCACATGGATCTAACCAGGCCCAGGCCTACAGAAACAAACCAAGATATGAACAAAGGAATAAAAACCCTCAGTATAAGGAAAAGAAACCTTACAAAAAGGAAGATTGCAAAGGTTGCCAAATGAAGAACCACAATACGAGCGAGTGTGGAAGGAAAAATCCTCCTCGTCACGCTTCATGTTTACATGTGAGGTCGTTAAACAGGAATGAACTGACAGTGAGTCAGAATAGCCTTCATCACCCACCCATACAGGAGATAGTGACCGTGAATGGCAAACAAGTCACAGGGATGTATGACACAAGATTATCATATAACACGGTCGTTTGTGCATCTCTGGTATGCCCTGAACAAATCACCACAGAACAGTGGATATTCAAGGGCCACTCAAGGGAGCACTAACCCTAACATTGCATATAGCAAAGATTCAAGTCAGTTGTCACTATGTGGAAGAGGACATAAACGCAGCAATACAAGATGATCCTCTTTACCCACTGATGTTGTGGCGTAAATATGTTTTCTTAGGAAATCCTGTAAAACCTGTAGTTGTGGTGGCAGTCGAGACTAGGTCAGATTCAAAGAACAGAGAGACGGGAACTCAATTAAAAATTAATCCAACTGAGATGAAGAAGGCTTAAGCACATGATTTTACATTGAAGCTTTGCTTTGGCAAATTGCCAAAAACACATAACCCTCCAAGAAAGGTAGATTTCTATATAGATCAAGGACTCTTGCACAGAAAAGCTGGCAGAGAACCAAAAGGATATGGACAGGTTGTGGTGCCATCCACACATAGAAACACGGTTATAGAATGGGGACACATTGATACTTTAAGTGAACACCTTGGTAATGGTGCCACAAAACAAAGGATAGCCACCCATTACTACTGGCCAAGTATTACTGAAGACATTTGCCCAGTATGTAAATTCCTGCCCAGAATGCACCAAGATAGATTCAGTGAAGCGACAGAAATGTTATCACAAAATGTCTACCCATAACCCAGCGGCCATAGTTACTCGCGATATTAGCGCGAGAGGGGACAAGAAACATCCCATACAGTCTAGTTTGCAGGCGGAACCCCATGAGCTGGATAGAAAGAAACAAACATTTGGCCAAAATCGTATGTCCATGAAGTTGCGATGGAAAACTGCAAAAACGTATCAGGCAAAACAGGGCTGTACCATTCAGATGAAAAATACAGACCCTATTTCACCAGGCTGTAAAGTAAATAGAAGACTTTCTACTGATAACCCAGCAGTAAGGGCATGGGTGATAAATAAAATTGGAAAAAGAGAAATAGATAGGGGACATCTATATCAAAGAAACCAGAATGTGGGTGCACATTTCTTTTAGTCGCATCCCACTGATCAAGTTCAGGATAGACAGAAGACAAACTAACAGCAACGCATGACGATTACAACGGTATCGTTCCCAAATTTTAAGCTTGACATTCGTCACGCTTGAAAAAATCGAGGGCTATCTGTCGCGAAAGCGATGGGCTCGATATCTTAGGTAATCGAACTCGGTGTAACACTGGGTAATGCGAAGGTTTGTTTTTAGCCAAAGGACAGTTATGTGGAAAGACAGCTCTTAATCGTCCGGTTAAAACAAGTTCAGGATAAAGACAATCGGTTGAGGAGTAAAGGAGCAGGATTTAATGGTAATTTTACTAAAAACACACTCTTGGATAGATGCAACACATTTGGCAAGAAAATGAAAGAACTAATAACCTATGACGTTAGTGTTCTCTCGCTTGCCGGGATTGGACGTATAAAAAGGGAGAGGAGCAGATGCATAGGCACTCACCGCTAAAATTTGATTCAAAACACAGAAAATAGAGCTCGCCACCAAGCACCTTTGCCATCCATATGTGTGTGCAGCCTGGCAGGCTTATTTGATGCACCTGTGTATTCTGAAATGAGGGTAAGATTGACTTAATTATTAAATATGTAAATAATATTATTTTATTGCATATTTGAATTGTATTGTGTGTAGAATCATATAGTGACATTTTTGGAGCGAAAACGCCATTGTGTGCTGTACATTTTTTTTAAAAATAAACCACAGCAGTGATTTGGAATGTAGAATTGTTTTCAGGAGACTTATGGAGCCTTTCGTGATTACTGGATGGGACAATACCTGACGGAACTGGGAAAGAATAGGATGAAGTGATTAAATGAAGGATATGTATATATTAAATAATATAATGAAGCATATACTATTTCACTGAAGTAAAACCTGGACAAATATGTGGAATTGGTTCTCATGAATAAAGATATAGATGTTTATGTTGAAATCTGCCTGTAATGTGTCACTGATTTGATCTGTCTAATATGTCTTAACAAATATTATCTGATGTCTTACTGGCCTCGCAGCTGTGTTAGGGAAGGTTTCTTATGGCATGATATTAGCCTAAAAACATTATGTTGTTGCAGGTCATATCATACCATACTGTCAGCGAGGCAGAAGACTGTTGTGTATACCTGTGAAAGCCAAAGAAGCATTCAGTCACCAAGTGTATACCTCAGATCTGGTTTGGGAACCCTAATGTATGGGCATTGTCAGCCACTGTCCACAGCAGATTGACAGCTCGGTGCAGTCAACACAGATAGGTTTCCAAGGAAAGGACTGATTCATATTATATGGCCGACCACACTTAGAAAAAACGTATGATGATACCAGTCGTTGTTAAGATCAATACATGTGTAAAGACAGGATCTTAAGTCACAGTGACTCTCTTAAAAGTTTAAGATCAATGATTCGAAAGCTACTAGTTCAAGACAAGGAACAGTGAGTGAGACTTTAATGTAAAGGACATTTTATTATAAAGTGATAATTCCCAAGAGGAAGGTGTCATTGACACTCTGTATGTAAAACTTAATTGTGTGCATTACACATTTCTTCTGTAAATTTCATTATCATTTGTATTGCATACCATACTTCTTATTCCAAAAGAGAAAAGAAGAGATTAATGTACATATAATAAATTGATTAATTGTATCCGAGACTTGAGTAACTCATTACAGTTTTGTTTGAAGTTGCTTTCTTTTATTAATTTCCCTAGATTTAACATAACATAGGATAGTTGCTGAGAGGAGACGACTAAGTATCTGGTACTTCATATGATAATCTGGACCAGATAACTTTATAGTCTGACTATACCTATAACAACCATACACCAGTGCTCATTTCTGAGACTGGGGTATTTCTTATAAGAGCAGAACTCTTATCTGGCAACTGTATTCTTTGTATCATCTGATATATCTTTTTATCTAACTATTATCTATACACTAATTAATCTCTCGTGACACCTGCCATTTCCCTAATCGAAAAAATAAAGCTCGATTTTCTGACCAGGGATGTACTGACTGTCTCGGTCTCAGGACATGTTTATTTGCAACATTTGGCCTTGTTTTGTTGTGTGGCTTCAACTTTTGTAAGATTTTCTTTTCAATAGCTAGCTCATTTAGCACTATCGTGTCGCTCTGTATATCACTGTTGTCCTAGCAGCACCTTGAATCCTGGGAGTATATGTTGCAGTATATCTTTCTCCTGGTATAGGGGCACTGAGTATCAACGAAATTCCCCTCATTTCAGAATGTTTGCGGCCGCAGTAGAAGATCGCAGATGAAGCCGAGTCTTGGATATTCCACATGCCACAGCAGAACTCCTTTCCATATAGCACACTGACCTGGTTTATTTTGTTGAATGGCTGTTTGAATCATCTTACCATCCTTTGCTTCTCGTAATTAATGAATCGTCATATTTCTGCGTTCCTTGTTTGATGCTTTACACCACCACTGAAAGTCATCATGTCCGAATTCCAGTCGAAGAGACTGAGTGTATGCAATAACCTCCAATAGGCTGAGATTGCTACGTTCATTTTCCATTTATTTCCGGTTTTAAGGGTGGACTGATCGATCTTAACTATTCAGTTTGGTGAGTCACCCATCACCACTGCCTAAATTTGCGTTCCTGCTTTTCTTCTACAGTTAACTTTAAAGAGAGTATGAACTTTGTTTTCTTTCAGCACATCGCTAGATCTGCTAGACCTTGCAACATTTTACAATTTCCTACTAGATGCGTTCATCTTCTCTACATACTCTAAATGTGCCTGTTAAACTTGTTGATCTTCTCTATACACTTTAACTGTCCCTATGCTTATTTCATATATCTGCGGTGACCACATTAGTTTAGGGATCAATTAATTCGGGGTACCATATTTTGAACTTTCCTTTGAGACTGCTTCAGTCTATGGTGAGCAATCCTCTTTCTGCTATCACTTTTATTTGTTCCACTGTCATTTTATCTTTTAATGAGGCATCATATATCCTACCACGACTTTTTACATCTAATCTATATTTTAGAACGTTTGTCGGTTTGTTCCCTGTAGAAACAGGGGACACAACATTGTTTCTGGCAATGAAAGTTAGACATTAATTGTATTGTTTCCTTTAAAATTAATCTTGAGTTACTATATCAATGGATTTCCCATTTAAAAAAAAAAAATATTTAACAAGATCAGGGGTCGCAATTTTGTTGTTTGTTTAAACTAACAAAAAAAAAAAAGGATATGACTGTAGTAAATGTGCTGGAGGTGAGATGTATAGTTGTATAGAGATACAATTGAGGACATGACTGGAGTAAATATGCTGGAGGCAAGAGGGACAATGGGTGACATTATTCTGAAAGGTATGGTGGAGGACTGATTGGAGTAGATTTGCTGGAGGTGAAAGGTATGGGGGAGGACAGAATTGAATTAGATGTGGTCGTGAGAGGTACAACAAAGAACATGATTAGAGTATATATGCTGCAGGTGAGATGTATAGTTGTCATTGCGTTAATCCAAAAATTAATCCTGGAAAGTTGGACCTGGATGCTCAGATAATAATGGTGGCTCAGATGTACCGCAACCAGGTGATATATTAAAAGTTCAGTTTTTGTGTGTTTCTTTACACGGGCAACGCCGGGTATATCCGCTATTATTCTATAAAACACTTCATCTAGTGTCATTTTAAACTTAATTTGTCTGCAAAAAAAATGGGACGAAGAAATATTTATAGAGACTGAATGTGTTTTGGGGGGCGGGAAAGAAAGAGAGAAAGAGATTATGCAGATACTGTATAAATCTAAAACGTACAGGTTGGTTCCAAAACCAAGACAAGAATGGAGAGTTTAATTTAGGTCAACTGCCACCCAGTATGTAATAATAATATATAGAAGCACTCATAAGAGTAACTCTGTAGCCAGATTTGGAAGCAGACTTTCAGTTGGAGAAGTTTTTGTGCAAAGAACATTACCGATGTATTAGAACCATGATAGGCAAACTGTTATAATGATGACAGTTAACCTTACCGTTCTCATCAAATATACAAACTGTGTTTAACATAAACGCAAAGTATTCACTTAACGATAATCTTTAATTGGTTCTCGCCCGTCCATAGCTGTGGAGTCGGAGTCACGGAGTCAGTCATTTTTAGCGCAGTCGGTAAATAATGTCGCGACTCCGACTCCAAATTTTACGAGACTTTAAGTCCATGCAAGGGGGGGGGGGGGGGGGGGGGGGGGGGGGGGGTGGGGGGGGGGGGGGGAGGGAAAGAGGGGGGGGAGAGGGGGTAGAGGGGGAGGGGGGGGGGGGGTGGGTGGGGGGGGGGGGGGGGGGGGGGGGGCGCTTAAAACATTTCAAGTAACATTTAAAAGCAGCAGAACTCCTAAAGCACTTTAATGTTAAGGTACATCCATTTTTACATAATGTAGAAACATTTCAGTTGCTTCTGATCTATAAATAAAGTTTTTATCACAACTGAAAATTCGTTGGCACATTTAGATAAAGCACACAAGAAATGAAAATAAACTATATACATTGTCAATTTTCCCGTCATTGTTAAAATGAAAATAATATGCCTCATGATGTTTGACAAAGTAGTCATTTGTTTGCAGGTGTGGATGATTCGTTATTTTGTATTACTTTATCAATGAATGAATAGTTAAAATGAAGTCCACAAAAGCCACGTATTCATTTTTTCACACATGTACCATACTTATACATATAACTCCGTGCATAATGTTATGCCATATCACTAGTTTAAAAAAACCCGCAGTCAGGGTCGGACTTTTAAAATTCCGGAGTCGGAGTCAGAAAATCTTTTGACTGACTCCACAACCCTGCGCCCGGCACCAGTCGCGTACTAAGGGGGGAGGGGGGTTTCGAGGAGGGCGGTCCGCCCCGGGTGACAGCCAAGAAGAAGGGTACCATCTGACATTGCTATGATAGTACTTACTGCTAAAAATATACTTGTATGTTTCTAAATGGGCGGGGGAGGGTGCCAAAGATAGGGTCCGCTCCGGGTTTTAAATATTTAAGGGACGCCTCTGCCCGACACATGAAGAAGAAACTGGAGACCGGAATGAAAAGGATGAGAAAGACACGGAAAGACCTTGAACTGACAGCAGGGGACAGTATAACTTGATCAACGTCTGTGCGCCTTGGTGAGCTTAGGGATAATGAATGAATAACTGGTTTAGCAAAACTTATAAGGAAACCACACCCATAGAATTCTTAATGAATTAAAATATTTTAATCGAGATACATTTTTCAAACAGTTAATTGGTCAGTTAACAACTATACATATATATATATATATATATATATATATATAAATATATATATATATATATATATATATATATATATATATATATATATATATATATATATATATATATATATATATTTTATATATAGCAACAACCCGCCAAAACTGGCAGGTTTTTAATTATAGTGTGTTGTTTCTGTTACACCTATTACATTCCTGCTTCTTCTATAGTCTCGCTTGCTCGCTGTGAATGATGCGATCGTCTCTTCCTTTCAGCCATCTTATCATTTTGATCCATAATAATAACAAGTCTGCAATACTTTAAATTAAAATTTTGTCTTGAAGAAACGATAAAAAATTTTTTACATTTTAAGGTTATTTTTAAGAAAAGTGATGAGTTAAATCCGTTCCCCGAATGAAACTGGACAGAAGGGTATCTTGATAGTCCGTTGATTTAATGCACACCGTCACACTTTTTTTTATTTTCGCGAGAGTACATATAAGGGGAAACAATACAATTATTGTCTAACTTTCAACCACAGTTGCACCCCCTTAGCTGTGCTCGAAATTAATGCACTCTCTCGAAAATAGAAACAAAGTGCGCAAATGACGGTGTGCAAAGTGTGACAGACCGACCGACCGAAGTACCTTACGGCGGGAATTATGGTATTGGATATATATATATATGGGATCTAAGACGCGTCAACAGTGAGAAATGCAGTTAGCGACCCATAGCTAGACTGCTTGCGTCAGGGTCAGCGAACCAGAGCTGACCAAGACCCTACTCCACCTCCAAGTGGTGGTCCTGGAAACAGGCTGCATCACTGCAGTCTGGCTGAGCGAGTAGGGATCGAAGAGGGAAGGCTAACCCGGTCCCAAAAATGCCGTGCTGAAGTCGGATGTGTCGGCCGAAAGGCGCAAATATCGCAGCTTCGCTGTAAACGGACACAACGCAACCAACGTCCTTTTCAGGACGAACGAAGAAGAAGAAGAAGAAGAAAGGATATATATATATATATATATATATATATATATATATATATATATATATATATATATATATATATATATATATATATATATGGGACCCAAGATGCAGTAAGCGACCCCATAGCTTGACTGCCTGCGTCAGGGTCAGCGAACCAGAGCTGACCAAGACCCTACTCCACCTCCACGTGGTGGTCCTGGAAACAGGCTGTATTACTGCAGTCTGGCTGAGGAGTAGGGATCGAAGAGGGAAGGCAAACCCGGTCCCCAAAAATGCTGTGCGGAAGTCGGATGTGTCGGCCGAAAGGCGCAAATACCGCAGCTTCGCTGTAAACGGACACAACGCAACCAACGTCCTTTTCAGGACGAACGAGGAAGAAGAAGATATATATATATATATATATATATATATATATATATATATATATATATATATATATATATATATATATATATATATATATATATATATATATATATATATATATATATATATATATATATATATATATATATATATATATATATATATCCTGTATTTTTTCCATTATCTGACAAATTTTCATGAAATTTCATGATAACATTTTCTTGTGCTGTGAAATGACGTAGACATGGATAAGAGTTTCATTACTAAAATTTCAGGTGACACTTTACAGGATGTGTTTTGGCATGTATGATGTGAACTATCTGAATGCATAATTGACGACGCTGATATTCCGAAAAGCCAAATTACAAATAAAGTTGCACATTTATATTATCAGTGAACATTGTTTCTGCTTTAATAACTTGTTTGCTGTCTTCTCAACAGCTCTTGACGAAAACCTCAGAAGTATCATGATGAACAAAAAGGACGCATTTTCATACCTTGCAAAGAGAGAGACTACTGGATCTATAACGTGCGAATGCTGTTACAATCCCTGTACCGTATACGAACTTTTACAATACTGTGAATTGCCCAGCTCCTAATTTAACAGAAAAATACGAAATTCGTACAATAGCCAGACCAACCTACTTACAAGTTAGAACTTACCCTCTGTATTTGTAATGTTAGACATGTATTGAAAATTGGACTGACGGATTATTTTTCTGAACCACAAGACAGCATTAAAACAAGATACTCATTTCTGAATCTCATTGTATTTTGTTTTAATAGACCTAACAGCCTTCCTCAAAATCTAAATGTTTATGTTAAGAATGACCACAATGATTTTTATTTAATGGCTAAACTAGCAATGCTGTTGTCTGTTTGATTTTAAAAGTATAAGTTGGTATACTAAACAGTTATTATTTTATCACTTTCTTTTTCAATCGACTTACATGCTAACGTGAATGAATACTTTATGTGTATGTAATGCATAGGAGGAGCTAATTGAAGGAACTGAAGAAATAATCATTTATTGTTTTAAAAAAAGGAGGGGAAAGACTGGCATATGAGTTAGCATATAAACATAAAGCATTCATAAATTTATCTTACTTCTCCGTGTTCAGAATGGAGCCATCAAAGCGTTCATGTACTCTAGCAGCGATTGTTTATGTAGCAATTTATTTTGCATAACAAGGTTGCAAACTTCATGCACACTTTCATATTGGTTGCCTTTTACGACGTGCATGATTTAGCAGTAATCTAACTTCTTCTTTGTCTCCTAGGAGACTCCCAGAACAATTAGCATTCAGTGGTGGAAAATGTCAGAGATGAAATGTTATCCTAAAGGAGCACCCACTTAAAAGTAACTCAGTAACCAGTAGTTAATACACAGTGATACCGCCCTGGGAATTCAATAGGTCAAAAGCGAACTATCTCCTTATAGGTATAAAGATGCAAGCGAAAACACCGCTGAAAAATAACCAATAATTATTTAGAGCAAGTAACAAAACACAGTTTAAATTTGAATAACGATGGCTCCAAAGAAATATATGAAGGTCTAGTAATATGAAGCAACGTGACAATCTGAAAAATAAACAAAAACTTTAGCACAACTGGTAGCACATCAGTTTTCAGGGCAGAGGTGGTAGCAAAAATCCCCAGAAATGTGTATGGCTTCAGACATTCCCACACATCCTCGTCTCCTCTCCTCTCCCACCACAAAACCGACAATTCCAACTAACTCTGTTTCAGCATTTCAAACATTTAAGAACACATACAAATCTAGCTGACATGATGTAGCTGAGAAAAGATGTTAAAGTAAATATTTATTTTAGATAAAAGATGATTCACGTCGCTAACAGCGTGGATACTATGTCTATACAGAAGGAAATGTGATAGTAGACAATAAAGCCAAAAAAAAGGTACACGCATTGCAGATCAAATTAACATAGACTGGGAAGAACAGAGGAGAAAATCCTAATCAGAAATATAATTACAAAGGAATGAACAGAGGACTGAGCCAGAGTCTAAAAATAACTGAGCTGACGTATCAAATTTCTTATTCTTTCTCTTTTGTCTCTCACGCTTTCTAAGTTGAATAAGGCCGCCACTTTAGTTGACTCTTTGTAGGAAACCTGCGCCACAGATGATCCCAAAGTGACAGTTTTTAGTAACTTATAAGCTGCTAACTCCATCCCAAGTCAATCTCTTACACATGCACGAGGAAGCAATGATTTTGTTAATTCTTGTCTCCTGAAACTACAAGGGGTATCAAATATCTTTTTATCCTCTTGGATCTTTAACAAGTGGCTGATAAAGCAGTCAGAAGTCGTCACGCATGGTGGCGTCTTGTAGGTCAGCAACCAAATGCTTCACTTTGCTCGGTCGGCGGCCATCCTTCGTGCAGTGCACCAACTTTGGTCTATGCCTTGCATCTCGGCCTCAACAGTTCTCCGCCAAGATGTTTTTGCTCGGCCTCTCTTTCGCCTTCCTTCTGGGGTCAATAGCACAGCAGGTCTTGTGATGGCGTCAGGGTTTCTTCTGAGGACACGGCCAACCCTACTCCAGCGTCTGCTAGCTATTATGGTGCGCATGTCTTCTTGGTTGTTCCAGTAAGATGTTAAACTATCAAGAGATAAGAAACTACCAACTTGAAATAGGAGCATGGTTATGCTATGAAAGAAGAGCCTTACTGTCTGTAATATCCTGAGAAAAATAAAATAACACTCCTAGTACTAAACTGAGAAATAACGGACAACACAGAAAATCACGATTAGAACACTTGAAAGTATTAATAGGAACATATGTTATGATTTACTATGTTAGCTTTACTTCGTTAGCTCGTATCTTTCTAGGAAAATGCCAAAGCGCACTGTGTAATAAACTGTGGAAAACACAGCAACAAAGAAAACATTTAATATGTAAATAGACATGTGACCAGATTAGATAAGCAAATGCAATTAGAAGACACAAATAAAATATATTTCAATTTGGTTGATGAAAAGTAACAATGTGTGAAAAAATAAACTTTCTGGGGCGTTTTACAAACAGAAGTGTTGTCTTAGAGTGAAAGAAGTAAATGGTAATGAGTAAATGAATGCCGAAAAGGAGGAGGAAGTTATGAAAATGGTAATATAAGAATAATGATGACAGTAGATGATTGTTGGCGACGTTGTACCGATAGGATAAATTTAACAAGAAGAGTATGTACAGCAAATTATTAAAAAGAAGAGAAAAATTGGAATTTATAAAAGATAAGTGATGAAAGGATGTTGCAAACATGAAATCATAATGATAAAATAAAGGAGTAAAAAGAGATAAAAATAGTAAGAAGGGATATAAGATAACAAAGAAAGAGAGGAGGAACAGATATAGACCAGGGTTATACGCAGATTGCAACGGTCGCAATGGTTGTGAGACATGGAAAAAACGAAAGATGAAAAAGACATTGAAAGAATGACATTTAAAAAATACAATAATAATTATAAACAGCATTCTGTTTTACCCATATAACTAGAAGGCATGATTATTCACTGCTCTACACCAAAGATATATGAAAACAGTTTCGTTTCGTAGAAACTATTGTGCACAACCTGTGATTATTGCGTGAAAGTCAAAGATCTAACACAAATCAGCCGTAATCAGTTTTCATCCGGAATAAATTTAGCAGACGGGTAAAACCAGATGTAAATATAATTCTGTACCACAGAGTTGTCTTGTGTTATGTATACCAGCAATGAATGGATAACACATTGGGACACCAACATCCAATGTAATTCGTTCCACAAAACCCATTGTTATATTGAAAATATCAGAAGCTGAAACAAATAATACATTACGTTTCTGTAATTCGTTCCAAACCCTTGACAGGCGATCCAGCAACACATAAAATGGGTATTTATTTTACATGTTATACAGTACAGTATTTGATTTTTACATTAACAATTATTTACTATAGCACGTTTCACTAGCTTTGCCCAACTTCAAAATGCTATATCTCAGCGAATATATAACGTATATAAGTGAAATTTTGTGTGTGAATTTGAAATGGTATAGACCCTATAAATTAAATTTTTCATTAAAATGCGGCCATTGGTTTCAATTTTCGTTTCTTTGCGATATAATATAAAATCCTACTTGCCAACACACATCACACGCACACATATTGAAATGTCTACAGTAAATTATACGACCTCATTTGCACATTTTTGGTTTATCAAGCAAATGGCATGATTTTTGAGTGAAATTGCGTGAAATCGCACTTCTTGAACATAAAACAGTTTATATCCGGTGCAACGCACACATTGTCAATCAGAGGTGTGTCTACAAAAATTATTGTGTGGTTAAGAAGGAAAAATGAGTCTGCGAGTACATTTTATGACATTACAGCAAATCACAAATAGGATTTTTAAGTATTTCTGCAATGAAGCTACTCGAGGAAAACTATATCATTCTATTTCAAACCCACAAAAGAGAACTATTCACGCCTTGGGGATAAGCAAACGATCATTGCACCGCTGGATAGCGACATCTGAAATGTCTAATTCCAGTGTTTTACACACGAAAATTAGACCAAGAGTGGTGGATAATTTTGACAGAGAATTGATCCGCAGAGAAATTTGCAATATGTTTCACAATAATGAGGCAGTGACTTTAAGGAAATTGAAAATTTGGTTAAGAAAGAATAATGACATTGATATTTCCAAATCTACGCTATGGAGGACTATTAGGAGTTTGGGATTCACTTTTAGAAAATATGTTGGTGGTAGAAACCTTATTTGTGAGAAGCCACATATAGTTGCAATGAGAAGCAAATATTTACGCGAGGTCAGAGAAATGAGAAGAGATTGTTATGATTTTGTGTATTTAGATGAAACTTGGATCAATGCGCACCACAGTAATGAACGAGAATGGCAATCATCTGATGGAACAACTAAGAGACTAGTACCAAGCAGCAAAGGACAGCGCCTAATAATTGCACATCCAGGAAGCAGCCATCATGGGCTTCTAAATAATACTGAACTCATATTTGTTTCAAAATCCACAGGTAATAGGGATTACCATGCAGAGATGAATGGCAAGATATTTCAAGATTGGATTGTGAATCATGTACTTCCTTCCTTGGATAGACCGTGGTGTTTGATAATGGACAATGCCTCATATCACAACGTTGTGGCACCAGAAGATAAAGTTTCTAATTCCCCAAGTATTAAAGATGTAATAAAGATTTGGCTGACCATAAACAACATTCCATTCAACGAAATGTCCATGAACCTGAATTACTTGGAATTGTAAAAAAAGACACAGCATACAAAGATATTTCACATAGACAAGGCAATCCATGAACATGGTCACAGATGTTTAAGATTACCTCCTTACCCTTCTCACTTAAACCCAATAGAATTAGTATGGGCTAAAATTAAGGAACAGGTAGCAACAGAAAATAGAACGTTCAAATTAAAAGATGTTGAAATACTTATAAAAGCCGTTATCTCCAATATAGCCAGGGATTATTGGAAGAAAAGTGAGAACCATTGTTACAAGAGGAAGAGGAATATTGGAAGAATGATGGTTTGTCCTTCATTCAGCCGAGATTGATTTTCAATTTCTCAGAGACATCTGATTATGATTCGGATGAAGTTTAATTTCTTTAAAGATGACCTTACCGTTATTTACAAGCACATTAGAGGAGGAACGTTCCATTATGATATTTATGAACCGCAAAGAGATGATACCCATTGAAATAATTAGATCAAGGAAGGTCCAGTTTGGTAGCGCATTAAATGTCAATGACAAACAATGTCACGAGTATTTCGCATGAAGATCATTTAAGAAATCATCTTCAACACGTATTCAATTGCAAACGTGATGGCCACATTATTGTAATAGTAGACACGCCTATGCCTAATCAATTCACAGAATCTGTGCATGAAGTGGTAAAATTTCTTTTCTCGATACACATAATTAGTATGCCGACAAAGATCAAAGGATTTCATCCGTTTATGGGAACTGGACAAGATGCACAGATATAAAGTATATATTTGTTGGGTCTAACCCAATATAACATCGTATGCAAAAAATGGCATTAATACGTTAGACGGTTAATCAGATAATTACATTTGTTTGAGGGCAAAGCTAGTGAAACGTGCTATAAATAGTTAGAAAACTTGTTAACGTTTAACAAACAAAACAGTGAATTACCATTTAACCTTAGATTTGAAGTGCAGGGCTGATGAAATCCATAGTGGCGTCGTGGTAGTGGGGCAGGCGGTTCAGGTGTCAGGAGTGTTTTTGGTCTTTCATCTTTTCCTGCTATTGGCAAAGAAACTGTCCAAAGTGTACTTTTTATATGACGTCGATTAACGTTTCGCGTGCTTTTTGGACAAGACTTCTCCCACGTGTCTGGATATTTCCATTCATGCATCGTCCCCAGATGCATAGGAAAACCATCTGTTACTAGAAAAATCATCGTTTCTGAAAATTAAAGCTCTTGTGGAATGTAAAGTGGTTCCTGAGAATATCACAACGGGACTACAGAGACGGATAAGACTTTGAATTGAAAAGGAAGTAATTTATTCACATCTTGAGACTTCCCATATTTTGAGTACATAACAATACATAATCATTACATTAGGGAATAATTTTATTAACATTACAGTAGGGAAAGGAATACATTGTTTTATTTTTTAATATTGGTAAATACATGTTGAACTATTTACACATTTTTTTCGCTTGACTTCTTCCATACTTAGCCAGAAGTGGGTAGAGGGGGGCTCGTCATTTCCATCCACAACTCTTGTTTTCACCACCCCTATCTATTACTTGGTGCCTGCAGCATAATGGACTGGTCGCGGGGAAGTTTCGGAGTCACGCGATGTATCGACGTCCAGCGTCTGTTCTCTCGGGTTGGTGCGTAATACACTTTCAGAAAAATGTGAGACTAGGCTACATTATCTCTCGCAAGCATTTGCTTAAGGTCGCTAGATACCAACGGCCTGCATCACTCTGGTCCGTGCGTGGTAGCACTCTTTGATCCGAAGCTGATCCCGACAAGTTGAACTGGTCAGGTGTTTACTTCCCACCAGAGGTTAATGGAGAGAGCCTTTATCCTTCGCTTTAACAGTTCTACGTCCTGATTTAATGCCATCTATTGAAAGACTGAGTCGGCAGCCGGCATCTTGACACGAGAAGAACGTCAAAGCATATTCACTGCAGAGTGAATGACATAACTAAATACACAAACAAACACACCTGCTGAAAGACATACTAGCCAGCCCCTTCCGCCCAGACTTCGGAAGAAAAAAGCTTTGTTAACGCCAAGCTAAGCCTTCAACCACCACACATTCTGACATGACCCCAACACTGAAGATGATGGTCGACATCTCATCAGTTAAGTACTCATGTTACAAATATTACTACACAGCGAACAACTTTATTTAATCGCTGATAAAAGCTTACTTCTGTTTTTGGTGTGAAACGCCAATATTTAATGTAAAATGCTCATGCTGTTATTACCCAATCTACGGCCATTAAAAAGAGAAATTTTGCTCTCCATTTCCTATCTCAAATGGTTCTAAAGTAGTCCTTCATGATGAACTCTGCATGTCATGTCTTCATATGTATCCTTTATTCAGGATCACCGTTTTTATCTTGCCTAATCGCCAGACCCACTATCGTTCCCGCCAAACTTGAGTGATTTCTTCATTGAACATTTATTTTCCTTTGATTTAAGACACCGCCGTGCTGTCGGTACTCTGTCATTTACATCCCCCAAGTTTTTACAACTAGGGGCTCGTCCGGGTTTGGTCTAGAGTTACATGAATTAATTACATTAGACGAAACTTTATATTTAATGGACAGAAATAAATATGTATGGTTTGATTAGTGACTGATTTTCTCTTTTGTTGTTATTTTTATTGTTAGCTGCATTTAGTTAACTGTTTATTTAATGAGTTAACTAATTAAGAATTAACTTAATTCACTTTGTTTGTGTGTTAAGCTTAGCTATTGTTGTTGTTTAACTAAGGTTGCTGAGCTTGTCGCTCGTTTGCTGCCAGTGACAAGCTGAATAATTTACGCGTGATCTGCAGCTAATGAGTGGTGTTGTGCAGAGTGTTTGTGATTGTTGGGGAGTCCGGCTGTATCTTTCTTCTTTCTATGACGTTCTGGGCAAGTGAGCAGCACTTGATGAACTGTCTCATATGGATGGGTACAACTGCGGCAATTAGGCTCATGTGAAAGGTTTAATTTGTTTATGTGCTAATTGAATCTGTATGTTCTGTTCTTGGTTGGAAGAATGTGTTTGCTCCATACGTCGTAGATTGCTGCCATATCATTTCTTTATACACGGGTATGTCCTGTAGACCAATTTAACCATCGGTTCAGGCATTCCTCCTTGAAGTTGTTTTGGAGTATTAGTTTAGATGTTTGCATGTTGGATGGAGTGTTAGTTTGAGCCACGCTTCCTTCTAGTTTTGCTACTCTGTCTTCTTTTCCTATGAAAATCGGAAATATCACAGGTATAACTGTTTGAAAGTTCCTTTTCCTGCTCCCTCGCTGGTGCATGCAAAATGTTTTACTAGGTTCGGACACTTACTGTGCCTTATCGTTTGTGCATGTCAGCTTTGAGGAGTAGCTATTTGTTTAGCTCCTCTCTTAAGTAAGCTGACTTTCTTCTCTAGATAGTAATTGTCCGTCGAGTTTTAGTTGATACATCATCTTGTTTCTTTTGATGCTCCTTGTGAAAAATGTGGGTACTGTTTATCAAAAATTATATTATGGCTGGGACGTGTAAATGGATGATGAACCATTGTGCTCGTACACCTAAGAATTAATCCAACGTCATTGGTATAGTTTCATGACTGTTGCGGTTCAAAATGATGACCAAGTTATAACGTCTAAGGTTGTAGATTATTCAAAACGATTAACACACGGCCATGCAACATCTTTTAAAAGAAATGTAGATAACTGCCGTAGACATCAACACAGTTTATTGTACGATCAATTTTAGCATTAAGAATCCATTAGGTTAATGTTGATAGTCCATTCAACAGGGCCAACTTATTGGGTCATCATCTATGTATGTCCGTTAATATTCAGCATCAAGTTGAGTCAAGTCCGTCGCAATTATATCAGCGATATTGCCGTCTTATCATTATATAAAAAATACTTCCCTACTTCATGAAGACCAACAAATATCTGTAAGCACAGACGCTTTCCTGTACTCAAATAGAATTCCGGACACATGCGACTACAAGACCACATGGGACGCAGCCATTTCGGCTCGTAACACAGCTCAAAGATTAATAATACCGTTGTTCGTGCACGCGCACTCACGTCATAAATTTATATGCGTCATACTGAGCTCAGCAACCTTCTTTTGAGCACCACAAAGTTCCAATATAATGGACGCTTTGTGGTGTGCAAAAAGAGGTGTAACATTATAACAACCCCCCCCCCCCCACCCCATGAAAACTTACGGTTTTCTAAAGAAGGACGATCAAAATTGTAATAAACCGAACAACATGCAACAGTCCAAGTCATATCAATCTAGTGTCATGTCAATCACTAAGGTCACAACAAGTATTGATTCAATAATTAAACGCTATGTAGTAAGATTACACCAACACTAAATAAATGTAATGTTAATTTGGAGTAAGATGATTATTGTCCAACCGGAAGTAATGTTTTTAAAACACCGGTCCGTCAATGAAAGTGTAGCACAAATGCCAAGTCATGAACACTGTCTATACAAATGTTATACCTTAAAGTGCACCTGTTGATGAGCAGCAAAATAGTCACAAAGTTCAATAAATGTAAGACTCCACTTAAGTGTCAATTGAAAAGTCAGTTGTTCATGCATCGATTCAATGTATCAGCCAACACATTCAAGCCACAATCAATTGGTAAAATCTAGTAGTTGGACTGAAGAATCATCGCATATTTGGCGACACGTTGGTTAAGATATTTTGCAGTTCGCAAAAAAGGTAAGCGCTCTCTGGTCAGTCTGTATACAGAAGTGTGCACCAAGTAAGCAACGTTGAAGCTTGGTTAAGCTCCACAAAATTGCGAGTAGTTAACTTGCTTTGATAGGATTTATGATTCAGTAGAGCTGAGTAGAGAACTGGGTGGAGAGCTCCATTAATGAACTGCATCAAGGAAAGACTGATCATCTCCAGCGGTGCGACAGTTCTGAGAATAAACGGTAAACGCATGTCAGGCAACCTTAGAATGAGTGCGGTGGAAAAACATTCTTTAATGTGATGTAGAGCGTTGGGGCAATCATTAGTCCATTTAAGTTTACTAGGTAAGCTCTTCCTAGTTGAAGAAGTAAGTCAGAACAGATGACAATGAGAAGATAGGATAGTAAAAAAAAATATACGAAGACAAATGTAGACAACGACAGTGGTGCAGGAACACCTATAAAGTGCGTAAGTTCAACATCCAAAATTCTAAAAGAAATAACAAATGTAAAAGAAAAAAGAACCAATTGAGATAGTTCTCATCAACGAAGAAAAACGATACAATTTTTAGATAAGACCTATAATATGGAAAAGACAGAAGAAACGCACTAGAGAACGCAACTAAGCATTGCGTGGTGCAATGTTTTGCACCAATCTTACATCACGACAGTAGTAGTATAGTAGGGAGGTTTCGAGTCGCATTATGCAGGTGGCGCATGACTTTTATATAGTAAAATATACCGATCGATTTTGCAGGTGGCGCGTGACTTTTATATAAAGAAATACTCCGAGCGATAATGGCGGCGTGTGTTAGTAAGTAGGATGTATTGTATATGACTCAGCAGTGTGTTGATATGTTTCTTTATTCATACAACATACATATATACAACATACATACAATATATATTTTACAACATGTAGACAACATTTATACAAAGGCCAAGGAATTTTAATATAGTTGTAATAAATATATTTAATGATCTCTTTTAAAAGAATACGAAATATCAATCTAAATAGTGTAGCTGGCAGCCGGGGTGTGGTGTGGTGTTGATTTTGTTTTTGTCTGGTGTTTTGTGTGTCGGTATTGATAGAATATAGGGGTGAGAGAAAAAAAAACATGTAAGAGAGAATACAAAGGAACACGAAGTGAGACAAATTTTTTTTTTAATTTATATATTTTTATTTATATAATAAGGGTTGTGTGATTGTCTATGGAATATTGGTTGATAACAACTGAAAATATAAAAAAATGATAAATTTTATAGAGGAAAATGATTAATGAGCGTGTTGTGGTTTGGGTGATTGTGGTTTTGTCTGGTGTTAGGTATTGATGAGAATATAGGGGTGAGAGGAAAAAAAAACATGGAAGAGAGAATACAAATGAACACGAAGTGAGACACTTTTATTTTGTTTATATATCTTTATTTATATAATAAGTGGGTGGGGGTAAAGGTGGTCAGCCGGCGAGGTTAGTCAATGAAGCCACATTAAACTGGTTCAAACAAATGAGGGCAGTTAACGCCCAAATCTCCGGGCCGATGATTCAAGCAGTTGTTAAAAAAAGAGGCCTGAGTAGACTTATTACTCATGATATAATATAAATAATAAAGAAAACTACCCCGTGGACCAGAACCCGTTTCAATATGTAATTACATTTACCCAACAACGGAAATTCCCTGTCCTATTTTTACATACAAAGACAGGTACACGACGATAATTACAACACTGCACTTCCCCCCCCCCCCCCCCCCCTTTATTCTCATCAATACCTACACACAAAATATCAGACAAAACCAAAATCACCCATACCACACCACGCTCATTAGCCATCTTCCTCTATAAAATTTATCACTTTTTTATATTTTCCTCTATCTCAAGAGCGCAGGATTTTATCGCGTTTTTGACGTCATTTTTTCCTCACGCCAACACACACCCATGAGTCATCATCAATAACCCCCGTGCACTCTCCATTAAAAAACCACACCGACCACCTAACGACCACTTACATGGGTTTTTTTTTCTCTCACCTCTATATTCTCATCAATACCTACACACAAAACACCAGACAAAAACAAAATCAACACCACACCACACCCCGGCTACCAGCTACACGCCAATGGGGGATCCTTCAATAACGCTCGCATTCATTTTAAAAAAAAACTCACTCTTTTTTCTTAAACAAATATGTAAGCTCTGTTTGCTTTAGCTCTCGTGTGTGTGTGTATATATATATATATATATATATATATATATATATATATATATATATATATATATATATATATATATATATATATATCTGTATGTGCGTGCTTATACATTGTCTTACTCCCACGCCAATACACCCATGAGTCATCACCCCCGCCAGTCAGCATCAATACACTCTCCATTAAAACCCCACCGACCAACTAACGCCAATGATTAGCCTTTGTTCTCCTATTTTATCGGTTTATTGACGTCATATTTCCTTATATAAACCATTGTTTTAAAATTCCTTTTTATTTTAACAATGTCAACCAGACTAACCTCGCCGGCTGACCACCTTTACACCTCCCCCCCACCCCCCAATTATTATATAAATGAAAATATATAAACAAAATAAAATTGTCTCACTTCGTGTTCATTTGTATTCTCTCTTCCATATTTTTTTTTCTCTCACCCCTATATTCTCATCAATACCTAACACCAGACAAAACCACAATCACCCACACCACACCACGCTCATTAATCATTTTCCTCTATAAAATTTATCAATTTTTTTATATTTTCAGTTATCAACCAATATTCCATAGACAATCACACAACCCTTATTATACAAATAAAAATATATAAATTAAAAAAAAATTTGTCTCACTTCGTGTTCCTTTGTATTCTCTCTTACATGTTTTTTTTCCTCTCACCCCTATATTCTATCAATACCGACACACAAAACACCAGACAAAAACAAAATCAACACCACACCACACCCCGGCTGCCAGCTACACTATTTAGATTGATATTTCGTATTCTTTTAAAAGAGATCATTAAATATATTTATTACAGCTACATGTCCTCAATGGAAGACGACCTCTATAAGTTGACCACCTCTGTAAGTTGTATCTTGACCACTTGGACTATGACACAGAATAGTAATTTCTTCTTCTTCTTCCTCGTTCGCCCTGAAAAGGACGGTGGTTGCGTTGTGTCTGTTTACGCCGTAGCTGTGATATCTGCACCTTTCGGTCGACACATCCGATTTCTGCACGGCATTTTTTGGGACCGGGTTTGCCTTCCCTCTTCGATCCGTACTCGCTCAGCCAAACTGCACTGCTGCAGACTGTTTCCAGGACCACCACGTGGAGGTGGAGTACGGTCTTGACCAGCTCTGGTTCGCTGATCCTGATGCAAGCAGTCAAGCTACGGGTAGCTGACTGCATTCTCTATTGCTGCATCTTTGGGTCCCAATAGTAATTTACCCTCTATTACTTGACCAGTTTTTTAAAAAAATCAGTGTCTTTGAATTTTGTCGGCACAGGCTTTCTGACCGCTTTTCGAATGATGCTTGCCGACAAAGAAAATTAACCTAACCTCTTTGATTTTTTCGCAAACATGCAGTATAAAAAGACAAACTTCTAAGCAAAATCTTCATTCTTGCTATGACTGCCTTGCCGGTTGATAGTAATTCAACTACTAAACTGTAAGTTCTCTCTCAGACTGTGTTTTATACACTTTATCGTTGACAAAATTAACCTAACCTTTTTGATGGCCCAAAGGAAAGAACTCAAGGAGCTGACAAAGAAGGAAAAGGTTGATCTTCTACATTTTCTGGAAAGCAGCAGCCAAAGAAAGACGGCAAAACATTTTGGGGTTAGCAAGACCACAGTTAGCAACATCCAAAAACGTAAACATGAGTACTTGGAGAGATGTGGTAAGGAAAGCGGAGATCTACAGCGGAAAAGGAGGAAAACTCCCCTAGATGAAGTCAATGAAGCCACATTAAACTGGTTCAAACAAATGAGGGCAGTTAACGCCCAAATCTCGGGGCCGATGATTCAAGCTGTTGCTAAAAAATTCGCAAGGGAATTCGGGGTGGCAGAAGATTTCCAAGCATCAAGTGGTTGGCTCGAAAAATTTAAACTGCGACACGCGATCTCCCAGAAAGTTTTGTGTGGTGAATCCAATGAAGTTCTAGTAGAAGCTGTGGTAGAGTTCATCAAAAAGTTTCCTTAATTCGCCAGAGGCTTCAAAGACGACGACATCTTTAATGCTGATGAGTGCGGACTCTTTTTCAAGGCGATGCCTGACAGGAGCCTCGCCATGAAGGGTGACAAATGTAAGAGCGGAAAACTTTCCAAAGAACGTTTCACAGTTATGCTTTGCACTAGCTCAACCGGAGAGAAACTAAAGTCCTTAGTGATTGGTAAATCGGCAAAGCCACGCGCATTCAAGAACCTGAAGCCCGAAGACTTCCCCGTCACTTGGAGATCAAACAAATCCGCATGGATGACTGCGCCCTATTTGAGGAGTGGGTAAGGGGCATCGACCGAGAAATGAAGAAGAAGAAACGGTCTATTCTACTGACAGTAGACAACTGTCCTGGCCACCCACAAGTAGAACATCTCACAAACGTGACACTGACATTTCTGCCTTCAAACACGACCTCAAAAACCCAACCTCTTGACCAAGGAATCACCAAAACATTTAAAATGCACTACCAGGCCCAGCTCCTGCAGTGGGTCATTACTAAAACACAGATCTGTGGTCCGCCTGTGGAAGCAACGTCATCCGCTGCATCAGTTAACGCTCTGGATGCTGTCCTCTGGATCAGTTCTGCTTGGAATAAAGTTCAGCCGGAAACGATACAGAAGTGTTTCAAGAAATGTGGATTTGTCACAACCCAAGAGCATGACGTTTTAGTCCCATCGGACAGTCCATCGCCAATAGCAGAATTCGAAGGAGTAGATTTTGAAGGTTTTGTTGCAATGGATGATGAGGTGGCAACCTGTAATGAACCTGACCCAGAAGGAATTTTTCAAGCGATATTGACCGAAGTACAAACAAGCATAACAGTGCATGAAGCAGCTGGTGAAGTTGAAGAAGCAAGTGACGATGACACAGAAATTGCAGAGACTCCAAAAGAAGAGGCTGTCAGGCATCTGATAATGCAGTAAAGTCATTTGCTGTGGAAAAATGCCCAGGTATTTGAGTGGTGTAGCCAGCGTTGAGAGTGCTTTCTCCACTTGTGTTTATGATAAGAATAAGACACACACCAAGATTGACTCATTTTTTTCAGAAAGAATGATTAAACCATGATAAAACAGATGTTGATGATTTGATTTGATTTGATGTTGTGATTATGTATGATTTCGTATGATACTGTATTCTCCAATTTAAGCTGTTCAAGGAAGTAAAGTATCAGAAAAATAGGGCTCGTTCCGTATGTTGGCCACCTCCGTTGACCGGTTTGCTACAGTCCCTTGGGTGGTCAACTTATAGAGGTTCTACTGTATATTAAAAAGCCTTGGCCTTTGTATAAATGTTGTCTACATGTTGTAAAACGTAAAATATATATTGTATGTATGTTGTGTGTATGTATGTATATATATATATATATATATATATATATATATATATATATATATATATATATATATTGTATGAACAAAGAAACATAACACACTGCTGAGTCATATACAATACATCCTACTTACTAACACACATATGTATTTGAATCTCTGTAGAGCTTTTCCACGAATGGTACTGGTGTCGGCCATATGCGCTTTCTCTGTTCCGCATATGTTGGGCACCTTTGAAGCAAATGATCAGCAGTCATTTTATCAGTGCAACAGTTACATTGATTGGTAGTTCCTATCTTTAGCTTGTTGAATAGATAGTATCTTAATCTGTTGTGGCCAGTGCGGAGTCTGAAGATTACCAATTGTTCTCTTCTGTTGAGCTGGTGGTATGCATCATTTTGTGTATGACCTGGATGCTCTACATCCCATTTGTTTCTGTATATGATTCTGATAAAACTCTTTGCCTCCTCGAAAGTTACGCTTGCATCAGGTTGAGGTAGATTTCCACATTCCTTTGCCAGTCATTATTGCCGATGAAGTTAGAATAAGATGGGAATACATTGGATCACAACATTTTTGAATCGTTGACATAGTTTGTTGAGTACTATTCTGAGATCATCCAGGTCTGTATTATTTTGGCTTTTCAACGCTGCAATTACTGACTGTGCATCAGTAAAGAAAGCAACTTGTATCTCTGTGCTTTCCTCTGTCATTATAACCTCTTATGCAACTTTTAAGGCCTCTGCCTCTGCTCTGGAGTTACTAGAGAATCGTCCTGTTGCCACTGACAGCTTTTTTGTGCACCAGTGCTGAAGATCAGAAAGACACCTCTGTCACGCGTTGCCTCCACTTTGCTCTTCAGTAGTGGTCCAACAGTGGCCAAAACCTAGAGTATCTAATGTGTGTCTTCAAAGGTGTAGACCTTCGCACAAGATTACTTTGGCAGAGTTGTAGATAGAAGGATAATGATGCTTCTACCTCGAGGGAGTTTTCACAATATATTCAGAAAGCAAGGACAATGCTGAATGAGTCCCAGCAATGTTAACTTTAGTATGTGTCGTCAACCTTTGTGAAGGATTATGCAATTTAATTTTAGCTCGTGCAAACCCATAGCTGATCTAATTCAGCAAAATCTTAATTATTATTTTATAGCTCTGTTTAAGTGTATTTAAGAAATTGACTGAGACATACGGGTACAGTACATTCAAAATGATTAAATCAACGTTAATTTTGTATATACACAAATAGCAAATTTAATAATCAATTATGATTAACAGTTTTAAATTGGATAATTCTTTTTTAAAATATACTCATCACAGGGTGATGTTATGGTTTTCGAAAAATGGACAGTTCACTTGGCAGCTTTTAAGTTTTACTTAGCTGCCATTAGTTTGATTAGTTTGAATGGAAAACTTTCATTACACTTAGATTGGATAGGTTTACATTTACCTCTATATTGGTTGAAAAGGTTAACAATATACGTAATAAGTATGTATATCATTTCTCGCATCGTTCACTCCCTGCTCCATATGGAACTTGGGACTACTTCTGCTTTTGGATCTTTATAAGAAACTTGCATAAAGCAGTCACCAGCAGATACTAGAGATAATATAGTATAAAATAAATACAAACAAAAACATATCACAATAAATGTGTTGCGTGTCTTTCTATTATATTATATGTGTAGTCTGAGTAAACGTCTTATTACTCTGGCCAAAGATCACATAGGGGTAGAACTGGTAGACAACGCACACAGCAATACAGATCGAACTATCAATGTCACCACAAAGGCAGAGTGAACAATCTACACCAGGTTTAATACAATAAACGTTGCTCCACATGTATAATCTGGAAAGCCATTATATCTTATGGCATCACATATACAGTCATCAGTATAGCTCTGTACTGTCTGTAGCTAGAACACTGTCCTCGAAAGTTTTACACATATTTATTTAATTCAGACTCACGTTCTCCACAACATTTATAATTCCTGTTACAAATATACTAGCATCATCTCACGGAGGTATATGGATGATCTAGTGATGGAATACTTAGGAATATGTCACGAAATAATACAAATCTCAGGAGCTCAGAGACATACGTCCACCTGCCACAATGAAACACACAGAAGACTTTAGCAGCCGATCGCTTACTTTTGCTGATACCGACTTAAACGTCTGCGAACTGCACCTCGAGGCAATGACGTAACTTCATGTTACCAAGGACTACCGATAATAAACAAACATGAATCCTTGTCGAACCATTTAATAAAATCGACAGACATGTTATGAGTTTTACTCATACCATTACTCCCTCTCCCGTAAAATAATGGAAACGAAGTTTTCATTATTTCCGTAGTGTGAGTATAACATCACTAGAGTGAAAGATGGTATCATCAAACTTCACTGTTAGTATGAACTAGCATAGCATCCAGGTTTGTGCCACAGAGTAGGCAATTAAACACTCAATGTGTGGACATTAGCAAAGAACACTAAAGCCATTGACTACAAAGGACATAAATCGTTTTAACAGCAATGTGAGGTGGCCATACTAAAAGCACTCAACATATTAAAAAATGATGGTAGCAATCCATGCACTCTCATACCTCACACCGTCCAATAACACCTATCTGTCAAGTCCAGTATCAGTAGTCAATTAATCTCATATTAATTAATAGTCATAATGCAAAGCATTAAAATTAATACAAATATGTAATAGAAACAATAGATGAAATGAGGCGGACAATCAGCTAAGAAGGTGAATGAATGCAACCTTATCCGTTAAAAGATTAAAAGTATGTGTACCTATAAAGTACATGTCATCAACATAACATAGTGATGTTAAGAGAACAAATGTAATGTTGTATCTAACACACTTGTGTGAGCAATAGATAAGACTATGCCTATGTGTTGTACGAATTGATAATAGTATGGCATATTATCCATATCTTGATTCAAATATAGTGTGAGTGCGAAAATGCTTTGTATCAAAGATCAAACCAAGTCTGGCGAATTAACATTAAATAACACTCAATATTAAGCATAGTAGTTTAAATGTGTCGTGTAATGGTATTCTACTCATTAATAAAATATCACACAAAGTCCCTTGAAGTATGTCCAAATAAATTATTGTCACAATCCATGATTGTCTTCCATGCAATAGTATGTTCGTCCGAATCCAAATGTTAATATCCAAAGAAATAGCAAATCGAAAAACCATCAGAAAGGAAATTTTTTTGTTATTTCTCCTGATTATGCGAGTCATCCTAGAGTTATGTCCCTTCATCTGTAGACGTCGGTATTCGAATTAAAAATGACAATACATGTCCGTACGAAATATCCTCAAGTCACAACATTTTCAACATTCCACATAATTTGGGTGCGTTAGCTGGTAGATCGATTATGAGCCTTGCCATTAAGGCACAATATATGTACGCAATGCGCTGAGTTGAAAGAGATACTACACCACCTTGAGCATTTCAGCATACATCAACATCATGTGCCGTGTGAACCAATTAATCTTAAAGGCACTGTCACAGAAGTCACTGAAAAACTTTCTTTAAAATTCGTACATGTAACACAGTTCTCAGCATTGGTAGCTTACAGCATGTTATGGTATCCTCCATCCTTGAACTTTTGTTCAAATGTGGTGGTGTCAGACCAACACGTCATCATAAATGTAATATTCCACGGATCATCATATCACGAAGTCAGTTCATAGGTTAGTTTCAACATTATAAGTCACCTGCATTTATAGAGTTGATTGGTGATATAGGGTCCTTGATATAGCGTGACAGGACATCAGCCATAACATTCTGGCTTCCTTTGATAGCTCTTATGTTGTAATCGTATGGCTGAAGTGCAAGTGAGGCCCTGGCAGCCCTCTCATTTCGGAATCTCGCTGTCTTGAGATAGGACAGCGCTTTTTGATCCGTCTCCAAGGTGAATCTCGCTCCCATATGGTAACGTTAAAGTTTGGCGAAGCAAAAGACAATCGCCAACAGCTCCCTCTCAACAATTGGGTACTTCTGCTCTGTTGGAATCAATTTCCTACTGACATATAGGATTGGATGCATACAATCTTCAAACTCCTGCATAAGCGTTCCACCCATTCCTGATCAAGAGGCGTCAACTCTGAGGGTAAAAGGAAATCGAGCGTCAAGTAATCTCAAAATTGGTGATTTGGAGAAACAGATTTTCAATATATTTAAAGAAACATCACACGCATGGGACCAGACAATTTTGTTTGGCGAGTTCTTTCTTAACAACGAAGACAGAACTAAGGTAATTTCCAAAAAATTAGGCAAGAATTTTCGATAGAAACTCACTAAGCCTAACAGACTGCGAACCTGTGTCTTAGTTCTAGGAATTTCATGATTTTAGAGATAGTTGAATCTTCAGGTTTAAGAAAACCACTTCCTACCTTATGACCAAGAAAAGAAATTTCAGTGAATCCTATTCTTGTTTTGGAAGGTCTATCAGTAAGATTATGAAGACGCAAGGTATTCAACAACGACTGAATTCCAAGAACATGTTCTTCCCAAGATTGATGACAAAGACAAATATCATCAATATACGTAATTAAGTCATCACTGTCAGAGAAAAGTTTGCGCATCATGCGAACTAAGGTAGCAGGAGCGTTAACGAGATCGAACGACATAAAATTAAACTGAAACAGTCCTAAAGGTGTAGCAAAAGCTGTATAAGGTTTAGCTTTGTCTGATAAGGGAACTTGCCGATAGCATTTAAATAGTCAAAGTATAGTATCAAGATGTGTGCATTCTACATAAATGAACCTTAGAATGTACAAATTTATTAGCCTGATCATGAGGACCCATGGGGAACAAGATCTCCTGTACATGATTAGTGGGAAGAAAACATTCACATCCCTGCAAAAGAACAAGTATGAATTTATTATGATCCTTACATGGTGAAACACGACCTGTATCGATTGAAAAGAAAGATAGTAATGTCAAAACTGCCACAAAACCCAATGTAGTGGCCAGTACATACCACATGAACTCATGGTATGTCAGCATCTGAAATAAAAAAGCTGAAGGAATATTAATTTCCATGATGTTCCTACATGAACAGGAATAATCATATAGTAAAAAGACAATAACAAAAATGAAAATAAACAGCCAAACATACAGTTTGGAAGGAGGTACGACCAACATAAATCTGACATCTGCTTAACCTCGATATCAACAATGCCAGGTATGACAGTAGCAATAATAGATGTGGATGGTTCCACATCAGCGACATCGTCATTAGTAATGGTGGGTGTCACATCATCCAGGATGGATGTGGTTGGTTCCATAACAACAACCAGTGACTCAACTGAGTCAAAATAGACATCTGATGATTTCTCAATAGCTGGGAAATCATCAACGGATTCCTCAGTAATGGGAGGAAGAGATTTGGTATTATCACCATCATCATCAACCAAAATTGTGTCTATTTGAGTTCGAACATGCGATCATGCATGTATACGCCTAAAAGCTTGCGCTCTAGTATTATCACCCCTGGCAGTATATACATGTCGTTGTTGCTCCCACCTCAAAACATCATCATCAGTACAATCATGAAGGCCAGGGATATTTCCCAAAAATATCCCAGCCACTGGTTTAGACAACAGACAAACAATAGTTCTGCCTGTAAATACGGGGTATCTAAAAATACGTCTGCAGTGGGATAGTATTCCACTGTACCCCCAAATGTAATGCACTGAACCTCTTCGCCTATATAATCAGCAGGGTCTACTAATGAACTGCGAACCCGCACAGTGGCGGATCCAGTGTCCCTGAGTATTGAAACAAGTTGGTTGTTCACAAAACCCCTATCAAAAACCACAGATCCTGTCCCATTATAAGAAGACATCACTGGCAAAGGATGTCCACACTGAAGCCTAGGAACTCCCTCTGGCTGAAATAAAGAATTACATTCAGAACAATTAGTACTGTTTGATAAGTCTACACTACATGCATTAGCATGAGAGACAACATTATTATTCTGTACTGGATTACTGCCATTAAGATGTACAACAGCATTAGAACGTTCAGGGTTCCTTGACTGTCTAAAGTCATTGTTCTGTTGAGAACCTCTGTTATTAAATGAATTGTCATTATTATTGTAAAATGACCTTTGTCCTCTACCTGATCTGAAATTATATCCACCTCTGTTCTGATATTCATTAGATCTGAAGGATGATTGTTGAGGAAAAAATGCCTCATCATATGCGTTATAATTTCTTTGAGGCAGTTGTGATTTTTTATTAAAATTATATTTCCCTCTGTAATTGCCATTGTTATGATCTCGATTTACTCGATAGTTTCTATCCATACTATTGGATCTCTGTCTAGGTGAATTATACATTACAGTCCTAGCAGATGCCACTGGCAAGGAATCCTTAATGTTATTTTTGCTAAGGTTCCTACCCGGATGTGCAATTTGATATTGACGACCAAGATTTTCCATAGCAGATAATGTTTCAGGTTTTCTCTCCTGTAGGAATGATGAAGAGTCGCCACTGATTGAAGACAACACTTTGTCTCTTAGAATCAAATCAGCCAGCACCTCAAACGTTTTTTCACTTTTTGACAAATCAACCCATCTAGAAAAGTAAAGCTTAATAGATGAGACAAATTCAGTAAAATCTATAGCTGAATCTGATAATAATGATTTAAACTTCAACCTATAGCCATTTTCATCCAATTGATATTTCTTTAGCAACAAGGCTTTTACAGCCTCATTGTCATTTTTGGTCTGATCATCCATTGTGCAGACTGCAGTAAGAACCTCACCCACCAATAAATTTATCAGCCTACTAGGCCATGTAGCTCTATCAGTTTTAAACTCTAGGCAATAAGTTTCATGTCTATTTAAAAAGCATGAAATATCGTCAATATTTGAGTTAAATTTTGGCAAATTGAGCTTTAAAGTGGAAGCGTGGTCTTTTTTTCCAGCTTCACCATTCACTGGATTAACCTGTGGTTGTTGAAGTTTCAATTTCTCCAACTCAACTTCTGCCATTCTCAAGTCCTGAGCATAGGCTAATTTTTTTTCTCAAGTTCCTGTTGTGCTTTTATTTTTTATCCTCAAGCTCTTGTTGTGCTTTTATTTTTTTTATCCTCAAGCTCTTGTTATGCTTTTAATTCTGCCTGAGCATAGGCCATTTTTTTCCCTCAAGAGCCAATTCATCTTGTCTCCTTTTCTCAGCCAATTCTTCTTCTCTCCTTTTTTCAGCTAATTGCAATTCTTCTTCTCTCCTTTTTCAGCAAATTCTTCATCTCTCCTTTCCTTATCCAAATGTCTTTGATCTCTGAGTTCATTGGCTGCATAAGTCTTTAAAGCCTCACCTTCCATACCAAATTTTTTTCCAATTTTCATAAAATACTCCAAAGTAGCCATAATGCACAATTATTGTCTCCAAATGGTCCAATAACAATTCAAATATTATATCAAGAATATGTGAGCAATATTAGCAACAATTATTTCACCCTTCAAAATCAACCAACTGCATGTAATATTAGATGTAATAATAGGAGCAAAAAATAGATACGAACAAGCTGACAGAATACAGTGACAAGAGCCAAATCAAGATAATACTACTGATGAAACAAGGCAGAAATTATGAACTGTAGAACCAATGAAAAAGATCAGCTCTATCACACTTAGGACAAAACAAGCACAATGTCACAACATATATGACATCTAATAACCAAAGGATAGCAAGAATAGGCCAACAATATTACAAACAATAATGGAGAAAAACTGAATAAAAATTACAATTAACTTTACAACAATAACAAACTTGCCAAATAACAAGACCTTTACAACTAGACAGATATTGGATCTGGTTAATTCAATTAAGGCAGTAACACTGAGCTATGTTCGCCGGCTCCTTAATTTGAACCAAACAGATGCATAAAACTAAAGAACACCAATGAATTTCTCAACCATACAAATGAGGTATTGAAACAATTCATGAGTCCCTCCAACCTCCAACTTAATTCAAGAACATATATATACGAAAATACATAGAACACAGAAAAATAACTCTGGCAAACAAGATTCTCAGCATCACACGCTGTATGTAACTTTAAATATACTTATCTGAATTCCAGAAACAACAATCCTCCTGGTTTTCGCCTCCTTCCCAAGGAACGATGATACACACTCCGTGTAGACCAGGTTAGGTTTAGAATTCAAAATCTGCGCACTCGAACAGGACTGCCATTTTGTCCGCCGTGTTCTTGATATAATGGGTGAACAAATCTTGAGAGTAGGCCATCATCGGGCATAAAACTTCAAGTTGTCAATGTAAATTTATTAGGAAAGTCTTTTCCCTTCAATAACTTCACCTTTTGAAGTCGATACTTGAAAATAAGAAAAGAAATTAATGTTCTTTCATCCAAACACAAGTCAGCAGACGACAAACACCGCCTTTTTGAAAATTACTGATTTTTTTCAGAAAACGAAGTACAACGACTTGAAAAATTTCTCCTGACATCAGCATTCTACATTTTACTCAGGATCCCGGCTTGAAGCCTCCATTTATCTGCTGCGGGTCTTTCTATTATATTATATGTATAGCCTGAGTAAACGTCTTGTTACTCTGGCCAAAGATCACATAGGGGTAGAACTGGTAGACAACGCACACAGCAATACAGATCGAACTATCAATGTCACCACAAAGGCAGAGTGAACAATCTACACCAGGTTAAATACAATAAACGTTGCTCCACATGTATAATCTGGAAAGCCATTATATCTTATGGCATCACATATACAGTCATCAGTATAGCTCTGTACCATCTGTAGCTAGAACACTGTCCTCGAAAGTTTTACACATATTTATTTAATTCAGACTCACGTTCTCCACAGCATTCATAATTCCTGTTACAAATATACTAGCATCATCTCATGGAGGTATATGAATGATCTAGTGATGGAATGTTACGGGGTTTCTATCCCAAGGCACCAATTATGTATTATGTCACCATCTCACCCAGTGTGTAGGTTTGGTGTTAGTTAGCTGTAGATTATTTTATAGAAATTTCCTTTCTCCTGTTTTAATCCATTTCTAAGTATGATATTAATACTGGCTTATAGCTCGCCAGAGTTGGTTATTTCTTAGACCCAGTCTGTGTGATTGGTTCGTTCTTTCCTTTTACATGTGTTGTGCGATGGAGAGCATTAGTGGTTGTTTAATGTGAACTCTGACAATGACATCTACGTTATTCAACATCAATAAATCTTCAACAGCCTGGTCCTTAAAGATGAAATTTATTGAACAGCAAACTGGTCAAACAATGTGTCGTGAAACATTCTAAATCCACATATATAAATTAAAAGGTAAATGTAAAGCCTAACACATTAATTCAATAAAAGGGAAAGAAGAATGGTAAAGAACAGTGCTGTCACAATGACTGTACTCGAGATCCCCCTTTTTCTGCTTCGTCTGCATGTTCTCACGCTTTCACGTTTACTAGTAAAGCCTACAGCAGCATACACGCGTTTCAACAAAACAATAAAACGTGTACTGCATTTCTTAGAAAACCTTGAGATAGACACACTGCGTAATGACCTAGATTAATATTCCATTAATTTCATTTTATACACTACGTTAACATAAACGAAAGGACAGATGGACTTAGGGTAGAAAGAGAGAGGGCTGAACGGAGGACGTATGCAACACTAACACGCGTCTCGCGATTAATATTAATGCCACCCCCAACGCGAAAGGCATGAAGCACTAACTTTTTTTCAAATAGACAGTGATAAAAAACACTACCAATACACGGTAAGGTTTTAAAAAACATGTTTAATCCTTATTAGGAAACATGACATTCTACTGTTTTATGTCTGAAATCCTGACATTAGTCTGACAGAACAGTCGAAAAGGCAGGACAGGTGGCGGTTCTAAATCGAAAAAAAATAAAAAATACACGACTATCCTAGGAAATGCATATTTTGAACGCAGCCACTTAGCTCCATTAAATTTATATATTTGGGTGCCTTAGGACTTGCTGACAAAGAATATGTTAGGTGTTAAGAAATTAGTTTAATAATTAACAAATTATAGCCATAATACTAGAGTGGTGCTGTCAGACAACACCAAATCATAATCGCACAGTGGCATGTTTTGAAACCACCATTTTACGGGAAATAGGCCACCATGTTAAATCCGATTTTTTTTTTTTTTTTTTTTTTTTTTTTTTTTTTTTCGTACGCCCGCTAATACTCAAGGCGAAATCTCAGGTTATTATTTATGTCTAACCTGACATTGATTTTACATGAGTATCCCTTTATTTCTTGTACAGAGACAGGTGTCCCTCGCCATTCAGGCAAATACTCGCCGATTTCGGAGGTACCCATTGCAGCTGGGTCGGCTCAGGAGCCGCCAGTCCCTGGCCGACGACACTCCTTCAAATGTCCTTGCCAGGTCTCGAGTTAATCCAGTCCAAATCCCGGTCGACGAAAAATCCTCAAATGCCGTCGCCCGGGTTTGATCCTATATCACCCGGTCGCCAGAGCGGTGTTGTAACCACTACGCTAGCGCGGCTCCCAATCCGATTTGATTGGAGGGAATGATATGTAAGGCTAAACATGATTAGTCGGATTGCATATACTATTTTTGGTTGTTAGGGGAAACGTAGGAAGGATAAATTTTTTCAAAAGCTTTGTAAACATGGCCCTATTGGCTAGACCCGTTGATATAGTCATTTAGGAGCGTCTGTTCAGTGCCACATTTTAAAATAAACTTACTAAGAAACAGTGCGTTGAGATCCAGCTCCTATTTTTCTAAATAAAAGCCTGGGACAGAGGCAGATCGGAATTTGTGCCATAATTCATCGCCAGTCAACGTATTTGTTTATTATTTCCATGAATTGTGGGACCGTGGTCATAACTTATTGAAGCAGCACCTGGTCTGAGTTTTGCTGAATCCAGAGGCTGATAGCATACCCCTTGGTCCAGATAGCGAGTAGTGAGGTGTCTCAAGAACACGGTGAAGCAGGCGAGCAGAGGAGTCTGTTTACTGCCGCCCTCACAGAAGATAAGATTCTGTGGCCAGAGCAGCTCAATTTTATGTGCCCCTCTAAAACTGACAATATAGTAAATAAAGAGGGACAATAAATTGTTTCAATTGACAGGAACTGTGAACTTTTCCCAATACTATTTCCACCATAAGCAAACACTTGAAGTCATGATGACAAATAACCACCAAGCTTGAACAAGCCAGTATTACCTCATAGTACTACATCACAACTTACACACATATGATAATAATAATAATAAAATATGTCAATTCAAAGATCATAACTATAAATTGTGTACATATAACTTGTAATTACATTTGATTGTGATTCCTGGTTCACTGTGTAGTTGAATCAGGATATCTATTATTGAAAGGAATCAATACATATATTTTTAAACTTTAACACTTGACTCATTTAAGATAGTCTTATAGAGTGTTTTATGTGTGTGAGTGTCACAGTGTTGTAAAGTGTTGTGGAATAAATTAAATTGTTTATCTGTCGGTTGTTGTTGTGACTTACACTTCATCATTATCATAACCCTAGACATTCAACGTAGTCATCACAATATTCCAGAATAATTCTGACTGAGATATAAATGTGGTAGCAAGTAAGGTCATCTGTAATACACCACACTTATTAGATACAGATACCTTCACAGCTGATCTCAGTCAGTACACTACGTCCCCTATAAATATTTATATCATCCCACTTTACCACACAATGACAACCAATGTACAACAATTAGGCAATTGGCACATCATATGAATCTTAGTTATTTTTCTTCTCATGCGGAATGCAATCCAGGATGCTTATCAAAACTGGTCAAATAATGTCAAGCAAATTTTATCGATTATACATTTTGCGCATCAAATAAATCTTAGTCATTTTTCTTTTCGTGAAGAATGTATTTTCCTCCCGACACTTCAATCCAGGATGCTTCATAAAATTCTTCCCTAGCATCCATTTTTCCCATATCCTGTGTAATCATATCTACGCATTTGCTTTCTTTCTGCGTAGCTTTTTTGATAGTCATCTTGTCTATTTTCAGTTTCAAATCCTCCATTTTTCTATTTCTCCTGTGCTATTATGTTTTCATTTTACACAAGTATGCTGAAATACAAAACGATAGGCGATCGTACTACTTACTTTGATAAGTAACTGAATAACCTGTTTCGTGTGCACAAACACACATAGATGAATGTTGATCATCATTTGTTGAAATCCTCAACTGGGAGCTGGATAGACATTGAACGTCATTCTACGTGGTTCCATTTTCCAAGACTGCCGGGCTAATAATTTCTTGCCGACAATTTCGTAGTGGCTTGAGCTGGCTACGTTTTCATTGGTTGGGAGCTTATTCTATTTGTTAAATTATTAGTCAAACATCACGTTCTCAAAGCGTTATGTAGCTGTCCCTACTTGCGTCATTAAATTTCTATGCCAACTGCCGCCGAATTAGTCACGTGGCTTTTTTTTCCCTAAAATTTACGTAGTTAGCTTCATCGTGCTATTCCCTGATCTTAGCTGTCTGGGATATTTTTATATTTGTTAAAAATTCTGTTTGCTTTTCTATAATGACTAAGGATAATTTTATTCTCGTTATAACCAGCTTCCAGCATGAATAAATGCTGATGGTGGTAGGTCATACGGCCACATGAATACTTAGGAATATGTCACGAAATAATACAAATCTCAGGAGCTCAGAGACATACGTCCACCTGCCACAATGAAACACACAGAAGACTCTAGCAGCCGATCGCTTACTTTTGCTGATACCGACTTTAACGTCTGCGAACTGCACCTCGAGGCAATGACGTAACTTTCTGTTACCAAGGACTACCAATAATAAACAAACATGAATCCTTGTCGAACCATTTAATAACATCGACAGACATGTTATGAATTTTACTCATAACAAAATGAAACGCGTCCAGATATAACCAACAGCTCCATGTATATGGTGGATGAGTGAAAAGGGCATGCTACACAGAAAAGTAGCGAACACCTTAATAAAAAAATAATTAGTTGGATGGTTTCTGCTCCTGATGATGTTTTGTTCTTTGCAGATAGATGACTTGTTCAATCGTCACTGGCCAAGTCTGACAGTTGTGACACGTTCCAAGAAGTATCAGGGAGTAATCACAAAGCTGGTCCAGCGTTTTTAAGACCCGTCTGATGATGGTGTCTACCGTCGACTTCATGCCGCTTATACTCTCACTTGTTCCAGAGATAGTACCCTCAATTTGTACCACCGAAGAGTGTCACAAAAGAAGAGAACAAATACCCTCTTGAGTAATGCGTTTTCCTGACACACACTCATGTGCCCCCCTCTTTTCATTACACCATCCCATCTACCTCAGAACGTTACCCTCTCTGAGAATTAATCTTAATCCCAGTGAGCGGAAAACTTTCAGTACATTTAGATTGGATAGGTTAACATTTACCTCTACATTGGTTAAAAAGGTTAACAATATAATAAGTATGTACATCATTTCTCGCATCATTCACTCCCTGCTCCATATGGAACTTGGGACTACATCTGCTTTTGGTTCTCTATAAGAAACTTGCATAAAGCAGTCACCAGCCCTCGCAGTGGTGGTTCATGAAATCATCATTCTAAATGCTAAGGTTGCCAGCCTCGTATGACTTGGACATCCACTAGCAGTTTTCACATATTAATATTCACATGTCAATATATACATATAATTTCACTTTTTATTAATGTAAAATATAAAATTATAAATATACAACTCACCCCAAATTGCCTTTGGGATCACAGACTGGCTTCTGGCTCAAAGAAATAGTTAAGGCAACTTGTTTAAGATGCCTCTTCTACGTGTTCTGGGGTGTTACTTTACAATAAGTTCCCCCTCTGACTTCGTGTTCAGATTCTTAGGATTCCGGTTTTCCGTGTTAATAAAGGTAGATATTTCCTGGGATATGTATAAGTCCTCAAGATGCTCAAGCACGGTCCGGTCCTATAAATGGAATTCCGATCTTATTCTTTACTCTGGCTGTCTGGCTGGTCTCTTGACGAGTTGAATTTCACAGTGCTTTCAACCGACTAGTGTCAGGTTATAGTGCACCTTTCTTCCCACGTACGTTGTTGTTTACTATTAGACCAGGCTCTAATCAGAAATGTTGTTATGTTTACATCTTTGTGATGGTTTACTGTATTTTTTATTTTCAACTCGCCCCAGTCTTCTTCTCCACGTAATTTTTTTGCGTTCTTTTATTATTATTATTAGGCGTTCGAGTTCAAAGTTATTAGTCTGGGTTAATTTTTGGTAGTTAGGATAAAATCGGACCACTTTCACCTACCCCTTTTTAATGGTAGGGATGGGGGAAAACACGACCCAGGTACGCAGAACCAATATTATTCCGGTGGACAGCAGGTCAGAAGATTACTTAATGTTACGTAGTATTTCTACGCATGAGCCGAAAATAATTTTACGCGTTTTACTTAGTAATCACGAGACATAGGTTAGTGTAGGATACGATTGGGTGTTTAGATTTAATTTATGTGCAGAAATATAATAGGTCATAAGGTCGGCCGAAAGCGGTTTCAGATAGATAGACGCGACGCGATGACTCACCGCGTCGGTTATTGCATCAGCTATTTCTATTATAAATAACAGCGTTTAAGTCTTTAGCGCGTGAGTCCCAAGAAATTTGCTGCCGTGAATAACGCCGCATCGTCTGCTCAGCTAGAGAAATTCGGTATTGGGTTTGTTCAAAACATATTAGCGAGTAGAAAGTTTTTCTGTAAGATCTTAGCACGTTAGAGTTAGCTTTCTTCTGGGAGTTAATTTAAGTTTTATTAGTCAGGAGTGCCATCAATTATACTTATACTAAACTATAGAGTGTAGTCTATAATTTTTCTATGAATAAGCTAGCAGTATCTAGGATTTGTGTAGTGGCTTTCTGAGATAATTTAACTGTATATGGTTAAGTCCTAAGGTTACACTAATAATGTAAATATGAGGGCCGTGGAACCTTATTTGATTATTGATAATTGGTAGCGTATATACGCGAGCGTATTTTATGTATTTATTAGTTGTGCTAATTTGGTAATGTAGTTAGAATACAAGAGGTGTGAGGGATGTAATTAATATTACTGAGAGGATGTAGGAATTAGTGGGTTTACAATTGTGTTAATTGATACCTTCCCGGGTCAGTCCTTAAGAAATAGGGCCGGGAATTTATACCGGGGGATTTTTGCTTGCGGTGAATGGAATGTTGTGACGCCTGAGGGCAAGACTAGCACAAAAGATTCAGGTCAGCCCGTGTCAGGGGTTTACCTACGAGACAGCTAGTTACGTTGGTGCGGGAGAGAGAGAGATAGGAGGGAACAGTAGGTCAGTCTGACCATTGGGGCAGAAATATATGTTTATTTCTTGTGCGTAGATTTGTGAAAAGGGGGGAAGTTAGTAATTAGGGGACACAAGGGAGTAGAGGAATTTAGAGTGTTAATGTGATACGGATGAGAATATTTTGAATTGTTGTATAGATGTTGTTAATTCTTTCGTTTTACAGCATTTTCACGGCACACAGTGGAGGCTGTAGACTGCCCTAAAACCTACGACGGTATTTTGCCTTCTCAGGAGTAGAAGGCTCGAGACATCGCCATAGCTGAAGAGAACTGGGGACGCGTTAGTACCGGCGCCCAGTACGTTTGCACCAGTGAAAGAAAGGAGACGGTCTCTTGCAGTGAGGACCCATACCTCAGCGGGAACCTGTCCCCAAATTCAGGAGCTCTTAGCTCGTTAAGAAACACCAAACAGGTTACGTTGCCTGGTGTTTAGAATACTGCCACAATAAAGAGGTACGCCCTAAACCCGAAGAGGGTTAACTGGGCAGTGGAAAGAATTGTCACCAGCAGTGAAGCATCTCATCCCGAGTCAAATACATCGTTATTAATACCTAGGCCTCAGCATCAGTAGTAAGGAAAGGAGAGAGGAAAAACATTCCTTTCCGAAAGCCAACTGGAGGAGGGGCGTGACGGAGACGCCACTCAGCAGAAGACGGTAGTGTCAGAGAGACACTGAACCGAAGCAGAGGAGAGAGAGAAGTTCGAGAGTCAGATAGAAAGATTAGAGGACAACCTCTGAGTAAGAGCAGGAAAGTTCTTTAGTGGATCAGTGCTTGTGGCACTGTTGTTAGCTGTGTAGGACATCCTAGAGTGCATTTAAGACTGTGTAGACATTTAGTTATACGTCTGCAGCGGGACAGTGTGTTAGATTTAATAATAATAGGATAATTAGGAGAGGCGGCTCTTAAGTTGAGACCCCCACCAAGTATAATTCTTTAGTCTTAGATTGGGTTGGGCAGGGGTGACCGAGAGCGTGTGAAGTAATTTTATATTGTGTCTTTTTTTCACTTAATTTGTTTTCTTTTCCCCCAGGTTTGTGCGACCTCGCACGTTATTTATTTTGCTGTGTTATTAATTTTGTTGTTTAATAAACTATAAAAATTGTACTCTGGATCAGTTTATCTTTAACTATACTGTACTTATATGCTTGTCTGTATAGTTGTGTCTGTGGACTTTAGTGAAACCTTATCTCCTTTCTGGTAGTCAGAGGTGGTGAGACAGTAGCTCTTACATAAGTCACAAGTGCCGAGGGAGAGTCAATCTCGGTTCTCACCCTCGAAGCTATAAGTGTCATCTTTCCACATTCACTGTCATTTTCATCTAAATCTATCTTCTCAGACTTTCTCATAACTAGTGTCTTGTCTCTGTACTCAGACAGACTCTAACTTAAAGCCACTTCGTAACAATCTCGAATGCCAGCCAATAGTTACAATCATGCGTGGTTTGATGGGGTCTATTCAAAACATTTCGTCATAGGAAAATTTTGCGTGTTATTTAAAAGGTCACTTTCCAAATATGGAATTGTTATATCCGTCGATTCGCGGTAATGATTGCACTACAACTCCCTACATTATCACAAATAATGTCTTCGTAACACTTCTGTCCGGAAGCTATTACAATATTCCGTCTTTCAGATGCATGTCTGTAATATGTCCGCAGACGGAGAATTTATCTCCCTGTCCTTGTGCAAACACCAACCCTCGTTTGACCATCTGGGCTATGACTCTTCACGACAGTAATTAGTGAATCACAATAGCCATATCAGCGCTAAATAAACTTGCTGGGCGTACGTCGTGTTAATCCGTCGTGCCCAATGTTTGGTACACCAGAATTTTACCAACATGACTGTCGGTCAATATTGCATCACCTGTCTACTCTCTCAGCAGGGATTGTTAGGTGAACAGACAAGATGAATTATTACGGAGAAGAAGTGCAAACAATGACTCTACAATAACAATACTGCTGGAGAGGAAAAGAAAGCGAACCCAATTATGTGACAACCTCCTTTTTCTGTTGCATTTGTTGCTGAACCATCTGTGTATGCATGGGTCCAGGCGTTGCGTGGGCAATGTTTCTCTATGTATTTTGTCGATATGGATTTTCGCTCTGTTGCAGTCTGGCTATTTTTTCTTTCAGTTCCAGGAATGTTTTCTATCATTTCAGGGAAACGATGCTGTTTCCAAACTGGAAGCTTGTGTGCAGTGTAGATGGGTTTAATAGTTGCCAAGAGGAGAGACAATCAATTCGCAAGCTTACATTAAGACATTGAAAAAACTCAATCAACGTTTTCGCAGAGTTCGGCCGCACAAGAATCCAGCAGACCTGCTTCTCCTTCACGACAATGCGCGACCTCACACAAGTCTGGCAACACGAGAAGCAATCACCAAATTGGATTGGACTGTACTACCCCATCCACCCTATAGTCCCGATTTGGCACCCTCTGATTATCATCTATTTGGTCCACTTAAAAATGCACTCCATGGGACAAGGTTTGAAGATGATGAAGGAGTGATTCATGCAGCAAAATAATGGCTACATGATCAAGACAAAATCTGGTACGGGCTAGGAATACATGCACTTGTTTCGCGCTGGCATAAAGCCGTACAAGTTGATGGGGATTATGTTGAATAATACCGATGTTTACATGACATATCCATGTATACTGTGTATAAATTTCATGCTTTTTGAATAAACAGCTCCTGAGAAAAACGATGTGGTGCATTACTTTCTGAACGCCCCTCGTGTATATATATATATATATATATATATATATATATATATATATATATATATATATTTATATATATATATATATATATATATATATATATATCTATATATATATATATATATATATATATATATATATATATATATATATATATATATATGTGTGTTTATATGAATATATACTATATGTTCTGAGTCATACCTTTGCCTTTCTTTCTTTAATGATTAATTCAACTATGACTTTGTCAAAATCAACACTTGTAAATAAATATGACAGGTGGTTATGAAAAATAATTAGGTTTCTTCACCGAAAAGTCTTTAGGCTTGATGAATCTAGCAAAATAGAGTTCGGTTGTCTTTGGCGTGTTGAAAATGGCACTTGCCAAAATGATGAAGTGCCGATGCTGCTTTTCCGTAGATTCGTCTCTGTGGTGAGTGGAACGTTTCCAGATCAGTTCAGGAAGTAACTGGTCCTGGTCAAAGCAAGAATCTTCAGTTGTCGATCTCAAGCTTCGAACCACAGACTAGTAGTACAGCAAATGGTCTCTCCGTGTCGTACCGCAAATAGTCGGGTCGCCTCGTACTGGTACCACAAACTTCATCGTGAATAAAGGAAAAAAATTCTGCTGCTAAATATTTGTTTGCCTGATATTAATCAATCGCCTTTTCCCGCTGTCCGTCAACCGGTTGTTTTCTCAGACTTTTTACTCTCCCTGATCTTCCAAACATTATTCTCAGTGGACATAGAAAACCTCCATAGAAGCATCGAATCTTCAAGTACTGATATGGATCTACTGCCCTGGTCATGCCGGGGTACGTGGCAATGAAAGAGCTGACAGACTAGCTTCAAGAGCACCCATAAAAGGTGCAAACATATTTAGGATAACTCGTAGCAAAACTAATAATGCCAATATAGATATAGAATGTTCACTCAAGAACAAGAATCAACTTGTGTTAAACTACGTTTGGGAAAAGCTATTACACAAAATGTTTCATGTGAGAGAGGATATGTATGTGTAATGTTCAGTGTGAGCATATAAGTCACTGTCTGTAAAGGCTGGGAGGTTTCACTGTACGGCCAGAACGAGTGGTGTAAAGGGTTGGTGGTTCTGCTGAAGTTCCTGGTTTGGCTAGAGTTGGTTGTGATTTTGTCCTTGGTAGTTGTTGGTTTTGTGGGTTACCATGGTCTGGAGTTACTGCATTGCCTGTTGAAAGCATGTGAATTTTCTTCTGTTGTGTTCTGTGGGATTTCTCTTATGTCTACTCTGTTTCGTCTCAGGAGGTGGTCGCTGCTGTCTGGTTTTAAGGTATAGCTCCTGGGTTCAAGGTTTCTGGAAATGATTGCTGCTTTTGACCATGTGCCATTGTTGTGGTTGTAGGTAGTCACATGCTGACCAGGATATGATGGTGGTAAGTCTTTAGCACATTTGTCATAATTGGATTTCTGAACTTGCTGACGATGCTGAAGTCGATCATATGTGCTGTCTTTGTGTTGTGGACGGAAGTGGACCTTAGATGGTAGAAGGTCTTTAATTCTTGTATCAAACATGAGTTCTGCTGGACTGTCAATCTTACTGTCTATGGGTGTCGTTCTCCATCTCAAGAGTGCTAGGTGTACATCCTCTGTTCTTGTTTTTTTCATGACTGACTTGATAGTTTATATTTGTCTCTCAATGAAGCCATTAGATTTAGGGTATCTAGGCGATGATGTTGTGTGCTTGATCTTCCAGTCCTTAGTGAAATTTATGTATGCTTGACCTGAGAAATGTGGACCGTTGTCAGATCTAATTTCACCTGGAATGCCAAATATGCTGCAATACTTCTTTGTAATGTCTGCAATAACAGCTGATGGTGAGGGTTGTGGAAGTTTCTCAATGATGGGAAATTTGCTGTAATAATCAGCAATAATAAAATAGTCATTATTGTCGATGGAGAAAATATCTGTCCCTATAATGCTCCATGGGCATAACGGTATGTCTGATGGTATGAGAGGTTCTCTGCACTGCCTATTGGCATGTTCTTGGCAAATTGAACAGTTTTTACATAGTGTTTCTATGTCCTTGTTTATCTGTGGCCAGTAAACATCTTTCTTTGCTATCAGTTGTGTCTTCACAATACCAAGGTGACTATTATGGAGCTGTTTAAGAATGATATCACGTTGTGTTTCTGGTATAATAATGCGATCTCCTTTAAGGATCAGACCATCTTCGATGCTTAACTCGTCCCTCATAGAGTAGTATGGACGGATGTGTGTTGGAACTTCCCTGATAGAGCTTGGCCATCCATGATATATCAGTTCTTTGAGAGAGTTAAGAATTGGATCTCTCATTGTGTCTTCTCTGATGTGTTCAAGACCATTATCGCTAAACTTGACAAAGTCAACTTTAATATTTGGGGTAAGATTTGTTATCTTGTTGGGGTTTGGTAGTCTGCTGAGAGCATCTGCAAGACCTATATCCTCTCCTGGGATATACTGAAAATTAAAATCATAACCTTGTGTTTCCAATAACAGAGCTTTTAGTCGTAGTGGTGCTGAAGCTATTGGTTTTTTAATGAATTATCTCAAGCGGCTTGTGATCCGAGAGAATTGTAAATGGGCGGTTGAAAAGAAATGTATGGAAGCGTTTGATTCCAAAACGTACAGCTAGCATTTCTCTTTTAATGTTTGCAAGTTTCTTTTCACCAGTACTTAATGATTTGCTTGCGTAAGCTACAGGACGAAGTTCTTTGGCATAGTGTCCTTCAGGACTTTTGTCTAGTTGTAAAAGTGCTGCTCCTAGGCCTTTCAGACTTGAATCAACCATGAGAAAAGTAGGTGCTTGCATATCATAGTATTTCAAGCATGCATCAGATGATATGAGGGTCTTCAAATTGTTGAATATGTGTGGATAGTCTTCTGACCATTCATACGGAGTTTCATTCTGTAGTAGAGATCTCAAAGGTTCTGCAGCAGCTGACAAATTTGGTATGAATTGTTCTAGGAAGTTGACAGCACGTAAGAATTGTTGCAGTTCCTTCTTTGAAGCTGGTGTTTGCATGTCATGAATATCTTCAACCTTTTTAGGGTCTGGTTTAACACCATTCTGTGTGTACAGAAATCCAGAAAATTGTATCTCACTTGCCTTAATTGTACACTTTTTGCTGTTGAATGTTAGCCCATGGGCCTGTGCTACGTGCATCAAGTTACGGTCATTTTCATGTTCTGACCTGCCACAGACTACAATCTCGTCCGCTGTAGCCTGTTGCGGGTCCGGTTTTACATTCACCACTGTTATAGGTAGTCCGTTAACTGCTATCATACTGCTGAAGAAGTATCTTATTGAAACATGGTATTTCATTATTAGATTGATTGTCATCGTTACTTCCATTCAAACCCCGTTTACAAATTCGTCAATATTATTGTTCCTTAAATGAGCACGTGCGTAAACCAAACCATAGGATGTAACAAAGGGGCGTTGATAAATTCGCCAACTTGAGGATCAATCAATTTAAATCAGTTGATAATTCCAATTCGTTCTGAGTCCATCTGGCACATTTATTACAGGGTACATCACGAAGACATCTTAATTCATGGCATTATAATATAGTCATTGATACAATTCATCTCCACTCAGTGCAGTCCAGTCTAAACATATAGATTAATAATATCGTCGTCAGAACATGGCAGGCTATATACACGCGTTACTGCAATGCAGTTAACCGGTAGTGAGACTTGCCAGTCTGCGAACATAGATCATAAACATGATCAAATACTCCCGTATTATGGACTTCAAATAACTAATGGTTCTCCACAACCATACTGGACTTACTCATAATCAAGGCTGAACCTCTAGCCAAAAATTCACAAAGAAATATACTGCACTATCATGATATCTTGGGAGTAAACAGAATACGTCAGTCTTATTCGGAACTTATAATCAAAAGGGTAAACGAAGATCGTAGTCAAGCGTGACCAAGTCAACCAAAACACATCACAGGTGTCCTATGCAATTAGCGTTCACTAAATACCGTGAAGCGTGAAAAAACTTCTATATTTAACTCATCTCGAGCATCTAATGCGTAAATTTAAAAGTGCTAACAAATGTAGCAGACGACATTGTTAAACATGTCGTAACATTTCCCTGCCCGACGGGGGTTAAAAAAATCTATTATATAGATTTTTTTTCTAGAATCTACTAAATGAATTATAATAAAAAATTTAACGATAATCGACATACGGCCTATGATGTTCTGTTCAGAACAGTGTCGTAAGTCATGTCAACATAATAATTGTCATATAATACATGAATATTATATTAAGTTAACTAAAGAAAATGTCATCTATCAAAAAGGATAGCAATTATTTATCTACTTAACTAAAATTATGTCTAAAAGAAAATCGTGTGTTGTGTCATAAGATATACTAACTATAGAATTAACTAAATAATCAATGTAATATGTGAAGGATTTTATAAAATTAAACTATAATTAACCAAAATGAAGTATAGTATCAATGTGAAGAAAGTAAAAAAAAGTAAAGAAGAGAATAATGGAGAATGCATAAAAATTAAGTAGTGAGACATTTTAAAAAAATGAAATGAAACATGTGTGTACAGAATTATTATATAATAAAAATAAAGTATCAACTGAAAACTAATAATACATATTATATCATATGAGAATTAAGTAACTATAAGTCAACAACTACATGTAAAAATTAATATATTACTTATATTATTCAATTGTGTTACGTTTTCTCTTTTCTTTTTATTTTCTTTTTTCTTTTCTTTTTTCTTCTTTTCCTCTTTCGTTTTCATACTATCTTTTATTTTATTCAATCAATAAGTATAGAAATTAATAGTGTCTCTATGAAGATCCGTATGTCCTTCTTTTCATGCACGCAATCTAAGTTGTGTTCCATATGAAGAAAAAATTCATTTCCACAAGCGATAATCCTTGAGTTAAACAGTTCCAATAAGATGACGGTAAACGTAAATTCCATCCTATGTGGTAAACGTAAGTTCCATCCTATGTGTACTCGATTTTGTTATTGTAGATCGTATCCGATTTATTTAGACATGTATGGACACTGACCAAAGTCCCTTAACGTAAATATGTAAAATCGACAAAGTGTTTTTAAATACAACTGTAGTTCTGACCGTTAAATTGCAAGATGTGTAGAGTCATTAGACATAATTGTCCAAAATTGAATACTTGGTAAAAGATATTGAGGTACCATGACCAATCGTTGGAGGTTAGACGTGTGGTGAAGTGGGATGTTATAAATATTTATAGGGGACTTAGTGTACTGACTGAGATCAGCTGTGAAGGTATCTATATCTAATAAGAGTAGTGTATTATAGATAACCTTACTTGCTGCCACATATGTATACCTCAGTCAGAATTATTCTGGAATAGTGTGATGACTACGTTATATGTCTAGGGTATGTGTATGATGAAGTGTAAGTCATAACAACAACAGACAGATAAACAATTTAATTTATTCCACCACACTTGACAACACTGTGACACTCACATACATAAAACACTCTACGAGGATATCTTAAAGGAGTCACTGATAACTTTTCAAATAACAATATGTATTCAGTGCTGTCATGAATGTATATGTGTCCTGATTCAAATACAAAGGGAACCAGGAATCACAATCAATTTTAATTACAAGTTATATGTACAGAATTTATCAATATGAATCTTGTAGTGACATATATTGGTAATAGTATCCTATGTGTGTCAGTTATGTAGTAGTAATATGAGGTAATACTGGTTTTGTTTTGTTCAAGCTCTGTTGGTATTTGTCATCATGACTTCAATAGTTTGTCTTTATTGGAACTAGTATTGGAGATGTTCTCAGTTCCTGATATTAAAACAATTGAATTCCCCTCTTAATTTTATTCTACACTGTCATTTTAAGATGGGGTACATAATGTTGAGCTCCATGGCCACACTCTCTTATCTTTCGTGATGACTGCAGTAAAAGACTCCTCTGCTCGATTACTTTAATGAGTTCTGGAGTCACCCCACTGGTTGCTATATGGACCAAGGAGTATGCTGTCTGCCTCTGGCTTCAGCAAAGCTCTGACCAGGTGCTGCTCAATAACTTTAAGACCACGGTCCCTGAAACAAGAAGGTTGTACCTTCTACATCAGAACTAATTTACACTCTATTTCTACATTGAGCACAATACATCACAAACATTGAGTTCAGAGCGTTAGGCCAACTGTCAGCTTCATCTGAAATACTTTATACCAGTATTTCCCTCCCTAATGGTTACTACGCCTCTGCAATTCCAGCATTATTTCTTTCTAGTTAATAACCTAGGTGTCAGTGTACTGTTTGGCCATTCCATGCAGTTTTACTTTCCTCCGACACCTTCTGTTCAGGCTGGAGTACCATAGGCTTTACATCATGTTCGCTACTGAACTACACATATATACAGACATAAATTATCAATTTACATTCAATTTTCATTAAAAGATATTGAATATTTCAAGCTTACCACAATTTATGGAAATAATAAACAGTTTCGTTGACTGGCAATGAATATAGCACAACTCCGATCTGCCGATGTCCCAGGCTTTATTTTATAAAAAAATATACACTGGTGCTCAACGCACTGCTTCTTAGTAGGTTTATTACAAGATGTGGCAATGAACAGACGCTCTGAATTGAGTATATTCGCAGCTCTACCCAATCAAACCATGTCTACACATCTTTTCAAAAAAGTACCCCTTCTATTCGTTTCCCATAACAACACAAGATAGTATTTATAGCCCGACCAATCGTGTTTAGTCTTACATTTGTTGCGCTCCAATCAAATAGGAGTTAACATGGTAGGCTATTTCCGTAACGTAAGGTTTTTTCAAACACGTTATAAAAAAAATTTATGAGCAGAAATGATTTCATGCTGTCAGGCACCCCCACTATTTTATTTTGGTTATAATTTATTAATTCCTGGACTATTTGCGTAACACTTATCATATTCTGTGTCAGCAAGCCCTAAGGAATCCAAATATCTCAATCTAAGGGAGCTAGGTGGCTGCGTTCAAAATGTGCATTTTCTACCACCTCCTGTTCACTTCCATCCCCATGTGGTGTCTGGGTACTGTCATGTTTTCAAACGTAAATCCATCTAATGTTATCTTTCCTAATAAGCGTTTTCCAGGTTTTTTAAAACCTAACTCTGGGAAGGTTAGTGTTTTTATCACTGTCCGTCTGAAAAAAAGTTAGTGCGTGTGGCCTTACACGCGTGATGGCAGCAATTGTATATCGCGCGACGCGTGTTTAGTATTGCATGCTTCCTGCCTTCATTCGCCCCTCTCTCTCTCCTGCTTTATCTGTCTTTTAGTTACGCCGTGTATGGAATGAATGAAATATTAAATCTAGGTCATTGATCAGCTTGCGTATCTCAAGGTTGTTCCAAGAAATACAGTACACGTTTCATTGAAGAAAGCGGGTAATAATACAGTAGGCTTTTACTATCAACGTGAGAGCGTTACAATTTGCAGACGAAGCAGAAAACAAGGGGGATTTCGAGTACAGTCATTGTGACAGCACTGTTTCTTTTACCATTTCTCTTTCCTTTTATTAAATTTATTTGTTAGGCTTTACATTTACCTTTTAATTTATATATGTGGATTAGAATATTTCATGACAAGACGCTAACATCGAAAGTTCCATAAATCAATTGGGTGATACGTTCATGTCTTACTTGTTTCAGAACTTGAAATGTATATGTGAAAATTACTTGAGCATAACTGTATCAACGAGAAAGTGCATAGTATCATAAACGTCTTGTTATGAATGAATAACATTGAGCATCCAAGTCTGTTCCGTTCTTTGGGTTGTTAGTCCTCAATGGACTATGACGGAAGGCGCGACAGAGAGTCTGCCATCACATTTTCGCTGCCGGGAATTGCTTCAATTTGGAAGTTGAAAGGTTGAAGTGATATGGCAAACCGCGCGAGTTTTGCATTCTTGTGGTTAGCTCGTCTTAGTGATGCTACGGACTTCTGGTCCGTCTGAATAATGAAAGGTGCGCCCAGAAGGAACTTTTCTAGTTTCTGAATAGCCCATACCACAGCTAACAACTCCTTATCAATAACGGAGTATTTTGTTTCGGCATTGGTGAGCTTTCTCGAAATGAACATCGTTGGGTGAAGTACTCCTTCGTATTCTTGTAAAAAACAACCTCCGATTCCATAGTTGCTGGAATCTGTGCGTAGAATGAATATTTTTTTAGTGTTTGGCAACCTTAAAATAGGTGACCTAGAAAAGAGTGATAATATCTGGTGAAATGTTTTGTCACAGTCTGCCATCCAGGTCACTTTCACAGGCATGTCTTTCCTCAAAAGTGAGGACAAGACCGCTGTGATGGATGATAAATTAGGTATGAATCTACTATAGTATTGGACGAGACCTAATAAACTCCTAACTTGTTTTTTTTTGTCTTAGGAATTGACAAATTCAAAATTTTAGATATATTATAGGGAACAGTTTGGATACGTCCCGCCCCAATAATATGTCCAAGAAAAGTTATCTCATGGAACGCCACTTGTATTTTAGTGGGTTTAGCGGTTAACTTATTGTCTTTTAAGATTTTCAAAACAGAATGAAGTCCTGAAAAATGTTCCTCAAATGACGAACTAAATAAACATATGTCGTCGATGTATGTGATAATATCCTGTCTGTGTGAAAAAATTTGTCGCATCATGCGTACAAAAGTAGCCGGCGCGTTCATAAGCCCAAAACGCAAAACGTTCCACTGGTAAAGACCTTCTGGAGTCGAGAACGCAGTATAATATTTGGCTTTTTCAGTCAAGGGAATCTGCCAATATCCCTTAGTTAGGTCTATTTTTATGAAGAATTTTGCAGTCGATAGACGAGTAAGTAAGTCGTCAAGGATAGGATGTGGTTCACTGTCAGCCACAGTCTGTGCATTTAACTTCCTATAGTCGACACATAAACGAATGTTGTTGTCTTTCTTTCTAACAATGACTAAGGGTGACGAAAATGAGAGTTACTACTTTCTATAATTCCCAAGGACAACATTTGATTAAGTTCCATCATTGTCTTACTGAGATAGTGTACTGGAACTGAATATGGATGTACACAAATAGGTGTATCATCCTTATGTATTATGTCGTGACTAATACATGAAGTGCGACCAGATTGATCAGTTAACACATCTGAAAAAGATTCCAAAAGATCAGCAATCTGTTGATGCTGTTGCGGTGTAACCGACGGAGAAATGGTTACATCACGCCAGGATTCTGTAGCCTGTAAAGCAGGTACAGGTAAAGACATGTGTAGCCAAATAGAAATGTCACAACAAATGTATTCTACTGTGATAGGGTGGGCGAGATGATGATGATAATGTTGTGATATTTGATCACTCTCTTGCACACTCGCAATCGACCCTAATCAACAATAAACTCTGATTCTTAAGGCAGGCGCTGTATTTATATTTACAACCCATTCAGTGACTATGAGCACACTGAAGCAAACATTTAACAAATAAACCAACAAACCAAACACCAAACAAACACCCAGCTAGTGCTCGATTGCTAATCTGAAGAAGCAAACAAAGCAACGACTGGTTAAAATCATAGTTAAATAATGATAATCTCACCTGGCCAACAGTCCTTCCACGCCACCTGACACCCTCAACTATCACACACGCACACACTCATGCATGTCGTCCAATGAGACTAGTATGGTGTTGTGCATGAGGCTTGCAGTCTCACCGTGTAACATAGATTGCTACCGAAACCACTACTGCAAGAGCACACACTCAGCTACCACACACATACACACACTCATGCATGTCGTCCAATGAGACTAGTATGGTGTTGTGCATGAGGCTGGCAATCTCACCATGTAACACAGATTGCTACCGAAACTACTACTGCACGAGCATCTGAATGCTTCATGCGGAGGCAAACCACACTGGTGGCCCCATGCTCCCTCAGGAGTGGAGAAGAGAAATATTTATCTCCAAGTGAGCCCACGTGCTCTCACAAACCATTCTACACATAACCATAATTAAATAATAATAACATGGACATAAAATAATATTCAACTATATGTACAACAAATACTCTCAATAATGAGAATAAACTACCACCTCGCAACTGATCCATCTCAATATTCATTACTGCATTCTGAACATGTCGTAAGTGACGACTGGTGCGCCTGGCAACCAGCGTGTCGTATATGACCCCTGATGAGATTGGGAACTCATCACATGAAACACATTGTTACAGAAACAACCACTGCAATAGCATAAAAATGCTTCTTGTGGGCCTGTAATGGACACCAGCCGCATTTGTGTTTCTATGCTCCGCAAGGAGCAAACAGAGAAACACCTGTCTCAACGTGCCTTACGCACCAAGGAGTGGCTCGCGCTCTCCAGAAATCTAAATATATATTCTCACCTCACTCAAAGTAACCCACTAAAGATATACAGTAGAATAATCAATAATCGTGAAATACACTTAATTACTCTTACATTAAAGAACAAAATAAAATTACTCTTGACTTAACACTAGAACTAAAGTCATCACATAAAGGAAATTTACCACGAAAACTCTCTCTTCTATTACTGGGGAAAATTACATTTAACCTACTTTTACCCACGTGTCAATTCACACAATATAAAACTGCGTAACATTAAGTGATAACTAAGAGTGTTAAATGCAGACTCCTTGGGGCCTTCTTTTACGCACGGTCATCAACACGTGATCCTCCCGGTTGCCATCTTCACAACTGGTTAATATTATCTAAATTCCAGTTTCTGATAACATTTCTGTCCAGTTTCATGTACAAAATAGTTTCCTACTATATTTGCCTTTCTGATGAATGAAATAATCGCTCTTACAGCCGCAATCTGGACTTAGCACTAGTGAAATCTACCCGCACATATTTTCACTCATCTACCATTTCAAGACTAAATTATCAGGTCCTGGAAACACATCAATCTATTTATTTCATTAACCATTAAAACAGACAAGCTCAATATAATTCTAAAGATACAGGGAAATCACAAACGGTTATATTGGGGTATATAGGGTGTTAATGTCTGCGCTGGTATCGCGTTCCTAGTCCTGGAGATGACTGGTCCTGAAAAGGACCACTGGTTGCCTGTTCGGTCTCTACTCGTTGTTGTCTGTTTCGGCTGTGTGTTGTTCTATGGCTGGCTGTTTTTATTATATTTGGTAAGAAGTCCATTATGGTTTAGATGATTATTTTGTTTTCCGCTTCTTTTCTTCTTTCTTGATTTCTTTTTGTTTCTGTGCTGCTTTCTCTTCTTTGAATGTTTTTTGTTATGATATCCTCTACGATCCTTCTCTCTGTTTCAATTCTTTTGAGGATTTCCTCGTTCTCTGCCTTTAGCTCTGCGAGTTTGGCGATGTCGACTTCTATTTCGTGTTTGATGAATTTCATGTCCTGTAACATTGCCTGGGCGCTCTTTATGGCTCCTATTGAGTCTTCGTTGTGTTGCTTGTTCGTCTCGACTTTGAGTTGTTGTTTTATGTCTCGCACCTCTGTGGTTAGTTTTACCAGCTGGGCTCTTGTGTGCTGTTCCTGTTTAGCAATGCCACCTGAAGTCACTCGGTTTCTTGCTTCTCTGAAGGAGATGTTTTGTGTCACAGATTGGTTCTGTGATGGGGCCGAAAAGGAGACGCCCGCCCAGATTATTTTCGATGTGCGCGAAGCATTCTGGGTTGTGAAAGGTCTGAAGTAGAAGATATGTAATGAGGCCATAATAAAGCCTGAGAAATTAATTGTGGTGTATAGTTGTGAATCATATTTGATACTCGTGTGTTATATTAAATAGCTGTAGGTTTTATTTGTGTTTTCGCTATTCCTAAAGCGATAATCGCGTGTGATATTTAAGTAGCCAAGATTAATACGCCCAGCGCGCAGTAGTTGAGTGATTAGCCTAGTGCCTATAAAAATAGATAGCGAACCAGCAGCGGGCCTTCTTAAAGTATCAGTCCAGACAAGAGAGAACGAAACGAGGCGCCCTCTGTACCCACACAGAAGAACACAAAGACATGACACGTGAGTTAATTTAAATTAGAATTAGTTTTATATAATTCGGAAATAATATCGATGTGGCTATTTTAATGTTGAGTGATATAGATAGATGTGTTTCCAAAGGAAATGTCTTTTTGGGACATTATAATTTAGTCTTGAAATGATAGATGAGTGAAAATAATGTTTGATGGGTTTTATTAGGCATGCTAAGTCCAGATTGCGGCTGTAAGAGCGATTATTTCATTCATCAGAAAGGCAGATATAGTATGAAGCTATTTCACTGGAATTTAGATAAGATTAACAATAGCAAGATTGTAGCCACGTGGCGAGGACTGTATAAAAAGCGGCGAATAACACGCCCCGCGTGGTAAACCTATAATGTTACGCCATGTGACACGTTGTGTATTTAGTTCCAGTTTGGTTTAAGTCGAGAATAATTATATTTTATTCTTTATGTAAGAGCATTTAAGTGTATTTCACGATAGCCTACTTATCATAATTCTACTGTATATATTTAATGGGTTACTGTGAGGTGAGAATATGTATTTAGATTTCTGGAGAGCGCGAGGCCACTCCTTTGTTGAGACATGTGTTTCTCTGGTTGCTCCCGGCGGAGCATGGAAACACCAATGTGGTTGGTGTCTATCACAAGCCGACCAGAAGCATTTTTATGCTATTGCAGTGGTTGTTTCGGTAACGATGTGTTTCATGTGATAAGATTCCCAGTCGCACCAGTGGTCATATACGACACGCTTGTTGCCAGGCGCACCAGTCGTCACATACGACATGCTTCAGAATGCAGTAGCGAATACTGATGTGGATCGGTTACGAGGTGGTGGTTTATTCTCGTTATTGAGAGTATTTGTTGTACATATAGTTGAATATTATTTTATGTCCATTTTATGATTATTTAATTATGGTTATGTGAGGAATGGTTGTGAGAGCACGTGGGCTCACTTCAAGGTATATATTTCTCTTCTCCGCTCCTGAGGGAGCATGGGGCCAACAGTGTGGTTTGCCTCCATATTAAGTATTCATATGCTAGGGCAGTAGTGTTTCGGTAGCAATCTGTGTTACATGGTGAGATTGCCAGCCCCACGCACAACACCTTACTAGTCTCATTGGACGACATGCATGAGTGTGTGTGTGTGTGATAGCTGAGTGTGTGCTCTTGCAGTAGGGGTTTCCGTAGCGACCTGTGTTACATGGTGAGATTGCCAGCCCCACGCACAACCCCTTACTAGTCGCATTGGATGACACACATGAGTGTGTGTGTGTGTGATAGTTGAGTGTGTCAGGTGGCGGCGTAGGACAGTTTGACAGGTGAGAGCGTGGTGTTTCTCATTCAGTATTATATTATGATTTTAACTATTCTGTGCTTTGTTTGCTTCTTCAGATTAGCATCGGGCACTGTTGGGTGTTTTGTTTTGTTTTGTTTTGTTTTGTTTTGTTTTGTTATGTTCGCTAGTTTATTTGTTTGATGTTTGCTTTGTCACTGAATGGGTTGTAAAAATAAATATAGCCCCTGCCTCTAGAATCAAGAGTTTTATTGTTGTTCGGGTCGGTGCGAGTGTGACAAGAGAGAGTGATCACACATCACAATATAATCATCATCATCTTCTCGCCCACCCTATCACAATTGGCGTCGTCGGCAGGATAAGGCAGACAGTGACACTGAGCAAACAGCAAACGAACAAATATTGTAAACACCCAGCAGTACATTCCTGCAGCAAGATGGCTAATGCGCCTGTGAAGATATTGTACGTGGAGGAGCCAGAGATAAGGTTGTTTAGTGGAGAGGGGAGGCCCACTTGGCAAGAGTTTGTGGAAGATGTGGAAGCCGCGTGGAAGGTGGCGCCTTTTTGTGCAGAAGACAAGTTAGACATGATATGGAACAACGTTACACCATGGGTATCTAGAGAATTACGGATACATGGTGGAGCCAAGGCCAACCCTGAGAAGTTACTGGAAATTGTCAAAGAAGCCTACTGCAAGCAACAACTAGTCAGTAAGGTGAACAGGAATTTCCCTTGGGAATATGCTGTTTATGGTGAAAGTAAAAAGCCGGAGACACGGGTCCAGATAGCAAGTGCAGAAGTTCAGAAGGAGAAGGAGGCACTTAGAGCAGAATTATCCTTCCTAAAGTCCCAGATAGCACAGATGTCAGAGGCCAGTTCGCCAGCACAAGAGGAGGTGCAGAGAAAGAGAGCACCATGCCAGCCGCGGGAACAGCCAACGCAAGACGAGGAGGTGTGTCCGCGGGAACAGCCAACGCAAGACGAGGAGGTGTGTCCGCAGGAACCGCAACTAGCCCTTCTTGTATGTGAGAGTCAGGCTGTCGTCAAGGAAAGCTGTGAGCTGACAGCACCGATAAACGCAGTGGCACCGACAAGGCAAAAAGGAGTTTGCAAGTGGTATAGTGTCCACCGGGGATGGGGATTCATCACGCCAGATGATGGAGGTATTGATGTATTTGTACATCAGACCAAGATCTTCAGAAAGGGATTCCGGAGTCTGGCGAGAAATGAGAGAGTGGAATTTGACAGCAAACCATCTGTCCAGGGCATGGAAGCAATCTATGTGTGCGGCATTGGCGGTCAAGAATGCAAAGGCAGCAGGAAGCGACCCATGGCACAGAGGAAGCCCAGAAAGATAAGATGCTACAATTGTGGAGACCTGTCAGACCACATGGCAGCCAAGTGCCCTCAAGGCCCGCTTCCGAAGAGATGTTTTCGATGCAAGTCAACTGAACATTTGATAGCCGCCTGTCCCTCAAAGAGCTCTTTCCCGAGACGTGCTACCACAACCAGGTTTCCTTCCGGGTGCAAGCCAAGAGATGACCGTGACAACTGTCACCCTAAGGGCGCCGAGAAGATTGGTAGTCGGTTAGGGGAGGAAACTCGTCTTAAGCAGAGAGGAGGGAGTGCAAGTCAAGGTTCAGAGGAGGAGACACATCAAAAGCAGATAGTGGGGAATGTTGGCCACCGTCCACGCAAAACGAGTGTCAAGCACGTCAGGAGCAATCCCCTACAGATTCGACAGCTACAAGCACTGACAGGCAGACGTCACGGGCAGGCAGCGATGCGGCACAGGTGTGCGAGTCTTCTAGACCACAGCAACTGCCAGCCCGACAACGTACAACTGGGGACATAACGACCAAGAGGGTCCCCAGCCGAGTTGTACCGAATACAGAATCTGAGCCCAAAACATCGCCGCTGAGAAATAATCAAACGCAGCACCAACGATCTAAGATATTTCGACAGAAGTGCCTGAGGTAGTGATGTTGTCGGGACGACAACAAAATCAGGAGGGAGATATGTGATGGGGCCGAAAAGGAGACGCCCGCCCAGATTATTTTCAATGTGCGCGAAGCATTCTGGGTTGTGAAAAGTCTGAAGTAGAAGATATGTAATGAGGCCATAATAAAGCCTGAGAAATTAATTGTGGTGTATAGTTGTGAATCATATTTGATACTCGTGTGTTATATTAAATAGCTGTAGGTTTTATTTGTGTTTTCGCTATTCCTAAAGCGATAATCGCGTGTGATATTTAAGTAGCCAAGATTAATACGCCCAGCGCGCAGTAGTTGAGTGATTAGCCTAGTGCCTATAAAAATAGATAGCGAACCAGCAGCGGGCCTTCTTAAAGTATCAGTCCAGACAAGAGAGAACGAAACGAGGCGCCCTCTGTACCAACACAGAAGAACACAAAGACATGACACGTGAGTTAATTTAAATTAGAATTAGTTTTATATAATTCGGAAATAATATCGATGTGGCTATTTTAATGTTGAGTGATATAGATAGATGTGTTTCCAAAGGAAATGTCTTTTTAGGACATTATAATTTAGTCTTGAAATGATAGATGAGTGAAAATAATGTTTGATGGGTTTTATTAGGCATGCTAAGTCCAGATTGCGGCTGTAAGAGCGATTATTTCATTCATCAGAAAGGCAGATATAGTATGAAGCTATTTCACAGGAATTTAGATAATTAACAGTAGCAAGATTGTAGCCACGTGGCGAGGACTGTATAAAAAGCGGCGAATAACACGCCCCGCGTGGTAAACCTATAATGTTACGCCATGTGACACGTTGTGTATTTAGTTCCAGTTTGGTTTAAGTCGAGAATAATTATATTTTATTCTTTATGTAAGAGCATTTAAGTGTATTTCACGATAGCCTACTTATCATAATTCTACTGTATATATTTAATGGGTTACTGTGAGGTGAGAATATGTATTTTTAGATTTCTGGAGAGCGCGAGGCCACTCCTTTGTTGAGACATGTGTTTCTCTGGTTGCTCCCGGCGGAGCATGGAAACACCAATGTGGTTGGTGTCTATCACAAGCCGACCAGAAGCATTTTTATGCTATTGCAGTGGTTGTTTCGGTAACGATGTGTTTCATGTGATGAGATTCCCAGTCGCACCAGTGGTCATATACGACACGCTTGTTGCCAGGCGCACCAGTCGTCACATACGACATGCTTCAGAATGCAGTAGCGAATACTGATGGGGATCGGTTACGAGGTGGTGGTTTATTCTCGTTATTGAGAGTATTTGTTGTACATATAGTTGAATATTATTTTATGTCCATTTTATGATTATTTAATTATGGTTATGTGAGGAATGGTTGTGAGAGCACGTGGGCTCACTTCAAGGTATATATTTCTCTTCTCCGCTCCTGAGGGAGCATGGGGCCAACAGTGTGGTTTGCCTCCATATTAAGTATTCATATGCTAGGGCAGTAGTATTTCGGCAGCAATCTGTGTTACATGGTGAGATTGCCAGCCCCACGCACAACACCTTACTAGTCTCATTGGACGACATGCATGAGTGTGTGTGTGTGTGTGTGATAGCTGAGTGTGTGCTCTTGCAGTAGTGGTTTCCGTAGCAACCTGTGTTACATGGTGAGATTGCCAGCCCCACGCACAACACCTTACTAGTCGCATTGGATGACACACATGAGTGTGTGTGTGTGTGATAGTTGAGTGTGTCAGGTGGCGGCGTAGGACAGTTTGACAGGTGAGAGCGTGGTGTTTCTCATTCAGTATTATATTATGATTTTAACTATTCTGTGCTTTGTTTGCTTCTTCAGATTAGCATCGGGCACTGTTGGGTGTTTTGTTTTGTTTTGTTTTGTTTTGTTATGTTCGCTAGTTTATTTGTTTGATGTTTGCTTTGTCACTGAATGGGTTGTAAAAATAAATATAGCCCCTGCCTCTAGAATCAAGAGTTTTATTGTTGTTCGGGTCGGTGCGAGTGTGACAAGAGAGAGTGATCACACATCACAATATAATCATCATCATCTTCTCGCCCACCCTATCATACTTCAGTTTGGCCTTTGTCTCATAGAAGATCGGACAGCCACGGTATCTTGCCCCGTGGTTCCCAAGACAGTTTGCGCAGGTTCTGTTGGAGTTGCTCACTTTATAGTTGTTATCCTTTTTCGCCTGAGGACATTCATTGTATGAGTGACTTCCCGCACAGTACCGACAAACTGTCTCTCTCCTGCAAGTTTTCTTAGTATGTGAAAATTGCTTACAGTTTGAGCACTGCATAACATGAGGGATGTACTCTTCTGTTTTTCTACATCTGTCGTCCAGGTTTAGTAGACTTTGTCTTGAAGTCCCTTCAATAGTTAGGATAACTAGGTTTGTGTCCTTCTTGTCCCATGTCTTCAGTCTTTCCACCTGTGTTATTTTGATATTCTTGTTTTCCGTTTGCAGGCGGCTGTGGACTTCTTGTGTCGATCGATTGTTGTCGACCCCTCTTACAACTATCTTTTTGGTCTTCTTGAAGATCTCCATAGTAACTTTCATCTGGTGGGGCAGCTGGATTTCTTTGTGTCCGGACTTTAGTTCGATCATCAGTTGTTTTGTCTTCTCCGTGTCATTTAGAGCTATTATAACTCCGTTGTCGTATCGTGAAACTTTAGAAATACTTCTCCTGCCCGTTATTGCCTCAAGGATACCGATCACTTTATCGTCGGGTAAGGCCCTGAGCGAGGCCTCACTTCCCGACGTCAAAGTGATCTTAATGATCCTCTCCTGTAGTGCCACGTGAGAAACGGCATTCTTTTGCTTTCGAAGTTGGCACGTTCCGACATCTGTCTCAGTTTGAGTGTGTTGTCTGCGGGACAGATCTCGTTTTACCGAAGTAGCCTGGTCGCTGCATGATGGAGGTTCGACTATGACATCTTGTTTTGGTGGTGGTTTTACTTGGACGGGTTTCAAAGCATTGTTATCTTCTGTCTTCGAAGTTTTGTGGCCGTGTTTTGCAGCTGTTGTCTGGTCACTGCACACTGGAGCCGCCGTCTCGACATCTTGTTTTATCGGTGATGTTACTTTGCCAGGCTTCGGAGACTGGTTTTCCTCTGCCTTTGAAGCTTTGGGTTGCTCATCGGTCGTGTCAATGGTTGCGTTGTTCGTCTTCTGAGAAGGACCGGCCACGCCGCTAGTAGTTGGAGTAATCGTGCTCTCCGGCTGACTTTCTTTGTTTTTTGCAGGTTCTTGTTTGCTGCTGCTGACAAGTGTTTGAGGGCTTCTATAGATTTTCCTCTTTTTCGCTTGTGGCTTGGTACGAACCATTTTAGTGAATTCCGACGGCTGCGTTCGCCCTGAAAAGGACGTTCGTTTTACTATAGTGCTGTCTTCCCCGATCGATGAGATCCTGATGATCGTTGAAGAGATGTGAAGGTTGATGTGCTGGTCATCGCATGCTTTATATAGGCACTAGGCTAATCACTCAACTTACTGTGCGGCGCGTAGTAATTGCGCCACGCAAATAACATTCACCTTTATTGCTCTATTAGGCATGAAAACACAAACATGGCCCACAACTATCAAATATAACACACGACTATCAAATATAACACACAATTATAGTTTAGGCTTTATTGTGGCCTAAACTAATATATCTTCTATCTCGTTAAACTTTTCACATCCCAGCGTGCTGCGCGCACATCGAAAATATATGGGCGATAAATATGCCTTGAACATGAAGGGGGCGTCTTTACTACAAGAAAAATTAATAACTAATCTATATACGAATAGATGACTACGAAAGAAAAGAAATGATGACTGCCATGCTGAGTCATCAAGAATATGCCTTAACATAGTACATGTAAAGTATTATCTACGCGAACTAGAATCAGGTACTAGTTGCAATCTCAGAGAATGGTGGTGAAAATACACACCATTGTCACGCTCGATAACCATTCGAGCATCTCTATTGTTACGAAATGTAACGACAGCGTCATTATGCCTGTTATTGGTAGGTGGCAACAGACGCACAAACCTAACGTCTGCCGTGTAATTAAAGAAATTACCAAGTGCTTGCCAAGTAGTACCTTGTGGCAGATTACGCACTAACACGGTCCGAGAATATGCACCCTTACCAATATAAGAAGGACCGTTGTCACGAAACTGTGAATATGAGAGATGTGTAGGTTTATTCACATAAGAACCATTCGCTCTGCTCATTCCCCTGGATATGGTATCCTTATGAGATGTCTCATAATGATTGAACGTATTATGAGACCTATCAGTATTTAAAACAGTAGGTTTGAAGCATGTCGAGGACCCCTGCATGCTCGGCAAAGTGAAAACTTTGTTGACTAACCTATTGGTTTTAATTTTATTATCTGAGTTAGAACTAACTCTGATGTGATCAATCTTATTATGAATCACCTTGTCACTTGTGACAACGTCAATAGGTTTTTTGAGATCAGTTTGACTCTGATCCTGTCGCCAAAATTTACTGTCAGAATTGGCAGTAGTATCCTGTCGAGGGAAGGTATATCTCCCCCGGAATGATCTCCTAACTACCACTGGGTGTATTGATACATTAGTATCACCCCTAGTACTTAAGTCATGTCGTAAAGTACGTTTATCTCCTCTGTTGTTCATCAATATCTTTTTACCTGACAGTACATCCAATAGGCAATCAACCCTTCTTCTTAATTTATTACCTTCAGAAGTCAGGAATGCAATCTCCTGCCTCTGCTTCTTATTTAAATTATCTAAGTTAGTTGTTATCTTCTTCTCACTATCACTTAAAGAATCGACTGTGTTTAATGTAGTGGAAAGTTCATCGATCTGTTGCTGCATTTTCTTTTCCAGTTCAGCATATCTATGTTTCTCATTCAGGATTAATGCTTCCAATGCAGTCACCCTGTCATCAGTTAAACAATTATCACTCAAGGTAGATACAGTAACAGCATTACCAGATTCTATTTTCCCTTCCTCATTTTCTGATTTCACTTCATCAAATAGTTTCTTACAAGTTTCATTACCTCTATGGGAATCTATCATAAGCTTATTATTATCTTCACGCAATAATGCCAAGTCACGCGTGGAAGAGTTCACCTTACTTATCTGGTCATCCACAATCTGTTTCCATGAGGTTACCTCATCGTCTAACTCACTTTCCTGTCTAAGAGAAAATTCACAAAATTTATTATTATCAGTATGAAATACTTCCATTATATTATTCTCATCAAAAGATACACTCCTCTTTGCCTGTTTTTGTATCTCAATCTTTGACTCAATATCCCTATGTATACAGAACTGTGTATATAGATCCTTATCATAATAAATGGATCCAACCTGCATATCATCAGTCAGAATCAAATCACATTGAATGTACTGGTCTGTACATTTTCGACTCAGGTTATGCACTTGTATATCAACTTTTGATTTCACAAGGGAAACTTCAGATGTAAGCTCCTGAATACCAGAGTTCAAAGTATTATTTTTCTTCAATGTATCTTCTAACAACTCCCTAGAATTTGCTAGCTCCAATTGTAATGACGCGAGGTTTGTATTGGCAACCTCGGCCTGTAAAGTTAGAGTCCTTACCCTCTCGTTTAACTTCACAATCACCAGTTCCTTGTCTTCAAGGAGTTCCGATAACTCCTCTATCTTGCTTTTTTCAGCAATATCGTCCAAAAAATTCATCCTTTCCGTATCATTCCATTGTTTGTCTCTCATTTGTTTATCATAATCATTGTCGCAGAGAATAGCGTTACGAATGTTATTCACTATAGAACCATGTTGGACATGGTACGAAATACTCCACCTAGTAAGTCTGCTATGTCCCTAGCCATTATTATATGTGAAACAGAATGAAAATTAAAGTTAGCAAACTCCGCCTAATCTGACGCCGTACGACATAAAAAATGGTCTAGTATAAAATCCTCAAGGTCTGGGCCTTGAAAACCATCATTCATACCTTCTTGGAGGAGATCCCCCAGAGCAGACATTATGCCCGACCTAGACGTTTCATCTACTTTTATAACATCGACAAATTTGTCTGCAACCAGTATGTTGTTCTGAACAACCACATGTTTCTTCGAGAGATTATTTAGGTCAGTAATATGATTTTTATTATCCAAATCTTGTAACTTATTCTGTACATCTACTAAATCAGGTTGCATGTTATGCTCATCTAATGCAAATATTCTTTTAGTTTCTTCTAATTCCTCATCCAAATGAAATCGTCGTAATAATAAATTTTTAACGGCATCATAATCGTTAATAACACTGGCTAACAAAAAAAAAAAAATTTTTCTTTCTCTAACATTTCTATGTTTTTCTGGTCAATTTTAATGCGCTGTTTTTAAATCTGCAAACCGCCCCGTTTTTCTCTATCAGGTCGGGATCTCTAGAAATACGCAACTGAAGTTTTTTAACAACGCATACAGTATTACAACATCATTCGTACAAGAAGTATAACAGTTATGTAGGCTTGAATTTCTTTGCAGTCGACTTTCGTCGGTGAATGGCATGTGGTACATCGCGATGAAGCATCCAATAATAATTGGCAAGCATGGTCACACTCCACCGTCCTTGATAACGTGACTCCATTACTGCGATATCTTGAAGGAATCGTTCTCCATGTTCATCGCTGACTTCGCCAAGGTTGTCAGGGAAAAAGTCAAGATGCGAATCGAGCAAATGGATTTTGAGGGACATGTTACAGCCCATAATACTGTATGCATCTATGCACTGCTTAACAATATGCACATAGTCGACAGATTTGTTATTTCCCAGAAAGTTATCGACGATCGATTTGAATGCCATCCATGCGCGAAGTTCACTACCATGTAACAAGTTCTCGAATTGTTTGTCTGCAATAACTTTCCTAATCTGAGGTCCTACAAAGATACCTTCCTTTATCTTTGCATCGCTAACTTGCGGAAACTTTTCTCGAAGATAAATGAAAGCTTTGCTCATTTTACTAACGCTTTTACGAAATTTTTCATGAGCCCCAACTTTATATGTAACGGTGGTAAAATGATGCTGTCTTTGTTAAATAATGGCTCGTGTATTACATTTTTATGCCCGAGCTGCATACGATCCCTGATAGACCACACCTTTCTTGCATAATGTTCCTGCTGTTGCGGCTGTCCCATTCACATAGGAAGCAACAAAATTTAGTATACCCAGTCTACATGCCCGTGAGAATTGCAATGACCTTTAGGGCTCCACAAATCCGCCATTGGTAGTCATTGTACTTTATTTTTGCCAAAAAGTATAGCCATATTGTCATAAGTTTCTTTCATATGAACAGAGTAGGCGACTGGAATTGATGAAAATAAATTTCCGTTATGCAATAACACGGCTTTTAGATTAGTCTTGGAAGAGTCGATGAAAAGTCGCCATTCGTTGACTATGTGCTCATGACCGAGGTACACCATTAGACCGTTTACATCTTTGCAATAGCAAATGTCATCATCCATTTCAAAGTATTGAACAAGTTCTCTGGGTCTATGACGAAATTTAGATATCGGAGTATTGGGCGCTAAAAGATTCCATTCTTTGAGTCGCGAACCGAGTAATTCCGCTTCTTCTTTGGTAAGAGCGAGATCACGTATTAGATCTGAAAGTTCTGAATGGTTAATTAAGTGAACACCATCATTCACTGGTATATAATCCGAGTCAGAATTAGTTTCTAAAGCAAGTAAACTATCACTTTCTGATGGTTCATTCACGTCCAATGGATATTGTTCTGGTGGAACTGGGATCGGACACGTGATTGGATCATGAGGCACTGGTTTCGAAACCGAATCAATATTTGGATAAACCACAGACTTTCTAGTTTTAAAAGTGAAACCATGGATATTTGTCAAGCAGAAGTAACAACCAGTAGCGTGATTTGTCGGTTCACGCCATATTACTGGCACTCCAAAAGGCATCGACTTATGCTTCGGCAATTTTGGTAACCAACCTGCCAATGTATTTGCACAAGTCGAACAAAGTGCATTTGGTTTCCAAGATTTATTTGCATCATCAACTTTCGAATCGAAATAAAGTTCATATGCTTTCTTTAGTAATGGTGTAAAGTTTTTCTGGTGAACACGATCTGTAAAATATCCGCACACGTAACAGAACAGATCAGCCAAATTTCTACAACTTCTAGAAGCCATATTTCGCTCAGAATTATTTAAAAATACAGTAACAATTTGAAAAATAGCGTAACATATGTCATGCATCTTTTAGCAGTATAAAAAGTACAATTATTTTGCATTTTATTAATTTTTAATAAGTTATATTGTCGCAGCGTGGGTGTTTCTTTTATTATCACATAATGCTACTACTACTATTACTACTATACTATTACTACTAGGTGACTGAGGCAGGCTTAGTATTTAATTCCAACGGTCAAATTCCTTCCTTGACCTATCTCCCAAGTAGAGCTATCTCTTTGACTGGCCCCTTTCGCCAGAGATGGTGATTCCTGGATGAGATAAGGTTCGTCTTTTGTTCAACCCAGACCACGTTCTTCCCTCCTTGGTGGTGAGCAGCGACGTGCTTGTACTAGTGGTTTTAAGGCTATATATGTCATATAGGTTTAACTCTTTCTCACATACCCACTCCACATCCTTTTATTGATTAAACCAACTTGAGTGCTGAATTTCCAAACATAATAGCTTTTATTTACATAACATGTTCCACAATCCTTTTTCATAAAGGTACATTCCAATCTCCATTTTATATCCAGGCATCCAGACCTAGGCTCTATGTATTTTCCCAAAGATTTTATTATTATATTCCCTACTGTGGACTCTTGACTAAAGTACTATAACCTGTCAGGCCTGGCTCAATTGCATGCATCAATATCAATTCATAAATCACATATAAAGTTATATAATGTCTGGTGCAGCTGTGGAGGCATCTTCATACTTACTCTTTAGTGAGAGCGCATGAGTTATTTCTCAGTAATCTAATTCACCATTTACTCTTCTGTCCTCTAATCTGTTTCAACATGATCAGTCTTATACCCTGTTAAGAAGCATCTCAAATAAAACAACTTATTTTGTAAATCCAACGTCGACAAGTGTTGTAGTATCTGGCTTCGATACTTACGTTGGCGAGAGAGCACATAAACATACGACAGTGTTGCAAAACTCTGTACAATTTTCTTGTTTAATAACAATGTCTCATCTTCTTTGTATGACAGCCCATCCTGGCTATCTGATAATAAAAGTTATCCACTTTTTAAGCTTTAATTATGCCTTTGCTTCAATATTCTCTTCTGTAGCTCTCTTCCTTAAATATGAGCGTCATTAGCCTGTGACAAATTTGCTGAAAGTCAAAAAAATAGTTCGAAATTCATCTTACCGTTATATACAGAAGTCCGTTACCTATCACTGTCCTACTATCACCCCTATGAGCTAATCCTAAGTTTAGCAGCACAAATTATCAATCAATTCTAAGTGTTCTCCTGAATTTCCTATTACTACCTTTCTATATCTAGCTAATTCTGTAGACCTTCTGCAAACCGCAGGTTTCACATTTCTTGAGCTCCCATCGAGGCTCGTCTTGCCCGGTCGACTTCTCTGGTAGGACTGACTTCCTTTCGTCCTTCAATTTATTCCCATGATCCTCAGTTCACTCACCTAATCTCACCTTTCACGCTTTTAACCCTACTCTGTCAACCCCGTGAACTGTGCTACATAACTGTTTATATTTCGCTCACTTTTTCCCGTGCGTTTCCCTATCCTAACTCACTAAACTTGTAAAGGGCGTTAATATTCATAGTTATTCCCCTTAGTACTTTTTACCTTAGTTTCATTAATCCTTCTATATCTTTACTAAAATTAATCTGATATGCAAAGTTGGTAAACTCTAATGATGTATACTTAGATTACTTTAAAGTCTAAAAAGGTTCCCTCCCTTACAAAAAACACTACATTTTCATTCTTTTATCTCCCATGTTAAGAACGAATAGCCTATCACTTAAATTATTCTGATTTTCTAACCCATTTTTATATACTCTTTCATCTTGTTAACACCAAATAACTGTTCGACTGACTTTAACTGCAGCGTATTTTACGCTGTACAACCAAACGGTGACATACGTCCCGGGGCCGTTCAAATGTATCCCGCAGGGAAACATTTGTGTTCTATAAAAAAAAACTATTATCTATTTACCCCACTAACATCTCTAATACTATTACCATAGACGACTCGAAATACAAGCAAATTAAATCGTAATAGTGATACTATATTATAAACCTAATATCAATGCTACAACTAGAGCATCTCATTAATTTCTACTTCAACATAAAATATTATTTTCTTGAATATATAAAAGGCATAAATAAACATTGTATTTACTTAATTCATTACCATCATCTCTCAAACAAGTAGTACCCAATAATGCAACCAAGTTTTATCCCTTATCTCTGTATAACCAGTGCAATAAAATATAGGGACGTTCATCCTCAGTGCAATCTTTGCCTATGTCCATGAATAAGACTCCATATGACTGAGTCTGGATCATTTCTCATCTCCTTTCTCTTTTTTTTTCTACTAGTCCTGAACACCTCTATGCCTGAGATATGTACATTATACCAATTAACATGCACTTAAGGTACTATACATTTTTTTTCCCAATGTCAGTGTTGATCATGTAGTATGCCATATCTTGTACCTTGGGAAGAAGTCTATTAAGTTTCCCAAGACTATGTAGTTATTGTAGTTTGTCACACTCTTAAGATTATATATGTCTATTTTAACATCTCATTAACATCGTATTGAAAAAACAAGCAAACATTGTACTTATACTTCTCAAACATTATCATTATACATTCTATTTATATACATATATATATATATATAGGGGCGACATGGTACTGCCTCTGGAAGCAGAGGTTTGTCAGTCCTTAATATGTCTATAGTATCTGCCGTCAATGTCAGTATTCATTGCAACGGTCAGATAGGCAGAGTAGTAGAAATATAATATATAGCGTCACCAAGCATGCATTAACTAAACATCCCCAAAGTGACAGCAAGAAATATGTGTTACTACGTCAGGATGTGATGTGCTCGACTGATTCTAGCCTTTGATGCACCAGTCGAATTAGCAGTCATGTATGCAACTAATCACGCGAAATCCTACCATCTGTCTTGTGGCAATAGCGAAGGACCTATGTCACTATTGTCAGAACAGGATGTGCTCGACTGATTCTAGCCTTTGCACCCCTGTATGTCAGAGTTACCCAAAATATTCCAGACCAAAATGCCTCAACTCAATGCGGACATGACCATGTAAGGGTCATCTGTGTTGTATCTTACCCGACTAGTAATTAATATCAATTGTGGAAACATCTCATCTCGAAGTCACCTGTATAAACACTGTCATATGGAATAAGGTCCTTTATCTACCGTCTAATGTGCGCAGCTCTGAGGGAGTAGGTTTTTCTCTTTTTTTTTTCTTCTTCTTCTTTCATTGCTGCAACACCCTGGATTGGTCTGTGACATCTGTTTTCATATATCTTCCCTTCTTTGAACTGGTCCTAAACAAAATATATATATCTGAAATACATACACATTATAAGTTAACCATGCACATTGTTCTATATAAACTAATTAACAGTGTTGATCTGTTATGGCAAGCCTTGTCCTATGAAGAATCTTGTTATTGTCTTTCTATAAATCTGTATCTTTTCTAATCTTGGTATAAACTAGTTTGATCAGTTATAACGGTCTGTTTCTAAGCTTTCTTTATCACTGAAATATGTCACGTGATTAGTCAAACTTTATCCTTCATCTCTATGTGATCAATGTACTTTCATAAGTTAATGCACTACACAGTTAAGTTTCTTTGCAAAGTTCTACGCTTCTGTTCACCACGTTAGTGTATTTTGTAAATGTCTAAGTGTATTTCGAACTATCACTAACCACTATTTTGAGCACTAATAGATCTGATTAGCTAACTAATCGTTGGATACCGTTGATAGAGGTACCGTAATTAAGCACTATAGCTGGGGAAGTGATGTGAATTAGTACTATATGCTGGGGAAGTACTTTACGGCGATTACACTGTTTGTATGAGTTTGGAGATCTCTTTTGCAAGCTCCATCAGTGTAAATTTCTCTACTGTAGAGACGACTGTCGTACTGATGAAGTTGGTATCAGTTGTGATGTTATTTATAGTCGCTCTGCAGGAGGATGAGGACGAACGAATTTCTGTTGTTGTTGTCAGTATGACAATAGCTTGTTTACTTGATGTTTACATTCCGAGTCTGGTGTTGGTAAAGTCGTCCATTCTTTCAATATCATCTTCTTTGCTATGTGTTGACAAGTTCTGATTGTATAGGAACTATCATCTTGTCAGCAATATTGTTGCTAAAGTTTATAAGCTGTGCTGTAGGTCTTTGATGATGATAAGTTTTGTTGTTTCTCTGTGGTTGTAAGGATATCTCATCTTCATCATCCCAACTGTAGTATATAAGCTGGGGTTAGCTTGGCTAGTGGTTGTGGTTGTTGACTTATTCTTCCTTCTGTACGGCTCCGGTTCTGCTGCATAGTTCCATCTTGTTGCTTGTATGTCACTTGTCATCACCTGTTCGCTTCACATGATCACTGGGGATGCGACAGGTGTCACAGGGAATATGTTATGGCTGACGTAGGGATAGGGAATGATGGGTGTGACCATGTGACTAACATTGCGAACACTGATGTGTTGTCTTCGTGTAGTGCATCTAGTTTCTCATGTGCTTCTTGCTTCCTTATTTCTTCTGTAAGGCTTCGACTCCGCTGTAGTATGTCATTTCCCGTTGACTGCAAAGGTCTCCCATCTTCAATGTCCCGACTTGATCGTCTAGGCTGATGTCAACTTGTGGCTGGTAGTCATGGTTGGCTTCTGTTTCCTTCTGTAAGGCTCTGTTTCTGCAACTTGTTTCTTCTCATCGGTTGTAGATGTCTGTTCTTCATCTTGATACATCTGAGCTTGCTTGGCATTTCTTCTGTCATCACATGTTCGCTTCACATGATCACTGGGGATGCGACAGGTGTCACAGGGAATGTATTGGGCTTGACGCAGGGATAGGGAAAAGATGGTTGTGACCATGTGATAACATTGCAAACACTGATGCGTTGTCTCTGTGTAGTGTGGCCAGACTTCTTATGTGATTCTTGCTTCTTTGTAAGGCTTGGACTCCGCTGTACTGTTTCTTCTTGCTGATTATCAAAGTATATTATCTTCAATGTCCCATCTTGATCATATAAGGTAGGATTAACTTGTGACCGATAGTTGTAGTTGTCACTTTATTTCGTTCCACATTTGCTGTCTTCTGCTGCTGCTTCATCAAAAATCTAAGTCTGTAGTATTTCTGCCGTCGTCACCACGACTTACTATTTCCGTCGTCACCACGACTTTTCATAAAAATTTTCTTGCCGTACTACCGCGGCCTCAAATGTATGTCTTACATCTCCTTTACTGTTCTCCTCTACTGCAGTAACCTATTAGTCAGGTGTACTCAGTTCTCTGTTGTGTGCGGTACAGACCAATTATACTTAGGCTTCTCAAGACTAAGTTGCCGCTGCCATTTTGTTTACCTCTCATAATATGCTATGCCATTACTCACATAGCCTCCTATTTCTCCCTATTTCCTCACTACTTCATCTCCAAAATTTCTTCCGTCGTCACCACGACTTTTCAATATAATTTTTCCCTTCTCGCACTCCCTGAGTTCCTCTCAGGTTCTATGTCGCTACCGCGACCTCTAATTATACTCCTATTTCTCTCCTCCTTTCTTCTCTGCCTCTCTATCTCGTCTAAACGTGTCCACATTTTGCTTCCTCTCTGTCTCTCTCTATCTCGTATCTCTCCAACATTTTCAAAGCTACTTCATCTGAGTCTATACTTCTTATTAGGCTATGCCACTGACATATACGGTCACAATAACTGATCATGTCTTGTTGTGACGCTACAAAGGTTGGATTGATATAATTAATGGCTGGATCGATATCTCCACCTTCTTGATTCATTGATGCTTCAGATGATTCTTGTGTGGCAGATATGGGAACAGATGATATTTTCAGGTCTCATTTAAGCGCTCTGAATTGTCATTAGCAGATGTGCATGATTTCATTGTCTGAATCGGCGGAGTCTTTCGTCCTTTTTTCTTCTTTTTCTTTTGTTTGTCTTTTCTCTCCACCTGTGCTGATGTTGTAACTTGCTTCAACTGTTCTTGATTTTTTTCTGGATTTTCTGAATCTATCTGTGCTGGTGCTGTAACTTGCTTCAACTGTTTCTGATTCTTTTGTGGACTAGGGTTATCATCTCTTGAATATTCATTATCTAAGGGAACGTCGCTCAACTCTGGAACCGGTACAAGACTTTGCTCATTCAGGTCAGTTCTTTCTGGATTTTTGCATTTGACAGCTTCTTGTTTCTCATCTTGTACTTGATCTTGAATGTTACTTTGTTGTACGTTATCAATAACATTCTTGTTACTTTGACTTGCCTTTCCCATCTGAAGAAGTAATGTCTTTATGTCTTCTAGAACACCTATTCCTTTTGACACTAAACTGGTCAGCATACCATCAACAGTCTCTTGCTCTGAAATATTGGTAATTGTTTGCTGGACTTTTCTGCACCGTTTATCTTTCTTCATCTGTGCTTGACTCCATAGCATCGACAAGAATGTATCTGACTTCATGATGTCACTGTCATTCTTCATATAACTTTCTTCGGATGTCGGCTTTTCTATCTTATCAACCATTTCAGTACTGTATAAATCAGGTAAGTCATCTGTTTGTACTGCGACATTTGTAACTTGTCTTGACTTTATCCTGACTGGGATTAGACTCTTCTTTAACTTGCCATCCGTTTGTACTGCGACATTCTCTGTCTGAGGCTCTAATCTAGTAACTGCAGGCTCAGTTCGTTTTTTCAAGTTCAATCTTGGACTTCCTTCTTTGACTTTGAATGGTTGTAGCTTGATTTCAACAATCTCCTTTATTTCAATCTTATAAACTTTTGCAACCAATCCGTCTACTATTCTTATGCAAGGATAACCGATTGCATAATTCCTGCAACGCTTTAGCTCTGAAGCGAAGTCTCTCAAAGCTATTCTTTTCTTTCTGTTCTGTATGGTTCTTGCACAACTCTCCATGTTTGAATGTCTCTTCAATTGAGCTATTTATTCTTCTCTGTCTATATTTTGTTCTGTTGGTAGTGGGTTATATAGGCTGTTGTTGTTGTTGCTTTGTTTCATCAGGATATGATGTCGCCATGTCGCTGTAGGAGGAGTGGTCACGGCGCCAAATTAGTAATGTCGCAGCGTGGGTGTTTCTTTTATTATCACATAATGCTACTACTACTATTACTACTATACTATTACTACTAGGTGACTGAGGCAGGCCTAGTATTTAATTCCAACGGTCAAATTCCTTCCTTGACCTATCTCCCAAGTAGAGCTATCTCTTTGACTGGCCCCTTTCGCCAGAGATGGTGATTCCTGGATGAGATAAGGTTCGTCTTTTGTTCAACCCAGACCACGTTCTTCCCTCCTTGGTGGTGAGCAGCGACGTGCTTGTACTAGTGGTTTTAAGGCTATATATGCTATATAGGTTTAACTCTTTCTCACATACCCACTCCACATCCTTTTATTGATTAAACCAACTTGAGTGCTGAATTTCCAAACATAATAGCTTTTATTTACATAACATGTTCCACAATCCTTTTTCATAAAGGTACATTCCAATCTCCATTTTATATCCAGGCATCCAGACCTAGGCTCTATGTATTTTCCCAAAGATTTTATTATTATATTCCCTACTGTGGACTCTTGACTAAAGTACTATAACCTGTCAGGCCTGGCTCAATTGCATGCATCAATATCAATTCATAAATCACATATAAAGTTATATAATGTCTGGTGCAGCTGTGGAGGCATCTTCATACTTACTCTTTAGTGAAAGCGCATGAGTTATTTCTCAGTAATCTAATTCACCATTTACTCTTCTGTCCTCTAATCTGTTTCAACATGATCAGTCTTATACCCTGTTAAGAAGCATCTCAAATAAAACAACTTATTTTGTAAATCCAACGTCGACAAGTGTTGTAGTATCTGGCTTCGATACTTACGTTGGCGAGAGAGCGCATAACCATACGACAGTGTTGCAAAACTCTGTACAATTTTCTTGTTTAATAACAATGTCTCATCTTCTTTGTATGACAGCCCATCCTGGCTATCTGATAATAAAAGTTATCCACTTTTTAAGCTTTAATTATGCCTTTGCTTCAATATTCTCTTCTGTAGCTCTCTTCCTTAAATATGAGCGTCATTAGCCTGTGACAAATTTGCTGAAAATAAAAAAAAATAGTTCGAAATTCATCTTACCGTTATATACAGAAGTCCGTTACCTATCACTGTCTACTATCACCCCTATGAGCTAATCCTAAGTTTAGCAGCACAAATTATCAATCAATTCTAAGTGTTCTCCTGAATTTCCTATTACTACCTTTCTATATCTAGCTAATTCTGTAGACCTTCTGCAAACCGCAGGTTTCACATTTCTTGAGCTCCCATCAAGGCTCGTCTTGCCCGGTCGACTTCTCTGGTAGGACTGACTTCCTTTCGTCCTTCAATTTATTCCCATGATCCTCAGTTCACTCACCTAATCTCACCTTTCACGCTTTTAACCCTACTCTGTCAACCCCGTGAACTGTGCTACATAACTGTTTATATTTCGCTCACTTTTTCACGTGCGTTTCCCTATCCTAACTCACTAAACTTGTAAAGGGCGTTAATATTCATAGTTATTCCCCTTAGTACTTTTTACCTTAGTTTCATTAATCCTTCTATATCTTTACTAAAATTAATCTGATATGCAAAGTTGGTAAACTCTAATGATGTATACTTAGATTACTTTAAAGTCTAAAAAGGTTCCCTCCCTTACAAAAAACACTACATTTTCATTCTTTTATCTCCCATGTTAAGAACGAATAGCCTATCACTTAAATTATTCTGATTTTCTAACCCATTTTTATATACTCTTTCATCTTGTTAACACCAAATAACTGTTCGACTGACTTTAACTGCAGCGTATTTTACGCTGTACAACCAAACGGTGACAATATAGTAAAAATGAAACGGAGCAAATAACGGTTTCCCAAAAATATATTTATTCACAAATATCTTAAGAACCCGATGTGATAGAGATAAACGGATTTCAAATTTGAAATCAGCGCAAGAAACTGACCTAAGAACACTTATTCTTATATAAGAAAGAAAAATGTTGTTTGTCAGTGTAATTGTTGGATCCATGTTCTGAGCTGCACTTGCGGGTTCACCATCTAAAAATTCCCTAAGTTTTAGTGTCCATGCAGATTTATCTAATTTATTGACCTTACACACATCCTCAAAGCGTAACAACCATACTGATAAGTCATCAAAATTTAATTTTAATGGTGGTAATTTAAAATTGTGCCTATTGGCTAACGCAGCACTATGACTAGAACAGTCTATTAAATACCCCTCAATGTGCTTACCATGGTAAAGCTAAATTTATTCAAAATATAATATGTGTTATGTACAACAAGAAATGATGCAATCACGCCACAATTGACACTTTACCAACATTAAAATGATTATATGAAATGAAGCAGAAATCGGAAGTAGTAAGTGTTGAACAGAAAAATAGGTCAAAGTCACACTACACTAAAAACGATGACGTCACAAGGACTCGTAGACAACCGTTACAATATATATATATTCATAAATAAACGACAGTTAGATTTAGAATGAACGGGATAGTTTACAAACAAGTGACAAAAAATGAATAAAAATGAAACTTAGTACAGAAAAATACAACAAGTATAACGTAACTTCACAAGCTACAACACCTAATGTTGAATGAATGCAAATTACAAGCAGAGTATGCCCCAGTTTTTAGCGGATCTCTTGTACAAAATTGCAAATATTCAACAAAACCTAAAGAAACGATCAGGATATCTGCGGTCTGCTGACGCTGACATAACAGGTATCCTGATTCTCTGCCAACCTCCCACTAAATGAGCATACATACGACATTATGATCACAACCATGTAACATTTAATATTGAAAGAAAAACATGCCTGCAATATGCCTGAATTTAGGACTGGCTCTAGGCCTAAACAATGTACTTATCTTTACAGAGCGAATTCAATCGTCCGCAAGATGTTGGCATGCATCAACATCAACGTATCGATGTCTGGATTGATCGCAAAGGCATTGTCAACTTTGTTTCTATACATTCGTCGAAGAAAATTGATGATTTTTGACATTCAAGTTGATTATAGAATCCAACGGCCAAGTCTTCTCGTTGCCCCTAAGTATGACGTAAAATGAATATCAGTACGCATGCGTCTTGAACTTTGCACAGTCGTACGTCGTTTGTCCGTAAGGGAATTCGAAAACTAATGTTCATAATACTGTAATATTTTGTCTTGAAGTGACGAATGTTATTTATTTAAATCTTCAGCAACCACGCTGGCCACCACTGTTGCGGGTCCGTTTTTACAGTCACCACTGTTATAGGTAGTCCGTTAACTGCTATCATACTGCTGAAGAAGTATCTTATTGAAACATGGTATTTCATTATTAGATTGATTGTCATCGTTACTTCCCTTCGAACCCCGTTTACAAATTCGTCAATATTATTGTTCCTTAAATGAGCAGTATCGTGCGTAAACCAAACCATAGGATGTAACTAAGGGGCGTTGATAAATTCGCCAACTTGAGGATCAATCAATTTAAATCAGTTGATAATTCAAATTCCTTCTGAGTCCATCTGACACATTTATTACAGGGTACATCACGAAGATATCTTAATTCATGGCATTATAATATAGTCATTGATACAATTCATCTCCACTCAGTGCAGTCCAGTCCGAGTGGAACCGGCTTCAATATACCAGATAAGTGGTCAAACAAGGCTACTGTCCAGAGTACCCCAGCTTAACCACAATCATAATATAAAACTGTCTAATGATGACATATGGTTGGGCCTAATGATATCCAGTAATTGATAAACAGTCCCTATTGTGAATTAAACTAAAATAAAGCAGTCTATTACCAGATTTACAGCCCAGAAAGAAGAACTATTTCTATAAAACTCAATGACTGTAATTATTTGTGTATACTTTTTAAGGATTTTTATTAATTGTGTTTTGAATCAATTTTAGTTCAGTGAAATGTTTTCACAGATAAGGGAAAAACTTGTATAAATAAATTGTAAATATTTACCAGCAGACTTACTTAAATTCTTTAAGTTAAGTTACAGTTCTTGTTGGTAGATAATTTAGATAATACCCCTAGCAGAGCTAATAATAATAATAATAATATTAACAGAGGAGGATCTGGAGAGGAGCAATTAGGAACTTAGAGTAATACATTACCATCTTCTCTAGGAACTTATACAGCTTGATCCTACCTTTGATGTCTATACACCCTTACTCTTTTCAGAAATTTTCCTTGGGCACCTGTGTCTATCTTGAAACGAATATATCTTTCTTTGTGCATTTTAATCCCTGGTATTCTGAATTGTATCTTGCAGAAAGCCTGTGTTCTCTCTGGTTCGTTACTGAAAGTTAGTACCTTCACACTATCAAACGTGGAATGATCACGTTCTTCACTGGCGTCAAAGTCTTCAGTCATCATAGAATGTGTTTGTTTTGATGACTCTCTGCTGCGAAGTTTGTGTTGAGCATTGTCTCGTTTTCTCTTGAAACAAAATTTTATCCAGTGGCCCCTCTTTCTGCAGTAATGACATGTAAAGTCTTTAGCTGGACAGTGGTTTTGTATGTGGTTTAGGCCACAACATTTACACAAAGTACCTCTGCTTGTATTGTGTTTTTCTTGTTGCTTAGTACCAGTTGCTTTGTTGTGTTTATAGCTTTTTACTGCATCCACCTGGTTGCTAATGTACCTTGCTGAATTTGTTAAACGTTTAGTTTTCGTGCCTCATGTTTCCTGCCTTCATCCAGAAGTTATTGTAAAGTTAGTGTATCACTCTGGCTCAGTAGCCATTTCTGGAACTCTGGCATTGGTGTGCTAAGAAGTATCTGTTCGATAATTCGCTCTTTTTCTTCTTCTTTGCTACATTTACATAAACTTGTTTTCTCCTTAATGCGTGTGAAGAAATCATCTGGACTTTCATCAGGTCTCTGTCGCAGGTGCTGAAGTTCTAATCTTGCCGCTCTAAAGTTTGTGTGCTTTATGATCAGACGTTTTTCAAATTCGCCTAATATGGCTACGGAGTCGGTTGCTGACTCAACGGGCATGGTGGTAGCAAAACTATTGTAAATTTTCAAACCTTCATCGTCCTATGCTTCTAAAATATATGGAGTTATTGCTTGACCTTCCAGACCAGTGGTCTTGGAATAGAGATCTATGCGCTGGCGCCATAATAGGAAAGCTTCACTTTTATCATCTCGACCAGCAAGTCGCATTCGGGGTGCGCTACGGTAGTGTTTGGCTGCCATGGTTTGACCTCAACGGTTGAAAGTTAGTCGAATAAACTGTACTAACGTGTTATCGTGTAGCTTTTTGCATAGGTCCGGTATCGACCGCTGCCACCATGTAATGTTATTATGTATGTATATAAGCTTTACTACGTCCTCTTCACACGCACACATAAGTTTCATAATGCACACAGTAACGCTTGATCAGTTTGCCGCCATTCAATTTTATTTCATAATGCTCGTACATGTGTAGTTTCGTATTTTAATGTATTATATTACAAGTAGGAGTATACCACGGCTGTTTGTGCCATACACCAGAGCGATCTTTTAGTTTCGGTGACCGGAATTATGACACCGGGTAATAAATCTTCATGTGCACCGTAAAAGACTATTGACGTTTTTGGCGGGGAAAATCAGCTGATGTATGTGTAAAATCAGTAATATATAAATCATTACACTCTCGTTCTGGATAAACACAGCGCTAAAATTCTTTTGTGTACTATAACTTTGTTCTGTGTTCTATTTTTGATTGCATTTTTATTTGTTAGAAACTATATTTGACGGAGTTACAGACTTTTGAAAACACCGTCATCATTTGAGGAAATTCATAACAGAAGTAATCTTTTTATTAATGTAATATCTAAAAATCGGCCCATTCATATGAGTTTATAATTATAAAGACTTCTCGAATGGAAGCTAAAGATTATTTCCACATATTTTTTTTTTTTTTTTTTGGTTTCATATCTTGAGAATGTGTGGTAGTCAGTTTTGTGACTTTGGCATTACAAGAACAAGCATATTGTCACCAGATTTTATAACATTTAAATCACTGTAAACGCATTCCTGATACTCGCAAATTTTAAATAAGGTTGTAAAAAATAACTTCCACATACTTTGATCTATCTTTCAAGTCTTGTTAATCTTGTATTTATAATATGAATGTCTTTTTTTTTATTGTGTATGAGATAAGGACTGTTCCATTAGTGTTCTTTGGTAGACAAGCCTGTGCACACGACGGCTGCCAAAGAATTCTAAGTAACTGTTTGTATATCTTCTTTCATTCACAGATAAAGCATTCTACAGCCTGGTGTTAGACTTGATAGTCTCAAATATTCCATTATCTTTATACATACACAAGTAAACTATACTACATAACCACGAAATGGAACATACTTTTTGCATCATATGAATTGTGCCAGTGCACCGTGCAGAGCCTGTGGCAAGAGAGCATTAACTTCCAAAACAAAACGTTCAAATCAGAAAGCACTGAACTGTTCTAATTACGTTAATGATCTGTTCTTTGTGTTTGGAATTAACGTATCAGATTATAAACTCACAGAGCATTCGACTATATTTTGTAAGAAGTGTTACTTACGAATACAAAACTCAAAAAGGAGGCATAATGAGAAGTGTCTTGAAACAGCCAGGTTACGATCGGAAAACAGTCAGCACATTTGGAAAGACTATGACCATAATTTAACTATAAGTGAATGTCAACTGTGCAATAATGTTGCAAAGACATCTTTTGGTGTTTTAAAAACAAAAAGCTGCTCTATCCCCTGTGATTTTCTTTCTGACCCCTCCATGTCTAGTCAGTCAGTTAGCTGTAGTCAGTCAGTTAGTTGTAGTCAGTCAGTTAGCTGTAGTCAGTCAGTTAGCTGTAGTCAGGATAACTCTGTACAGCAGGAGGTTGATGTGTCTGCTCACACTAGTGTTGATATTGTTCAGCTGGAGGTTGATGAGTCATCTCACATTAAAGGCGATACCATTATTCATTTGGAGGTGGATAACACTACTCACCCTAGCATGCCAGTTTTTGTTGCCACATATACACCTACCAAGTCAGTTATAGATACGACAAGTACATCGACCTCGCCTGTCGTCAAAAGCGACATCACAGTACAACAGTTACTTGCTAAGCCACCTTCACAACCACTAACACAAGAGGAAGAAACCCTATTCACATCTATTGTTAGAAAAAAACTAGAAACAGCAAAAAATAATATCATAAAATGCAAAACCAGAGGACAGCCTATTGTACTATAAAAACGAATTAAACATAGAAGAGAAATATCAGTCACCAGAACTCCAACAAAACGTAAGCGATCTCAATTTCTCCACACTGTTAGGAAACATATTGCTGGAACATTAACTGACTCACTAGACCTGCAGCAGGCACATAAACTACAACGCTGTTCAGAAACGTCACGTCAGGAAATTTGCAGGAAAGTAGGCATTGAAAGTAGAGTTAGAATATCCAAAGAATTAGCAATAGCCATGAAGGAAACAGTAGGTCTTACGTGGGCACAGGAGAGAAAACAGAGAATTTTGAAAGACGCGCCAGCGGTATTAAAAATATAACTTCACAATTAAAATTTATAATGAAAACTCATTTGTTACAAATTTCTCCATCTGTGAATGTACAGATTCCTCCTATAAAAAAAAGGAAGTGTGAATGATAACTGAGCGAAATTTTGGGGCTAGAGCAAATTATGGCACTTGTTGCGTGAGAGTGACAGAATTAACAGAGTGTGGAAATCATTTAATAGGTGTATGTTTTATTTATTAAATTGAACATTTCATTTTACTCATGACCATACTCATTATTACATGACCATCGTGATGTATGATTGAGATAATTGTTAGCTCTCATGTTTTGGGGACAATTGGATGTGTTATTTTAAGGTAATAAATGTGGACTTGCAATTTAATGTTTCAATAATTAATGTTTGACGCATGAAACCAAAACAAAACTATGATATCCATTTTCTGCAGATTTTCTACTTTTGATTTCTGTAATTAGTTATGCATGCTGATTGTGATCGTTTTAGTGTAAATTGCATTAGAAACAAACCATAACAAAATATTAAAAAAACGTAAATGTTACACTATTTCAGACTATAAATTGTGATAAAATGTTTGTTCTTGTTCTAAAATTTACTCTAACATTTCTAGTCTAGCTTTACGCAAAATTAAAGCCGGTAAGCCCTATCAAAAGTAAACACCGCCACATTTTTTTCCCGTTAGGAAGTTGACCACGTGACCTCTGTCAAGATAGCTATAAATAGCGCGGTCAGGAAAAACTAAAACGTACTGATATAACCAACAACTCCATGTACATGGTAGATGGTTGAAAGGGGCGTGCTACAAAGACAAGTAGCAAACACATTAATTTTTAAAAACTAAAACGTCGCTCGCAAACAGCCGTGATACACACTGACAAGAGTGATTGGACCTGCACTAGTTTGCAGGCGAAGCGTTAACAAGCGTTCTGATCCGTTCTCACCTGGTTCAACCATTTTAGTCAGCGGTTGTATTACCGCAAGACCTACTCCGTGCTCTAGTTTTATTAAGGTCTTTCCCTTGCCAATAAAATGTGCAGTCCTCGCTCACCATTCCAGGCCTGCCAGACGCGTTTCCTGAAGTGTAGCTATATTCACTTGGTGTCGTACCTGGACATACACATGCAACGATATCTTCTTCTTCTTGTTCGCCCTCAGACTTCTACATTAAAGGCAGTAGTCAGCTCAAGGTTCCTGACATCTCCAAACAGTTTTTCGTCGAGAGAAGTAGGTTGTTGCCCTATGCCACTCTGTTCACTGCTTTAAGTTGGGCAGGACTGGAGCAGATATGCAGGGATATAAAAGACGCATACCAAGCGCATTCTTAAAGTCACGATTTATATATATATTTTTTAACTTTTATTTTTTTTTATTATAGTATTGCTATTATTGTGGTGGATTTTTTTTTCGTGTGGTGGTGTTTGGCTTTCTTTCAAAATTTTAATCTGGCATCGCATATGCTAACCAGGGTTGCTGGTTTAGTTTTTTTTTTTTTGACACAAAATTCCACAATCCTGATTTTTTTTTATTTCAACCACAGCGGCTCGAAATGGTTTTTTTTTTTTTCAAATCGGTATCACCCACAGATCATATACTATAGAACTCCTTTGTGCAAACACAACATTTTACTCCAGAGTATCAGATATATAGGACACTATTGTTAGACAAATGATGACAGCCGTCGTTACAATAACACGCCTTCCGGACTATTTAAAAATAATCACCCGGACTACGGGTGAGGGAGAATATACTTTGCGCCAGACGGAATAAATATTATCGGTGGACAAAAATATAGAGCATAAGTAATTAAAACAATGAACGTGAGATTTAATATTGAGCAAGTGCATTATTCCATTATGGTTAAGAAGATAGTATTTCTAATATGTAATACTGAAAAATAATGTTTTGATCAAATTAAGTCATAATATAAAATAGTAAAAAATAGACATTATTTTTAATTAATATTTATAATGATTGGTGGCGATTGCGGCTATAAATAGTTTTATATTTAAAAACAAAGACTATTCTCGACTTGGGAAATCAGCTATATAGCCTAAACCAGTCAGAGTATAAAGCAGACAGAAGTACAGTAGACCAGCTTGTAAGATTAGAACACGATGTAAAGCTAGGGTTCAAGAGGAAAGAGAAAACAGTGGCAGTCTTTTTAGATGTCGCTAGAGCATATGATGAATGCTGGAGAGATGGAGCTCTTTACAAAATGAAAAAGATTGGCATTACTGGTAAAACCTATAGGTATCTAGAAAACATTTTACAGGACAGGTATTTTGCTGTACAGGTGAACAATGATAGGTCAGAAATATATGAACAACAGAATGGGATTCCTCAGGGATCAGTGATTTCACCTTCAATTTTCACTATAGCTGTAAATCAGTGTTTCTCAACGGGGGCGGTATCGCCCCCCTGGGGGGCGTTTTCAAGATGTCTGTGGGCATTCTGATGGGTCGCAACGATTGAGGGTCGCTACTTCCATTCAGGGGGGCGTTGTGTACATTTTTACATTTAGCATCGAAAGAGAAGTATTGCGAAACGACGTGGCTTATCTTTCAGATATATTTGAAAAGTTAAATGAGGTTCTTCTTAAGCTACAAGGAAATAAGATCAGTCTGATTAAAGTGAAATGAGTTATCATGGGGTTCATCAACAAATTGACATTATATAAAAATAATCTTAGTCGCCGAGAACTTTCTCATTTTCCATGTTTACTGCAGTTAGGTGGGGGACAGACTTAAAGATTCAGATTTAGAGGTTTATTGCAGTCATTTGGACGCTATTAAACATGATATGAGCATAAGATTTAAAGACTTCCAAGAACTAATAATACCGGATTGGGTGATTAATCCGTTTGAATCAGACGTGGAACAAGTTAGTCAACATTTACAAGAAGAACTAATTGAGCTACAAAATGACTTCGAGGCAAAAGCACGATTCAGTCACACACATTACGAAAAATTTTTGATCCAGCAGAGGCTTGCGTATCCCGTTCTTTGGCGTGAAACTTAATTGCTAATTACAGCATTCCCAACGTCGTATTTGGCGGAGAAGGGGTTCCGTGCAGTAGTGTTGCTACTACAAAAGCAACGAAACCAACTGCAGATTTGTAACACAGGAGATTTGAGACTTCTTTTAACAAACTTAGAACCAAATATTACAAAACTAGCTGAGTCACACCAAGCGCAAGGATCTCATTAAGTTTCATTGGTAAGTGAATTTTTACACAATTATATCATTATTATCAACAAAAAAATTTTCCAATTTTTTTCATGTTTAAAGTAGTTACATAAGGAGAGGGTTAAATATTCAGATTTGAAGATATATATGCAGTTATTTAGGCGCTATTAAAATGATATGATTATGATAGTTATGGAGTTGTAAGAACTAATTTTATATCATTTTCTCCGCCAATTTGTAATTCAACGATAATGAGCTTGTGGTGTATATAATTCCGTACTTAAACTCATAGTTAATATAACTATGCTTTTATAAATGTGCTTTCTCTTTTTCTTTATATTATAAGAAAAGATAACTCATTAACTGCATTGCTTTTTTAAAAGTATGGTGGAATATATTTTATATGTGTGTGTTTGTGTATACACGATAAAGAGCAAGGGGGTGTTAAAAGAGTGGGGGGCTTTTTAAAATATTAGTTCTCAAAAAGGGGCGTTGCTACTATCAGGGTTGAGAAACACTGCTGTAAATGATTTAGCAGATTAATTTAACGATATTAGGAATGCAGTATCACAATTTGCAGATGACTGTGCCATTTGACGATCTGGAAAAAACTTTGACCATGTTTACCAAAAACTTCAAAAACAAATAGACAAAGTTTCAGAGTGGATGAAAAGTTGTGGCTTCCAAATTAATGTAAACAAAACAGTAGGTATGATATTCAGCAAAGGAAATTTAATAAAAAAATATAACAAAATCAATATAACCATTAAAGGACAGAAAATATGTACCTCCTCAACAACTAGATTTCTGGGCATAACTTTAGATAAACAACTAAATTGGAATAAACATATAGACAATTTAGTAGAAAGCTGTAGAAGACCCCTAAATATACTAAGGATAGTAAAAGGTAATAGATTGGGGGGGAGGGGGGGGCAGCAATAAAATAATGCTTATGTTCTACAAGTCTTTCATCAGGGGGAAACTAGATTATGCCAGCATAGTCTATGACTCAGATGCAGCTTCTAACAAAGCAAAACTAGACAGAATTCAAAATGCAGCCATGAGAACCGTTACAGGTGAATTTATATCAACACCAGTAGAAGCACTCAATGGCAAACTACTGAATGAAAAAATTGCCTAGAAAAATCACATACAGCCAATAAAAGCTGGGGTTGATTGCCACGTCCTGTAAAGGATAAGCAACTAACTTTAGAAGCACTAGAAGTAGCTCTTGGCATACCACCCCTTGGTCTAAGACGGAAAGAACTAAGATTAAATTATTGGAGTGAAGTAGCACAAGAAGTGACCCACCCAGCACATAAAGCATTTGTCAAAAACCAACCAAGATCCAACAGGGTGGAGAACTATAAAAGATCTAACGCAGTTCAAAGAACTGTCAAACACAATTAAAAATAGTAATAAATATAGAAGCACAATACCACCCTGGGAACTAAAAACATCAATCATAGACTACTCACTTACTGAAAAGATCAAACAAATCATAGAAGACAAGGAAGACAAAATGATAAGTAGAAAGTTCATAAATCAACTTACAAAACAAAGTCTGGCCGTCTACACTGATGGATCCAAGGGTGATAGTGGGCAACTAGGTGCAGGAGTAGTAATACCAAGGTGGGGAATTAAAAAGAGCTACAGTGTAACTGAAAGGGCTTCGATTTTTACCGCAGAGATGGTAGCAATTCTAAAAAGTTTAGAAATAATCGAAGATAACCCACCAGAAGCTGTTACAATATTTACAGACTCACTATCATCACTACAAGCACCAGAACACCCAGGTAAATGTAGCCGGCCAGACATAAAGGAAGAAATTCTAGCAATTAATACATCACTAGGGAACAGGGACTAAGATGGTTTGGCCATGTCTGCAGAATGGGAGAAGATCGGCTACCACAACAAGCATGGGAAACAAAGAGCCAGGGATCCAGACCTCCAGGACGACCCAGAGTCCGCTGGCAGGACAACATTAGACAATCTTTGAAGGACCGAGGACTAGAATGGAACCAGGCCAGGAAGAAGACAGCTGATAGAATAGTCTGGCGCTCTCTCTTCCAAACCTCTACACCTCACGGTAGAAGGGGAACGACTAAGTAAGTAAGTAAGTAAGTAAGTAGGGAACAGAGGATGTAGTGTGAGGCTAGTGTGGGTTCCAGCACACATAGGTATAGCTGGTAACGAGTTGGCAGACCAGAACGGCAAGAATGGAAGAATAAGTAAAAACAATATAAGAGCGGGACTGGGAAGGTCGGATATCAAGAGCCAAGTGAAGCTAACTATAAACGAGGAATGAAAGACAACATGGAAGAACAGTAGAAAATGCAGACACGCGTTCAAACTGCTGAAAGAACCAACAAGGACGTGCCAGGTCAGAGAAGAATTAAAGATACCATCGAACAAAAAGCTGTGGCGTCTCCGTCTCGGTGCAGCATACTTTATGATAGAGGAACCACACTGCCAAGAATGTCAGGAAGAGAATGACATAGACCACTACCTGATCCACTGTAAAAAATTCGAACAACAAAGGCTTGAATTAAAAACTTACTATAGAAATTACAATATAGACATGACAGGTGATAAGGTTTTAAGTATAGATGCCCCAGGAGAAGCCCAATCAATACTTAAAAGATATATACATAAAACAAAGGAAAACATATAAGGTTAGTACTTCAGAAAAGACATTCAACCAAATAGAAATTAAGCAACAAGAACTAACAAATCATTAAAAAAAAAAAAAAAAAACAGAAAAAATTAGCAAATTTACTAACTACTCATAGGACAAGGAAAGACAACTCAAAAAGAACAAGTACTAATACTAGTGCCCTAGATTCATAGAGAGTTACGCCAACTAAAATCTAGCCGTCAATTTCAGCCGTACCCGTATTGCAGGAAAATAGACCCAATCGCGAGTTTCAGACCCAATTTGCATTTCTGTTTAGGTTCGCTAATAATTTGAAATAAAATTAGATGCAAATACAGTAGCACATATTTGTACTATTATTTGTATTTCAACTAACAAAACAAAAAGAAGAAAACTAGTTTACTTACCGGTTTATTGAAAAGAATCAGTAGCGTGGATTTTTAACACATACTCCGTTGAATTTTATATTCCGTTAGAATTCCACTCATCATCATCATCAGTTGCCATCTCCACAACGAAAGTTGGCTGTAATGGATCTCCAACGTCTTCTGTCTCTTGTCTTGGTGGTGCACTCTGATAGACTCTTTCCTGTCCATCTCTTGATGTTATCTTCCCAATTATAGCGCTGTCTTCCCCTTGCACGTTTGCCTTCAACTCTCCCTTCTGTTATGGTCTTCTGCAAGGTGTTATGCCTTTTTATGTGGCAAAAGTATTTTAGCTGCCGAACTTTGACCTCCCTCATTAGTTCTCTTTTCATACCTAGATTTTCTAGGACCTCCTTATTTGTTTTCATCTCTTTCCATGAGATACGCCCCATTCTTCTATATATCCACATTTCAAGAGCCTCAATTCTTTCTTCCAAATGCTTATTCATCGTCCATGTTTCTGCACCATACAGAAATGCAGAATATATATAACACTTTATGATTCTCAGTTTTAATTTGTGAGATAACTGTTTGGATGTCAGTATATGTTTCATATTGTTGAATGTAGCTTTGGCCATTCCTATTCTCTTCTTGATTTCTGTTTCACATCTGCCATCTTCTGTTGTTATATGACCAAGATATACGTAGCTCTTGACTTGTTCCAGGATTTTCCCATTTACGCTTATCTTTAATGTGGGTTTATCGTCTGTTTTGCTAATTATCATAGTTTTTGTTTTCTCAATATTAATGTCCAGTCCATATTCATGACTTATACTGTTCACTTGCTTCACTAGTTCTTGTAACTCCTGTTCGCTTTCAGCTAACAACACGGTATCATCTGCATATCTAAGGTTGTTTATTGACCTTCCACTGATGTTCAGTCCTGGTATTTTCTGCATCTGTTTGAAAATTTTTCGGTGTATAAATTAAATAGGCAGGGGGACAGCACACAACCTTGTCTGACACCTCTTTTTATGTCTATGTATGGTGAATAATTCCTTCCAGATCTTACTGTGGAAGTTTGCTCCCAATAAAGGTTACTGAGTATTCTTATATCTTTTCCATCAATGCCTATGTCTTTGAGGCATTCAATTATTTTCTCATGATGGACTCTGTCAAAAGCCTTCTTACAGTCAATGAAGCACATATACATACTTTTTTGGACCTCTGTATATTTTTCTGCTAATATTCTTAGGCAAAATATTGCCTCTCTTGTTCCACTGTTCCGTCTAAAACCAAACTGTTCTTCTTGGATTTCGCTGTCTACTTTACTTTTTATTCTTTCCTGTATGATTTTGAGCAGTATCTTAATTGCATGACTCATCAGGCTGATTGTTCTGAAGTCTGAACATTCTGTTGCATTTGGTTTTTTGGGCAATATTATGAAAACTGATGTCTTCATGTCGTGTGGTATATATCCTGTATTGTATATATCGTTGCATATTTCTGTGATTGTATCTATACCAAAGCTCTCCAGAGCTTCTATCATTTCAATTTTTATGTTATCAATGCCTGCTGATTTTCCTTTTTGTATCATATGAATGGCATTCTCTACTTCTATTCTCAAAATGTTTGGGCTTTCATTAGAATCTGGTGATGATTTTTTACCTCTGTTGTCCTCGAATAGTTCTTCTACGTATTCTGCCCATCTGTTTGATATGTCTTTCTCATCAAGTAATATTACACCATTTTTGTTCTTGATACAGCTTCCTCCTTGTGCAAACCGCGACCGATTTGATAATTTCTTTATTTCTTCATGCATATCTCTTGTCATGTGCTTTGCTTCCAAGTCTTCTATTTCTTTGCATTTTGTTTCTATCCACTGTTCTTTTGCTTCTCTACACATAGTACGTATGTCATTGTCTATTGTTTTATATTCTGGAGTGTTTTTTGCTTTCTTTCTTTCTGCCATTTTATTCAAAATGTCATCTGTCATCCAAATTTGATTTTTCTTAGACTCCTTTTTAGGTAAATTTGCATTTGCTGATTATATGCTTGTTTTTAAGCATTCCCATTTTGCGGTTGCTTTTTCTTCTGGGTTTTCTCTTCTATACTGCTCCATGCTTTCTGTCAATAACTGTTGATATTTATTTTTGACATCGATTAAATATTTCTGTTTTATATCTGGTAGTTTCAGCGCTGATATTTCTATCTGGGGTTCCTCCTGTCTTCTGTTTCCTGCTCTTTTCAGCTTTATATTTACTTTGATGATGACTGGATTGTGATCTGAATTTATGTCGGCGCCAGGATGTGTCTTTGCACTTGTGACACTGTTCTTAAATCTATGTTTTATCATGATATAGTCGATTTGATTTCGTGTTACATCTCCTGGGCTTTTCCATGTGTATAATTTCCTTGGGTGGTGTTCAAAAAGGTGTTACATATGACCAGCGGCGGATCTACTATGAAACTAATGAAGCTTAAGCTTCAGGGCCCCTAATCCTGGAGGGGCCCCTAATCCTGGAGGGGCCCCAAAAGCGACTTTAGTCCACATTGCTTAAAAATTTTGAGTCTACTGTATGAGAAGGGGTTTTAAAAAAAATAATAATATTAATAATATAGTGTAATTTAATACAAAATAATAGTTAAAATAAAAATTAAAAGGTTATTAAAGTATCATGTAGGCTAGCCGTAAACAAAAAAACGCTTTCTCAGAAAGCAGACCTAAACTTTTTTCCTTTCAAAGCATGCGACAAGAGTCACACGACTCAAATTAATTAATTTTTTGTTGTATATATTTCAACAATCCCAAAGTTTGAGAGTCAGTAGCACAGATGTTGTAAAGGTGGAGTGTCGCGGTAAGTTGGCTGTTCTGCTGTGGCTAATGTAATTTTTTTCCCTTTTTAACATAAGTTATAGAGGAATAACAATGAGTTCATGAAAGTACTTAGTGGATACCAAATCGCAAACTCAAGGAAAAGCGATCTGACGAAATCTCTAAATGTCAAAAACTAACAAACTATTTGGCAATGTCAAGTTTGTCAACACCTACAGTTGAAACAAGCCAAGCAAACACCATTGAAGCCAGTGATAGTGTACAAACTGTGAGAGCTTTTTCTACCAATATTCAACCCACTGTTGACGCTTTAGATACAGATGATGATCACAGTGGTCAACATGAAAGTACCGCGGAACAAGCAGAGACTGAGGAGAAACATGAAACAGGAAGCAAATTCAGTGATTTCAAAGAATACAGTGACCTCGAAAACTGGCCCATAACAGTTGATAATGATTTCATACAGAATTGTTTAATGCAAGACATAGGTTTTTTTCAAAATAAAAGATGATGTATATACCGAATCAAGCAGGGTTTACAAGAAGCAAAACAGAAGTTTCTCAAACAAATATTTTGAAAAAAGATTGAAAAATGGCCAGACTGTCATGAGATTCTGGTTAGTTTACTCAAAGAGCAAAGGCTGTATACTGTATACTGTTTTGTTTGCAAACTCTTTTCTAAATGCCAAACATCACTTACAACAGGTGGGTTTTCTGACTGGATGAATGTACTCAGAACTCTGGAGAATCATGAAGACAGCATGGAACATAAGAGGGCGATGTTGTGTTGGATAACAAGAAAGTCAAATAAAAATACTGAGAATCAGCAACTTGAAGAACAGATGACAAAAAACATACAATACTATTTTGTAGAACTGAAAAGAGTTGTAGCTGTTATAAAGTTTTTAAGTGAAATAGGTTTGACATTTACAGGTCATGAGGAGAAGTGGGGCTCACCAAATAATGGAAACTTCATGGGGGCCATTGAACTTATTGCAGAATTCGACCCATTTTTGCATGAACATCTCGAGAAATTTAAAAATGAAAAAGTAAATGCTACTTACCTATCCAAAACCGTGTATGAAGAATTGATAGAAAATATGGGAAAACATGTGCAACATGAAATTGTGAATCAAATCAATAACCTAGACACCAAATACTACTCTATTATTGTTGACTCTACGCCTGAAATTGACACATGTTGACCAGCTGGTAATTGTGGTTCGATACTGCTATAATGGAAAAACCTGTGAGAGATTTTTAACATTTTTATCGATAGAAAACCATTCACCCACGACCTTGTTCAACAAAATACAACAACTCCTGGGTGAACATAAGCTTTCACTTGAAAATATCCGTGCTCAGTCCTACGATAATGCATCTAACATGAAGGGCTCGGAGAAAGGGCTGTAAGCACTCTTTAAAAACATTAACAGGTACGCAGACTATGTACTATGTGCAGCCCATTCAATTACCCTTGTTGGAAGAAAAGGCAGTGTCTGAAGTTGTTGACTAATTTGGCATTTTGCAGGAGCTGTATGTTTTCTTTTCTGGATCTCCACGAAGATGGGGGATTTTAAACACACAGGGCATTCTACATTTTTCTCTAAAGAGCGTAAGTGTAACTAGATGGTCTGCACACTATGAAGCAGTCCGGGAAATTAAAAAATGGATATATGGGTATTTTACAAACTCTCAAACATATTTTTGAAGACTCAGAAGAGAAGCTTGAATGTAAACGAGATGCAAAGAATTTATACAACAAGTTGGTACAGCTGGAATTTGCTGCAGCGTTTCAACAAAACAAGTAAGAAACTCCAAACCCCTGGTTTTGATGTATTTGAAGGTTATCTTCTTCTTTCATCTTTACTTTCGTTTGTTAAAGAACTCAGAGAAAATTCAGCCGATAGGATTGCACACTATGAATCAGAAGCAAAAGGTTTGTGTGAAGATATCACTTCAAGTTATTCTGATGCTTCCAAACGCATTGTTACAAGGAAATTTTCAGATGGAACAAGTGGTATTGCTTCTTTGAGAGGAGCTGACAAATTTAGAATAGAAGTTCTATATCAACTCTATGACTGCTTGATAATCCAGTTACGCAAGAGGATTGACCCATATGAGCAGATTGCGAAAAGGTTCAAGTTCCTCTCAGAATTGGTGAACAATTCTGAAATTGATGAGGACAGTATTAAACTTATAATATCATATTACAAAGATGATATTGACCACAAATTAGTAAATGGGTGTTATTAGTTCAAAGAATATTTGCACCTTAGGAAATCCCAGAACACAGAAGGAAACACGCCATCTAAAATGCAATGTGCAGAAGCTCTTCTGCTTATTTGTGAGCAACACCTAATTGAAGTGTTTTCCAATATTACTACTGCGCTTAAGCTGTACTTGACAATGCCCATCACGAGCTGCGAAGCAGAATGGAATTTTTCAAAGCTATCCTTAATAAAAAACAAATTTCGGTCTACATGACTGAAGAGCGCTTAAATTCTGTGTGCATATTGTCTCTAGAAAATGACATTGCAAGGAAGCTATCATATGACAAAACTGTATGTGAATATGTTGCTAGAAAAAAAACAGAAATAAGAGTATTTTGTAAAATGTGCTTCATGTAGTATGTTCTGGTAAGTTTAACTTTTCCTTCTGAGCACAAATCTCTTGTGGATACACCTTGTCATCCTTGTTTTTTAACAAATGTATTTAAATATTTTATATTTTCATCATTGCTAATTTTCCTATCTTATAATTTTCTTGGTATGTCTTCAAAGAACTAATTCTGAATGATGGAGGCAATCATTAAAATAGTTAAGATTTAAAAAATCACATATACCAAGGTGGATAGTGGTTTAGTGGTCAGAACATATGCCTTCCAAGCAAATGTTCTGCATTCAACTCCCTGCAGAGTTGTTTCTTTTTTGAAAATTCATTGATTTGTCTTCAGTTTTTATATGTGTGTTGTTGTTGATCTACTATACTACTGGACACAAGTTAAGGGCCACCATTCAGTTTAGACAAGGTTTATATAATTGATTGGCAAACTGTAAAGACAAGTGAAAATGTCATTAAAACTAAGCTCAGAGAAATGTGTATACATTTCTGTGTGCACTAGGTTAATTTTTTTTAAATGTCCAAAAACTGGGTCACTTTAACCCGCACGTGAAAATTGCCATTGTTGCTGCAAAAGCTCGTGGTTTTTGCAACACGCCCCACTAGTTCAAAAGGTGAAAAAGTGAGTTGAATTTGAATGCACGTGGAAAATGATCATCGGTAAAGAGTGTCACCGTTGGTATGCAATAAATCAGTATGACAAGTGGTCGAAATGATCACTGCATTAGCCATGCCACCAAGGAGAAGTCTCAGCACTGTAGACCGTGGTCGAGCCATGGCATGGATTCAGTATGGTCAATCTGTTCGTCATGTTGCAAGACGTTTAGCAGTGTCCCACTCTACCATTCAGAGACTTCTTGAGAGATTTCAAGCTACCGGACATTTGGAAAATCGACCCTGCTCACGAAGAATTATATAAACCTTGTCTAAACTGAATGGCGGCCCTTAACTTTTGTCCAGTACTATATAAAGCTTGAACTTCAGGTCCTCTAAGTCCATTTATCTCTATGATACAATTCTTTCCCATCCTCACAATATATTTTTTTTTAATAAAAGGGGCCCCTCCAAGAGTTCAAGCTTCAGGGCCCCCAAAATGTAGATCCGCCACTGCATATGACCAGCTGGTTTTCTTCACAGAACTGGATAAGTCTGTCTCCTCAATCATTTCTTGTCCCTAATCCATACTGTCCTACTATTTTCTTGTATTTTCCTTTTCCTACTTTTGCATTCATATCACCCATTACTATCAACACATCTGTGGATTTGACTGGTTTAAGTGTGTGTTGTAGCTCTTCATAGTATTCTTCTATTTCTTCCTCGCTGTGATCTTTAGTTGGTGCATAAGTTTGTAAGATTGATATGTCGAATGGCTTTGCTCTCATCTTTAGTAACATCATTCTGTCATTGTGTGTCCAGTATCCACATACGTATTTTTCTAACTCCTTCTTTATCAACATTCCTACCCCTCTTTCATGTTTTTCTCCTCCTGAGTGTACTGTATAAGCGTGTACTGGTCTCTTGTTATGCAGCCTGTATCCAAAAGTCTTGCCTCTGCAACTCCCAGTATATCGAGTTTCATGTCTGTTGCCTCTAATATAAGATTGTCAAGCTTTCCTTGTCCGTTTAGAGTTCTAACATTCCATGTTCCTATTTTTAGGCTTCTCCTACTAGTTTTTAGGTGGTCTTTCTCAGAATGCTCCCTTTCAACAGAATTTAAGGAACACTCGTCATTATGTACTTCCTTACTCATTAGAGGAGTTGCCTCTTCCCTGTTAATTTGTACAGTAGATTCTTCCCCAGGGAACAGAGAGTTCTCTACATATCGGTTCTTATCTTGTTGTTGTGATCCCATTACGTTCTGTAGGAAGTACGTGGTAAGGCAACAAATATTCCGTTAGAGTTGCAACACTTAGCAAAACATACTCCCTTCGAATTGAACTATTTACCTAGTTTGACATGTGGAAACTGGTGAATGACTGTTGTAGACACTGACAGTTTTACTAGATCCAAATAATCACATCAGTTTATATTTTCATAAAAAATGCGACTATGTACAGATAGTTTTAACAAAATCTAATTACATATTTTGGACCGGAGATTTTATTATAGTTTTATTATATATATATATATATATATATATATATATATATATATATATATATATATATATATATATATATATATATATATATATATATATATATATATATATATATATATATATATATATATATATATATATATATATATATATATATAATAAAATTTGTATTATTATATAATAATAATATTATATAATTTATTATATAATTTTGTTATCATGTTATTTATTATAATTAATAAATATTAATAAAATAATACAAATATAAAATTTTATTATATAATTTTTATTATACAATTTTGATACTTTATATATTATAATTATACAATTATATAATTTATATTATATAATTTAAAATAATATAAATTATATAAATATATATATATAATATATAAATTTACAATTATATATATATATATATATATATATATATATATATATATATATATATATATATATATATATATATATATATATATATATATATATTTTTTTTTTTTTTTTTTAAATATTGAAGAGGTAATATATATATATATATATATATATATATATATATATATATATATATATATATATATATATATATATATATATATATATATATATATATATATATATATATATATATATAAAAAAATATATATATATGTATAAAATATATATATATATATATATATATATATATATATATATATATATATATATATATATATATATATATATATATATATATATATATATACTTTACTTAGTCGTTCCCCTTCTACCGTGAGGTGTAGAGGTTTGGAAGAGAGAGCGCCAGACCATTCTATCAGCTGTCTTCTTCCTGGCCTGGTTCCATTCTAGTCCTCGGTCCTTCAAAGATTGTCTAATGTTGTCCTCCCAGCGGACTCTGGGTCGTCCTGGAGGTCTGGATCCCTGGCTCTTTGTTTCCCATGCTTGTCGTGGTAGCCGATCTTCTCCCATTCTGCAGACATGGCCAAACCATCTTAGTTGGGACTGTTCTATTTGGGTCTGCAGCGGATGGGATTTTAGGCCTTGACGGATCGTCTGGTTGCGGACCATGTCTCTTCTTGTTACTTCAACCACTTTCCTCAGATACCTCATTTCTGAGGTCTGGATCTGGCTTTTGTGGATTGTAGTCATTGCCCACGACTCGCATCCATATGTCAAGACTGGGACATACAGCCATCTTCGTTTTCTTACCAACCTCTTTCTTGCTGAGGAATCCACGATTTATGGCCTGAAAAAGTCTCCCAGCCGCTGCTTTTCGAGTGGCCAACTCTTCTTTGATGCCTCCCTTTCGGTCTATAATAGCTCCGAGATATTTAAAGTGGTCGACCTGCTCCAGGACCTGTTCTCCCAACTTAATCTGATGTTTTCTTTCTTCTCGTGATATCACCATGGATTTTGTTTTAGAGCTGCTTATGACCATCCCTCTCTTCTCCAGCTCTTCCTTCCAGACTTGCAGGTTGGATTGGAGATGTGCCTCTGATTTAGCAATCAGGGCAACATCATCAGCAAATGCCAGCTCCGAAATATAGACCTGTCTCATCTTCCAGTACCCCACTGAATACTTTCTTGTTCTCTCCTTACATGCCTTGATGACATCGTCCATAAGGAGTATGAAGAGGTAAGGTGATAGGATATCACCTTGTCTTACACCACTGGTGGTCCTGAACTCTTCTGACTTATGGTTTGCTGTCCTCACATAATTTCTGCAAGACTTGTAGAAGCTCTGTATAGCATGAATCAGAGGTGCTGGAATATTCTTCCTTGCCAAACACTCCCAAAGTTTGCTCCAGGGGACCCTGTCAAACGCCTTTTCCAGATCTATGAAACAAAGATGGATCTCACTCTTATACTCAAGGGCCTTTTCACTCAGCTGTCTGAGTGTGAAGATTAGGTCTTGAGTACTTCGGTTTGCTCGGAATCCGCACTGGACCTCATCCAATTGTGGCTCAGCTAGGCGTCGGAGTCTCTGCTCTAGGATTCTAGAGTAGATTTTACCAGGGACACTGAGAAGGGATATGCCTCTATGGTTTCCACATTGTCGATTGTCACCCTTTTTGAAAATTGGTGTTATGATGGCAATCTCCCAATCCTTTGGTATGGTCTTGTTGCACCATGCTGCCTGTAGGACCTTTAAGAGTAATAGGTCGCCTGATGCTCCCATGTACTTAACCATTTCTGGTGTTATGCCATCATGCCCTGCTGCTTTGCCCATCTTGATTTTCTCTAGTGCTGCCCTCAGTTCTTCCATCTTTATGTCATCTTCACCATCATTGGTTTCCTCTTCTGTGTCAGTGGTTATCATTTCTGATGCTTCATCATGCTCACCATCCAGGAGTTCTGAGAAATATTCTTTCCATCTTTCCATTACTTCCTTCGGGGCAGTAAGCAATTTGCCTTGCTTGTCCTTTATAAATTTGAGAGGGCATTGTTTTTCTTTCCTCATGTTCTTTAGGGTCTTATAGAACAATTTCTGGTTTTCTTGTGCATCTTTTTCTAGCTTTTCTCCAAATTCTTCCCAGGACTTCTGTTTTGCTGCTAGCACTTTGTTCTTTGCTTCTGTTCTGAGTGTCACATATTCTCTATATTTTTCCATTTGTCCTGTTGTGTTTTGAGCTCCTAAGTATTGTTTCCATGCCATTTTCTTCTCTCTTATTTTCTCTTTGACTTCCTCTGTCCACCAAGGTGTCCTCTTTCTCTGGTTCCCAAGTCGGACTTCACCGCATGCTTCTGCAGCAGCTGTCTTTATGATATCCTTGAATTTATTCCAGAGGGTTTCCAAGTCATCAGGTCGTTCTTCTGTGTTGCTCACTGCTGTAGCAATAAGCCCCTGATATCTGGTCTTAATTTCTGGCTCTCTCAGCTTGTAGGTCCTAATGCTCATTTCTCCTGCTCGTTTACTTGGTTTCTTGCGTGATGTTGGGCAGTTCCTAGGCTGAGCAACTCTTTCAGTTGTTCGTTTGATTGTTAGCAGGTAGTGATCACTTCCAATCTCTGGCCCCCTCCAGACTCTTGCATCTCGGACATATCTGAATGAGCTTCTCCGAACAATGGCATAGTCGATCACTGACTTCTCATTTTTGGTTGGTTCACATCTAGTGTATGCATGTATGCGCTTATGGGGGAACTTTGTGTTTGTAATGATCAGATTCTGCTCACTGCAGAATCTAAGGAGTCGCTTTCCATTGTCATTGAGAGTATCTTCTCCATATCTTCCGATAACTCCACCCCATCTAGCATGGTCATTTCCAACTCTGGCATTAAAATCTCCGAGCATAATAACTTCATCTAGGCAGTCATCCACTGTCCTTTGAAGCAGCTCGAAGAATTCCTCCTTGACCTCTGCTCTCTCATCCTCATTTGGCCCATACACTATGACCAGGTTGACTATGGTTTCTCCTTCTTTTAGTTTTACAACCATAATGCGCTCCGAGACAAAGTTCCATCCCTTGATACTATCTTTTTGATTTTGGGCCACAATGCAACCCACGCCCCCTTTAGCCCTTTCAGATATGGGTACACCACTGTAGAGCAACGTGTTGCCATCGAGATCCATGACTCCTTGTCCTTTTTTCTTCGTTTCCGTTATAGCCAGGATTTCTAGTTTTGCTTTCCTCATCTCTTCCACCAGCTCCTCTTCCTTCCCATTTATACTTCTTGTGTTCCAAGTTCCATAAGTCGTAGTCCGTAGTCCGTTCCAGTTCGTCGCCTTTAGAATCAGTCCGGTTTTTCTCTCTTGTAGTTCGCGTAATCATGATTTAAAGCAAACAGGTGATTGGCCTGTTGTGCCTTTGCATGGTGGAGGGGCTGCCTCCTTACGGCCTCCATGCAGGCCGCCCTCCTCCTTTTTCATCCGGGCTTGGGACCGGCATTGGCGGAGTTTATATATATATATATATATATATATATATAAATATATATATATATATATATATATATATATATATATATATATATATATATATATATATATATATATATATAAGTATATATGGTTTCTGTTTTATGCGCCGTGTTTGGTGCTTAAAGAATTTATTATTATTATTATATATAATCTTATAAATATAGAAGAGGTGTTAAGAATAGACAGACCTAGGGAACTGCATAATATAGTCAAACAATATTTATCACGAACAAATGTTAATATTAGTGTCTGGGAATGTGAAGGTCTGATGCTGTTCTTACAATGCATATGCCTTTTAACAGATGAAAGTCAATTAAATATCTGTTAAAGTCAGTTATATAACTGGAACCACCAGGCCTTTACACCCCTCCATTTAAATATAATTCTTGTTCAGAGTTTCATCTTGATTTTGTTGGTTTTGTTTTTTTTGTTTTTGTTTATTTATTTAACGTATTAGCATAATTGTGATTGTTCCTATTTACAATGATTTGACAAATGTGATGCCACATTCTCATCGGCAGTTGTTCATATTATTTGGAATTGAAAACAATATATATCCTAATTATAACCCATCAGAAGTTTAACGGGATATTTTTCTTCATTAATTTAAAAAAAATTCTTACTCGACGCTTATTAACCTTCTAGCCCTGGTATTGTCCGGCCGAAAATGGCGTCTACGTCGTTCAGCCTCGTTTTCGATTCTGACATAGTTGTCGTAATTCTCTATGAATCTAGGGCACTAACTAATACAAATTAAAACCAAATGTTATCTATAAACAATACAAAAGAGAAAATAAAATAACAAATACTAATATAAATTAAAATCAGCATCTGCAAAAGACAATAGTTACTTAAATTGAATACAAAATTAGTAAAATAAAATGACTCTAAATACCCCAATTATAACCAATTTTCAGGTTGAACAGGGTAGACCAAGATGGAACGAGAAGAGGCAATAACGGGCAGCTGTTAAAGAGCCCGCTCTGCTCCCCCCCCGCCCCCCCCCCCACCCCCCCCCTCTTCAAAACAACAACAACAACAACATCGACTTGGGAATCGATTTGAAAGCTACTATTAGGGACTACGACTCGACTTGATACTTGTACTGAGAAACTTGAGAATCGACTTGAGACTTGTTAGGTATACTTGAAGACAATTTTTTTTTTCTACTTAAATTTGGTTTGGCTTTTTCTAGCTTTTTTGGTACGGTGTTTGAATTTTTCTAAACTTGTAATCTGGCAACCCTGCTGCTAACTTCAAATTGTTTGCCTTGACAATAATGGCGACTAGGACCTACAGTTGTTCATATTGACAGGAAAGAATGTTCTTTTGGCATGAGCATGTGCGCTAATAATTTTTATTTTTAATGGAAAATTTATTTACATTCATAGCGCATAGTACTTTTAGAATGTTAAATGCTTTTATGGTAGAATACAGAAGAAGCTAGTTTACGAAAGGCATGAACTTTTAATTATCATGAATAGACTTGCTGACGAGTTTGCGTAAATATCTGACGTATGACGTTTCCTTTCATTCAACCGCAGTTGCCTATGCTTCATAAGCTTAATTATACCTGTATGCAGTATTATCCCCTAATAGTTTATGCCTTTTCATACCAATCATACTGGAAGCTTTGTCTTATTGAAATAATGTATTAATGGACTAGGAAAACAATTTTTGTAACAAGGTTCGTACCAATGCTTACAAATTCTTGATATTTTGAAATTCCCTTCTTTTGTAATAGTACTTATCATAAAATTATACAGCACTTGATGATATTCAGGTCTCAGTAATTTCCATGTAACCATAAATTTGAAAAGATCACATTAGCACTTTTAAAATGTACAAGGTAAACAACTGAGAATCCCAATATTATATTATTTGCAGGCTTCAGATTTACCCATAGACCTACATATAAAAGAGGTTTTAAGAATAGACAGACCTCGGGAACTGCATAATACAGTCAAACAGTATTTAACAAGAACGAAAGTTATGATGATAGGAAACTCTATACAGAGCGATACAACAGGAGGCAATCTGATCATCAGAAGAAGTCCCCCCGTCGATCAAGTGTTTTGGCTCTTTTACTCTCCTTTACACTTTAAGGGGGGCGGGCCCACTTGGGTCATGACTCCCAAGTGTCTCAGCCTCCTGTTGTCTTGTATCGAAAATGAACCCATTTCACTTTGGTAGCCACTTTAAAATCCACAACTCTGCCAGCCGTGGAGGCAATTGTGAAAGTAACAAAGAGAAGACAAATTATTTCGTTCGTTCCGCCGCACACCACGACTAGGGACAGACACTGACACACCTGCGCGAAGCCGACGAGGCTAGCCACTGCGCGCTAGCAACTGAAATTCTTTGCCCAACACCTCTTATAATATACGTCGCGTGTTGCCCGTCAGTCACAGCCCTTTCACCAGTACACCGAAAAACTCAACGTATTGTGGACTTAGAAAAATTCCTTATGTTTTCTGTACCGCAGAGTTTACTGTCCCGAGTTCCATAGCCCATTGCCGTTGTTCCACAGCCAGCATGATGCCTTTTCGGCAGTTTCACTAAGCCTCTTCAGTGCCCTTGTTCTCGACTGTCCCCTCAGCCCCAACAGTTTCAATAAATCATACACTGATGCAGCCACGAGCCCTCTTGCGCCCACCTCAACAGCCATGACCCTTGCAGTGAACCCATCATGTCTCAGATCCGCGGCCAGATCACTATACTTGGCCGCTGTGTGGGAGGGTGAAAGTCTAGTGATGTTCTTATAAAACATATGACTTATAACAATTGAAAGTCAAATAACACCCCGGACCTTTACACTCCTCCCCCTTTATTTTTTTGTTTGGTGTTTTTATTGTTTTGTTTTGTTTGTTTTTGTTTAGTTGTTTTTTTGTTGTTACATGAACTCTAAATAGGTAATTTAGATTTACCCGATTTACAATGATTGGACAGGCAGGAGGTGTGATACCACTTTCATGTAACGGCAGTTATTCATATTATTTGGAATTGAATATAATATATATCCTAATTATAACCCATCAGAGGTTTAACGGGATATGTCTTATAAAAATTTTTTTTTAATAGCACTTTTACTTGCAGCTTAATTTCTCTCTCCCCTTCCCCTTCCCCAACAATTGTACAGTTGATTTTTTAAAAGGATTTGTATAAATTTAATGACTGCAATATACACTGTGTTAGTTTAGCTTGTCATTCTGTTAGTCAATGAAAAAGTATTTACTGCTACAAACAAAATTTATACCTCAGGATGGTTTAAAATTGTGAAAGGTACAGTCTGTTCTGTTACAGCACGTTTGCAGTGCACAAATTTGTTCATATATTATAAATAATTAGGGGAATAAAATCATCCAAACACGAAATATGCTATTTTCAAGAGGTGACTATGATTTGCACTACCAAGTAACACCAAGTGAATGTGAAAACGCCACCCAGGTGAACTTAGTGACCCATGGAGGAATACACAAAATACACATGCCGCACGAGCGTGTATTGCGCTGTTCTCTTGAGTTTGTGTACTTTTCTTGATCAAAGTATTTAATACAGCATCCCAAGCATGAGTAAGCATTTTACTTATAAGAATCCAAGTAATGAACGAAAATGGAAGGCCGTAAGTATTGAGGAGAAACTTGAAATAATAAAACGTTTTGACAAAAACGAGAGAAAAAAATGATATCGCGAGAGCAACAGGCTTACAGGAATAAACATTGCGCACCATCAGAGACAATGCTGCCAAAAATGCTGGATCACTGTCTTTTATTTCAACCAAATTTAGAGACGCAGTAAAGGGAGGTGTCGGGGGGATGTAAAGGGCTAGGTTTAGGAATCATAAATATAACCCTATATCCTAACTATAATTCTGTACTCTAACTACATATTTCGATGGCATCGAAGAACTCGTCCCACTGTTCTTTATTTCAACCAAAACGATTAAGTACACCTTTCTCACCGTATCGCTGAGGGGAAAAAAAAAAGACAAAAAATCGTATTTACAGCTTTTTCACACATAATAACATGCAGAAACACCCTGATCATGCTAATATAATAATAAAAAAATTAATTAATACATTTAAAAAATCAAACAGATGCAGTAATAACAGACGAAAACCTCACACACAAGTCCCCACATAATCGACCTTGCTGACTTATTTAACTTGCCTCATGTAACTGTATTTTGTGATTTCAACTCTTGACGCCTATCCCTATGATGCACATCAAGAAACATATTACATAATGTTAACTTTAACCCTAAACCTATTCTTGTTCCCAACTTATACACAAATAATATCGTGCAAGAAAATACTCATATCAGACTTAACAAAAAACAGCAAATAACAACAGACAATTATGCACCCATGTACAGAATCGATTTCGGCGCAATTACCAAAGTAATCTACACATAGGCCTACTACACCGCATCATCGCCTGTTTTGTTTACGGTTTAATCTCAACAATTAGAATGCACATGAACAAAGATGTTGCCTAACATTAATCCTAACCCTACCCCATCTTATTGATACATGATAAATCTGAAAAAAAAAACGCAAGACAACATCGTACGTTAAAAATACTTACTTACTTACTCAGTCATTCCCCTTCTACCGTGAGGTGTAGAGGTTTGGAAGAGAGAGCGCCAGACTATCCTATCGGCTGTCTTCCTCCTGGCCTGGTTCCATTCTAGTCCTCGGTCCTCCAAAGATTGTCTAATGTTGTCCTCCCAGTGGACTCTGGATCATCCTGGGGGTCTGGATCCCTGGCTCTTTGTTTCCCATACTTGTCATGGTAGCCAATCTTCTCCCATTCTGCAGACATGGCCAAACCATCTTAGTTAGGACTGTTCTACTTGGGTCTGCAGGGGGTGGGATTTTAGGCCTTGACGTATCGTCTGGTTGCGGACCATGTCTCTTCTTGTTACTTCAACCACCTTCCTCAGATACCTCATTTCTGAGATTTGGATCTGGCTTTTGTGGGTTGTAGTCATTGCCCATGACTCGCATCCATATGTCAAGACTGGGACATAGGTAGAGCGGTATACAGCCATCTTCGTTTTCTTACCAACCTCTCTCTTGCTGAGGAATCCTCGATTTATGGCCTGAAAATGTCTCCCAGCTGCTGCTTTTCAAGTGGCCAACTCTTCTTTGATGCCTCCCTTTCGGTCTATAATAGCTCCAAGGTATTTAAAGTGGTCGACCTGCTCCAGGACCTGTTCTCCCAGCTTAATCTAATGTCTTCTTTCTTCTCATGATATCACCATGGATTTTGTTTTAGAGCTGCTTATGACCATCCCTCTCTTCTCCAGCTCTTCCTTCCAGACTTGCAGGCTGGATTGGAGATGTGCCTCTGATTTAGCAATCAGGGCAACATCATCAGCAAATGCCAGCTCTGAAATACAAGGTACATACCTGTCTCATCTTCCAGTACCCCACTGAATACTTTCTTGTTCTCTCCTTACATGCCTTGATAACTTCGTCCATGAGGAGTATGAAAAGATAAGGTGACAGGATATCACCTTGTCTTACACCAGTGGTGGTCCTGAACTCTACGTTAAAAATAACGACCAATAAACTTTCACCTTACCTATTATAAATCCGTATCCGTAATCAAATTTTTACTAAATAATAGACATTTGGGCATACTGGGCTAAAGACGATGTCGTAAATTTATTTTGAGAGAAAAGAGTCGTAGAAATAGTGGTCCGGTTTAGAGTGGAAAATGATGATGGAAAGCTCAGTGATAGAAAATGTAGATATTAAATAGTTGCTTCACAGCGTGCTGGAGGAGAGTAAAGACAGACTTATTTACGACAAATCGCTTCTCTCAATCTTCTCTTCCGCTCTCCTGGTCAAACAATTATTTGCCAGTTTTCCAGACTCGCATCTGCGCGCACACCGATTTAGTGTTTTTCACACACACAGACGATGTAGATACAAACTATATTAAACGAATAGGGGAAATGTTGGGCTGTGGGTATGTCCAACACCGTACTAAATGAGTTTATGTGATTTTATTCACTTTAAACATCAATCACTAACAAATATCGGGTATTACATAAATTATCATAAGTACACAAATGCAAATAACAAATTTGGGAGGGGTGAAGAAGATTGGTATCGACTAAGCCCTTCCCGCTTATTAGACAAAGATAACCCCAGTCCAGAGATAGATAATATCAGGAACTTGGGTACGTTAACCTAACAGTGAAGTTAATTACTCTGAAAGAGGTGTTACAAAGTTAGGTATAGGTGATAGAAAAAAACCTGTTCTTCCCAGCTGTTCTTCCCTTTACTAAGCAAATGGAAAGGAGGGGGTTTTTAAACAGAGTTAACCAATTAGCAACTCCCCCTTAAAGGAACAATGCAGGGAATACAGAAAAATTATATTACTAGGCAAGAAAGTTAACAACAGGGTTACAAAAGAAAAAGATTAAATTTCCTGTCATTCATGCACACGCGTGAGGATCCACACTCATATACTCACACACTTACCGAATGCAGCCTCAGACGATCCATAAAAGTATATAAAAACAGCAAGTATTCTTTGACATATGAACTGTCTAGTCCTTCGATGTCCCGCCCCAGATGTTTGCGAGGTTTTGTTGGTAACAAATATTCTCACTTATCGCAAGACTTGAAGACTAAGAGTTCTCGTGTTTTTATTAAATATATAAAAGGAGTCTATGGGATGGCACTAACACAGTTCGGCACAGAGGTGAAAATGAAGTGGTCTCTTTTAATCCTCCGCTATGGTAAAATTCCTTCAATGCGTGATGATAGTTTTATTAAATCCAATTGAGGAAAAAAAAACTAGGCTCAGTCACAGTCAGGAAAATATGTACTCTCTCACAGTAAACAGTAAATATGATATCGCTACTGGCGATGATTACCTTCCAGTTTATCTTACAGGTTTGTAAGGGTAATTTGATGATTATTCTTTAAAATGTTCTTGGGTGGGCTTTATTTCATTTAATTCTGACAGCTAGGTCGCAAAAAGACCGCCACAAGATTATATTTTAAAAGAAATGTTTCTTCAACATGACTGGAAGTTTATAGGATAATTTCTTGATTTCTTTCTTTATTTAGCTGGGACCGCAGGTTACGATCACTCTGTGTGAAAGAAAAAAGACATGTAACATACCGAAAAATCAAGCGCGATAAATTTCCCGTTAAGCCTATAATACACTCGAGTATTTAATTATGTATTTAATAAACACTGCGCGAATTCTAGTGGTTAAAACACACATCTATAAAACTAGGACTTAACTGAATTTATTAATTATAAATTTCTTCGCGACTTTAAAAGTTAATTTAAGCATCTATTATCTTTTGAAATAATATAATAGATAGATCATTATATTTACAACTGGAACTATTGAGATGGTTTAATTTAATAGATTTAAATTAACACAAACTCCATTGAAATAGAATGACTGAACTAGACCACTGATCACTTTACACAATATATATTACCGCTTTGCACAGAATAGAAATCACTGCAAATATATATATGAAATCCAGGGGAAAATCTATAACAAGATTTCAATAAAGCTAGTGCTTCTGTAAAGGTCTGGCCAGCGAGTGATAACGTGTCTAGTCTTCATGGTCTATTTAGCTAAAATGGAATGTAAGTTGAGTGGGACATGATAAACTTGACAGCTTATTTGATCTCACGAACTTTTGGGGATCTGACCGCCAAATCAAGGGAAGAAGCCGCCCCCTGGTCTTCGTATCCGCTCGCTGCTGCCCGTTTCGGCTTTCCCCCGTTCGCTCGGTTCTGCGTTTGACACTGAGACGCGAAATTAGCGGCAAGCAACTGCGTCTCGTATCAGGGACCACTACTGTCTTTGATAACGCCGATAGTCTCCCCTGAAATCCCTCAGTCTGTCTCTTTGATCTCGTGCTGCATACTAAATGAGTCCCGGTGGAATGAGTTCTGGCAAACAAAAAGTTACAACAAATGTTCAGGGGTTCTAATGTTATGAAAAGCTAAAAGTCCCTTTAAATCATCCATCATATCAGGGAGAATTCACTTGTCAAACTAGACGTACGTCACAATCGTCCCCACTTTTAGACATGAAACCATTTTTCATGTTTCATTTTTTTGACAATGGAGGTGACCTGATTGGTGATTTTAGGATGAGTGGTATCTTCAGTTTGCTCTTCTTCCTCTGTAGACCAGTTTCTACTCAGGAAATCAGCCCCGACATTCTGTCTTCCCGGAATATATTCCACTTTGAAAGAATAAACGCTTAAAAGAAGCGCCCAACGCATGATCCTTGCGTTAAATTCTTTATTGGCACCAAGAAATGCTAACGGAGCGTGGTCTGTTTGCACCGTGAAAGATGTACCATAAAGAAACTCATGATGGCGTCTGATACCGTCAATCAGAGCAAGACATTCCCTTTCAACTACGCTGTAGTTCCGTTCCGCTTTATTTAATTTCCGACTGCCATAGGCAACTGGAAATAGCATGTTCAGGTCACTGTCATCGGCTTGAAGCAGTGTTGACCTGATGCCCTGACCTGACGCGTCGACTCTCAGTACAAAAGGTTTCTTGAGGTCAGGCAACCTCAAAATGGGGTATGCAGACAACTGTCCTTTCAAAGTGCTATACGCGTGTTCGCACTTTTGATCCCATATGACCTTATTAGGACAACCTTTCTTTGTGAGGTCAGTCAGAGGTGCCGTCAGTCCGTTGAAGTTCTGGATGTACTTCTGATAGTATGCACATAGCGATATGAAGGAACGTACGTCTTTCTTCGTTCGGGGTCTTTTTGCTGCCATTATTTTCTCCACGTTCTTCTTAATAGGCCAACTGCATCCGTGAGAAATAGTGTGCCCCAGGAAGTCTAACTGTTCAAACCCGATGAGACATTTGCTAGGTCTGGCTGTGAGACCCGTTTCCTGTAGTCTCCTGAGGAGCATAGCAACCGTAGCAATATGTTCTTCATAGGTTTCCGATGCAATTAAGATGTCATCCATGAAATTATGGATATGGGGACTTTGCAAAGGTTCTAGAAGCTTCCTCATCATCCTGGTGAACACTGCTGGTGCGTTATGCAAACCGAACGGCATCACGTTAAATGTGTAATGTCCTTCACTAGTGCTGAAAGCTAACAAAGGTTTAATTTCCTCCTTGACTGGTATTTGATAATAACCTTTGCTGAGGTCAATCTTGGAGAAGATCTTTGCTTTGCTGAGCTTGGTGAACAACTCAGAAACAGTTTGGAGAGGTTCGGGCTGGAATTCCGTTACCGCGTTTAGCAACCTGTAATCAATGCACAGCCGAACTTCCTTATTGGGCTTCTGCAACAGCACTACACTCGAGCTGTAAGGAGATGTAGACTCACTGATAATTCCTGCCTGACGCAGCTTGTCTATTTCTCCGCGAAGTGCATCAGCTTTAGCGTACGGGATGGGGTAAACTCTGGTTTGAACAGGGGTCTCGTTTGTTAATTTCATATCAAATTCAATGAGATTTGTTTGACCAGGTACATCCGTTAAGACTGCACTGTACTGTTTTAGTAGAGCCCTGGTTTCTGTTTGTTGTTCTGGTGAAAGATTGTTGCCGAACTTGACATCTTTAAAGGATTCTGTGGGTTGCAATGGATACTCCATGCAACCATCATCATCTTCCTCGTCTTCCGTTGCTATGGCGACAGCCAGGAGATGCTCGGAGGATGGCACCGGTCTTTCCAAATATTTCTTTAGCAGATTTATGTAGAAGACCTTCTCCTTTCCTTTGATGGAGATCTTGTAGTTGGTACGTGAGATCTTTTTAAGGACAGTAAACAGTCCTTGCCATCCGATGCGAAGTTTATTGCTTCCGGTTGGAAGTAGCAATAGGACTTTCTCCCCTGGTTGTAGTTCTCTCTCTTTTGCAGCTTTGTTGTATCTTTTAGTAATTTTAGCGCGGGCTTTCTTAAGGTTGGTAGTAGCTAGATCCCATCCTAGCTTTAGCCTTTCCTTAAGCTCAGATACGTACTTGCTTGCAGAGACGACTGTCTCGTCAGCCTTCTGGTCTGTCAGGGACTGAAGTAAGGCTTCTAGTGGCCCTTTAATAGGTCTGCCAAATAAAAGTGTAGCTGGCGCAAAACCCGTAGACGCTTGGGGTACCTCTCGGTAGGCGAATAAGGCAGCCGATATATATTGGTCCCAGTCTTCCGGTTTCTCCTGACCCAGCTTACGTAACATCATGGTGAGGGTACCCTTAAAACGTTCCACGAGCCCATTTCCGGCCGGATGGTAGGGACTTGTGTGGATATGTTTGGCCCTCAAGATCTTAAAGATCTCCTCCATTAACAGGCTACGGAATTGGGATCCATTGTCCGTCAAAACTTGTTGAGGGAATCCCAACCGTGTAAAAATTTGCACAAGGGCTTCTGCGACATGCTTGGAATTAGTGCATGGTAGCGGTACGGCTTCGGCCCACATAGTGCAAGTGTCAACTAAGGTCAGGATGAACCTGTTCCTTCTTTTGGTCTTTTCCAGAGGACCAATAATGTCGACAGCAACCCGTTCAAATGGAGTCCCTACTATTGGCATTTGCCCCATAGGTACTGCGGGTGTCAAGTGCTTGGGTGCTACCCGTTGGCACTGGGCGCAGGATTTCACATACCTGACAATGTCAGAGTTCATTCCTGGCCACCAATAGTGGTTTTTTATTCGCTGAATAGTGGCGTTTTGTCCCATATGTCCGCTAAAGGGAAGAGAGTGCCCCATTTCTAAGATCTGGTTTCTGTACTGCGTCGGTACTAGGAGCTGGTTATTCCCCGTGTCCGGGTTGCCCGTTCTACGATACAATACACCATCCTTAGAAAAGATGTCTCCGTTGTGTCTGGGGTCCTTAGGCATGGGCAGTTTTATAAAGCAGGGCGCCAGAGTAGGGTCCTTTTGTTGCGCCTCCTTCAGTTCATTTGGCAACAAGTTTGGCGCAGGCTGCCTCTCCTTCTTGGCTTGCCCTCTTGTGGTTACTGCTGCCACAATCGGCTCCTTAGGTCTCCCAATGAACACATATCTACATCCCAGGATAACTGGGTAGATCGGATCATCCACTATGGCCGCTTTAATAACTCCTCTGACAAAGTCAGAGTGTATTTCTACCAGTGCGATAGGAAGCGTCCTGGGTGCATCACTCCTGAAAACTCCACTAAGTTTGACGGTTTCCTCTGTCTCCTGACCTGGTTTGACTAGGTGTCTAGCAACAATACAACTAAAACTTAATCCAGTCTCAAAGAGACAAGTAGTTGAGGTACCATTCAAAATTACAGTTCCTCGAGTTGAGGGTCGGTCCCCCTCAGGTTGAGAATCACTGACGTTGACTCAACCTTTCGAGGCTGTATGCAAACATCCAATGCGGTTTGAACCGGTTTGTTTGCCCTGATCAGACGTTCCTGGTTTAGGGGTCTTCCCTTTTCCTTGACCTTGGTGGCCGCGCTGCCACGTAGGCTTGTTGGGTTGATCAGAATTGTTGTTGGGGGGGTATCGGGTTTTGTAGAATTTCGATTTTTCCTGGGGAGGTTTCTGGGTATTGTTATCTCGTTGGTTATAATGTTGAGAGGAAGTGGAAGAATAGGATGCCTGCTCTAGATTCTGTTTTCGAGATGGCTCATCGGTGGGTTTACGTTTAGTGCTGGGAAGTTCGGCCATTGCATTGCTATAGCGTTCGGCTTTATTGAGTATGTCTTCAAGCCTGACTGCCCCCTGTTCAGCCAAAAATCTACGAGTTTCATTCGACAAAGTGGATTTTATCTGCTCCACAAGAACAAGTTCGAGGAGTCCCTCATATGAAAGAGGTGTAGGTCAGATAATTCAATGCACTTTGTCAGATAACCCGTGAGACGTGAAGAGAACTGGGGAAATGTTTCCGTGCTCTCTTTTCGGCTGTTTCTGAACAACTGCAGAAACTTTCGGGCAGTCATCTCAAACTGCTGTAGTAAGGCCTTCTTCAACAGGTCATAATCATGTTGATTCGGTCCCAGCTTTGTGTACACGTCATAAGCATTGCCTTTCAGTGACGTTGAAAGTTTGAGCGCCCAGCGGGTACTCTCTAACCCATAAAGATTCGCGAGTCTCTCGAATTTTTTCTAGGTAGCTGTCAATTTTTTCGTTAGGGCTAGGAAAAGATTCTAAAGAAAACGACATAGCAGTTAATTGGGCAGACTGAGTGCTGGAGAGATCCATTGTTTGAGACTGGGGCGAAGACGGCTCTCCATTATTTGAAGTAGAGGCACTCCGACTCTCTAAAGCCTTGAGCGCTAATTCATGCTGTCTTTCCTTGTCTCTCTCTTCGCATTGTCTCTCCTTCTCTCTTTCCCTGCGGGCATCCATCTCTGCCTCAATTTTCTTCTGCTCCAATTGACGATCGTCCGCTTCTTTCTTCCTAGCTTCTGCCCTCTCTTCCTCCGCGTCATACCTTTGAAGTTCCTGGTTGATAAACAGATTCGCAGCTTCTGTGTCTAATCCTGAGTCCTTGGCCTCTTGCCTCAAAAGGGATCTTATCCTAATTCTCTCTGCCATTGTCAAAGAACTGGATGCTTCTAAGACTAGAGAATAGTAAGATGGAACAAGAAGGGGAAAGCTCAAAGCCGCTACGAAAAAAACCAAAGTAAAAAAAATTTACTTGAGTTACCTCCAACCTGTACTGTGCAAACTTATCGCTGCTATTATCTGGCAATTAAGGCTCTAAACGCAAGCGACTATGCCACTAAATGGTAAGTTACACTGGAAAAGAATCTACTTTTACTAACAGTAGAGAAAAATTTAAATTAAAACAATTTAAAAGGAAAAAAAAAAAATTTTTTTTTTTTTTTTCTAAATTTTAAATCTCTGACAACAAACTCCGTCCCTAAAGTCAATTATTGAGATGAGACGTTGTTAACTTAATTTTTAAAAATCAGAACAATCCGTCTTTAGCTAAGCTCAACTCTTTTTAACTTGAGAAACCTTAGTGACTGTAAAACAATCACGCAATCCCAGCAACTCTTATAAAGAAAGAAATTGAATTATCTCCGCCAGAGGATAATTAAAATAGCAAATATTTTTGTTTATCTGTACTTTCTACTGCTGTGGAGAGAAAACAACCTGTAAATATGCTGTGTGGACAACCCAAATACTTAAAGAACGTTTGTCTAGGGGTGTAATTATTTATTTATTTCCCTAATTCACAAGACAAATCATTCACACTCTACCTAGTTAGACCCAGACTAAATCAGACTCAAAATATCTTTAACCCGGCTATGCGATTGCCTCAAATGTAGCTCAAGATCCCAGAACCAGCCCACAAATATGTGTGCATCAAATGTATCTCAAAATAATCCCGGCGAGCCAGCCAAATATTGTCGTAAATTTATTTTGAGAGAAAAGAGTCGTAGAAATAGTGGTCCGGTTTAGAGTGGAAAATGATGATGGAAAGCTCAGTGATAGAAAATGTAGATATTAAATAGTTGCTTCACAGCGTGCTGGAGGAGAGTAAAGACAGACTTATTTACGACAAATCGCTTCTCTCAATCTTCTCTTCCGCTCTCCTGGTCAAACAATTATTTGCCAGTTTTCCAGACTCGCATCTGCGCGCACACCGATTTGATGTTTTTCACACACACAGACGATGTAGATACAAACTATATTAAACGAATAGGGGAAATGTTGGGCTGTGGGTATGTCCAACACCGTACTAACTACCTTTATGTGATTTTATTCACTTTACAAACTGTATTACAAAATTAATAAGTACAAAATTTGGGAGGGGTGAAGAAGATTGGTATCGACTAAGCCCTTCCCGCTTATTAGACAAAGATAACCCCAGTCCAGAGATAGATAATATCAGGAACTTGGGTACGTTAACCTAACAGTGAAGTTAATTACTCTGAAAGAGGTGTTACAAAGTTAGGTATAGGTGATAGAAAAAAACCTGTTCTTCCAGCTGTTCTTCCCTTTACTAAGCAAATGGAAAGGAGGGGGTTTTTAAACAGAGTTAACCAATTAGCAACTCCCCCTTAAAGGAACAATGCAGGGAATACAGAAAAATTATATTACTAGGCAAGAAAGTTAACAACAGGGTTACAAAAGAAAAAGATTAAATTTCCTGTCATTCATGCACACGCGTGAGGATCCACACTCATATACTCACACACTTACCGAATGCAGCCTCAGACGATCCATAAAAGTATATAAAAACAGCAAGTATTCTTTGACATATGAACTGTCTAGTCCTTCGATGTCCCGCCCCAGATGTTTGCGAGGTTTTGTTGGTAACAAATATTCTCACTTATCGCAAGACTTGAAGACTAAGAGTTCTCGTGTTTTTATTAAATATATAAAAGGAGTCTATGGGATGGCACTAACACAGTTCGGCACAGGGGTGAAAATGAAGTGGTCTCTTTTAATCCTCCGCTATGGTAAAATTCCTTCAATGCGTGATGATAGTTTTATTAAATCCAATTGAGGAAAAAAAAACTAGGCTCAGTCACAGTCAGGAAAATATGTACTCTCTCACAGTAAACAGTAAATATGATATCGCTACTGGCGATGATTAGCTTCCAGTTTATCTTACAGGTTTGTAAGGGTAATTTGATGATTATTCTTTAAAATGTTCTTGGGTGGGCTTTATTTCATTTAATTCTGACAGCTAGGTCGCAAAAAGACCGCCACAAGATTATATTTTAAAAGAAATGTTTCTTCAACATGACTGGAAGTTTATAGGATGATTTCTTGATTTCTTTCTTTATTTAGCTGGGACCGCAGGTTACGATCACTCTGTGTGAAAGAAAAAAGACATGTAACATATCGAAAAATCAAGCGCGATAAATTTCCCGTTAAGCCTATAATACACTCGAGTATTTAATTATGTATTTAATAAACACTGCGCGAATTCTAGTGGTTAAAAACACACATCTATAAAACTAGGACTTAACTGAATTTATTAATTATAAATTCCTTCGCGACTTTAAAAGTTAATTTAAGCATCTATTATCTTTTGAAATAATATAATAGATAGATCATTATATTTACAACTGGAACTATTGAGATGGTTTAATTTAATAGATTTAAATTAACACAAACTCCATTGAAATAGAATGACTGAACTAGACCACTGATCACTTTACACAATATATTACCGCTTTGCACAGAATAGAAATCACTGCAAATATATATATGAAATCCAGGGGAAAATCTATAACAAGATTTCAATAAAGCTAGTGCTTCTGTAAAGGTCTGGCCAGCGAGTGATAACGTGTCTAGTCTTCATGGTCTATTTAGCTAAAATGGAATGTAAGTTGAGTGGGACATGATAAACTTGACAGCTTATTTGATCTCACGAACTTTTGGGGATCTGACCGCCAAATCAAGGGAAGAAGCCGCCCCCTGGTCTTCGTATCCGCTCGCTGCTGCCTGTTTCGGCTTTCCCCCGTTCGCTCGGTTCTGCGTTTGACACGGAGACGCGAAATTAGCGGCAAGCAACTGCGTCTCATATCAGGGACCACTACTGTCTTTGATAACGCCAATAGTCTCCCCTGAAATCCCTCAGTCTGTCTCTTTGATCTCATGCCGCATACTAAATGAGTCCCGGTGGAATGAGTTCTGGCAAACGAAAAGTTACAACAAATGTTCAGGGGTTCTAATGTTATGAAAAGCTAAAAGTCCCTTTAAATCATCCATCATATCATGGAGAATTCACTTGTCAAACTAGACGTACGTCACAGATGACCACAATGCCCCTTGGTGCTTCATTTCAACCACCAAATTATGAACACAGTATCAAATACTTAACTGTTTTTTAAATGGCATCTAGTAGTCGCATGCATGGTTGATGACAGATAGCGATAAAAAATGCTTCTTGTTTTGTCGAGAGCCCAAAAATGTTTGAGAGAATTAAAACTTACTGACAAAATTGTAAGGTATAAAAAGATTTGATTGGTTGCTGGGAGAGATCTCATTTTAAAAATGAACGCCTAGAAATGCCAGGATTTAAAAAAATTTATTTAAAAAGAACATGGATTAGCGAATATTCTTTTTCTAGAAAATCCGTACAATGACCTTGTACGGGTGTACACAGCTAAAAGTGTCAATTTTCCGTACATTGTATGGGAATTTCATACAGGTTGACAGGTATGGAAAGAGAAAATACAATCCCAAAAAAAAATTACAGAAAGTGGTGTTGAACGTTCAAACCAGTTGGAAGAAGTTATGTTTTATCTTTATAGTACATAAATAAAGACAGCAGAGTTTCCAGAATGTTCCAGGCATTTTGATTTCTTTGTTTTTTTTACTTAGCTTCGTGCTGCTGAGCCAATAGTTTGATCTGTTCTTCAACAGATTGTCTGAAGAGTAGTTTAGCAACAGTTTTTAAAAAAATGGCGCCACTGCTGTGGACTGCTATTGAGACAGTTTGTGTGGATTCAGTGTCAGAGGATCAGGCGGATGAACTCTTTGAACTGCTTAAAACTGTAAGTTCAGATTTAGATTTGTGATGTGTGATTTTTTTGTTTGTTTGTGATATACAACTACAGTGAAGAAATATAGAAATACAGGCTCTTGAACTTAAATGAGTTAACCCCTTTACACCCAAGAGCTTCTAAAATTGAACTCTAAATTTTAAACTTTACTAATGTTTTAGACTGAATACGTATTTTAGAATGTAACATTTTATATAACCTTGAATGCTGTTCATTTGATTACAAAATGACTGTCACGAGAGGGTTGATTGTTATTGAAATTATAAAGTATCCTGGACACAAAGTTGTATCAGGTGATACCAGGATAGCGCCAGATAAGAGTCTGGTCTTATAAGTAATACCCCCTTCTCTGAAAAGAGTAAGGGTGTATGGACATCAAAGGTAGGATCAAGATGTATAAGTTCCTAGAGAAGATGGTAATGTATTACTCTAAGTTCCTAATTGCTCCTCTCAAGATCCTCCTCTGTTAATATTATTAACTCTGCTAGGGGTATTAACTAACTATCTACCAACAAGAACTGTAACTTAACTTAAATAATTTAACTAAGTCTGCTGGTAAATATTTACAATTTATTTTTACAAGTTTTTCTTTTCTGAGTGAAAATCTTTCACTGAACTCAAAATTTAATTACAACTTTAAATAAATTAAACACTTGAAAAAATTGTTCCACATTATCTATATATAATTCATAAATTTGTAGGAATGTTCTTCTATCTTGGCCGAATTCACTCTTGTTGTAGACTGACTTTATATTATTATTAATACTTTTTCTTCACAGTTTCTGTATTATAGTAAATTACTGACCAGGACGTTGCCTAGCTAAAAATACTCAAGTTTCATCATTCTATGTACTATATTGTGGTGCTTCTGGGATAAACACGACAGTAGCCTTGTGTGGCTACTTAGCTTCAGTTCTTGATTTTGTAGTCTGTTCCACCTCTGGTCTGGCAGGAAACTGTGTCTCCTCCAGGCATTAGGTTCTGGGTAACTGTCCCTCCAAAATTAAAGGGCACTCGCACCAATAGCTCCTATAGTAGAGTCTGGCTCCTTAAGGTGGAAGTTAATTGCAGGATGCAACCTGAAATATATTTAATTTCACCACTATATTGCCTATCTCTATCCCTTTATCACAGAAGTAGGAGATGAGAGATAGTTTCAGAAGACAGAGGGCAGATAGACGCACAGGTCATATCAATCGGCAATAACACAATCCAGTTCACTGTGAATATATCTTTCTCCAATTCCTTGGTTATAGCTATCTGTCCATGATTCGCCTCCATATATTTATTAGGTCTTGTGTAAAATATTAAGTAATATCTTAAAAAATACAGTAAAACAATTCCGTTCATCCTTCCCTACGTTCCTGGTGGGTGGTCCATTCCTTGAAGAAATAATTCTTTAAATACTTTTCTAAAACTATAGACACACTTTCGCTATCATTCTCAAATTATTTGAATATTTACTGGCTTGGTTTGCCTCCATAATTTACACAGTAGTTCAAAACACATCTACACACTTCCTAACGCACAATTTAATTAATTAATTAGAAATATATATATATATATATATTCTTTTTTCTTTGATCCTTAGCCGCCGACGTCAAAGCAGTCAGTGGCCATCACGCCTAGTGGCGTCTTGTAGGGCAACAACAAATTGATTCCACTTTGCTCGGTTGGCGGCCATCCTTCGTACAGTGCCCCAACTCTGGTTCATTCTTTGCATCTCAGCCTCCACAGTCCTCCGCCAGGTTGTTTTTGGTCGGCCTCTCTTTCGTTTTCCTTCAGGGGTCCAAAGCATAGCTGTTCTTGTGATGGCATCGGGGTCTCTTCTGAGGAATATATATATATATATATATATATATATATATATATATATATATATATATATATATATATATATATATATATATATATATATACATACACACATTCTTTCTTACCCTCAGGTACATACAGTCGAGCTGTTAATGGTTATATATATGGTCTGCTCTCAGATACAGAAGGCAAAGGCAATCTTTATTAACACTCTGAAGCTCGCTGTATTTTTCAAAATTGAATGGCCTCATTTCGCAAGAGGCAGGGTCTTATATAGGTCACATCCGGCGACACAGAAAGCAGCTGCTAAAATGTGTGTTAGTGTACCCAAAATGTATGCCTAATTTGTCTAGATGTGCAAATATTGAAAACCAAGATTTCAATTATCTTCCTTATTCCTGGAGCGATTTCCTTCATCTTAGGCTTAAAATAATCTCTGGATTAGTCTTCATCTATTTAGATAATTGTCTTTTATTTACATCCTTTATTTTTATGCTATGCGTAGCCTAAACAGCAAAATTTTCGACTTTCCTAATGTCTCGATGCATTCTACTCAAGATTTCTCCATTCATATAATACTTTCCGTGGAAGTCTTTGCACACACTTGCACAGCAACATTCCTATTGTTAAATTACTAACTTCTTCCAGGCGGTACTTTGTTCATAAGGCTGTAGTTTATTTCCAATTCCAACCATGTTACACAGATTGAGAGCTCGGCCATTGTTAGGCTAATACTTATTGTAAACAACCGAATGAGGAAGCTTTTTCATTGGTTCTACTAGCAAACGCTGTTATAAAGTATGGCGTACCGTTTGGTCAGAATGACGTGTTGTGAATCAGACTTCACGACAATGACCCATATTTGACCCAGTGGGCTTTAACCCTACCAGCTCTGATCCGCTGACAGTTCCTGAGCAAAAATGTATAATACCTCACATATGTCACACAAACAACGATTACGTGAAAACCACTGCACACATTTCAGGACATTATCAATAATAGGCTTATTTATAATCTAGCACCAGTACTGTATTCCGCCTTACTATGCCACTCAGCTCAACAAGTGAATCTACTACCAGCTGTTAGAGGACCCCGGAACCAGTCATTCTGTCACCAAAATATCAGATCTACTTTCTTTGTCACTAGATTCTGTGTCACTTTCATACAATTTCTGTTGTGTTCATCATCATCTGAAAACGATTTATTTTTTGTTACTTGAGCAACTGTAAGCAGCATAAATCTAAGGTTTTCGCACTTGAAGTACTTGTTTCCTGATTACACACTTAATGCTAAAAGTAATTAAATGTTCTTTAAACATAACGACCACTGTTAAGATGAGCTGTCATTTACTGCAGAACATAAAATCTACACTCACTACTAAAGTTTAATGTAATTGGTTGTTTATTTTTAGTTTGGACTGTGGTTGTTACATCGATGTTGTCCATTCCCAATATACTGGGAATCCAAGAGAGAGTAGTTTAAGGTATTCTCGATAAACCAGGAATATGGCACAGAAGTGTTAATACGATTTTAATTATAATATTTTCATAGAGTTATATATTATTGGTCATATATGGGCTGCTGGGCCTTGAGGGTTGTATTAAATAATTGTGAACCGAAGACGCAGCAACAGTGATAAATGCAGTCAGTGACCCATAGCTTGACTTCTTGCGTCAGGGTCAGCGAACAGAGCTGACCAAGACCCTACTCCACCTCCAAGTGGTGGTCCTGGAAACAGGCTGCATCGCTGCAGTCTGGCTGAGAGAGTAGGAATCGAAGAGGGAAGGCTAACCCGGTCCCAAAAATGCCATGCTGAAACCGGATGTGTCAGGCCGAAAGGCGCAAATATCGCAGCTTTGCTGTAAATGGCGACACAACGTAACAAACGCCCTTTCAGGACGAACGCAGAAGAAGAAGAAGAAGAAGTATTAAATAATTGGAAATTATAACAAAACTTCAAATAAAGATTCCAGTCAGAAGCAGCATGAGAAAGAAAAGTCAATAGATTGAGTCCTAGCAGAGTGGTACAAACACAGTACACATTGTGGGTGGCATAGTATTTAAGCTTAGTTTTGTAACCTTAAATTTAGTTGATGACTTTTATTCCTGATGAGATAATTCTTTCATAATGCGTTCACCTTTTGAGTAGTATCCATCTTATAGAAATGCAACTAAAATTTTACAGGCCAAAGTGGAGGATGATTTTGATGTTATCAAACTCAGGAAGCTTTTTGCTGTTACACAAGCCATTATGGTAAACAGGAATCAGCTGCTTGAGGATGCTATGAGTGAAGCAGAGACTGAGACTAAGAAATCATTAAAGAAAGGTAATGGCATTTCGGCAGTCTACACCCTGTCCCTGATTTAGGAAGTTGATTTATTCTTGAAAATCCATTCATAAAATACACGTGGATACCATAAAGACTATATCCACTATAGTGGAGAAAAATCTGATCCATTGTGCACACATTATAAGATTATTATTCTGATGTCATGCTTTGGATTATATCAATACTAAGACACCTCACAAAATAAGTGAAAATTGAACGATATACAAATTTAATCTCTTCTTCGTCATTTCCCAAGTAACGACATGTATTTCTCTCTTAAAGCTGGCAGTCTGTATCAGGCTTCACTTTTTGCATACAGTTTCTCCTTCAAATAGGTTGTTGAAGTCATGCTGTCAATCACTCTTTTCATAGAGCCAACATTCTTAGCGGACAAATTCTACTATTTCTTTGTCTTTCTTATATGGACACATGTCTGCCCGATTTTTAATGTTTTGAAATTAAATGGAGCCAGTAGTTTGTCTTTTTGTACTGTGTGGTGGCTTATTTCAGTTGAATGTTGCTTTCTAGATGTTTTACTTCAGCTCATTCTCTAGTAGTCAGTAATTATTCCTAAAGTTTCTAGAGTTCTTCTGTCCAATACAGGTTTGTAGTTCTTTCTGACTCCTTGTGGAATTTATTCCTTGGCCGCTTTTAAAATTTCTATATTTAAATTTTCTACGGTGCCCTATTTGTTTGTCACACCAGTAGCTATCTTTGCACAACTTTTCAGTTCTTATGCATTTTTCAGTTTGCTTTTATTTTTTTTTGTAGATTCATCATTACAGAGACTTTTACTGTGGTGGTGCAAAATTTAGATTAAATGCTAATTTCACTGGTCTTTTGGTCACTTCCTTGTAGTTTTTCTTGTACTCTTCTGTGTGTTTTTATCCTAAGTCTTCTATTACAAAGACCAGGTCTGAAGTAGTTGTTGTTTTCCATTACCTTGAGTAAAAAGTTGGTAGGTCTTCTATCAGGTTGATTAGCTGTTATCTATTTCACAGTCTTCTATTTCCTTTACTCTAGTATATATTTCTCTCTACCCCCACCTTTTCTAGTAGCTGTTGAAGTTACCAACTATAGTACAGTTATTTTTTAATATTTCAACTGCTGCTGCTTCCAAGGGTTTCCCTGGTGGGCAGTAAATTTAATATATTCTGATCTTTTCCTTGCCTGTCTCAATGTCTTTTCTTGCTACCTCTATCCCTATTGTTTGGATTTGTATTTCATTTGGGAGGCAGAGAGCTGACTGCCAGAATTAGGATACCTCCTTTGTTATCCATCCATTTACCGCTATGGTTTGGTATCTTATATTTGAAATCTTTAATTTTGAATTAAATATGTTTCCTATTGTAAGCCACATTTATATTTTCAGTGTGGATTCTTGCTGCAAGCCCTGGTTTCTTTTTTCTTATTCAAGACTAGTTCTGCTCTCCACTGTAGAATACTTTAAATGTTTGCTTTGTTGGTCTTTTAGCCAATAATTTTCCCCAGGTTTTCAACTAAAGGCTCCCTGGGAGAAGACAGAATGAAAGAAGAATAGATAGGTTGAATATAGTATCAAAATTTCCCAGAAATAGGCTTGTATAGTGCTGAAGCAACATTTATAAGACTTCGCACGAAGAGAGTATAACAGACGGGTAATACATCACCTAAGGTGTATAGTGACCTGAGATAGAATCAGAAGAATGTAGATCTTCACCCCACAAATATCCTCTCCTAAGATCTGCACAGCCAGCCTGATGCCTTTTCGGCAGTTTCACTAAGCCTCTTCAGGGCCCTTGTTCTCGACTGTCCCCTCAGCCCCAACAGTTTCAATAGATCATACACTGATGCAGCCACAAGCCCTCTTGCGCCCACTTCAACAGCCATGACCCTTGCAGTGAACCCATCGTGTCTCAGATCCGCGGCCAGATCACTATACTTGGCCGCTTTGAACGAATGTTGCTCATCTAATCTGGATTCAAATGGCACTGTCAGTTCAATCAGTATGACCTGAAGCGTTGCTGCAGAATGAAGCACTATATCCGGCCGTCTCCGCGATTTTCTGATACTCTCTGGATATGCCCCTCGTCCAGGTAGGTCTACCGCCATCTCCCAATCATTTGCACAATCAAGAAGAGATGGTAAACTGCTACCAGGTTTATTCGGTTTGGGGTGTGCTGACTTTCCTGCCCTCAGAAAGTATGTGTTTGCGGTGTCTGGCCGGACTTTGCTATTCGCCTTCATTCTTGCCAGATCTATTGTCGCAGCAAGCTCATTTAGCACTTTGTTATGGCGCCAAGTGTATCGCCCTTGCCCTAATGACACCTTACACGCTGAGAGCACGTGTTCAAGTGTCTGCCTCCCCTGGCACAGGGGGCACTGCTCATCATCCGACTTTCCCCATTTCACAAGGTTGGTGGCCGACGGCAGCAGGTCATACAGTGATCTGACAACGAAGCTGAGCCTAAGAGGTGCCATATGCCATATATCATTCCATGTCAAGGACCTCTGCAGGGCTCCTTCCCATGTAGTCCATTGGCCTTGTTGGACCTGCTGCACTGCTTTTTGCAACCTCTTATCATTCTCAGCTTCTCGTATCTCCTGAACTACCATGTCTCTGCGCTCCCTGCTTGATGCCTTGGACCACCAGCGGATGTCTCCATGACCAAATCCCCGTCTATTCGTTTGTGTGTATCCGATTACCTCCCTCAGTTTGAGTGACTCTTGGGCAGCATCAACAGCTTTTTTTTTCTTCTTCCACTTTCCACTTCCTTCCCGTTTTCAGTGTGGGCTGAATGGACTTAACCACGTCATCAGCTGACTCGCGTAGCATCATTGCAAGCCTTGCCTTTCCAACTTTGTACTCTTCAACAACTGACTTGAAAGGAAGCAGAAGTTTTGACTTTTTGCAGTACAGTGCTACATCTGACAGACCTGGTGGTACTCCTAGCCATTTTCTCATGAACTTGTTGACCTTCTTCTCTATGGCTTCCACTGTACTTGTGCTTATTTCATATATAAGCAGTGGCCACAGCAACTTTGGTATCAACATGAACTGGAGGCACCACAGTTTGAACTTCCCCAGGAGTCTGCTTTGGTCTATGATCTGTAGCCCTCTGTCTGCCATTTCTATTGTCTGTTGCACTGCCTTTGAGTCTTTTAATGAGGCATCGTACACCCTGCCAAGACTTTTAACAGGTTCCTCAATGACAGTAGGGATTCTTTGGTTGGAAACCGTGAATATGACCTCTGCTATCTTCCCTTTCCTGACTGATAGGCTTCTCGACTTCTTGGGTTTGAAGCTCATTCTGCACCAGCTGACTAGTTCATCCAGGCGTGCTAACATCCTCCGGGCCTGATGTTCATCTGATGTCAGAATTGTTGTGTCATCCATGAATGCTTTGAGCGGTGGCATGAGACACATTCCACCGAGCTTTGGACCTATAGCCATTCCTTCAGCCGCATTGAGGATTACCTGCATAGCCATCACGAATAGTATCGGAGAGATGGTACATCCCATCGCAATTCCAACTTCAAGGCCAATCCACTTCGTTGTGTACTCTCTGGTTGAAAATCTGACAGCAAACCCTGCGAAATACAGCTTCAGCATTGCTGCAATCTCTTGTGGAACATGATACATTTCTAGGGCCTGCCACAACATCTGGTGTGGAACGGATCCATAAGCATTCGCTAAATCCAACCAGATTACATGGAGGTTTGTTCTGTCAGACTTTGCCTTTTGGATTGCTTCCCATATCATTGTGGCATGCTCTAGACATCCTGGTGTACCTGGGATACCTCCTTTCTGAATGGTAGTGTCAATGTACCCATTTGCCAGGAGGTATGTAGTGAGTCTTTTCGCCATCACTGAGAAGAATATCTTCCCTTCCACATTGAGTAGTGAGATTGGCCTGAACTGACTGATGTCTGTGGAATTTTGCTCCTTCGGGATGTAGACTCCGTTCGCCTTTCTCCATTCCTTGCTTACAAGCTGGGTTTTCCACGCACTCTTCAGTAAACGAAGCAGTCGTTTGAGCACCTCAGGGCATCTCTTATACACCACATATGGAACACCATTAGGACCTGGAGCTGACTTGCATCGAGCTTTCTGGACAATGCTTTCTACCTCTTGCACCGTTGGGGGCTTGGTGTTAAATTCAGCTCCTGGCTTACTCGGCCATTTAAGGCCTGCCATGCTGCTGAGCGGCTCATCTTTGCGACCATCTGAATATGTCATTCCAAGGTGTTCTTCCAGGTCTTCTTTCCTGATGTTTAGCGTACCCGACCGTGGCTGCTCAAACAGTTCTTTGGCAAACTTGAAGGGCTCCCTGAAGAATCTTTCCCTATCCATTCGAGTCTTCCTTTTCTTCCTGCACAACCTTTCTGCTCTACAAAGGGCATTATGTTGGCCTTTCAGGTGCTCCCAAACCTGTCGTAACCCTTCCTTCTCTGCGGCAACTGCGTTTTTGAACAGTTTTCGGGCATGCTTCTTCTGTTTTCTGATTTCTTCTATTTTAATTTGTCTTCTGCTTTTTCGTGGTGGGTTACTTTCCCTTGCCTCCCTCACTCCGAACACTTTGCGACAGTGCAGATATATTATGTCGCCGAAGATTTCCAGCTTCTTCTCCAAAGTTATCTGCTTCAGGTTGTTATCCAACTCTTTTGCCAAGGCTTCGTCCAGCTGTTCCCAAAGCCCTTTTGCACTGGCGGGTGGAAACTTGATTGCATCTCTCTTCCCGTCCAAGAAGTGTGTGAGATCATCATCAGGCAGATCAACTTGAATGTACTCAGCACTGTGGATTGACTCCTGGCTGCGTTCTTCTAACGTCTTATCCGTCGAGACAGAGCGCTGTTGATCTCCCCCTGATGACCTCCCACACCCCTTTTTCGTTCTGTGGATTTTCATTCCTCTCTGAGTAGAGAATTCCCTACCACAGGCACATGGAAACTCCAGCCGTTGTTCAGAGCTCGAAGTCCGTGTAACGGGTCTGGTCGATTCCAATGAGGCGCCTGTGGATTCATCATTCTCCCCCCCCCCCCTTTCGGTGAATCCTGGGGGCATCTATCGTTTTGGGGTTCTATAGCAATTGAATACAGCTTACGGGGTGCTAACCCGGTCAGCCGGTTTCTAGTCTTTCCCAGTGTCATCTGTCTTTCCAGAAGTCAATCGGTCTTTTCCCGATTGTCACTGGTTTGACCATGTAACTATGATAGGAAACTCTTTACAGAGCGATACAACAGGAAGCAATCTGATCATCAGAAGAAGTCCCCCCGTCCGACAAGTGTTTCGGCCCTATATACTCCTTTACACTCTAAGGGGGGCGGGCCCACTTGGGTCATGACTCCCAAGCGTCTCAGCTTCCTGTTGTCTTGCATCGAAAATGAACCCATTTCACTTATGGTAGCAACTTTAAATTCCACAACTCCGCCAGCCGTGGAGGCAATTGTGAAAGTAACAAGGAGAAGACAAATTATTCCGTTCGTTCCGTCGCACACACTGAGACACCAGCGCGAAGTCAACGAGTCGCCACTGCGCGTTCCCCACTGGACTTTTGATACTGACACCCCTTATAGTATACACCGCTTGTCGCCCCTGAGTCGCAGCCCGTTCACTAGTCCACCACAAACCTCAGCGTATTGTGGACTTAGAAAAATTCCTGGTGTTTTCTGTACCGCAGCGTTTATTGTTACGATCTCCATTCCCCATTGCGGTTGTTCCACAGCCAGCCTGATGCCTTTTCGGCAGTTTCACTAAGCCTCTTCAGGGCCCTTGTTCTCGACTGTCCCCTCAGCCCCAACAGTTTCAATAGATCATACACTGATGCAGCCACAAGCCCTCTTGCGCCCACTTCAACAGCCATGACCCTTGCAGTGAACCCATCGTGTCTCAGATCCGCGGCCAGATCACTATACTTGGCCGCTTTGAACGAATGTTGCTCATCTAATCTGGATTCAAATGGCACTGTCAGTTCAATCAGTATGACCTGAAGCGTTGCTGCAGAATGAAGCACTATATCCGGCCGTCTCCGCGATTTTCTGATACTCTCTGGATATGCCCCTCGTCCAGGTAGGTCTACCGCCATCTCCCAATCATTTGCACAATCAAGAAGAGATGGTAAACTGCTACCAGGTTTATTCGGTTTGGGGTGTGCTGACTTTCCTGCCCTCAGAAAGTATGTGTTTGCGGTGTCTGGCCGGACTTTGCTATTCGCCTTCATTCTTGCCAGATCTATTGTCGCAGCAAGCTCATTTAGCACTTTGTTATGGCGCCAAGTGTATCGCCCTTGCCCTAATGACACCTTACACGCTGAGAGCACGTGTTCAAGTGTCTGCCTCCCCTGGCACAGGGGGCACTGCTCATCATCCGACTTTCCCCATTTCACAAGGTTGGTGGCCGACGGCAGCAGGTCATACAGTGATCTGACAACGAAGCTGAGCCTAAGAGGTGCCATATGCCATATATCATTCCATGTCAAGGACCTCTGCAGGGCTCCTTCCCATGTAGTCCATTGGCCTTGTTGGACCTGCTGCACTGCTTTTTGCAACCTCTTATCATTCTCAGCTTCTCGTATCTCCTGAACTACCATGTCTCTGCGCTCCCTGCTTGATGCCTTGGACCACCAGCGGATGTCTCCATGACCAAATCCCCGTCTATTCGTTTGTGTGTATCCGATTACCTCCCTCAGTTTGAGTGACTCTTGGGCAGCATCAACAGCTTCTTCCACTTTCCACTTCCTTCCCGTTTTCAGTGTGGGCTGAATGGACTTAACCACGTCATCAGCTGACTCGCGTAGCATCATTGCAAGCCTTGCCTTTCCAACTTTGTACTCTTCAACAACTGACTTGAAAGGAAGCAGAAGTTTTGACTTTTTGCAGTACAGTGCTACATCTGACAGACCTGGTGGTACTCCTAGCCATTTTCTCATGAACTTGTTGACCTTCTTCTCTATGGCTTCCACTGTACTTGTGCTTATTTCATATATAAGCAGTGGCCACAGCAACTTTGGTATCAACATGAACTGGAGGCACCACAGTTTGAACTTCCCCAGGAGTCTGCTTTGGTCTATGATCTGTAGCCCTCTGTCCGCCATTTCTATTGTCTGTTGCACTGCCTTTGAGTCTTTTAATGAGGCATCGTACACCCTGCCAAGACTTTTAACAGGTTCCTCAATGACAGTAGGGATTCTTTGGTTGGAAACCGTGAATATGACCTCTGCTATCTTCCCTTTCCTGACTGATAGGCTTCTCGACTTCTTGGGTTTGAAACTCATTCTGCACCAGCTGACTAGTTCATCCAGGCGTGCTAACATCCTCCGGGCCTGATGTTCATCTGATGTCAGAATTGTAGTGTCATCCATGAATGCTTTGAGCGGTGGCATGAGACACATTCCACCGAGCTTTGGACCTATAGCCATTCCTTCAGCCGCATTGAGGATTACCTGCATAGCCATCACGAATAGTATCGGAGAGATGGTACATCCCATCGCAATTCCAACTTCAAGGCCAATCCACTTCGTTGTGTACTCTCTGGTTGAAAATCTGACAGCAAACCCTGCGAAATACAGCTTCAGCATTGCTGCAATCTCTTGTGGAACATGATACATTTCTAGGGCCTGCCACAACATCTGGTGTGGAACGGATCCATAAGCATTCGCTAAATCCAACCAGATTACATGGAGGTTTGTTCTGTCAGACTTTGCCTTTTGGATTGCTTCCCATATCATTGTGGCATGCTCTAGACATCCTGGTGTACCTGGGATACCTCCTTTCTGAATGGTAGTGTCAATGTACCCATTTGCCAGGAGGTATGTAGTGAGTCTTTTCGCCATCACTGAGAAGAATATCTTCCCTTCCACATTGAGTAGTGAGATTGGCCTGAACTGACTGATGTCTGTGGAATTTTGCTCCTTCGGGATGTAGACTCCGTTCGCCTTTCTCCATTCCTTGCTAACAAGCTGGGTTTTCCACGCACTCTTCAGTAAACGAAGCAGTCGTTTGAGCACCTCAGGGCATCTCTTATACACCACATATGGAACACCATTAGGACCTGGAGCTGACTTGCATCGAGCTTTCTGGACAATGCTTTCTACCTCTTGCACCGTTGGGGGCTTGGTGTTAAATTCAGCTCCTGGCTTACTCGGCCATTTAAGGCCTGCCATGCTGCTGAGCGGCTCATCTTTGCGACCATCTGAATATGTCATTCCAAGGTGTTCTTCCAGGTCTTCTTTCCTGATGTTTAGCGTACCCGTTTATCTCAAACAGTTCTTTGGCAAACTTGAAGGGCTTTGATAGACTGCCTAACAGTATTCAGCAGAGGTGTCTTCCTAATTAAGATGGTTGAGACTCGTTGACCGGTTGTTTTAGTTGCTCGATTTATGCTGGTTACTTTTGTAGCTCTGGAGTAACCTGGTTAATCTTGTTTGATCTAGTTGCAAGTTTCACTATCATCAGATTGCTGAGTAGGAACTATCTTGCCATGGTATTGACAGAGTAGTAAGATGACCATATTTTCAAAACCCTAATCCGGGACAAAATAGTAGATTTGACCTATTTCAATGCAAAAAATCGGGACAAAAGGGTAAAGAAAAAGTCAAAAGTCGGGACATGTCCCGGAAAAATCAAGTTGATGTCAATTTAAAATAATATACATTTTATATATACATTTGAATAACATTGAATAACATACATTTTACTGTATAAGTTTAACTACTTAAACTAATAAGAGAGAAAAACATCAATAATCCTTACTTAAGGTGAAGCTGAGTTACTGTACTTTTCAGATGAGTGGATTTTTATCAATAAGTCCTTCTTTGAAAGCAGCATCTTAAAAAACTCGACACATGTTTCCTCACAGTTCACTTTGGTTGTCAACATAGCTTTCAAAGTTTCAACACCTAGCTGTGTTTTATCACTTGCCATAAGCTGTTCATCAAAGAAAACACTCTTTCTGTGGCAGCATTTGTTCCAGGTAGACAGAAAAAAACTCTGCCAACTTCAAAATATTTGAAAATGTCACATTATTGTTTTTGAAGTGGGAAACCATTTCAATCTAACATTGTGGTGGCAATGTTTTTTTGGCACTCCATTCACTAATTTTCTGAGAAGTAACAAACTGCTTCATATAGACATATTCGTCATAAATTTCAGTTTCTGTAAAGTGGGCTGAAGGTAATGTTTGAATCACTAGTGATGATGATATCTCAATATCTGCCCGAATTGGTATTCTGTTCAGCATTACCCAGCTGTAGGATTCTAGGTCTTGAACATTTTTTGCAGCCCATTTATTCAAATAATTGAAAGCTGTTTCATAGAACGAAGAAACGCTAGCATGAAACTTTTTCACATCCTCCTTTGGAAGTCCTTCCATTTCCAGCTTTTCAGGGATTAGCTTAACTCTTGATGGCAAGAAACATTCTTCCAGTTTGGACTTCAAAATAGTTTTCAACCTGTTTATGCTGTCAGTGACTTCAAACACAGTGACCGTCTGTCCCTCTATTTTTTGCACTGCTTCATGGAATGGAGAGGCCTGACTGTGAACAAAAAACAAGCCATGCCGCAGATAGAGGATTTTCAAAGAATGTCTGTATAAAAACTGGGCATCTGTCTTGAGATTGAAAATATGATTTTAGAGGCAGGAACATCTGAAGAACCCTTTCAACAGCAGGCAGCAGAGCAAGCCACCTAGTCTGAGCATAACCTAAGATCATCTGGAAGTCTGTTTCCACAAACTGGCAAAACTCCTTGAGTCTTTCAACTCGTACTGTGTATGATTTGAAGAGTAGATAAATTTTAGCAATAATCAGCTCGACATCAACAGGCAGTACATCTGCAGCTGTTCAAACAGTGTTGTGGAAAATATGACCTGCACACCCAACTCCTATAAGACCATGTCCAAGGTTTTCTTGCAGTTTTTTGAAAACATTGTTCTGTCCTTTCCTTTCAGCACCTCCAAAATTGGAATTTGTGTTGTCTGCGCATAATCCAACTACTTTCTTGTCTAAACCATTTTCAGTTATGCAGTCATTAAGAAAACTACTTACAATATCAGATGTTTCACCTGCCAATGACTTTAACTCTAATATTTTAAGTTTTACTCCATTACTGTGATCAAAGTATCTGACAAGCAAAGGAAACATCTTGAATTCTTTGTGGTTGGATGCATCTGTCAGTACAGACATAAATGTAGACTTTTCTAGGTCACACCTTAACTCATTTAGAATATTGGGTGCCAAGACATTTCGAATAATGGCTTCTGTTTTCGTACGTGCACATGCAAATTTTGGCTCTAAAGTAACCTGAAGTAATTTTGATGTGCAATCCATAGACCTGAAAGTATGATTGTGTAGCACTGTATGGTATGCAAAGGCGCCTTCTATAGCAGCTAATTGCTCTTCTTGGTCACCAATTTTATCAGCTCTGAAGAAAGTGGTTAACGACGAGCTTGATGCAGCTGTAACGACGGCTCTCTTATGTTTCTCACTGCTTATGTGGTTCTTAATATCACCACGTCCACTATGGCTTATCGAAAACCCGGAGGCACATATATTGCATCGTATATTGAAGTTTGATGTACTCTTGTTAATAAACGGATATTCCTTTTGTAAATCTTCATTGAAACTGCATTTACGCTTTGGTACCATTTTCTTACAACAATAACAAAATATGCACAAATAGTTCACCATTTAAATTAAATAAACTTATTCCGTACGCAAAATCTTGGTACTTTACCACTACCTAAAATTTCAAATAACTGCGAATATCACATTGGAACTACAAAACTAATTCGCGGCCCTGACAACCTCTTGTGCTGTTTCGGCGCCAGTTCACTAATAATTAAAAATTCCCTCAAGTCAGCCACGGAATAATGATTTTTTTTTTTTTATCTGTGAGATTTATGCCAAATTGGCAAATTTGTCCAAAACCGGGACAAATTGGCAAATTTGTCCAAAACCGGGACAAATTGGCGTCCCGGATTGCATCGAAAAAAAGTCGGGATAAATTATCACAAATGGTCGAAAACCGGGACGTCTGGTCACCTTAAGAGTAGTGAAGTTAGGTTTCTATTCTTATGCCATAGAGCTGCTGCTGCACACACTCTTGTGGTCTCAGATGCCAAATTCCACTCTTTGCTAACAATGCTCACATTCTCATTAAAAACAAATAACATAATTTTTCCTGTCAGGACCTGTTAAAGGTCCTATTTGCCGGTTATAAATTTCATGGTCAAAGGCAGCCTTAAGTAACATAGAACTATCATGAAGTGTTCTGATGTGGGGCAGTTCGAACAGCATCCACTAGATTAAGCTGATATATGGAACATTGCCAGTAATAACTCATAAGCCTGTCTACAAGAATTTTTGCAAATAAAATAAAATTACAGTCTGTCATTACTACTTGTGCAAGAAAAGAATATATAATTCTCGATGCAAGAAAAATGATAGCATTTTTGTAACTGTGCCTAACATTGGGATTACATGTGACATAAGTAAAAAGGTAAAGGTAAAGGATCTCGTTACACGCCTATTGAGGCATATTGGGAATATGGTGTTAGGCCCGTATTTTCTTGACCATCGGCACACTAGGGATGATCTGGTCAGCATCACACCGGCCGCCTTAACCTTCCCAGAGTTGCTCTGGTACCCAATTCAGGAGGCTGGGTCGACCCCGGAGCCGTTTGCAGTATAGAGAATAATATATTTCCCTGGTATATTGCCTAAGGAGTGAAAACAGTATCCAAATAGCAAATGCATATATATCAATATATATGAAGGAAATTAATTCCAACTGGAATTAGCATTACTTAGTAATGGGTTTTTTTTACTTTGCCTTCACTGAATGAAATATAAGCTGTCGGCTGTCAGGCTATAAGAAATATCTGCAGCCATTCCAAACTCATTCTTGTCCCAATCTCTGATAAGTGCAGTCAGCCTTAGTTTACCCATATTTATCCTACAAATCGAGGGCAGAGTAAAAGTAATAATGGTCCTGTCAGTTTAGATGTGAGTTTCCAGATGAGGTGTTGTTGGCATGGACAGGCAATATATTAATTTTTCCATTTGTCATGGGAAAATTTTCAGTGACTTGTATTCTAATAATCTATGCGTCTGAGCCTATTAATGTAGTGTCATGCCTGAATGGGTTTGCCAACAGTCTTGGGCTAATCTCAAAGCTGTCTGCCTTCCTGTTGCCATGTCCTTGTCTACTGAAGCTAACAATATTGTGTGTAGCTCCTGAATAAACTAATGCCAGAACCTCCTTAAGTTGACCTGTCCATTTTTTGTTTTTTCGTGGCATAAAATTTCTACAGTATGTGGTATCTGGCTCCATGCCCAGCTCTCCATAGTCACCTCCTGCAACATGAGGTTGTGTGGCACATCAGTTTCAACAAGAGTTTTTAGCCATTCTTGTCCTAGATGGTGTGAGTGCCACCCAAGACTTTGAGCGCTTCATGTATCCAAGCATTCTGGTTTTAGGATACCAGAGACTAATCATTATGTTGTTATTATTAGACATTTATTCTTTTCTTGCAAATATGAACAGTGTCTCAGGTGCAGATGCATTACATACTTTATTATTTTTTACATTTTCCTCTTTGTAACACATCTTTCTAAATTTAACTTATTTACATCAGAATTCTTCCATTTTTGTCAGAAATGATGTTGGTTTTTTTTTTTTTCTGTTATAGAACAAGAGCTGAAAAAGGAAATAGAAAAGGCACAGAAGGAGATAGAGGAGTTGAAGGTAATGATATATATATATATATATATATATATATAATTACTCTCAAGTTAAGGCAATTAACACAAATAGATATGTGCATGATAACCAAAAAGAGGCCATAGCACACATTACTGAGTTAGCATTAATGTGGAGTCTGAGTTCAGTTTCATGACATCATAGATGGCTCTCCAAAATTTCTAAGGAGGGGGTTAAGGGGGTTGACATTTGGAATCGTAAATATGTGAAATGGTGTTTTAGAGAATGTTGTTTTAGAAAACATTGAGACAGTTATTAGTTGGCAAGAAATGGTGATAGCAAAGTAATAGAATTTCTTAAATACTTTGTTTTCCATTGCAAGCAGTATTGCCCCACAAACCACTTTTCCATCTATTCTCCATGCTTATCTAAAAATACCTGACACAAGGACATCGATCTCATCATAGAGGAAATCAGTATCAAGCTCCAGGAGACTTAATATAATGGAACAGAAGGAAAGATAATAGTCAGCTGCATTATGGGACCAGAAGAGGTAACACGTGGCGTTAGAAAAGACAATATGATATTATAGGATTAAGAGTGCAAAGGGTAGGAAATAGGCATGGGGATAAAACACTAGAGATGGAGGATTCTAGTCACAGATTTAATACATTTATGGAGGGGAGAGGAAAGACATAAAGTTATGAAAAATATGGAGAATAAAAACAGAACACTTGTCATTTGATTCGATCTTGAATATTTGTGCTAAGGGGACAAAGAAGCTGAAACTCAAAGATACACACCTTCTAAACTGAGGAGGAAAGCCCATGAAATAATCATTGTAATGACGTCATCATCAGTACTGTTATGGTAATAATGAAGAGGGAGCCAGGGTAACCAGGATCTCATGGGCAGTGCGAAAAAGTTGGTCTAAATAGAAATTATTGGTGAGTAACAGTTGCAGCCCTATGTTCCACTTGGAACAAAAAGAAGTGACTGGCTACACTGGTTAGATTCTCCTACTTTATCAGTTTTATTTCCCTGAAAGCTGGAAATGTTATCATTAATCTTTATTGAATTTTTTTGTCCATTATTCATTTTCTCTTTTGTTGACATTGATGGCCAGTCCTGTTTTTGCTACTTCCACCATTAGTCCGTCTGATTCTTACATGCATTGTTTATTTAACAAAAGTAATATATCATCTACAGAATCAAGATTCTATGTTTTTTTTTCCAGATGTAATTTGTATTGTTTTTATATTGTGTTTTTTGGGACATCACATAGTTGAAAATCATAAGGAAGGTTGCTAGGAGATAGCAGACATTACCGACTGATATTATTATTGCAAACGATTTTGAGAGTTTGCCTTTGTGGACTATTCTGCAGGGTACCTCTTCATAAATTTTAATTCATTCATTGCCTTTTTTGTTCCTTCATAGCATGCAGCCACCGCTACTGCTGACCCCCTTGCAGGTAGTCTACAGCAATATCCTTGTGCTCATGGTTTCTATAGAAATGTCTTTTATATGATGAAGTTGCCAGGCCCATGCACAACTTTATATTAGTCACTTCTGACAACATTCTTTGAAGATAAATATGAATACTACAAAACAAATATTGATTAGCTCTTGCATATCTCACCTACAATTTTGTGGATTTCCTTTTTTTCCCTCATTCTCAGAAATTTGGTCCTGAAGGAGGTGCTTCAAGAGATACCAGGTTCCTTCGTGAGCAGATAAGAGAGTTGGAGGAAAATAATGATCAGCTGAAACAAGAAGTTAAAGATCTAAATAGAGATCTCAATGGAGAAAAGCGAGCTGCTGAGAAGGTAGAACAATGCTGTAAAGTTAACATATGCTGATTTAAAAAAAATATCATATGTATAGACCATATTTATTTGAATGTGGAACTGATGGAAAGAGCCAGACAAATGCAAGTGACATGAGGTGAGGAAAAGACACTGGCAACAGATCCTATATGTGCTGAGGAATGCAGCCAATAGCATTAAAGACAGTCCTTTTTTCTGGAATCTCTAAGGTAAAAGAGGGAGATCCAAATGCACACAGAGAAGGGAAGTGGAGACAGATTTAAAAAGGAAAGACAACATGGAAAGAACTTGCTTGGGTGAAACAGTACAGGGTGGTTTGGTGTGAAAATAGTTGAAAGCCAGTGTTCCACAGGGAGCTGCTGAAGCATGCTGATGATGATGATTTTCATCATGCCTCTGCTGATGCCAAATAGTGTGGGACTCTTGGTATTATCATTCAGTTGTAACTGTGTGTAAATATAAATGTCAGCTTAACAAATTCAGTCACAGCCCGGTCATAATGATTTGGTCATGCCGTATAATTTCTTATTTTGGTCTACGTCTGCCTCTCTTTCCCTGGTAGACCAAAAAACACATGGAGAAGAGAACTGGATACAGAGGTGAAAATGATGAGGAAAACATGGAAAGAACTTGAGCAGATGGCACGGGACAGGAAGACTTGGCATGTGTTTGTTGAAGACCTATTTTTAAAATTTTTTAATGTAAAACTTTTGCCTCGTTTTGGCAAGGCGCGTCCCGTTCAACCTAGTCGGTTATATTAGGGCGCATGTCCAAATATAAAAGACCTTTAGGTCTAAGGATAATACTTTTATGCTCCTCGGGTAGCTAAAGGGTATTGATTGATCATTTCTTAGTAGAGATCTATTCCCTCTACCAATGTCAGTTATTTGAGAATTAAAATTCCTTATATGCTTGCTGTTTCCCCAACTTGTCATGCCTTACCACATCTTCCCTTTTAGTTCTGTTTCTTGTGTCTTCATACTTTCCTTTTCTTACTAGGATGTCTAGGTCATCTTAACTTTTAATATCTATACTCACAAACCACGTTTTTATGCACTCATTTTAACTCTTTGACTCCATAATTATTTTCCACCCTGTGCCGTAATTATTTTTTGAAGAATTCTAAATGGTGAAGTGTATTGTCTTTTAGTGTAAATTTTATGTTAATCTTTTCTGTGAACATGTACTTATTCTATACCAAACTGTAGGGAAATAGATAGAGAATTGTAATATATAATGTCTTTGGTAGTATTATGTTCGGTATACTTAAAACATTTTGCATGTAAAATTGAAAAACACTAAAAAGTTAACTGTAGAATACGAGCTTACCAAAGACAAATTACTGTTATAGACAATAAAACTTTCTTTTTAGTCTTCAGACATCAAGGTAATCCATTTACAAAGTAAAAAAAACATTGCTTATAGCCACAGTTAGTACATTGAGTGTTATTCACACCAGTTTTTACAGTGGTCCCTTAAAAGAAAAAAAATAAATAATGCAATCTTGCATTATGTAATTTTCAAACAAATACAGAAGAATAACATCATATAAAAACTTTTAACATTTGTTTAATGTTTTAATAGTATCCCTAGTTTCATCTTCTACCTAGGACTAGTGATTAGATGTTACGGTATCTCTAGTTTTGTTTCTTTTCGATCGGCCAGAATATGACTATGCCCACTCATCAACTAAATCCAATGTGTCTAGCTTGTCTGCACCGATTCCGTCTTTTGACAACAAACTGTGACTACCAAACAATCATCATCAATGTCAGCAATGTTTCTAAGTAGTTTGACACAATTATTTGCTTAGGAGACTTAGAAAATGTAAATATAAAGCTTGACATATTTCTCTAGCAATAACAACGAAAAGCACAAACATGCAAATCGTCACACAAATTGTTATAATAACATCAAAACACGCACACGTGCTGCTTAACTACACTCAAATTAGTTGTTTTAATAGTAGCGGAAGTCATTCTATGAGTTTTAAAATATGAACTGCATTAAACGGATGATTTTTGAGGTTTATTCACGATAAACTAAAAACAATGCTCTGACCGTTGTGCGGGCAATGCGCGTTGCATTTTGCAACGCTGTGAGCGTTGGTCAAGAGTCAGAGAGTTAAGACATGACTGCCATTACTGATTTTACCCTTTAATTTATATATTTATAATGATAAGATAATGTTTTATATATCAGAATGTGCAGAAATGATAGCTCTATTACATAACATAGTTAAACAGTTCAGCCATTTTTAAAATGCATACAACATATACAATAATGAATACGAGCAAAAAATTATGACATATATTTGCACCTACCATAATATTTAAATGATGGTGCAAAACTGAAACTCCTTAAACCAGTTTCATTTTAGATCATATTTATTTCCACCATGATATTGGAAAGTTTATTTGTTTCTAGTCAGGGCTGAATTATTTATCAAGCACACTATGCACGTTAGGCCACCAGCCCAAAAGGGGCACCAGAGGAAAAAAATTTAGATTTGTTGTTGATGCTAATCTCTATACTCCTATACTCACTTGGAAGCACATGCAATTACGACAAGCAAAATTATGGAATCATGTTCAATTATTGTAGAGGCCTTACCAGTCACACAGAAAAAAAAAGAGAAACTAAACAAGAGGCAAACATAATGCAAAGGCTAGACCTTGTATTTTGATTTTTTTTTTTTTAAATGAAATTTTACAATGCTATAAATCCCTCCAAGAAGAATAATTGGATGTCAGACACGTGCAGACTCTGTCGGTCATTAGCAGATCATTTGACACGCATGAGAGAGTTCCAACGATTTGAATATGAAAAAATATCCTCCTGGTGTTCACTTTAACGCAGCCAAATCCCGAAAAGGAGTAACAAAAAAACAAGACAATGATGGAAAAGTGCCAGAAACAGATTTTAATTTTAAGAGACAAGTTTCTCATATCTGCTTTCAGTGTTATAATTAATAGACTTGAAGCACATATGAAAAACAGAGCTGAAGTGCACAAAGTGTCAAGTAAATTTTCCTGATTAACTGATAAGAACATGCCTGATGAACAATATGCACAGGATTCCCACAATCTAGTTGAATAGTACCCTATTGACTTGAACACAAATATTTCTAGAGAACTAGGGCAGTCTCACTATTATAAATGTGCTTAGTATATAAATTTAGAAAAAAATAAATTCATACGCACTTATTTTATGAAAGATGAAATACACTGCATATTTTCAAATTTAGATTTGCTGCATGTATTTTCTTAACATTAATGATTATTAACTGCTCTACAAAATGTCCCTTTTTCTCAGCTTAAATAGAATTAAAAACCCCAGAGAACAAAAGTGTTTCAGGACAGACATAATTCACTTTCTCTGCTTTGTACTGAAGTAGACATGCTTTGTAGAATAACTTTTGATGACCTAAGTCATGGTTTTTGTCATAAGAAAATCAAGAAAGAAGCTTTAATTTAATGTGCTTGTTATTTCAATTCAAATAATTAAAACATAATTTCTGACTAAATAATTTATGTTTGGGTTCACATTTTGTAGGAACGGGGCACCATAATATTTTCAGTGCTTAGAACCATGGAAAATCTTAATCTGGCACTGTTTCTGATATTAACTAAAGTTTTTATGACAATTAGAATTTATTGTCATATTTAGGAGAACAAAAAACAATAAACTCTGTCTATTTACACCATATTTTTTTAAAATGAAACTATTTTGCTTGATGATATTTGACAAAGCAGTCATTGGGGTTTAAGTGTGGATAATTTGCACACCATTCACAATAAAATGCTGTCCTCACCCTTGCTTGATGAGTGCTGCATGTGGCACAGTTCTGCTGATGTGCATATTTTTTTTTACAGTGTGGTTTATTTTACCCAGGTGGTTAACTAGATTGTTCTGCTGATTTTCATGGCCATTTGTTAGTGGTATTTTCTGTATATCAACAGTAGCAGCAGGAGGCAGCTCTGTTATCAGTTGGTCCTTGAATTGAAGAAAGGTCTGTTTCTTTGCATTTGCTTGTCTGGTAAGTGCGGACAGCACAAATGCATTCAGCTGTGAGATTTAAAAAAAAAAAAAAAAGATTTTGTCCACCACTTTCTAATTCTTCTGCTGAATGTTCCATAGGTTATTTACACATTGGTCAACCTTGTCACAGGTGTGGGACAAAAATAAAACCATAAATAGTGATGACAAATTCTAAATTTGTGACAAAAAGCATTTTTCAAATCATTCTAATCGCTTTTGTTTGGAACTGACCGTCTTGTTATTAATTTTCTTTAAAAAAAAAAAAAAAATGGAAACTAGATGTTGTATGATAATTTGCTTTAACATGGACTACAGTTTAAAAATTAAACTTATATACAGTTTAAAAGCAAACTGCTTCAACATTCATTCCTTTTCAAAGATTCAGTTTGCTCAAAAACCAATTGTTGTTATCCTATAACTGTTTGTAGATCACATTTAACTTTGTTATTTCAGTCGGCTTTGCTTTTAAATACTTAAAGCTTTTTCTAGTATAATAAATATCATTTTAACATATTTTTTGTATTTAGCGGGGGTCGGTTTGGCTCAGCGGTCTGGCGTCCACCTCTAATTCTAAGGGTACCGGGTTCACTCCCAGCACAGGGAATATAACTGATGGAAATTGTTTTCAGAACCAGTGGTTCCTAATGATGTCATATTCCCCCCTGATCTCCTGAGTAGCGAGATTGGATGCCTAGCCTTCTCGGAAAAGGCTGCAAAAAATAGGAGGTCCTGTGTCCAAGTTGCGCACATAAAAAATCCCTTGGCAGTCGGAAATCATAAAAAGTAGGCCATACAGCTGCTGACCTAGTAAAATTTAAAAATTAGGAAACCTACCCACCACAGAAATATTTATAGATTGTGTGATTCCTGTATACACACATTGGAATCCTAGCCAGTGCTATGGAGTTCATCCACTGTGCTGAGATCCTCCTTGTGTGATATAAGGGAGCATTTATGGAGTTGTCAGTGTGCAATGAAGATGGTTCTGAAAACCGAACCAAGCTTTATTGTATTCAAGCAAATCTACTTATATGAAATAGTTTGTATTATTTGTCAAAATTTTATATTTTCTTATGCCACCTCAGTTTTCTTTGTGTTTTCTTGTCGACAGTATAGTGAGAGAATCAGTGAACTTGAAAAAGAGCTTAAAGAAACCAGAGAGGAGGTAACTGATTTTTAGAGTATTTTATGTTTGTTCACAATGGAGCCTTAACTATTAATTTGTTTTTTCTAACTCACGGACTTAGTGATTATACAGACAATATATTTTTCGTATTGTTAAATATTATGTGAGAGTTCTTAGAACAAGATTGTCCAGTCTTAATGAAAGCCTGGAATATGATGTCGGGCTGCACACTTAAAGCCTTAGAGCTGGTTTAGCTCACTCTCTTATTGTTGGCTGTTAGTTTTTATTTTCTGTAACTGTGTTAATATTATACTGCTAATCAACATAGCATCAATAAGAGTATCTGCCTGCTATGCTTCTTGGTAATTTATAACTTAATTTTATGACTCAAGACAAAAGTATTTTATTTTCATGGGTTAATGTTCAAGCTGGCTTATTTTATCTGTGTATTCTAGAATGACCAAATGCGCCAAGACATCAGTGACTACAAAATGCAGATGCAGACACAGAGGGACAGCATTGTATCACGCAGAGGAGAAGATGCTGAATTCAAAGAAAAGCTTGCAAAGAAAAATAGAGAACTGGCAGAAACAATGGAGGAGTTGCAGGTATGAGTAACTCTTCTAGACTTGCATAAAATATGTGTACACACACACACACACACACACACGCATATTTTTGGTAAGAAACAATATGAGCCATTTAGCAGTATTAGAATTCTTGGCTATGCACATGGCATCGAGACAATGCAAATGAAATCAGGCAGTTGTAAAATAGTGTGAAAAACTAGCTTTTTGTGCCATGACAAGTCAGAATATATATATATATAAATAAAATCGCCTACAGTAGCTTCAGTAATTAATCTGACACCACCTACCCACCCCCCCCCCCCCCCCCAAGTCAGCTTTATAATTGGAGACCCCCTCCCTATTGTTATTAGTTAAAATACATCCAAGACTCCACACAGTAGGGTTTATGAGGACCTTTAAACAGAACTGCCCTTCAGTAAAAGTCTAGGACAATTTTCCTATAATATTCACAGAATATATTATAACACTTCATTATGTAATATAGTTACGTGAAACCATCCGTCAGTATTTATTCAAAATCTTATGTCATTTATATATTGACTGAGGGAGCCGCGCTGGTGTAATGGCTACGGCGTTGTACTGGCGACCAGGTGTTCATGGTTCAAACCCGGGCGTCAGCGTTTGAAGAAATGTTTACGGCCAGAAATTTGACTGAATAACCTGAACGGCTCCTGTGATAAACCCTCTGTGGATGGGAAGGAGCGAAGCTCCTGACCGGGTTGGAAGGAAAGTCCTCAGGTTCCCCAGCCTCGCAATGACATGTCATTGGGCCGAAGAGCTGAAAGCCCAAGTGCCGCTGGTTAAGAAAAAAAAAAAATATATATATTGACTGATGAAGCTAGGTCTCTACACACCAAGTCCCTGGTCTCACAATTTATAGGACAAGTAAAATAGGCTGACATTTTTTAAAACATATCATCATTGTCCTTTTCCTTTGCCCTTTGTACAATAATGGAGCCACAACTTTAGCTGGTTCCCTTGCAGGAAGCCTGCACCAAACAGTCACATGCTCTTGCAGCAGCAGCTTTTGTGACAATTTGTTAAACATTATGAGGTTGCCCGCCCCTCTTCTAAGTCACCTTGTATTGTCATGCCTGAGTGTGCTTTAGTCCTATTCTTTCTTTGTCAGCTCCCCCTGGGAGCTACATGGGACAAAAACTTGTATTCTCACTGTTAATGTCTAATAGTATTCAGGGCAGTACACTGTTGAGTCACAAGGCTTTGGAGGAAGGTCTGAAGCACTGCATATCACTGTTGTTGAAGGTAGATGGGCAATAGAAGCAGACAACTGATGATGATGGAGTTTTTTACTGTTGACAAGATTAAATGTTCATTACTTTTTTTGAGTACAGAAAACTTCTTTTTTGTTGTTTGTTGAACAATTGATCATACAATTGATTTGTGGCTCATTTACAATACATTACATTTTATTTTCTGGTTTCTTTTAATCATTTGATCATGTCTAGAGAAGAAGATGGAAACAAAAAATAGAAATGTAAAACTTTATGATATAATGTCATTTATATGTGGCCATGATGTGTAACTCTTTCTGATCCAACCATTTCACTGCCAGTGGTTTCAAGAGTTTAAAAAAATAAATCACATAATGCTAGATATTTACCTCCACACTGTTTACTGAAATGGCAAATACTGAACAAAAAGCCAAAGTTTATTTCTTCTTCTTCATACACTCTCTACTTGAATGTTTTCAAAGAAAGCAGAAGCCAGTTTGAGGCTATTTGAATCTCCGTAGAGCTTTTCCATGAATGGCACTGGGAGTCAGCCATATGCGCTTTCTCTGTTCCACATATGTTGGGCAACTTTGAAGCAGATGTTCAGCAGTCATTTTATCAGGGCCACAGTAAAGCAGCTTGTCTCTCTTTGCTTTGCTCTATCATTATAACCTCTTCTGCAGTTTTTAAGGCCTCTGCCTCTGCTCTGAAGTTACTTGAGAATTGTCCTGTTGCCACTGACAGCTTTTTTTGTGCGCCAGTGCTTAAGGTCAGAAAGTTTATTTGATCTCCTGTACTCTATTTTTTTATGCTAGTCAACTCAGCATGAGGACTTGCATTTGATAGCATAATTACATAAGTACTTGTGAAGTGAACAACAAAACTTGTCTTTAAATCTTTGACTGTATAGTCTTTGTACTTTACTCCTTGGTTATCCACTTTAAATCTTTGACTGTATAGTCTTTGTACTTTACTCCTTGGTTATCCACTTTAAATCTTTGACTGTATAGTCTTTGTACTTTACTCCTTGGTTATCCACTTTAAATCTTTGACTGTATAGTCTTTGTACTTTACTCCTTGGTTATCCACTTTAAATCTTTGACTATATAGTCTTTGTACTTTACTCCTTGGTTATCCACTTTAAATCTTTGACTGTATAGTCTTTGTACTTTACTCCTTGGTTATCCACTTTAAATCTTTGACTGTATAGTCTTTGTACTTTACTCCTTGGTTATCCACTTTAAATCTTTGACTGTATAGTCTTTGTACTTTACTCCTTGGTTATCCACTTTAAATCTGTAACTGCAGTCACTGCAGTGATGGTTTCTAGACATATCCTGAGGCCTAATTTTCTTTTCTTTGGAAAAAGCTGAATGTGGAGTTCCATATTGGTTAGATAGGCCTGTCTGGCTTTGTTAATCCTGTCATTTAATAAATAAATTAAAAAAGAAAGTGGTATGGAATTAGTTTTACAAATTAACGGTAGACATGTAACAGGGTATGTTTTGGGGTTCACCCTTCATCAGCCACAGTTACAAACAGGCGACAAAGACAAGAAATTTAGACAGGTCAAGAGAACATTACTATAGATGCTGCAAACACATAAAAGGATGAGAAACAGAGATAAAATGAAAAAATAAACGACACAGGTCATGCGAGGAAAAAGTACAACAAATAAGCAAGTAAAAATACAAAACCAGAAAGGAAGAAATATCAACACAAGAAATTCAACAATCAACAAAAATCAAAAGGAGAAAATGTAATAACAAAATAAGTTAATAAAATCTTGCTTGAGATTCTGTAGTAGCACCAAGTGGCTATTGCAGATAGGCGGAAATGGAAGTTCCGTGTAAGATAGCGGCATAAAAATACACAAATAGGATATGAAACAAAACTCAACCTCAAAAAAGAAAGATCATAAAAAAGTAATGGATGAAATAAAAAAAGTCTGAAATGGTAGGAAAACCACTGAATAGCAGAAGTCAAGCAAAATAATGTTTAACATTTAGGCCATCACAAGAAAGACAATACATTTAGAAAATGAGACGAATATGAAAAGAAAAGTGAGTTCTGTCATCTCAACAGCAAGAACAAACAGTAGTTACCTGAATATTGCAGTAACCTGAATGATCTGGACTATTAATATGAAGAGCCACAGGCTTAGGTTCGCCATCAAAAATGTCATTTAAGTGCTTACGGAATCTGTCTGACAAATGCCTGCCAGTTTCAACAATATAGGTAATGCTACACATTTTACAGATAATAGCATAAATTAGATTCCTGATAGCATAAATTAGGTTGCTGGATTCACATGTTAATGACTGTTTAATAACAAAGTTGCCCTTCGGAAATCAACAGCTTGAGTTTAGAGCACAAACGACAGGTGGCATCTGTGGCGTTGACAAGACTTTTTGACCAAAATATGAAGGGCATTCACCAAGCATCCGTGTGCAAGAATGTTCCTAAAATCTGTATCCCTACAATATGCCACCACAGGAGCATCGTGAAACAACTCACTGGTAACAGGGTCAGAGCAGAGAATAGGCAGATGATTAAATCAAATTTTTTTCACCGCCAAGCAGTGAGGATGGAAAGTTAGATCAAGTTTGAGTCTGTCGGATGTAGTAGTAGGTTTCGAAGTGAGTGCCATCTGATGAGTGGCATGTAATGCGATTTATTTATTTACTTATTTATTTATTTGTTTCATCCTGGCATTGTATCCCAAAGATTTTGCTCGTGTAACTGTCCATTATGTCAAGATGTACACTTCAGCATTCATCTGACCATTGAATAATAGCCCTGCCTCTCTTGTGAAGGTTCTTCCAGGTACAAGCTGACACCTGTTTTTTTGGTTTGTTTTATTTTTCCTTTTTTTATGTGTGCGCCTTTGTTTAAGTTTCTGTAGCAACTTTTTCTGCTGGGCCTCAACTTAACCTCATGACTTTGATGCCTAATATGTTTGCGTTGTTTGGCCTCTCCCCCCGGACGTGTTTAGCATGGCTGAATCTGACAGGAGTACAATGCTTGTATGTCTCGTGGGATACATGTTATTTTGCTCTATTGTGTGATTAATTTCTTTGCTTATTTTTAACTCTTGACAACTGTTGCTGTCAAATATCATGGGAAGATTAAATGACGTTACTTAGCAAACCAGGTAGCTTGAATGATCATTAGACCATTTTAGCATTCTGCAACTGCTCTTTAAAGCCCTGTGTATCTTAGGCATACTCATGACTTCCATCTCCATATTCTGGTTAACAGTTCATTTGGTTACATTCTAACCTGATGAGTAGACAATTTTCCACTCTTTATTCAGTCTAAACAATATTGGATCCATTGTTTTCCTATATCATGGTATTCTTGTTTATTCTATTTTTGTCATTCCATCATCTCTGTTGTATTTCATAAGTGAATTAAATTGAAGAACAGTTTTGATTTTTTAGGAATGTAAATATTTCTATCTCTCAGAATGTGTCAGATGCCAATGATCTGCTACAGAAAAGATGTGATGACCTTCAGAAAAACCTTGAAGAAGCCATATTGCAAATGGACAGGACACGTGAGGACTATCTCAAGCTCAAGGTTTGTGGTTTTCTAGTTATGAAATTATCTGTCACTTTGTACCAGTAACGGGATATACCTAGTAGATTATCACAAGTAAGCTATGCTCTTGAAAAGAGAAGAAAACATGCACAGTTTAGTATAGAAAATTACTATGAACTCTACTCACAGTGTTTCTATTTAGTTATTTTATCTTATACAATTAGTACATACATCAAGGGTATATGGGTGCTAATATGTACAGTTATATCTGTAAGTAATACGAACTCACACATTACAGAACTTTTTCTTTTTTCTACATTATCTTTCCATTCCTCTCCTACTATTAAACCTCATGGAAAGTTCAAGAGTTTTTTATCTTGAGCATTTTGTGTGACCTGTATGGTGATGTATAATTATCCTGAAACTTTTACAACTCCCTTTATGTGTCTTTTTTTAATCCTGGTCTCCCTCATTCTCTACTTTCTGATAATCTAGAACAGTGTTTTCCAAACTTACAATAATTGCATACCCCTTATGAGAGTTTAGTCTTATCAGCGTCATTCTCTCTTACATTAAATTTTAGTATGTTGTTTTTAGCAGTTAAAAAAAAATTTGATAAACTAAAATGAAAAATGCTGCATACACCTTGAACCACTTTCACGCTCCCTCTGGGGTGTGCCTTCCACACTTTGGGAAATACTGATCTAGAATGTAGGTTGTGTAACAGTGATTGTTCAGTTTTCATTCTGTATTTCCAAACCATTTCATTTGTTTATGAGCATATTATAAGCCAGGCATAGTTTAAACATTTGGTTACCTCGTCTTGAATTCTTTAGTCACCAGTACCATGTTGTGCATTTCATAATCTTTTTTTTTTTTTTAAACATCATAATTTTTATTATTGCTCCTCATAGAGCCTGGACTACAACTGGTCACCTTGTAGGATGTCTGCACCAAGCATTCATTGTGCTCTTTCAGTGACAGTTTCTGTAGCAATATTTTCTACATGACGATGCTGCCAACTTCATACATAACTTCATATTAATCATCTCTTATAACATGCCTGCTTTTCTGTGTCAGTGTGTCTCATAGCACAGTTGGATATCAAGATATTATTGATTATATTTAGTTTTCTTTCCCAGAATATATTACATAGATTATAGGTGACATCATCAGATCTTTGTAGTTGTTTCAGTTTCTACAGACTGTGGCTGTGGCTGAGAAATATTTGTTCCCAAACTGTCTATATTTCATTGTATTGCTGCTTTATAAAACTAACTTTCTTCCCTTTTTGTTAAATTTGCTTCTATTAATTTTACTGCACTAAAATTTTATCTATTCCATGTCTCCATGTGCAAGTTGCGCATGTTAAAAATCCCATGGCAGTTGGAAATAGTAAAGAGTAGGCCATAAGGCCGCTGTCCTGGCAAAATTTAAAAATTAGAAACCCACCCACCACAAAAATGTTTATATAATGTGTGATTCCTATATACACACATTGGGATTCTCACCGGTGCTATGGAGTTTGTGCACTGTGCTGAGATCCTCCTGTGATCTAAGGGAGGAGATCAGAGCATTGATGGAGTTGTCTATGTGCAATGAAGATAGTCCTTAAAACCAAACTATTGCATGTCTCTGTAAATAGGTTAAATTAATGTATTTATTTATTTTGGAAGGCAGACTTTTGTGGTTTCAAACATCTGTTATTACCACCAAAAAAAAGAAGAAGCAGTTGATGATTATTTCATATTGATTACCTAGTGTGTTTTAATTAATTTCCAGAGTGTTCTTCAACAAAGTGATGCTGTCACTGATGCTCTCAGAGAAGAAAATGATGTTCTGAAAAATCAAGTTCAAGACCTCACAGAGCAGGTTCAGTCTAAAGGAGAGGCTGATGATGCCATTATGGTTGCTGTTAATCAAAAAGTAGATGAGTGGCAAGTGAGTGTCTCTGTTTTACCTTCTTATGCTTGGCAGTCATTCATTGTTGATAGTGAAATGAAGCTGTGCATGGCATTGCATAAAATACACAGAAAATGTGTGATCATGGACATGTAAATAGAGACTAATACCCCTTTTATGTATCCTGAAATGAAATGACTCACAACCTTTCAAACAGAAATTACAGAAAGCAAATGTTGAGGAAGAGTGTGGTAAGAAATTAATCACAGATCTTTACATGTAACTGGTGGTGGTGCAGATTTTTCTGTGGTTTAAGAGCCATCTCTAGATCTTTGGTACCAGACTGAAAATGTGCATTATTATTATCTTTTGAACAGGAAGTTGTAATAAAATAAGGAGTAGAGGAGTATTAAAAAGGGGGTACCACAGTGAAAATTTTAGGCACACCAGCAACTTAGTGCCAATAATATGTTGTGTCCTTTACTAGTGTTGACCTGGATATGAGAATAAGAACCATCATTATTAAAATTCCACCCCCTGCAGACCCAAGTAGAACAGTCCCAACTAAGATGGTTTGGCCATGTCTGCAGAATGGGAGAAGATCAGCTACCACGACAAGCATGGGAAACTAAGAGCCAGGGATCCAGACCTCCAGGACGACCCAGAATCCGCCGGGAGGACAACATTAGACAATTTTTGAAGGACTAGAATGGAACAAGGCCAGGAGGAAGACAGCCAATAGGATAGTCTGGCGCTCTCTCTTACAAATTCTACACCTCACGGTAGAAGGGGAACGACTAAGTAAGTATTATTAAAGTTTTAATGCATTAATGAAGAAAAAGTTTCAGATGAATCTGTGTGGTGCATATAAAAGAATTTAATTTATGAACCTTTACCAGCACAGTGCTATAATATATCGATGTGGAAGTGAACCTCTGTCTGTGAGGCTAATTACATCCTCATTGACTTTTGAAAACATCCATACACTTCCAGTGATTCCCACCTGTGGTGAATCATGTGTAGAACCCAGCATTGCACAATAAGCTTTGAGGAGTCACTTGAGTCCCAGACCTAACTCTAGCTTTTACCTGGTTGGCTGCATGTAGGAGGATCTCACTATGGACCCATGATAGGCAAGGAGAGCTGAGAAGTGGCTCTGTGTAGAAAGTAACAATTCCTTGGGAGAGCCCAGAACCAGATCCCAATATTCTAGCTCTGCATATTTGTAGAGCCACCTTGGATGATGGGGAACACACAACATGTCACACACTTCTTCCTTCTAGCTTGAGACCCAGAAGTGATGATTCTTTAAATGCAAATCAAGCTGGGATAGAATACCCAGGAAAGAAACTGGAGCTCATGATTTCAACTAAGCATGTTTTGGAGCGGCAGAAACGCCACAGGAAAAGCGTAGATCTACATTGTAGTTTTCAACTTGATATTGGATGCAAAGAGTGAGAAGCTCAGCAGTCCTAGTTAAACAACCACAACAGAGTACATGACAAAACAATTGATAGAAAGCATTGAAATGCACTTGAAAGAGCTGAGAGATAAAAAAAACAAAAAACAGAAGCACAAAAATAGATCATAGATACAGCAAAGAGTCTTAAGAGCTTAGAATATTTACAGAACACATAGTGTAAATATATAATATCTATATAAACATATCACTCATCACTATACTCTTTGGCTTTGAATTATAATTACTGTTTGTTGAACATAACAGTCATTCAAAATGCATGACCAAACCATGAAAGCCTATTTTAGTTTAAACACTTACATTAAACATCTAATAAAAACAGAAAATGGTATCAGAGTTTAACACACAAACAGTAAATTAGTTATTGTATCACTACTGCTATTATTCTTTTTTCCTTCTCGTTTCTGCTACTTGTGGAGAATGAGGCCGCCATTGCAGTATCCTCCATACAAGAAACCTGTGCTGAAGCACTTATTTGCTCATGCTGTAGCAGTTATATAGCATTTGTTTCACATGATGGGGTTGCCAGCCAATCCATAACCTTACCTTAATCACCTCTTATGATGGACCTGGTGGAAGCAGTGGACCAATTCTTTCTTTGTCTCATCTGCAGAATACACCCAGAAGTTGAACTGACTTTCATACCAATGTTAACATTTTTAAAGCTTCAACAGTAAGGTTTACTGCAGGCCTCACTTTTCATCTTCACATATTATGTTATGGACCTGCATCTTCATTTCAGTGGTACAAATATTAAAGAATTATCTTTTTTTTTTTTAAGAGGAAGGAGCATTGTTATACATGATTAATTACCATTTTAAATCAAATGATTATATACTGAGGCATATCTGGAGTCATTCTTATATGACCACCAGCTATGCACAATGCTACAATATACATATGTGGAAGTGAACCTCTGTCTGTGAGGTTAATTACATCCTCATTGACTCTTGAAATCATCCACACACTTCCAGGGATTCCCCCTGTGGTGAAATTTATTGAGAACCCAGTATTGCACACTAAGCTTGGAGAAGTCACTTGAGCACCACACATAATTCTTTGGCTTTGACCTGATTGACTGCATTGCAGGAGGATCTCACTATGGACCTAGTGATAGGCAGGAAAGCTGAGAAGTGGCTTTGTGCAGGACGTGACAATTCCTTGGGAGAGCCCAGAACCAGAGCACAGTATTTTAGCTCTGCATAGTTGAAGAGCCCCCTCGGATGGTGAGGAATACACAGTATTCCACACACTTCTTACTCCTAGCTTGGGATCAGATGTGATGATCCTTTAAATGCAAGCCAAGCTGGAGAAACTGGAGCTCATGACTTCAACTTAGCACATTTTGGAATGGCAGAAAAGCCACAGGAAAAGCCTAGATCCACAGTGTAGACAATACCAAGGAGTCTTCAACTTATTATTGGCTGCAAAAGAGTGAGAAGCTCAGAAGCCCTAGTTAAACAACAACAACAATATCAAATGATTTGTGCATTTTTTTCTTTTAAGCGTAAAACAATAGAATTTTTTAACCTAGTAAATTTCTGACCAGCCCTTTCCCACTGCCACTTGAAAGTGTGGTGTCCCTATGTTTAAAAGTATCTTCACACATTCCCAGTGAATACCTGCAAGCTAGCTTACTAAAATTAACTTTATTTGTGAACTGCATAAGATAGAAAGTGATCTTTTATTTGAAGTGAAGTTAACATTTTATAAAACATAGTTTAATTTCAATTTTCCACTGTTCTGTCAATAGAACTGCAGGTAGCAGATTATCCAGCAGAGATTAAATTTACATACAGGCTGCACTTATTCCATATTGCAAATACTCTGAAACCTAAAAACAGACATGATTTTATCAAGGTAGATCTTTGGAGAGCTCAGTGGTTCTAAAGTAGATCCTCACATCATCTGTGTTACCAGCCATTGGCTTAGATCAGCGGTTCCCAACCTGTGGTACGCGTAACCCTGGGGGTACGCGACAGGACGTTCAGGGGTACGTGAAAAAAATTGAGTAATGGCGGAAAACAGATACACATGTCAACAGTGTAAAACACAAGTCAAAAGTTGTGAAATTAATTCAACGCTATAGTATACAACATGAACTGTGTGAGGCAATCTCCGCCGTTTTTCTTGTGCGCCACTGGCGTGCTGTCTGCGTGTGTGAAAATCTATGGCATTTCATAAGACCGCAATTCAATATTTTTACACAATAGTCTTCATTATGATGACTATGGGATTATAGTTGTACCGTTGAATATTTCATCGAAAATATGACTTGTTTGATCTTCCACACTATCTATGAACGTCTAATGTCCCGGAAGTAATAGTGTCGATTCTTGACCCAAATTTTACAAACGTGAGACAGTGTTTCTATATACAGTAGTTTTTGTCATTGTTTTAACTTAACTAAAGTGATTAATTGTTCAATTCGTGTATTATCAGATATAGATTAGTGGTTGAAAACCGGCACAGTAAAAAAGCTGAAACATAATGTGGAATGTGATCAATCGCCAAGTACTTCTCAGGACATGCCTAAGACTTTGGTGCAGTATAGTGAAAAGACACGATCTTCAGTTTTACATAGAGCTAAAAAGAGAAAATACAGTGACGAATACATGAAGTATGGGTGTTCGTTTATTGGAGATGAGGACTGTGCTAAGCCCCACTGTGTAGTGTGTCGGGAAGTATTATCCAATGGTAAGAAGAAACCTTCGTTACTCTTGCGGCATTTACGAACAAAACACCCCAGTTATGAAAACAAGGAACACAATTTTTTTCAGCGCCCATCGAAACAACAGAATGTGACATCGTACTTGTCGTCAGCTAACAAAGATAACGAAAATGCGGTTGAAGCCTCCTACCGTATTAGTTATCGTATTGCTAAATGTGGTAAAAATCATACTATAGCTGAGAATTTAATTTCTCCTTGTATAAAAGATGCCGTTCTGTGTGTGCTCGGAGAGGAACATGTTCGCAAAATGAACGCTATCCCTCTTTTGAACAATACAATTTCTCGAAGAATGCAGGATATGTCTGACGATGTTGAAGCGACAATAATAAGTAGAATTAAAAATAGTAAATTCTTTGCTATTCAAGTTGCCGAAAGCACAGATATTGCTAATTTCGCTGTTTTGCTTGTTATTGTGAGGTATTTGATAAGCAATGAAGTTGAAGAAAACCTTTTGCTTTGTCATCCTCTGTCAGGGCTTACAAGAGGTGAGGATATATGTCATGCTATTGAGTCTTATTTCAAAGAAAAGGACATTAATTGGTCTAATTGTTGTGGACTATGCACTGATGGAGCCAAGTCTGTGTCAGGTTGCTACTCCGGTCTTCGCGCTCGTGTCACGAAGGTAGCCCCCAATATAACCTGGAGCCACTGCTGCATCCACAGGCAAAGCCTTGCATCTAACCGCCTCCCTGGTGAATTAAAAGTCGTTCTTGATGAAGCTGTGAAAGTGGTTAATTTTATAAAGTCAAAGTCCACAAACTCGAGGATTTTCAAAGCACTGTATGAAGAGATGAATAGTCTTCATTCTACCCTGCTCCTTCATACACAAGTAAGGTGGCTCTCTCGTGGTAAAGTCCTTACCCGGCAGTTCGAACCTAGACATGAAGTCCAACTTTTTTTAAAGACCATCCTTTCCAACTTACTTCAAAGTTACACGACTATGATTGGCTTCTTAGTCTTGCATACTTATCGGATATTTTCCTACAAATAAACAAATTAATTTGGCACTTCAGAATAGCTCGGTAACGATCTTCAATGTTTCAGACAAAATTGAATCTATGATTAAAAAATTTGATTTTTGGAGGTCGTGTATTGAAAAAGGCCCGACTGAGGTATTTGAAACTATGCACAATTTCCTATCTGAGAACGAGCTGCACCTCTCCCAGGAAATGAGCGAGAAAATAATTGAACACCTGAAAGGGCTAAAATCATCTTTCGAGAAGTACTTTCCGAAACCTGGAAAAGAGAACTCATCATCTCATCTCAACCCATAACCCATCATGGGTCATAGGGGTGCCATGGTGGAAGCATCAGCAGACATGGTCCTCCACTGCTCTCTATTCTCAGCAATGCGTACAAGTGTGGAAAAACCGTGTCCTGCCCATTCTTTGATGTTATCAGCCCAGGATTTTCTTTGCCTTCCTCTTCTCCGTTTACCTTCGACTGTTCCCTGGAGGATCGTTTTCGAAAGGGAGTCATGACGAGTTACATGCCCAAATCAGGCAAGCTTTCGACGTTTCACTATTGACAAAAGTGGTTCTTGGTGGCCTGCATAGGTGTTTATCTTCTCTCTAACATAGACATTTGTTTTGTGCTCTTTATAGCAAATGCGCAAAATTCTTCTATAACATTTATGCTCGAAAGCCTGAATCCTTCGCTCCGTATCTGCAGTGAGTGTCCAGCCCTCACACCCATACAAGAGAATAGATAATACAAGTGATTTGTATAATTTGATCTTCACAGGAAAACTGATGTTACTTTTCCAGATCACATTCAACCTTGTCATGGCAGCTGAGGCCATCTCAAGTCTTGTCTTGATTTCTTTACTTGATCTTCCATCACTACATATAGTGGACCCGAGATATTTAAAGGTGTTAACTTCTTCTAACGTTTGCCCATTTAACGTAATATTGGTCGGAACATGTTTCTTATGGCTATTCACCAATATCTTGCTTTTTTCTATATTAATTTCCATCCCATACGTTCTTGTTACTTTCTCCAGTCTAGAGGTAAGGTCTTGAAGTTCTGATTCTGTTCCAGCTATCAGATCAATATCATCAGCAAAACGTAGATTACACAGAGGGCGGCCTCCAATCGATATGGTTGATTTATAATCGTAGAGAGCCTCCTGCATAATATGTTCTAGATATATATCAAAGAGCACTGGTGACAGGATGCATCCCTGGCGAACTCCTACAGTTGTTTTGAAAAATTCTCCAATGTCGTTGCTTGCAAAAACAGCACTGCTTGCGTCCTTGTATAGTGCTTCAATGATATCTATGATGTTGGTATCAAAATTGAATTTTCTCATTATTTGCCATAAGCCTTCATGCCAGACTCAATCGAAGGCTTTTGTGAAATCGATGAAGTTATGGTATAAATCATGTTGATGCTGGAGATGTTTTTCGATCAGTAATCTAATAAGAGAACTACTGGATTATAAATCCCTTGAAGAAGAATATTTCCAAGCAGCCACATTATCAATCAACGAAAAAGAGAAGTTGATTGAACTTTCGACTGATACTACTTTAATAGCTGAATTCAAAGGAAAATTCCTTATTAACTTTTGGGGAGACATCAGAAGAGAATATCAACAGCTGACCGACAAGGCGCTTAAGTTTCTGTTGCCATTTACAAATACTGAGCTGGTGGAGAGGGCTTTCTCTTCTTATACCTCTATAAAAAATAAATAACGTAGTAAACTGAATACAGGTCCAGAATTGAGACTGTATCTTACATCACTTGAACCTGATTTAAAAAAAACTATGTGCCTCAAAACAAGTTCAAGGATCGCACTGAACATTTGTCATGGTCACGTGACATGTGTGTTATAAAAAGTGATTTCAACTTTTAACAATAACAACGTTTTTATTATTATTATTAATAAATTAAATGTGTTAATTTTATTGTAACTTCTGATTTTTTTAATGTAAAAATATATGCACTGTTTGTTCACCTTTTTATTACATTGTTTTTTAATCCCGTGGTTGGCCCCTTTATTTCTGGTTATAATCTATAAATTTTGAATAACAGCAACTATATTAATTTCAAATATTTTGCTAATATTAGGGGTACAATTTATAGAAATGGGCTGCCAAGGGGCTTTTTATTACATTGTTTTTTAATCCCGTGGTTGGCCCCTTTATTTCTGGTTATAATCTATAAATTTTGAATAACAGCAACTATATTAATTTCAAATATTTTGCTAATATTAGGGGTACAATTTATAGAAATGGGCTGCCAAGGGGTACGCAAGTGAAAAAGGGTTGGGAACCGCTGGCTTAGATCATTAAATTACTTACTTACTTACTTAGTTGTTCCCCTTCTACCGTGAGGTGTAGAGGTTTGGAAGAAAGAGCGCCAGACTATCCCATCGGCTGTCTTCCTCCTGGCCTGGTTCCATTCTAGTCCCCGGTCCTTCAAAGATTGTCTAATGCCGTCCTCCCAGCGGACCCTGGGCCGCCCTCGGGGTCCGGATCCCCGGCTCTCCGTCTCCCATGCCTGTCGCGGTATCCGATCCCCTCCCATTCTGCAGACATGGCCAAACCATCTCAATTGGGACCGTTCCACTTGGGTCCACAGGGGGTAGGACCCAAGGCCTTGACGTATCATCTGGTTGCGTACCACGTCTCTTCTTGTTACTTCAACCACCTTCCTCAGATACCTCATTTCTGAGGTTTGGATCTGGCTTTTATAGGTTGTAGTCATTGCCCACGACTCGCATCCATACGTCAAGACTGGGACACAGGCGGAGCGGTACACAGCCATCTTCGCCTTCTTACCAACCTCTCTCTTGCTGAGGAATCCTCAATTTATGGCCTGAAAAAGTCTCCCAGCTGCTGCTTTTCGAGTGGCCAACTCTTCTTTGATGCCTCCCTTTCGGTCTATAATAGCTCCGAGGTATTTAAAGTGGTCGACCTGCTCCAGGACCTGTTCTCCCAGCTTAATCTGATGTTTTCTTTCTTCTCGTGATATCACCATGGATTTTGTTTTAGAGCTGCTTATGACCATCCCTCTCTTCTCCAGCTCTTCCTTCCAGACTTGCAGGCCGGACTGGAGATGTGCCTCCGATTTAGCAATCAGGGCAACATCATCAGCAAATGCCAGCTCCGAAATATAGACCTGTCTCATCTTCCAGTACCCCACTGAATACTTTCTTGTTCTCTCCCTACATGCCCTGATGACATCGTCCACAAGGAGTATGAAGAGGTAAGGTGATAGGATATCACCTTGTCTTACACCAGTGGTGGTCCCGAACTCCCCCGACCCATGGCCCGCCGCCCTCACACAACCCCTGCAAGACCCGCAGAAGCTCTGCACAGCATGAACCAGAGGTGCTGGAACACTCCTCCCTGCCAAACAGTCCCAGAGTTCGCCCCAGGGGACCCTGTCAAACCCCCCCCCCCCCCAGATCCACGAAACAAAGACGCATCCCACTCCCACACCCAAGGGCCCCCTCACCCAGCTGTCTGAGTGCGAAGATCAGGTCCCGAGCACCTCGGTCCGCTCGGAATCCGCACCGGACCCCATCCAACTGCGGCCCAGCCAGGCGTCGGAGTCTCTGCTCTAGGATTCTAGAGCAGATTTTACCAGGGACACTGAGAAGGGATATGCCTCTATGGTTTCCACACTGTCGATTGTCACCCTTTTTGAAAATTGGTGTTATGATGGCAATCTCCCAATCCTTTGGTATGGTCTTGTTGTACCACGCTGCCTGTAAAACCCTTAAGAGTAATAGGTCGCCTGATGCTCCCATTAACTTAACCATTTCTGGTGTTATACCATCATGCCCTGCTGCTTTGCCCATCTTGATTTTCTCCAGTGCTGCCTTCAGTTCTTCCATCTTTATGTCATCTTCACCATCATTGGTTTTCTCTTCTGTGCTAGTGTTTATCATTTCTGATGCTTCACCATGCTCACCATCCAGGAGTTCTGAGATATATTCTTTCCATCTTCCCATTACTTCCTTCGGGGCAGTAAGCAATTTGCCTTGCTTGTCCTTTATAAATTTGAGAGGGCATTGTTTTTCCTTCCTCATGTTCTTCAGGGTCTTATAGAACAATTTCTGGTTTTCTTGTGCATCTTTTTCTAGCTTTTCTCCAAATTCTTCCCAGGACTTCTGTTTTGCTGCTAGCACTTTGTTCTTTGCTTCTGTTCTGAGTGTCACATATTCTCTGTATTTTTCCATTTGTCCTGTTGTGTTTTTAGCTCCTAAGTATTGTTTCCATGCCATTTTCTTCTCTCTTATTTTCTCTTTGACTTCCTCTGTCCACCAAGGTGTCCTCTTTCTCTTGTTCCCAAGTCGGACTTCACCACATGCTTCTGCAGCAGCTGTCTTTATGATATCCTTGAATTTAATCCAGAGGGTTTCCAAGTCATCAGGTCGTTCTTCTGTGCTGCTCACCGCTGCAGCAATAAGCCCCTGATATCTGGTCTTAATTTCTGGCTCTCTCAGCTTGTAGGTCCTAATGCTCATTTCTCCTGCTCGTTTACTTGGTTTCTTGCGTGATGTTGGGCAGTTCCTAGGCTGAGCAACTCTTTCAGTTGTTCTTTTGATTGTTAGCAGGTAGTGATCACTTCCAATCTCTGGCCCCCTCCAGACTCTAGCATCTCGGACATATCCAAATGAGCTTCTCCGAACAATGGCATAGTCGATCACTGACTTCTCATTCTTTGTTGGTTCACATCTAGTGTATGCATGTATGCGCTTATGGGGGAACTTTGTGTTTGTAATGATCAGATTCTGCTCACTGCAGAATCTAAGGAGTCGCTTTCCATTGTCATTGAGAGTATCTTCTCCATATCTTCCGATAACTCCACCCCATCTAGCATGGTCATTTCCAACTCTGGCATTAAAATCTCCGAGCATGATAACTTCATCTAGGCAGTCATCCACTGTCCTTTGAAGCAGCTCGAAGAATTCCTCCTTGACCTCTGCTCTCTCATCCTCATTTGGCCCATACACTATGACCAGGTTGACTATGGTTTCTCCTTCTTTTAGTTTAACAACCATAATGCGCTCCGAGACAAAGTTCCATCCCTTGATACTATCTTTTTGATTTTGGGCCACAATGCAATCCACGCCCCCTTTAGCTTCTTCAGATATGGGTACACCACTGTAGAGCAGCGTGTTGCCATCGAGATCCATGACTCCTTGTCCTTTTTTCTTTGTTTCCGTTATAGCCAGGATTTCTAGTTTTGCTTTCCTCATCTCTTCCACCAGCTCCTCTTCCTTCCCATTTATACTTCTTGTGTTCCAAGTTCCATAAGTCGTAGTCCGTTCCAGTTCGTCGCCTTTAGAATCAGTCCAATTTTCTCTCTTGTATTGCTCGTAATCGTGATTTAAAGCAAACAGGTGATTGGCCTGTTGTGCCTTTGCATGGTGGAGGGGCTGCCTCCTTACGGCCTCCATGCAGGCCGCCCTCCTCCTTTTTCATCCGGGCTTGGGACCGGCATAGGCGGAGTTGATCATTAAATTAGGGAATATTAATAATAGTAGATCATTAAAATTAAGAAATGTTAAGATTCATCAATGTAATTCTAAACCTTTATTCTTGATTACAATTCTATTAAGATTCAACATAATTCTTCAAGATTTCTTCGTTTAAAGTTGCATATAGGAACAAAATAGTAGCTTTGATTTTAAAGTTGTAACTGTTTTCCAACATTGTGTTTTCATAGGAAATTATGCAAGACAAAGATTTCCAAATAAACAACTTTCAGGAGCAACTGTTTCGCATGAAGGAGCAGCTTATTGCTGCAAGCATGGATTCAGACAAGACCACAGTGTCTGCTCTGAGTGAGGTAGGTGTAGCAGTATTGTAACAGAGCTTGTTGTTTGTGACAGTTACAAATAGTGCAGTAGTAAATAGGCAAAAAACATTATTGTGAAGTTTCACATGATTTTTGATTTACTGCTGGCAAGGACAACCCATCACTCGGTTAAAGGCACCACTCAAACTCAAGCTTAATGTCTGCTGACAGATTCTGAATGTTATGGAAGTAGTTCCATGTATCGGTTAAACAATTTTACATTTATTTATCACTAGCTCACTCAGCACATGCTTATAACATCAGTATGGCTAATTAGTGTCTGTTAATAGTTAGTTTTGCTGCAGCAGTAATGGCTATCAAAGTTTGCTATTAACAGTAATCTTCACAAAATAAATAATAAATTTTAAATTGATAATAAAGGGATATGTTTTTGCTGTTTTATGTAAATTAGATAGGTTCGTGGAAATGACTTGTAGTCATAAATACTTATGAGTGCTGTCTTTTAAAATATATTAGTGCAGAAGGTTAAAGTTATGTTGCTAAGAAGCAGATGTCTGATAATGAAAGAAACATTAAATAAACTACACTGAACAAGTGGTAGAATTTTCCATAACAATAAGTGTCCAATAAAAATATTGTGAATGACTCACATTTGAATAATGCATAACCACATTTATTATTGAATTTATCAGGCAATAATTTTTTTTTTTTTTTTGCACATAGGACTGACTAATGCATAACCACATTTATTATTGAAATTATCAGTAAATAATTTTTGTGTATGCACAAAATTCAGCAATAATTCAGTAATAATTAAAAATACAGAACATCAGTGGAAGAACATGTTGAAGCTTTGTTTTGACTTCTTATTATAATCACATTTGTTTCAATCATTTATAATAATTTCTTCATATAACTAGAGTTCGACCTGAAATAAATAAATAAATCTCATCATCATCAGCTGCCATCTCCACAAAGGTCAGCTGCAATGGATCTCCAGTCTTCTTTCTGTTCTTTTGATAGTACATTCAGATACTCTTTCCTGTCCATCTCTTGATGTTATCTTCCCACTTATAGCACAGTCTTCCTCTTGCATCTTTGCCTTAAAATCTGCCTTCTATTATATCTTCAGCGTACGGTGTTATTGTCTTTTTAAATAGTCAAAATATTTGAGCTGTCTAATTTTGATCTCATTCATTAATTATCTTTTAATTTCTAGGTTCTCTAGGACCTCTTTATTTATTTTCTTTAAAGTTTAAAAAAAATGTCTTAGTGTAATTCTGTTATATGGGGCTCACTAAATGTATTGACACCAAGTAAAATTTAATCGTGATAAGGTAAATGAACTTTTTATTTTGTAACTTACTTTAGAAGTAACATAGATCTTGAAGTGAATTATTCTCGTGTTATTGCATTTTTTCTATGTTTGCACATTTATACTTCTTCAAGTTAATACTGTTTGAACAATATGCTTGAGGCAAATTTCCACATAATGTATCTTTGACATTTGATAAAACTTAGGTTTTGAAAGATAAAGACAGGCAGATTGCAGAGCTTACTGAGAAAATTGATCAGTATACTTCAGAAATGGAAAAAAATGCAGCCATCATTGAAGACCTCAACAATGAGTTGCATAAAGGTATGGAGAAAGTGTAATATTTTTTAGCAGATTATTTTTGAAACAACCAAACATTCACTTAGACAAGTAGATAGCATGCATATGACACACATTATACACTTGAAGAAATAGAGATGGAAACTAATAGATTATAAGCACTTCATACACACATTGTACACTTGTAATAACAAAAATAAAAAAGAGATGGAAGCTACAGATAGATAACAAAAACTTGACTCCCACAATTTACTCTGACAGAAACAGAGTAGATTCAAGCACTTGACATTCATAGTATACACTTGAAGCAAGAGAGATAATACATTGCACATGGCACTTTATACACTTGAAGAAATGAAGATTGTCATTTACACACTTGAAGAAACAGATAGAAGCTAACAAGTAGATCACAATCACTTAGAACGCACATGAACAACCAAATGTGACATGTTATGAATCTAAAGAAACAAATAAATAATGAGGAAATCCGGAGCCCTGTGAGTAGTAAAAAAATAAAGGTAATTAACAGGACTCGTTGGACAGAAAGGAGGACACCAGACAACAGAGAAAAAAATAAGTGATAGGCTTACCAGGAATCGAACCAATGACCATCCAAATGGTGCCATCACCTTGCTGTGAAAGTAAATCATGAAGGGACACACAGCCAATTTAACACCCTATTGGCTGTGCATCCTTTCATGATAACTTTCACAGCACGGTGATGGCCCCATTTGGATGGTCCTTTGTTCGATTTCCGATAAACCTATCACTTATATTTTTTTCTGTTGTCTGGTGTCCTCGTTCTGTCCTATAAGTCCAGTTAGTTACCTTTATTTATTTATTATCTTAAGAAACAGCAGAAAGCTAGCTTTCCAAACACTTAAATGGCACATGGGACCCCAAGATGCAGCAATAGTGAATGCAGTCAGCGACCCATACCTGTACTGCTTGCATCAGGACCAGCGAACCAGAGCTGGTCAAGACCGCACTCCACCTCCACGTGGTGGTCCTGGAAACAGTCTGCAGCAGTGCAGTCTGGCTGAGCGAGTGCAGATCGCAATGGGAAGGCAAACCCGGTCCCTAAAAAATGCCGTGCTGAAGTCGGATGTGTCGACCGAAAGGTGCAGATATCACAGCTTAGGCGTAAACAGACACAACGCAACCACCGTCCTTTTCAGGGCGAACGAAGAAGAAGAAGAAATGGCACATTATTTCATAAAAACAGAGAATAAAGCTAACAAATAGTTTACAAATACTTGCACGGCACATTAAATGCTTGATGAAATAGAGATGGAAGGGAAATTGTTTACTTTAAACAACAGATACGGAAATTAACAGCAGAGCCAGGCCTTATCTTACAAATAGATACTTCCAGATGGCAGGAGAAATAATATATCCCAAACCAAATACAGTGCAGTTCATTTAAGTGGAACTCACTTAAATTGAATTTCGCAAGTAGAAGCATGTCTGAAGACCCGAACCAGATTTATTCTTTGGCTTTGTTAATAAACATTGGTGAATGTGAATACTGATAACTAGAATTTTCGGATAAATCAAAGTAAATTTTCTGTCCCAACTCATATTTGGACTTGTATAAGTTTAGCCTTCATCGTAAGTTACAGTACTACGTGGTCATACATAATTTTTTGATGAACAGGCAATAACAGGTTAATAAACATCCAAGCTTCTGTCAGTACATTATAGTGCTAACATTCATTAAACCAGCAAGCACGTAATCATCAGGCCAACTGAGCAAACACTGGTTCACCTCAGTTTGCAAGAAGGCTTGGGTTGTTAACTCTGACAGCAACGGGACTATGCATTTGAGATCTGAAGATAAGCAAAGAGTGAAACCCAAGGCATATGAATAGTAAATAATAAACATAAACCAGTCTGTGGCAGGCACTCATAAGAAGGAAGGAAATGAAACAAACTCTAGATAACAGAAACTTCCCTAGGTCAGGGTCAGTAATTCTTACATCAATGGAAAACCTTCATAGAAGCCTTGAATCTTCAGGAACTGGTGTGGATCGACAGTTCTGGTCATGAAGGGTATGCAGCAATGAAAGTGCTGATAGACTAGCTTCAAGAGTACCCATAGTGGGTGCATTGGATATGGACAAAGGAGAGATACTGAGGGCAATTAATTAATGACTGCCTGGTAGAGAATGACACTACAATTGATGAATCTTCAAGGCTAAGATTGCTGGAATTCGACATTAAGCATAAGACTGGCAGGGATGGACGTATGAAAGGATGCATCCGGCATTTATACAACCAGCACGCAACAGGAACAATTAGCATTCATATCCTTTGATATTTGGTGAGGGAGACTGAGCACCTATGGGTTTGCCCAATCAGTGGTGTCGATTCTGAACAAAATAACAATTCTTACATCAGCTTACTTGTCCTGAAATAGTTATGGCTGTAGGAACCCATGGATGAACCGCTAACATAGCATTTGGAAATACTAAGCCAAAATGAGATTCGAATGTATTTACACTTGATACTGTAATACTAGCAATTAACTTGACACTACATTTTAGGCTTCGCTAAATTGCTTTTGAAAACTTTAAAAAATGCAGAAATTAAACTTTAACATGAAAATACCTGTTTCTGAAAGATTAAAATAATTACTTCATGTTTTACCTTTTATTCTGACATAAATGTCTATCTTTGAGCAACATTCAAATAAGCAGTATCTTGGATAAGTAGAAGTATTTTAGATGGTCCTAGCAGCTCTTCTTATCCAGGCTGCACTGTATTAGTTTACTCACTGTTCTTGATGTGAAAGACTGGGAAATGGCAGTAGACCTACTTGGTCAAGGGACATACCAGAAAGTCACCAGAAATTCTCAAGGACAACCAGACATAGTGCTACCCTGCAGGTCATCACACCAGATTAGAATGATTGAGCTGACAGTACCATCTGAATTTGGTCAAATGTAATGATCTGGACTCGGAACTGAGACATGATGGGTTTGCAGCATAAGTCATAACTGTTGAAGTAGGCACAAAAGGTCTAGTGGTGTCCTCAGTATATGATCCGCTGAAATAATTAAGCCGGAAAGTAAAAAGGGCACTTACAAGATTCTGCAAAACTCCGAAGGCATCGTGTTGGCTATGGAACAGCAGCTACAGGGAGTTTATATAATTGTTACTTTACCACACACCTCTGGTTAGCAGAAAGGATAAAATCAGGAAAATAGACAATATAGAAATTGCAGCTAAGGTGAAATGGGTTCAGTTCCCATTACAGGTGGATAACCCAACAGGAGGATGACACTTAAAGTCATGGCCCAAGTGGGCCTGCCCTCAAAGAGTGTAAGGCTATAAATGGGTCTAAACATTTGTCTGGGGGGGGGGGGGGGGGGGGGGGGGGGGGGGGGGTCTGTGTGTTCTTTCTGATGAATCCTCTCTGTTGATCAGATAACGTCTTGTTGTAAAGCTCTGTATCTAGTTTCTTATCATTATCAAGCACATAGAATATATACAAAACTTCATATTACACTTAAAGATACATAGATGACATATTTATACACTTGAAGAAACAGAGGGAATCTAGCAAGTAGATTACAAGCACTTGAAGATGCATACTTGAAGAAAGAAAAGAGATAGAATCTGACGAGCATGCAAGAGAGATCCAAGTACCTATAGCACGTTTCACTAGCTTTGCCCAACTTCAAAATGCTATATCTCAGCGAATTTATAACGCATATAAGTGAAATTTTGTGTGTGAATTTGAAATGGTATAGACCCTATGAATTAAATTTTTCATTAAAATGCGGCCATTGGTTTCAATTTTCGTTTCTTTGCGATATAATATAAAATCCTACTTGCCAACACACATCACACGCACACATATTGAAATGTCTACAGTAAATTATACGACCTCATTTGCACATTTTTGGTTTATCAAGCAATTGGCATGATTTTTGAGTGAAATTGCGTGAAATCGCACTTCTTGAACATAAAACAGTTTATATCCGGTGCAACGCACACATTGTCAATCAGAGGTGTGTCTACAAAAATTGTTGTGTGGTTAAGAAAGAAAAATGAGTCTGCGGGTACATTTTACGACATTACAGCAAATCACAAATAGGATTTTTAAGTATTTCTGCAATGAAGCTACTCGAGGAAAACTATATCATTCTATTTCAAACCCACAAAAGAGGACTATTCACGCCTTGGGGATAAGCAAACAATCATTGCACCGCTGGATAGCGACATCTGAAATGTCTAATTCCAGAGTTTTACACACGAAAATTAATCCAAGAGTGGTGGATAATTTTGACAGAGAATTGATCCGCAGAGAAATTTGCAATATGTTTCACAATAATGAGGCAGTAACTTTAAGGAAATTGAAAATTTGGTTAAGAAAGAATAATGACATTGATATTTCCAAATCTACGCTATGGAGGACTATTAGGAGTTTGGGATTCACTTTTAGAAAATATGTTGGTGGTAGAAACCTTATTTGTGAGAAGCCTCATATAGTTGCAATGAGAAGCAAATATTTACGCGAGGTCAGAGAAATGAGAAGAGATTGTTATGATTTTGTGTATTTAGATGAAACTTGGATCAATGCGCACCACAGTAATGAACGAGAATGGCAATCATCTGATGGAACAACTAAGAGACTAGTACCAAGCAGCAAGGACAGCGCCTAATAATTGCACATCCAGGAAGCAGCCATCATGGGCTTCTAAATAATACTGAACTCATATTTGTTTCAAAATCCACAGATAATAGGGATTACCATGCAGAGATGAATGGCAAGATATTTCAAGATTGGATTGTGAATCATGTACTTCCTTCCTTGGATAGACCGTGGTGTTTGATAATGGACAATGCCTCATATCACAACGTTGTGGCACCAGAAGATAAAGTTTCTAATTCACCAAGTATTAAAGATGTAATAAAGATTTGGCTGACCATAAACAACATTCCATTCAACGAAATGTCCATGAACCTGAATTACTTGGAATTGTAAAAAAAGACACAGCATACAAAGATATTTCACATAGACAAGGCAATCCATGAACATGGTCACAGATGTTTAAGATTACCTCCTTACCATTCTCACTTAAACCCAATAGAATTAGTATGGGCTAAAATTAAGGAACAGGTAGCAACAGAAAATAGAACGTTCAAATTAAAAGATGTTGAAATACTTATAAAAGCCGCCATCTCCAATATAGCCAGGGATTATTGGAAGAAAAGTGAGAACCATGTGTTACAAGAGGAAGAGGAATATTGGAAGAATGATGGTTTGTCCTTCATTCAGCCGAGATTGATTTTCAATTTTTCAGAGACATCTGATTATGATTCGTATGAAGTTTAATTTCTTTAAAGATGACCTTACCGTTATTTACAAGCACATTAGAGGAGGAACGCTCCATTATGATATTTATGAACCGCAAAGAGATGATACCCATTGAAATAATTAGATCAAGGAAGGTCCAGTTTGGTAGCGCATTAAATGTCAATGACAAACAATGTCACGAGTATTTCGCATGCAGATCATTTAAGAAATCATCTTCAACACGTATTCAATTGCAAACGTGATGGCCACATTATTGTAATAGTAGATACGCCTATGCCTAATCAATTCACAGAATCTGTGCATGAAGTGGTAAAATTTCTTTTCTCGATACACAATAATTAGTATGCCGACAAAGATCAAAGGATTTCATCCGTTTATGGGAACTGGACAAGATGCACAGATATAAAGTATATATTTGTTGGGTCTAACCCAATATAACATCGTATGCAAAAAATGGCATGAATACGTTAGACGGTTAATCAGATAATTACATTTGTTTGAGGGCAAAGCTAGTGAAACGTGCTATAGCACATCTTTCTTCTTGTGAAACATTTAGCATGTATGCTATTATGTTTCTGTCTTTCCTGTGTCTGAAAATTGTAACGTATTATAAGAGCTCTATTAATCTTCTTTGATTATAATGAAAGGAAACTTTAGTGCTTCAGCCATTTTACATATTGAGTACATGGAGGGAGAGGGGTCCACATGGATCAAGACTCCCATGTGTCGCCCTTCTTTTGCTGATTTTTCCTCACTGGGAATTGAAACTGCTGCAATGTGTTTTTAGTTTTGAAATTGGCTATTTCTCCTGATTTATCAATTCTGTCAGCTTGAGATGGTTGTGAAAGTAACAGTTTTGTTGTGTGTAAACTTGTTGTTCTGAGTTCCATAGCCCATTATGGTTGTTCCACAGCCAGCAATTTGCCTATTTTGTAGTTTTGCCAAGTCTGTCAAGTGCCCTTGTTCTTGATTGTCCATTCAGGCCCAATTAGATTAATATACATGTATGGGACATTTCATCTGGCTATCCAGTATCCGGAACATTTCAAAAAACAGAAAGCGACATAGTGTATTAATTAAAATGTACGCCAAGTGATTCCTTTTCTTCTGCTTTGTTAATGGTAACTTCACTGATGTGCAACTGTTTTCAAACCAATTGATGCTGAAGGCTTGTAATCTCATGATTTTGCTCACATTTTTGTGCTTTTGTCCACCCTTTTCACAAATGCCCATTCTTGTTATGTCAAAAAAGACCTGCAGGACAAATATCTCTAAATATTAAGGATAAAATGCAATTACTAAAATGTCTAGACAGTGGTGCATTAGTTACATTTTTGTGTGGTGAATATAGCATTGGTTTGTCTACCATCAATGAATTAATGAAACAAAGGAAAAAATGTTAAAATTGTATTGGGACAGTTAAAGCGCTACAACAGAAAATATCCTTGCTCTCATTCTTTTGTCATGGTCCAAGTAAAAACTCAAAATATTTCTGAAGATGTTTCCTGTTTTGGTGATGTTGTGCAATTGATGCGAAACTCATCTCAGTAAATATTTATGGCTTTGTTTGTTGTTTGATTTTAAGGACCATCTTCATTGCACGCAAACAACTCCATCAATGAAAACAAGAAGGATCTCAGTACAGTGCATGAACTCTGCATCACCAGCGAGGATTTCAATGTGTGTATACAAGAATCACACATTCTATAAATATTTTTGTGGTGGGTAGGTTTTCCTAATTTTTTTAATTTTCCCAGGGCAGCGGCTGTTTGGCCTACTATTTACGATTTCCAACTGCCGAGGGATTTTTAATGTGAGCAACTTGCACATGGGACCTCCTATTTTTCACCTTATCCGAGAAGGCTAGGCATCCGATCTCACTGCCCAGGAGATTGGGGGGGGGGGGGGGTATGACATTAGGGAACCGAACCTGGTACCTTTAGAACTATAGGCGGACACCATACCTCTTAGCCTCTCTACCTTCATTTGTTGCTTCTTTCCTTGTATTTCTTCTGGAATTTGTGTGTGTTTTGGTTGGTCTTTTGGTACATGTCGGCCTGGCTACACAAATTCCAGAAAAACCTTCTATTCTGCAACACTCAGGTCCCGAACATGCCAAATAAATAATCCTGTACCTGTGCTAGGCTGCCATTAGACCCAGTATGCATACTTCTACAGCCACAACTTTTGCAGTTCATCCCTCATATCTCATTTCCATGACTAGATCCATTGTATCTGGCCATTTTGAATACATATAAATGTATATAGTTTATTTATATATCTGTGCATAAATAAATGAATTATGTGGGTGGGTGTGTGCATGTGTGTCTACATGTTAATTATATATACACACACATACATAATACATACATACATATCAGAATCTTTATTCTCCATAAAATACATTGACATGTACTGACATGAAATAATAAAATACAACATACCATATAGAATCATCAGAATTTACAGAGTGTGGAAGACGTCTTGAGTAGTTCATTGTGGGTGTTTTTACATCAAACATTTTCATTACAAATATATATGGATCTTTAAGCTTTATGAAAGACATTGGCATGTGATGATATGATGTGATACAACATACCAAATGGAGTATCATTAAAACTTACAGAATTTATGTGGAATACGTTTCACGTAGATCAATGTGGGCATATTTTTACATGGGGAGATTTTATATACATACATACATGCATACATACATACATACATAGAATCTTTATTCTCTAGAAAATACATTGATATGTACTGACAGGATATAATAAAATACAACATGGCATATAGGAGAATCATTTGAATTTACATAAAGTAAATTTACATAAATTCATGCAGTGTTAATGAGGGCTGTTAGCCATTTTTGTTTGGACCAAACCTACACATTTTTTGTTTGATATTGAAAGAGTTAATACATACATCCATATACACATACACTCACACATATTTAAAACAGCATTCCTTATCTTTTGCTGAGGTCTTCTTTTTTTATACTTTCTTTGAAATTATTTTGCATACTTTTCTAATGTGATTGTGCAGCGGGTTCAACACAAGGGGATCGATTACAGAACAAGCTTAGAGAGTTGCAGAATGAAAATAGATATTGTAAGGAAACTTTAAAACAGCTGGAGGAGGATGTAAGAAAGGTAAGGTTTACATTTGTTGTGTGATGTTAATGTTAATGTTAATCAGAATCGACGTCATTGCACTCCGGGCAAACCCATAGGTGCTCAGTCTCCCTCAGTAAATGTCAAAGGGTATGAATGCTAATTGTTCCTGTTGCATACTGGTTGTATACACGGCGGATGCGTCCTCTCATACGTCCATCCCTGCTGGTCTTACGTTTGATGCCAAATTCCAGCAGTCTTAGCCTTGATGATTCATTGATTGCAGTGTTATTCTCTAATAGATGAACATGAATTGCCCTCAGGATTTCTTCCTTATCTATGGCCAATGCACCTTTTATGGTTGTTCTTGAATTTTTTATTTTTTTTTATTTAATGTGTTTGCTACTTTTCTTTGTAGCACGCCCCTTTCAACCATCTACCATGTACATGGAGTTGTTGGTTATATCAGGACGTGTTTCCTTTATTGTAATATGTTTTTGTTTGTATTTATTTTATACTATATTATCTATAGTCGGTATTTTTCCTTTTGTGGTTATAGTTCAACATGGTTTTTAAAAGAAATTCCAAAATATGCTATTTTCTAAGTTAGTATGTTTTTAATTTTCACTGGATGGTTTCTTTGGTTAGTCTGTATGTATCTGGGGCGAGTCTTTCACAAGTTTGGACTACTGACTCAAATCCTTATTTGTTTTTTATATGTTAGCTTTAGTTTTTGTAATATAGTGTTTTATTAACTTTTGCATTTCTGAAGGGGTCTTTGTGCCTATGAGATTTTCTACCCTCATTTCTACATTGTGGTTACTACAGTATGTCTTAATGTTTTGCCTCTGTTGGTCATATTTCTTGCAGTCCACCAGAAAGTGTCTAATTGTGTTTGGTTCTTGACACTCTTCACATGTGGGTTCCTCAATCATGAAATATCCAGTTCCAAGCTTGAGCCTCAGCAATTTTTTATTAATTGGTATTTTTAGTTCATCTTTTATTTGACATTTTTTGCTTGGTTTTTTAAGGATTTTATATGAGTGTCTTGCTTTTTTACTTTGGTCCCATGCTGTTATCCACTCTTTAGTTATTGCTTGAGCAATTAAGCTCTTAATTTCAAACTTCCCTAAGCCTACTTCAATTTTGTTATGGCTAGCTCTCCCCCCTTTGGCTTCTTTGTCTGCAAGCTCATTTCCTGCTATCCCCACATGTGATGGTATCCATGTTAGTGTTGCACTGCATCCTATAGTTTGTAGATATGTATTAACCTGTAGTATTTCCTCTATAATATCTGGCCTGCTACATTCATTTCTGTTTCTGATAGCTAATACTGATGATAGGGAATCTGTGAGAATGGTTACTTTTTTTGGTGGATTTTCTGCAGCTATTTCTAAAGCTTTTAGGATTGCCACTAATTCTGCTGTAAAGATGGATGTATTACCTGTTACTTTGTATCTTTTATAAATTTTTAATTTTGGTATTGCTATTCCTGCTCCTAATTGTCCTTCTTCATCTTTTGACCCACCTGTATATATAGTTAGGCTATTATTTATATACCGTTCTATGTACTCTAGTGTTTTACTTTTTGCTGAGATTATGTCGTTAGATTTATTTATGATCTTTGTTAAGTGGGAGTCAGTTTCTGGCACTTTTAATTCCCATGGTGGGATCTTTGCTTTATACAGAGCACTACTGTTTATCGCATTAAATAGGTCTGGGTATTGATCCACTTCATCCATTGTTTTCCACCCTGACGGGTATCTATTATGGTTTAGTGGAATGTGGCCTATGTACTGGTTACCCCTATCAAAGGTTTTATGTGCTGGGTGAGTTGGATCTTTTGCCACTCTTGCCCAGTAGCTGAATCTCAGTTCTTTTCTCCTTAGCTCCAGGGATATAATGCCTAGCGCTACTTCTAGTGCCTCTGCTGATGTTCCCTTTGAGGCACCTGCTATTATTGACAGTGCCTGGTTTTGGACTGTGTCTAGTTTTTTCTTATTGCTTGGGGCGGCTGATGCATAGACAACACTGGCATAGTCAAGTTTGCCCCTAATAAATGATTTATAGAAGGTTAACATGGTCTTATTGCAGGCGCCCCAGCCACTTCCTTTCATATATCTTAGCATGTTAATAAGTCCCCTACTGCTTTGCACTAATAGGTCTATGTGTTCGTTCCAGTTTAGTTGCTGGTCTAATACCATACCAAGAAATCTAGTTGATTTTGCTGTGCATACTTTTTGCTCATTAATGCTTATGTCAATTATATTGTTTTTAATTACACGCCCTCTACTGAAGATCATTCCTATGGTTTTTTTAACGTTTAGATTAAATCCCCACTTGTTCATCCAGTCAGATACTTTATCCATTTGCCTTTGTACTGTTTTATAGAGGAATGAAAGATTTCTTCCCGTTCTCCATATCGCAGCATCATCTGCAAACTGGGATAAGTTGTTTTTTAAGTCTTTAAACTCGTCGCCTAGGTCGTTGACCATAATCGTAAAGATAGATGGTGATATTACTGATCCCTGGGGAATTCCATTCTGTTGCTCATACACCTCAGATCTATCATTGTTTATTTGTACCGTGAAGTATCTATCCTGCAGGAAGTTTTCTAGATAATTGTAGGTTCTGCCTACTATACCTAATTTCCTGATTTTGTGTAGTGCACCCTCCCTCCAACACTCATCATATGCTCTTGCTACATCAAGGAATATTGCTACTGTCTTTTCATTCCTTTTGAAGCCTGTTTTAACATCATGTTCCAGCCTCAACAGTTGCTCTATTGTACTATGTTGGCTTCTAAAGCCTGCCTGGGTTGGACTGTACAAATTATGCTTTTCTAGATGAAATTTTAGTCTGCTGTTGACTATTGTTTCTAGAATTTTTCCTAGATGCGATGTTAATGATATTGGCCTGTATGAGCTGACATCATGTGTTTCCTTATCTGGCTTTAGTATGGGGATGATTACTGCTGTCTTCCATGAACACGGTATTTTTCCCGTGTGCCAGATTTTGTTGTAGAGGGATGCAATCACTCTTAGAGTTGTATTTGGTACCTTTTTGAGGATTTCATAGCTCAGAATGTCTTCCCCAGAGGTAGTATTGGTTTTTCCTGCTAAAGCTCTTTCTATTTCATCTACTGTAATATCTGCATTTAAATAATTAGCATCCTGTGTGGTGTCCATATTTTCTCCTTTTAATTTTTCTAGCAGTGTCTTCCGCCTATTTATTTCTTCCTTATCTAGACTGTCTATTGAACTAACCTGATAGAAGTACTTAGCTAGTATGTTGGCTTTTTCTCTATCTGTAAGCTAGTCTGTCAGCTCTTTTATTGCCACGTACCCCGGCATGACCAGGACAGTAGATCCATATCAGTTCTTGAAGATTCGATGCTTCTATGGAGGTTTTCCATTCATGTCGAAGCCAACCATTTTGGACCTTTCGAAGCATGGATTGTGAGTCTGATATATTTATTGCGTGAAGTTCTTTTTTATTCTATGCATCGTACATTTAATATTGAAAACTTTCAAATAATTTAAAAAAAAATATAAAGCAGTTATTTAATGTTGGCTGTAATGGAAGGGGAATTCATATATCTTATGAATGGGCATGCTATGGGGTAAGAGTGCAGGATGTTTGATGGTCAAGTCACATGGGAGATAACAGTTTGCTCCTGTCAAGAAGCTAGCTTTGACCAATCATACAAGTTGCTAGAGTATATTTATATTGTTAAGTAAAGTGGGCTTATCTGTCCATCATACTTTATTGCAGAAAATTGGAGAGGCCCTTATGCTACCAAAGCCATACTTGGACATTAACTAAGGAACTGGACATAAACTTGTCAAATAAATATCTGAGACAAGCAGCTGCTAAGACATAAAAGCCTAATAAATAAATGAAATGATCAGATATATTATCGAACATCACTGGTGATAATTTATTAGAAGACCGAGATTATGATGGTTTGAACATGTAATGATGCATTTTAATATGTAATATCAGAATATAAAAGCTAGAAAAGAGGATTGCCCAAAAGACGATGGATTGAGAAAGTGTCACATATCTTGAGCAACATAATGCCATGCCAGCCTTACCTGAGCACTGTCTGGAAATGTGTTTTAACTCTTTCAATATCAAAAAAAAAAATGTGTAGGTTTGGTCCAAACAAAAATGGCTAACTTAGTGTCTTAGTATTTTTATGATGTTCATGTACATAAATATCTTTGTTGTTATGTATGAAAATGGACGTAAATGTATATAGATATGATGTAAAATTTTAAGTTATTAGTTATTCAAGGTAAAATGGAGTTCGATAGAAGATGATAAAACAATAATGAAAAAAATTGTAACAACCAGCTTGTGACACTGCTGCCAAATAAATAAATATCCAATGAAGAACACTAAAATATCACATACAGAAATATTTTTAACATATAAAAACCAGTTTTTTTTAAATAGAAATCCTGTATTACTTTCACAGATAATGAAAAACAGGTCACTGACCTTTAGAAATAGACAGTTTCTAAACATGTCAGTGAAAAGGAAAGGAACATATTATTTACACAGTGTTGGTGTTGTTAACATAATATTGTATTGCCTCTTCACTTTATTAATTATTTTCAGAAACAGCTCTTGAATTTGTTGCAATTTAATTGCATTATTCTGTCCCCTGTGGCGTAGCGTAGGAAGGATAAGAAACTTATAGTAGTTTAGAAATAATAGATATAAATGAAGTGAAGTTTTGCCTGGATCACCCAGAGGAAGATTTGGCTCAAGAAGTCCTGTTGGGTTTCTCCACCGGCTGAAGGGAGACAAGAGTGTAAATTCTTCTAACTTAGATAAGGTCTGGAAAAGTTTGTTAGGAGATATTTGGTCTCTCGCTACTGTAGTCCCCTTCTCAGTTATCTATTATTATTATCCTTAATTATTACTGGGATTATGATATATTATATTTTATGAGCCCCCTCCCTTCTAAAAGAAGATAAACATCATACATTATTTAACATATAAGTGAATAAAGAAGTCATGGGGTACAATATATACACACAATTGGTTTAATAAAATTAGAATGAACTGATGATGTGGCTTTTGTGCTAATAGTGATATGGTGAGCTCCCTTTGAAACAGGGAACTTATCTTTTCAGCCCCTGGCTGATAGTGGTTGGTTGACCTGTATCATTATAACGTTGCCTCAGGTGGGTCTCTAATGGTTTAGATCTGCCTTCACTGTGCTCGACTCCGTATTCTTCGTCTGAGATTGGAATGTCGTGCAAGGCTCCCCCATAGACTACTCGGAGATTGGACTCTAATCAGCAATTTAGACATGTGGCTTTACAGTGCTTTAACACATGAATTAGCAGCGGTCTTCGATTAGGTCTGGCCCCTTCGGCTCCTTAGATGCTAGTAATTTTGCATCGCTGGGCGCAAAGTTTTAGCGCGTTATTTCCGCTGGGGCACGTGATTTTGGCATCCAATAGACGTTCCAATCAATAACATTAAAAGTCACGTGAGGGGTTTCCTAGAGTGGGTTTAGACTGGTTCTAGCTGAGTCTAAAAAAGTCTGCCCTAATTCATAACCCGTTTCAGGCCACTGAGGTTAGGTTTAGAATGATGTCGTTAATCTAAAAATAGTACCTGACACTAGGAGAATATTTACCAACAAGAGAAAATTTGCAGCGTATATTTACCGGCTTTTCGATCATGCATTGAAGATGAATTAAAAAAATGGTGTCTCGTAAATTAAATGAAGAGAAGATTGGGCCAGTCGTCACATCTCCATAACTTCATTGCTGTCATTAGGCCTGCCATTATCATCTGCATAGTTACACGACTTGATTTCAGACTCCTGCTGATAATCTGACTTATCTTTGTCATCTGTTTAACTTCTATAACCTGAATTAGTATCATCATCTAGAATTTCTTTGAATAATTTCTTAGCTTGACCTGGTCTTGCAGAAGTAGTGGGCGTGGCCATTTTGGAACTTAGAAAATGTGCTAAAAAAACCACAAACTAATGATTAACACATGTGCACATTCAGTCAGTGATTAAAAAAGAAGGAGGTGCTGTCTGTCTTAAATGACTTTATTTAGTTGTTAAAATGGCAGAAGAACGCTATAAAGGAAACTAAACCTAAAAGCTGAGAACGTGGCTGCCAGTGCTGATAGAACAACCTTCTGATCCAATTTATCTGCTTCAAGTAGTTAAGGAGTTAAATTCTTAAACACTTCATAGCAACTTTTATCTTTTTACGTGCCATAAGGAGCATGGAGGTCACCATTACTGTGATCGCCTAGAAGGAAACTTACGCCATAGGATGGCAGTCCCTATGTTCTTATAATAGTAGTTTCCATGGCAGTTTTTTATTACGTAATGAGTACGTTTGCCTCTTGTTCTTCACAGTGTAAGAAATTGAAGCACAAAGGAATTAAAACATGAAACCTAGTTGCTAGAGATAAATAAGAAAACCTTCTAGTGAAATTTGATACACAGTATAAAAATCAAAACATTTATAGGTTTCAATGGGCAGATTTCCTTTCAGTATTGCAATATACTTTTGACTTCAGCATTTGTAAACATTTGATGCATTTGTGTAAAACAGTAATTTGATACATCTTTATAAACTATAAATGCATGACTAAGTCACACATATTAAGTTATAGTTATTAGAGGAGGATAAATAACTGTATTATTAACCCCCCCCCCCCCCCTCCCGCCCCCCTCCCCCCCCCCCCTCACCCCTTTAACCCCCCCCCCCCCCCCCCCTCCCCCCCCCCCCCCCCCCGCCCCCCCAAAAAAAAAGCTGTAAATGAAAATTGTTTAAATTAAGACATAATCAAAATGCCTTAATGAAGTCATCCAGTCATGTAAAAAGTGTCACAAACATTTAACGAGTAATGAAACAAAGTTAATTGTCACGAGCTCTGTATTATGAGTGTGTCGTGTGTAGATGGTAAACAACACTAGGGGTATGAATAACACGACGCCACTTGTACAGCTCCATGACATTTAATAGAACATTCACATCCTGAACATCAATAATATCGTCACGCATGCATAACATCACACTCAGGCTGAAACTGCCTGTAGGAAATGACTCTTAACTATACTTCCACGGACTGGCTGATCGTCCACACACTAACAATACACACAACACGTTTCTATGTGCGGCATTCGATCCTCGCACGAATCCATTCACCATCCAGGTGTAAATCACTTATCCCAAGTGATTGGCGGCATGCAACATCACCATATAAATTCTACTCCAATATAGCTACAAGGCGGACAATACTCAACGCCTTACTCCACCGTAGCTTCAAAGGCGGGACCAACTCATCGCTTTAATATGTTCTCCACGAACATTACCCAAAGTTCCTCCAGATCACTCCTAGGCGGGAAGACGTCGCCTATACAACAATATGTCAGACATAATCACAATATTCATAATAACTATATAATATCTCAACTGTCACATAATACGAGCACCCAGCTCGACCACAAATCACAGCCTCAAAGCGCACAGCTCGGCTATCAAACACAGACTCTCCCTAGTCACATTCGGGTACTCTCTCAGCCACCCAGACTTGTTCACCAAACATGCTTTCTCCATGCGCATGCACAAGTCACAACATACTGACATGAAGTCAGACATAAACTAAATCTCTGAGTTAAAACTTAACAAATATTGACAACCTCAGTGACCCTTACTTCCACTCACTCCATCATCCACCCATGAAACTGCTCTGTGACATCTAGTGTTTAGTTTAGTTTAATTTAGTTTGTTCATGCAATTGTGCTATTAAACATAGGTGTCATAGTTCAGCTCTCCATTCTCTTGCAAGTACTGTTGAATTTTCTGTTATAGAAGGCATGCATTGGCAGCAGATTGAACAGCATAGTAGCAATCTAACATGGTATCCAAAACTTTTGTTTATAAGTTTCTCTATATAGTTGGTGTATGGTGTTATACCAAGTAACTCCTATTTCTTATTTCTTATTCTTTAAGTCCCTAATTTCTTTATTTTCTTATTCTATCTCTTATGGTGACATTTGTAGCTTTTATGAGTCATCTTATGTCACATGTTATGATCTTCATATCTGGCATTTCCATTAGTGTTCATTTATGACATTGATTTCTAAAGGTCAATATGAATTTGTTATCATTTGTTGCTTTAATTTAATGGATGGCCTAGCAGTGGCACAAGTTGTATGCCACTGCATTTTTCCTTTGAAACTATGTTTCTTTCTTTCTCAGTTCTGTGAACCTCTGTTAACATACTTCACAAATGTTTGCATTTTTTCACTTATGTATGCACATTTATGGTGGAGCAGATAAAAAGGGACAAAGGAGAAAATTCTTTATCAACTACTGTAGTTTATGGTATCTTATTCCAGGTTTGCCTCTGATGTTATCCTATTTATATAAATGTTGAAGTGATAGTACATGCCATTTTTATACACCTTTCCTGACCTCAAATATATTAGTGAGTCTATCAGTTATTTTACTGCACATAGATTTGTATTTGTACGATACAGTGCCCTTATGTTATCAAAGCTGTCCTTATAACTCAAGACTTCTTGCCAAAGTTTGTTTCTTTTTACTCTGTGAAAGACTTCCTCCTGATCTGTGAAAGCTATATTGTTTATTTCATCAGCAAAACTAATATGAAATCTTAATGTGAATCTTCATAAGTAGTTTAAAATCTCAGTATAAGTAATCTAAAATCTCAGTATAAGCTACCCCAAAGACTACCCTAGGTGCTGAATATAGACTCATCATGAATTATAATTGTTATTGTTTGCTTTTTATTTACTTACTTGCTTTATCTGAAATTATATTATGTGAATACAATTACAGGCTGAAGAAGACTGCAGAAATAAAGACAAACAGCTAAGTGAACTTTTGGAAAGAATGAGACAGTATGAAGGGGTATGGAAACAACATGCTTTCTCAAGTTTAACTTAATAAAATTTACACAATTAGTATCTTCTTTAAAAATAAATCTTTCCTACAAACATTTTCTTCAGTTCTCTGCCCGTAACTTCCTTTGGATCAATTTCCATGTGATCAAGTTTCTACATTAGCATCATTATTTATTTTACATGTTTCATGCAGTATTTGCCCCTGTGTAGTTCCCAGGGGTCTTTGAAGAGACAAAGAAAGAATAGGACTACCTCACCCTCAGGCATGTCATACAAGGCGATTAATATGTACGACTATGAGGGGTTGGCAACTTAATAATGTCATACAAGGCGATTAATATGTACGACAATGAGGGGTTGGCAACTTAATCATGTCATACAAGGCGATTAATATGTACGACTATGAGGGGTTGGCAACTTAATCATGTCATACAAGGCGATTAATATGTACGACTATGAGGGGTTGGCAACTTAATCATGTCAAATGAAATGCCACAGAAACCACTGTTGCAAGAGCATGAGAATGCTTGGTGCAGGCTTTCTGCAAGGGGAACAACTGCAGTAGTAGCTCAATGGTCCATAAGGTGCACAAAGGAACATGATGATGTTGACACAATAATTGTGTTGTTTCTTGTGACCCCTTTATTTTTTTTATTAAAATCCTAATCATCTCGGTTGGTATTATTTTGTCATTGATGCTTCTTCATTCTTGAGAATTTGTGTGTGTGTATTATATGTGTGTTTGTGTTTAGTGTATAGTATGTGTGGCTGTACAAAAAAAAAATAATGAATCGCTTCACCCAAGCATGGCTTTGGCCTCACAATAAGTCTAAAGAAAACAAATGTGCTGGGTCAGGATGTGGTGGTTGCACCAGTTATCTATAACTATGAATTGACAGTGGTGCACCACTTTACATACCTGGGGTCTACCATCAACAACAAACTCTCTCTGGACACAGAAATTAATAGCCGCATTGGCAAAACTGCAGCCACCTTTGCCCGCCTCACAACGTGTACAACCTATGCTAAGCAAGAAAGAAGGTGTACCTTCCATCTACGGTGTCTACGCCACATCCTCGGTATTTCGTGGAAAGATAAAGTGACAAATGTCGAGATGTTGTCACATGCTGGCTTTCAAAGCATTATACACTGCTTAGACAGTGCAGACTACACTGGCTTGGCCATGTCCGCCACATGGAAGATTATCGCATCCTGAAAGATGGACAACTGGTAGATGGCAAAAGAACAGTTGGGTGACCACAGCTGAGGTTCAAAGATGTGTGCAAGAGAGACACGAGGGCACCAGACATAAATCCAGCAACCTGGGAGGATGAAGCTGTTGATCGCACCAAGTGACTATGCTTTCAACGGTGCCACCTCAGATTGGGAGAAAAGAAGAGAGGAGAAAACATCGAAAAGAACACTAGGAAAATAAGCAGCTGAGGGTTGTTACCTCAGGGGTGCATTCCCATAGTCAGTTATGACTGAAGGGGCTATTATTATTATTTTTTTTTTAAATTGTCATATGCACATTTTTTTCAAATACAAACAGTAGTGCTGTATATGGAGTAATATAGAATAATATTCTTGGTTATAAAGAGGATATCCATCTCTCATGTGCATTGACTGAGTGATGGATAATGGAACAGCTTCTAGATACGAATGTTAGCTGTGAATACTGAATAAACAACTGTTGACCACAAAAAAGGAGGGGGGGGGGGAGGAGGAGGAATAATCAAGACTGTGAGGATAATAATTTTGTGGGCCAGCTACCTCTGTAAAATGTTTTTGTTCAGTTGGTGAAACAAATGTGCCTCTGCTGCCTTGTGGGTTTGAATATTTAGTCAAGGCTAAATTATCGCAAACTAAATACAAACCAGATGAAAGTCAAGGAGAAACCACAGCTTGTAACATATCAAAAAGAATTAAGGCTGAAGACAACAAATGAAAACAGTATTACTAAGGTTGGAATAGAACCAGCAAGTGTGTGTGTGTGTGTGTGTGTGTGGGAAAAAGGGGGGGGGGGGGAATACAGTAAAATGCTGTTTTCATAAATAACTAGGATTTTGATACAAATGTAGAGAGTTAACTTACTACAGTAATAGCTATACATACCAACACATTTGATGATATAATGCTATTGATTGCCATGGAAATGGTGGTCATATTGGATTTTAATGCTATATTTCCATTTACTTTTTTGTTTGTTGGGTTATGAGCAGCAAAGTTGATAGGGAAGCTCGTCATTGTATTTTAAAACTTTTTAAGATTATATTTTAGATAACTTTAGTGGATTATGAGATTTAGAAATTTAAAAAATTAGTATCTAAAAATAGGAACACATTTTTCATAATTTTACAACAATTTGACTTTAAATCAAAATTGTTATGAGGTATCATAAATCGGATCTGATATAAGTTTTAATATCTATTGGAAAGTACCCATGCCGAATCTCATGTTGATTGATTACGAAATAAGAAAATTAGAAGACATTTAGTAAAATAAAACATGGTTCTGAGAGATTCATGGTTTTTTGCATAGGAAAAGCACAATTTCTTCAGAAAATACAATTTGCAAAATCAAAATACGCCAACTTTCAATGTTTCCTAACAAAATATTTTGACATCTTTAGATTCAGGAGAATATAAATTATCAGAACACAGATTTAATCTCAGTTTTCATGTTTGTCCTGTTTTGACTTAAAATGCACTGCCTCTCCACCTCTCCTGCAACTAACAGCAAAATCAAGATTAAAAAAAAAAACACTGTGACTGGAAACAAAGAATATGAAAATTATGCAGTAAAGAACATTGCCGCGTGAGGCCATCGCTCGAACCACTCTGCCAAGCAGATGCTCACTCATAGTTAACAAATAAATGAACACTCATGACAAACAGATGCCAGGAAGTGAAAGTAGGAAAGATATTAATGAGGAGGGAGGACCTAACAGAAAGGTAGACATCAGTCAACTCTTTGATGAGAATTTGTAAAGGAAATCAGTTGCAAAGCCCCATACTTTGCTGGGGAGTGCTGTATTATTAATCTGTTCTCATTTTGCAGCAAAAACTTCAGTAGATCTACAGAAAGGGTGGCAGGAGTATAAATCATAGTACACATGCGTTTGTCTGTGACAGTGCACATGGCAAGGATGATAATAATGATGATGATCATGTTTAATGTTTTGTGCCTAACTGGTAAACAGATGTATGTCGCTGGCTGGACTTCAGTGACAATCTCATATGACCAGTGGTTATATGTAATGTCATGTCATTTCTCTCACAGGGTGAGTATGGACTGTCAGAAGCAGTAGCTGAAATCAAAAGTTGCAAGAATCAAATAAAAGTCAGAGAAAGGTAAATTTATAATTTTATAAGTCCACTATAAGGAATAAGCACATTCATTATGACCCAAATGAAACAGGACTGGGAGCCGCGCTGGTGTAATGGTTACCACACTGCGCTGGCGATCGGGTGATCCAGGTTCAAGCCCGGGCGGGGACATTTGAATGAGTGTTGTCGACCGGGACTTAGACTGGATTAATTCGAGCCCTGGCGAAGACATTTGAAGGAGTGTCGTCGACTAGGGACTGACGGCTCCTGAGCTGACCCATCTCTAATGGGTGCCCTCCGAAGACGGCGAGTATCTGCCTGAATGGCGAGTGGACACCTGTCAGTGTACAGGGAAAAAAGGGATACTCACGTAAAAATCAGTCTCAGGTATATACTAACCGGAGATTCTCGCCTTGAGTAATAGCGGGCGTACGTTAAAAAAAAAACAGGACTAATTTTTCAAACCAGTTGTCAATTCTATCTCTCATCATTTGCTACCCTTCACAAGCTGGAGACATTTGAACATCTTGAGATAATTCTCAAAGTTACAGTTTATGTACTGCTTATGCCATGAAGTGTTGATTATAATCAATTATTGGTTTCTTATTCAGGGTATATACACTTTGGCCTTGTGTGCTGTTATGTTGTGTTTCTTTAAAATATCTAACACCAGTTCACTTTATCATTTCCAGAGTCTATCTCTGTTCCTGGTCTTTTCCAGTTTGACATTATGTGCCTAAACTGTTATTTGGTCAGGGTTCATATCTCACAAGTGGTCCAAAACTGATCTATTCTTTGTTTCTAAATATTTCACCAGTGCAGACACAGCTCTTCTTCTTCTTTTTCTTCTTCGTACACTCTCAGACGTCCACTTGAATGTTTTCAAAGAAAGCAGTAATCAGCTTGAGGCTATTTGAATCTCTGTAGAGCTTTTCCACGAATGGTGCTGGTGTCGGCCATATGTGCTTTCTCTGTTCCGCATATGTTGGGCAACTTTGGAACAAATGTTCAGTAGTCATTTTATTAGTGCCACAGTTACACTGATCGGTAGTTCCTATCTTTAACTTGTTGAGTAGATGGTATCTTAATCTGTTGTGGCCAGTGCGGAGTCTGAAGATTACCTCTTGTTCTCTTCTGTTGAGCTGGTAGTATGCATCATTTTGTGAATGACCTCGATGCTCTACTTCCCATTTGTTTCTGTATCTGATTCTGATAAAATTCTTTGCCTCCTCAAAAGTTATGCTTGCCTCAGGCTGAGGTAGATTTCCACCTTCCTTTGCCAATCTGTCAGCCTCTTCATTGCCGGTTATGTTACAATGAGATGGGATCCATTGGATCACAACACTTTTGAGTCGTTGACATAGTCGTTGACACAGCTCGATGATCTATATTATGTAGAAAGCTTTCCCTTCTATCTCATAACCTCAAATGATGCTCATCTCTTTGCTTCTCCCTAGACCTTTTTGTGTTTTATTAATACTTTTCTCATATACTCATTTCACAAGTGGTGAATTTTATTTTGTTATTTTGGTTATTGTCTAGGTTTGACATTGATAGCACATTGTTGGTAAAAATATTTTATTAATTCAGTTGTTTCTTTGTAGTCATTTGAGGTGAGCTGATGGGTTAATTTACTGATTTGTTGTGTTCTCATTTTTATCTCTCTGTATTATCTTCTGTTTATGGTAAACCTACTGCCCAGGTATTTGAGTTCTTTAACTTGTTTTAATTAGGCATTATGAATTTCCAAATGTTTCAGTCTTGGCGTTTTTACTCCTTTTAATTATATCTGTTTGTCTGTGTCACTCTTCATGTCGTGGCATGACGTGACAAATGGAAATGGAGGTTTATGTTTGCGTGTAGCCATTATTGATCAGAACAAAATATATTTGCCAACATAAAAGGTAATAGGGAATAATGTTAATATCTATGTGATGTTAAACAATAAACAGAATCATCCTTGAAAGATTAAAAGAGGCAATGAATGGTCAGACAGTTGAGAGCAAGAACATTTTGAACAAAACAGATCTTGTACAGACCAGATAGCCATTTGGAATTGAATTCACCACTTTACATTGGATTTGTAGATTATGAAAAAGCCTTCAACAGTTTTGACAGAGAATCACTTTGGAAATGGGTGAGATACTATGGAGTTCCCCCATAATTAAACCTAAGAAGAAGAACATATGAAGATGTGAACTGCAGAGCATTTCATGAAGGACCTATTTGAAATAAGAACAGAAGTGTGCCCGAATGCCGTGTATCACCATTTCTCTTCCTGCTGGCTGTAGATTGGATTATGAAAACAAGATCAACCACCAGAAATGGAATTCAGCGGATTGACCAAAACAAAAGCTTGTTAATCTAGATTATGTAGAAAGCTTTGCCCTTCACAACCAAACCAAATGCAAGACAAAATGAGAATAGAATGAGAAGTCAAAGAAATTGGTTCTTGAAAATCTACAGGAAAAAACACAGAGATTGTGAGAATAAAGTTAGCAAATGATAACAAGATTGCCCTTGAAGAAACATCACCACAGCATGTGAACTCGTACATATATCTTGGCAGGAACTTATAAGAATTTGGGTTAATGAATAATGCCATTAAAATAAGAATACAGAAGGCAAGAGTGCTTTCACTATATTGGGAAATATATGGAAATCAATTGAAATCACATTCAATACAAAAATAAAAACTTTAAACTTAAATGTTAAGGTATTTCTACTGTACGAATCTCAAACAATCAGAACAACAAAATGAAAAGCAAGATATTATAGACTTTTGTAAATTTGCGCACAATAGAGATAAATGATATGACAGGATTTCCAATGCAGAACAGATGAAAAGAACCAGACAAGTGGCACAAGAGGTTGAGAAAAGATGAGCTGGATAGTGCAGTTTGGGTTCTGTAATCCCAAGGGTAAAAGAAATGGAGGGAGAACTAAATACACATATATAAGGGAATTGGAGGTAGACTTCAAAATGATAAAGAACTTGAATGTATGGCACAATTAAGAAGGGTTTGATGTGACCTGATTGAAGACCTATGTTTCTGTGATAAATAATTATGAAAAGTGTATAATTTTTAAAGCTTTTTTAAAATTGAATTTATACTTTTTATTACATTTGACATTCTTCTTCTTTCACCTTTCAACTCCCCTAGCAGCCTAGGCTTTCAACAAACTTATACAAAGTCTTCATGTCCCATGGCATCAGCTCAAGGTCTTTCCATGTCTTCATCCCCTTCACATCTGTTCTCTTTTCCGTGTGGTCTTCCTCTACCTCACTTATCCTGGGGATTCCAGAATAAGGACTGCATTGGTGTCGTACCGATAGGTTTGTGAGTTATTTTTAGTCCCGTCTGAGTAGAGTGGATGGTGATAAGTACGTGAGAAAAGGTGTGAGAAATAGATTTCACGGGTGAATAGCTTAAGGCTTAAGGAGAATATATGTCTCTGGAATGAGTAAGTTTCTCTAGTCCAGCCTATCTATACGACTATAATTTAGTATAAGACAACCTTGCCCTCCTGATATATAAATATAAGTTTAACTACACACACACTCAGCTATGTGACAACAAGACACACAAACGTGAAAAACTACGGTTAATTGGGTATGGGTCTGACCAACACACAAAGTTAAGTTTCTTTTGTTGTTTATTATCATTTAAACTTGACAACATCAAACATCTAAAGAAAGATCAAATGAAATCAGAGTTACATACATATAAAAATAACAGAATAAATGTGCCCTCCCCCCTATGGATAAAAGAACCCAAAAAGTTAATAACCCAAAGGTCAAATGTTAGCACTATGTTACAGAATAGACAGTAAAGAAACAACTATATGCTACCCAGTAAAGTAAACAAGTTTAAGCAAAATCCCAGGTTGGTGAAGTTCCTGTAACAAAGAAAAATATTCACTCTCTGTCATACAGGGGCCACTCAATCACGCTTACCTATTCTTGGTGATATCCCTTGGAAATACAATTATCCTAAATATATAATTGCCAGGTTTTTATTTCCCAAATTGGCTCCAGTCCATCCTCTAACAATCAAGACTAGCGAGGTGGACGCCGAATCTGGTGTTTTAATTTTCCGTGGATGAACAAAATGTCACCGCGAATAGTTAGTGTAGCAAAAACGTGCTCTTGAGGTTCACAGTTACAAAAGGAGGAAAATACTTCCAGTATTGGGAAACATCTGGTTGCTAAAATGTTACAATTGATAAATGATGGTAAATCCTATCGGCTGGCTCTATGGTAGAGTGCCGATTCTGAAACAGCGTAACTTTCTGGATAAATCCGCATGGATACGACTGTCAGGGGTCGGGAGTATAGTTGGTATTTTGTATACCCCAGTGGGCTGATAAAATGAAAAAATATTGCTGGGTTTGGTAAGTCCAGTTTAAATTTACAAGTTAAAATGTTTCTCATGTATCGTTGGCAAGTCCTTGCTCACCAATGAAATTGGTGACGCACAAGCCAAGAAAAGACAACATTAACCACTCAGTAAATGAAGAAAAGACCGCTGGATGCCCTTGTGATCAGGTCTGCTAGGAATAAAGAACGTATGAAAAAAATGCTACTATTCTATATAGCTACATATATGCACACAGACAGGGACAAGACGATTTCTTATCCACTCCATCAGTCCTGATTAAATTTAAAAGGCACACAGTGTCTTTAGCCTATACGGTCAGCTTTCACTAGCGCTGAGATTTCAGGTCGGATGGAGGTATGCACTCTCTCTGCCCCTCTCCTCGCGCTTTAATGATCCGCGTATAATGTCAATTCTTATTCAATTATCCTTACATAAACTTACATAAATATTGCCTGTCGTTAATAGCTATTAAATTGTCAGCGGCTGTTGGTCATCGTATGGTATTAAATAATAGTCACTTATAATAAATACGCACAATGAAATAAAATGTGAATTCTTTTCTGTCACTATCAGTCGCGCCTAACAAATAATCAGTCAACTAGAACCGTCTCTTCTTGTGTGAGAAAGCGGGTGGTGAAAATTAACATTATAACTGCACATCTGATATGAAATAGCTACGCGTTATTTATTTCACTAGTTCTAACAGCTAGAAAATCCAAGTGAATTATAATGGTAAAATCTTAACACTTTTAATTTGTAACACTAATTTCTATTACCGGAGAATCACAATGAAAAGATCCCCACGAATGCTATTAACACATCTTCCACAATGGTTCTAGTCTACATGCTTAGACTATCCAAAAATTCTGAGTGACAACTGATAGCAGGTTTAAGAAACCACAGTTTATATATCATCATGGTTCTCAGATCTATAGATGATGTTACTTTTCACGTTACCATGTGTATCGAGAGAATCAGAAACAGAGTTTCCAAGATAAAAAGCTTTACGGTCGCTCTGTCGGCGTTGCTAATCGACATCAGAAGAATTCTCACGCCTATCGGGTCTCTCTAAGATTATGCCCATGCAAATCGACATCAAAGCGTTAGCTCCCCTTTCCGGAGACTTCAAAGGCCGTTACGTCTGTTTCACATGTTTTTCTGTCTGAGATCCTATGCCTGATAGATACTGGCATGGGAAAATGAGGTAAACGAAAGCTGAATAGCTACCTTTTTTGACTGGCAGGTCGCGCAAATTTGTAAACAACCTCGTTTCCTTATGATCAAAGAAAATGAGGCGTGGGTGAAAAATAAGCTTGTGTGAGTAAGACAGGCAGAAAAATGCATGGTTTTGCTAGCAAATCATAGAACGCTAATGGGATCACAAAGGCTGTCAGATTACTGTAGGCTATATTTCCATTATACGTCACAATTGGTAATGCTCTGCAGGTTTTTTTCAGTGTGTTCTATCTATCTCCAGAGTCTTCTTCTCATCTCTTGTTCCACTGGCAATTGTTTAGTTCTTGTCATCAGTTCCACATTAGTGATCTTGTCATAACACTTCAATCCTTCTATTTTATGCACACATCCATTTATGAAAGTGTGTAGCTTTTTGGTTGTTGTTTTTATTGTTCTCTATGATTCAGAGCCATACACTAGGACTGACATGACATTTGAAATTAAAATTCTGATTTTTGCGTTGGACCTCATTTTTTTTTATCTCCATAAATTACCCAATGCAATGAAAGCTCCTCTAGCCTTTTGTATTATTATTTTGATATCATTGTCTGTCCCTCTAACAGTCTATATTTCTGCCAAGGTATATGTATGATTCTACATCTTGTAGTGGTGTTTCATCCAGTACAGTCTTGTTACCATTTCCCACATTTATTCTCATTATCTTAGTTTTCTCCCTGTGTATTTTCAGATCCACTTGTTGTAATCTCTTGTCAAGTATTTTAATTTTGTCTTGCTTCTGATAATAGTTATCATAAGTCATCGGCAAAATCTACATCGTCAAGCTGTTTAGTCAGAGTCCACTGGATTCCATTTCTGTTGGCTGAAGTCAGTGCTTTTATAACCTAGTCTGTAGCCAGTAGGAAGAGAAATGGTGCTGATATGCATTCTTGTTGCACTCCAGTTCTTATCTCAAATAGTTCTGTAAGTTGTCCTTCATGTAGAACTCTGTATGTCATGTCTTCATAAGTTTTTTTTATTAAGTTAATGTTCCTTCAGGGGGACTCCATAATATCTCATCAATTTCCAAAGTGATTCTGTATCTACATTGTCAAATGCCTTTTCATGGTCTACCAGTCCAGTGTAAAGAGATGTGCATTCTGGATTTTATTCCACTATTAGTCTCAATGTGGCTTTTTTGTCTAAAACCTGCTTTTTCATCTCTCAGGTGTATGTCTATGGACTCTTTTAATCTCTCAAGGATGATCCTGTCACTGATATCAACATTACTCCTCTATAATATGTGCACTCTTGTAAATCTCCCTTCTTAGGCAACTTAACCAGATATACTTCCTTCCATTCTGCTAGTAGTTCTCTCTCCCATACTTTACGAAGTAATTTGTATATCTCTGTAGCAGTGTCAGTGTCTTGTTTGATGCGCTTTTCCATCTCTTAAAAGCTTTATGGCTGTGACGTTAGTACATTATCATTTATATCTTGTTTATTGTATTTATTTTGTTTAATGTGAATTTATAGACTGTTTTCCTTGGGTGCTTCTCCAGTTCAGATAAAAGTGCGAAAAACTTTTATTTTAGTTTAGTATTATTGATTTTGATGTGTTTATACTGTGTTAAACTTCCACGTCTCTGCTGTTGGATGGAATAGGTTACATGTGTTAAAATTAGTCTCAAGTACATTTAAAATCTAATCTGGAACTGATGGAAAGAACCAGACAAATACCAGTGGAATAAGAAATAAGGAGAAGATCCTGGCATTGGGTAGGGCACATATTAAGAAACATGATGATATCATTACAAGGCAGTTCTTGTTCTGCACACCCCAGTGTAAAAGAAATGGAGACCAAAAAACATATGGAGAGGAGAACTAGAAACAGACATTAAAGGAATAAAGAAAACATGGAAAAATCTTGAACAGATGGCACAGGACAGAAGGGATTGGTGTGTTTTTGTTGAGAACTTGTGAGGACAAGGAGCTGAAAGGTATTGATTGACATTTTAACAATTATTTGTAAGTACTGACATTTTCTGAGACATTAGTGTGACTCTGAACATTGACCCCAACTTTCTCAGAATGTTGACTTTTCAGACACACCATCTTGAAACATAACTTTCCACTAATTTTTTGTCCCTATATTAACGAGCAAGTAACCCATCAAAATATGATAAATTGAAAAGTGCTCTTTCTGCTGCTTGTCCTGATGATATTACCAGTTCGCCTGCAGTAATTTCATTCCTTTAATTCCATTCTACCTTCATCGGATCTTTGTAGTCAGACCTATCTGAATGCATTGGCTATAAAGCCACATAGCAACCCTTCAAATATGACATGGGGAGAAGTGAAAGAAAACCAACAGAATGAAATTTGGCATTAGTTAAGTAACAGCTCTTTTATCGCAAAATTTCTTTTTTATTTGATAGATATCTTTCAAAATCTTGCCTTGATTCATTTAAAAAACAAAAAAACACACATATAATAAACATTAAAAATAAATCTTTTATTACTCCATCTCCGAATGGTTATTTTATTTGCTTGGACAACTAAATTGGCCAATGTATCAATAATATAATAATTATTTGGGCGAAATGGGGACATGTGCCCCCCTCAAATTCTTTTTAACCTCGTAAATTTAATTACTATAATCATTTATTTAACTACAGCAATGTTTGTTGTAATGCGTGTGGTATAGATCAGTTTGCACATTTTAATGAACTCTATTTATCTACTGTTATATAAAAATCTAAGTTTAGTTATACTTATTGAAACGCACCAATGAAAAAATCCTGAAATTGTGTCAGAAAAGCAGGGGCAAATATTTCTTACACGTTCGCCACGAAAACATTGTAATACCTCTGCATTTTTTCATTTGGTGTGCAATTTAGTTTTGACAATACTAGATGCGCGCCTTATTCCCAAAAAAGTTGGTGGGAATCCATGTCATTTCACGTTTCACTTAGGCAGTCCCATATATCGGGAATAATTTGTTCACCATTCCAGTGGTATTTGATAAACCTTCCTTCAAACTCTTTCCTTCCCTTTTTCACTCCTAATGGAGCATGGGGTCAAAGCTGCAGTAGCACTTATGGAGGAAGTCTCCATCAAAGCTTTGATGTGTTCTTGCACTGGTGGTTTGTGTAACAATATATTTGTAATGCACAGGTCTGACCTCAGTTGTCTCTTAGTCTGTCTGGTGGAAGCTGTTGTCTCTTAGTCTGTCTGATGGAAGTTGTTGTCTCTTAGTCTGTCTGGTGGAAGCTGTTGTCTCTTAGTCTGTCTGATGGAAGCAGTGGTCCTGTTCTTGCTTTGTTTTAGCAGAGGCCCTTCAAGCATTCTTTAATGTTATCATTCCAATATCTCTGAATGCTAACATGCTGCGAATGTTGTGTGGATGCATTTCAAAATGCCAGCATGTTAGTCTATTTATAAGGATGAGTCAAAAGTCATTTTTTACACAGAGCTCATGTGGAAAGAAGTCAAGAAAAATCAGTAAATAAGCAAGAAGATCCATAGAGATGACAAAAATGTGGTTTTACAGAAAGAAGACTTATCAGAAAATCATGGACAGCTAAAAGAGTAATGAGATGTCCCAAAATGTGTCAAATGGAAGCTTATTGTTCCTTTCATAAGTTCTTTGGGCGTGTTGTGGATAGAGGAAAACTGAAATATATTGTCACAGCAGGCCAGATTAATGGAAAAGAGATAAGAGAGAGAGTCGCTAAAGAACAAGATAGTTCAGCATCATATAAAAAGTCAACAACAGAACTGATACACAACCTTAGGGACATGAAGCTGGGAGAGACATGATCTCCTATTCTGGTCAGTAAGGCATCATAAATATTGAATAATAAATCTGCTCATGAAGTGACGCAAATATGAAGTAAACATTTTTTCTTATCCATTTTTATTCCCCAGAGAAATTGAAGAACTGACTCAGTATATCAACAAAGCTGAGATGAAAATTAATGAAATTTTGGATGAAAATGAAGAACTGCGGTATAAGCTTGGCATGGATCCCAAGGAGCCTCTGGATTTGACAGAGTTCAGAAAAAACAAGACAATCAGACATGAAGAGCTGAAGGCTCTTAACTTCACCTTGCAGAGAGAGGTGCGTTTTATTTTAATTCTGGTTTTGGGGGGAAATTATTTTTTTTTAAAGTTTACGTTATTTATACAACGGGAGACATTTTTGTAATCTTTACCTTTAGTGTCGTCGAGTATTATAATATGTGTATTTTTGTACCATTTAGGTTTAGGGTTAGGGTTAACATGTAATATTAATAACTCAGTACACATATTATACATACTCGATGGCACTAAAGGTAAAGATTACCAAATTTTTTTACTGTAATGCACAAGGCCTAAAATCTGTTACATTTCTTGTTGGTTACTAGAAGAAAAATGTCTCTTAGTTGAGATGATGGGGAGATAGTGTAAAACATGCAGAGAAGGTGTACAATTTTACGGATGAGAATAACACTGTTATTTAGCTAATGTCTATTGTTTTTATGCTCTTATAAAATGCAAACTCACACTATAGGCTACAAAAAAGGGCATAGGTGAAGGATCGGAAAAAGTGCAAGAATCTTTTTGAAAAGGTGACGGTAATTCCCAGGTGTCTCTCAGGTAACAAAGGAAGAATAAGACTACTGCTCCCACAGTCTTGTTGTCAGGGGTGACCAATATGAAATAGGACATGAGGCTGGCAGCTAGCACGTATCAAATTATGTACTCAAGAAACCAGCACTGCAAGAGCACATGAATGCTTCCATAAGGAGCAGACAGGGGGGAGGAGGAGGGGAGTGAATGCATAGTTGAGGTCAGAAATATTCTGATAAATTTATAATACAACAGTAGGAAATCATAACATAGCTAGTTGGCATAAAACTTAAACATGTTTAAGGATAGAAATTGAGAAGTGGAAAAGGGGAGGAGGACAGTGATATGTTTATAGCATACATGCCACACCCTGGAGATGAAAAACCTGTACAAAAAATCCAGAAACCTGTACCAAAATCTGAAAAAACCTGTAGCCTATAAGAATATTTAATAAAGAATCATACCAAGAAGAAAGACCCATACATCAACCATGTTGTTTTGTTTTGAAGTCACAAGAGCATTTTTTTCACACAGGCGAAAAGCATAAGTTATTGTTTACTGCGTTTTCCTTGTTTGTACATTTAGTATAATTCTTCACGTTGTGTATAATATAAAACTCAATACGGAGCATTACAACAGCAGGCGGTCTGATCATAAGGGTTCCCTCTGTCGACCAAGTGTTTAGGCCCTTTAATAATCTCCACTATGACTTTTGCTGTGAACTAATCATTTCTCAAGTCCATGACCGGATAAACTAGATCTACAAAGTCACAAATTTTAACAAAAGTATGCTGTTTGGACTACCTCCTACATTTCATCTGTCATCAATATTATTACGCCAAAGTCTTTTCCTAGATTCACTTTTGTCATTGTCGGAGTCCTAAATCAGGCCTGAATTCAATACCCGCATCTGATTCAACTGCATCATCATCTTCCTGATCAAATACAAGTCACCTCACAGCTCCCAAAGCAAAGATTTCACTGCCCGAAAAGCCATGACTTTAAAAACAAAATCGTGAAAAATCAAAATATTGATCAATTTAGAAAAACATTTCAGAAAACGGAGGCTTCTCTCGTACCGAAAATACTCAGGTCTCGCTGAACAGTGTTCCCTCTCTCAATTTTGGACGGGAGACTTTGTGCACTGCCGTTTTTGGCTGAACCTAATTGTAAAGGGTTAATAATTAGGCAAAAACCTGTACGGAAAGTATGTACGGGTGTAAAATGAGAAAAATCTGTACAGATAACGGGTAACCCTTACTACTTGGCATGTATGTTATAGCAGATGTGTAATTTGAGGAGAGCAAAAATAGGATGAGCTGTTTGGAAATGAAAATGCTTTTTATTTTGTAAATGCTGTAATTTCATGTATTTGTTATTATCTTCTTTGTTGCAGATTGAAATGCTGGAAGAGGAACGAATTGAAGACAAGAAAAAGATAAGAAAGCTGGCTCAGCAGATAGGGCAGAGGTTTGGCTCAATTCTCTAATTACTGTATATGTCTTGTGATTTGTAGCTACTTTAGTATTATTACAGAAATCTTGTATGAAGTTACAGGTATACTTGTTGCTTAGTTGTGCCTTAAATTGAAATTAAAACTGCAGATGGTCAGAGTTTCTAAAGAAGAATAAGTTAGTTTTGTATAAATATAGAGTAGTGATTACAGCAAATTTGATATTTTGTCAAATGTCCAAGCATATTTAATTTTATTTCTTTATATTTCAGTCTTCAAGATTCTGAGAAGTAGATTGTTCATATTTTGCTCTTTTTATTAATTTTTTGTTGCTGTTTATTTGGAATTGTTTAAAAAAAAATGTGTTTTGTTGTTTTTGTATTGTTCACTTCCGTTCCCTTAAAGCTGTGACACACTTGAAAAAGAAATGTTTCAGTTAATTTTATGCAACTTCCACTCGGATTATACAGCTTTAACACATGTTTCTCGTCTGTTCTCTATTTTATGGGAGCAGCTGATTTTTAAAAAAATAGATTTTTCAGACTTTTATTTCCATGTTCTTGCCCATACGTTTCAAAGCTTGTTGTTTCCTGTTATTCCTGTCCGTATGTCTCGGAGCTAATTTATTCCTATTGTTGTTGTCTATATATTTCTAAACTTGTTATTTCTTATTGTTCATGTCCACCTGTGTCTGAGCCTGTTTTCCAAATGCTTTTGTCTCTGTGCCTCAGAGTCTGCCATCTCATTGTCCTGTGGCTTCCGTCTGAGGGTCATGTAAGGATATCCTATTTTTTCACTCATAATATGAGCCTCTATTTTTATTTCATGTGAAATAAAATAAGTGCAAGGAATTCTTGATGAAAGAAAAAAACAGAGTTCAAAACCAGAAATTCGTTAGAAATGAAGTATTGTTATGAATAAAAGATTTTTCATTGTAAGAAATGTGGATTTATAATCTCAGACTGTCTTTGAGTCATAAAAACACACTAATTTTTTAATACATTTTATTTAAACATTGGTGCACAGGAAATATCTTCTTCTTTGATCCTTAGCCGCCGACCGTCAAAGCAGTCAGTGGCCATTACGCCTGGTGGCATCTTGTAGGGCAACAACAAATTGATTCCACTTTGCTCGGTCGGCAGCCATCCTTCGTATAGTGCCTCAACTCTGGTTCATTCTTTGCATCTCAGCCTCCACAGTCCTCCACCAAGTTGTTTTTGGTCGGCCTCTCTTTCGTTTTCCTTCAGGGGTCCATAGCATAGCTGTTCTTGTGATGGCATCGGGGTAAATATACAGTGTCCATAAAGTCCTGGACATGCAGCATAGTTATATGGTCAATTACCTTTTGGAAAGCATTCGGATGCAGTGCCGTCTTAAGGCATGGGCACACTGGGCAGTGACAAGGGGCCCCACGATTCTAGGGGCCCCGTGCTGGGATGCTGCCATATTGTTCATAAGACATAATTTATATTCCCGTGGGTGGGTAGGGCTGGTAGGGGCCCTGTGCATTGCTTTGCCCAGGGCCTACAATGCTATTAAGACGGCCCTGTTCGGATGCAGCAAGCCCTGATATCACTGGAATATTGGACCAGATCAGGGCTAATGAAGGGGAAACAACATATACAGTGTTCTTCTGTCACGAAGTGGATTTAAGTTTAGAGTGTGTCTGAGTGTATAGACAAGACCCTAGTATGAGAAAGACTGAGAAGATAGATTTAGCTGAGAAATGATAGTGAATGTGGACAGATGAGACTTTTGGCTTCGAGGGGTGAGAACCGAGATTGACTCTCCCTCGCTACTTGTGACGTATTTGATAGCTATAGACTCACCACCTCTGATACCCTTAAAGGAGATAAGGTTTAACTTATGACCACAGACACACTATACAGACAAATATAAACGTACAGTATAGTTAAAGAAAGTGACTGATCCAGACTACAGTTTATAGTTTATTTACACAACAAAATTCAGAGAACATAATAAAATGAATAACGTGCGAGGTCGCACAAACCTGGAACAGAACCAAACCAATTAAAAATGGCATACAATATACAAACCCACAATGTCACCCTCCCCTTCAACCTACAGGGAAGAAAGTTAAGGATTACAACAACCTGTATGGTGGGGTCTTTAACATCAGATCCACCACTCCTAACTAACCTAATATATTATTAAACAAAATCTAACTCCACTGTCTGTCTGCAGACATCACTAAATGAACTGCCTACACAGCTTCAACGCTTTAGGTGATATACCCGCCACTAACTAACACCACTGTCTACACCGAAAGCTGATGGAACTTTTTAAAGTCCTACACGAACTGAATGACTAATTTATAATTTGGTCTATGTTCAGTGTCTGTCTGACACTCCAGGTTTCTACTGAGAGACTCCTCCGCTACGCCTCTTCTCTCTCTAGTGCATTTTGAAGGAATTTTTGCCCTTTCTCCTCCAAACGAATATTGTAGCTGATGACTTGGGTGTTTAGACTGGCTACTTGGATTGTAGCTGATTCACTGCTGACGAACTTAAGTTACTGCCCGGTTACCCCTCTTTGGGTTTAGGGCCGTCGGTTTTATTATGACCGAATTTAAACAACCACAACCCAACCCAACCTCCAGGCCACTCACCTTTTTGGAGTGGTATAATGAGCTCAGAGCTCTGGGTTTTATAAGATAGACCAGTTCCCGCTGAAGCATGGGGGCTTCACTGAAAAAAGAACTGCTATCTATTTCTGGTGCACATGTACTTGGCGCCGGTAACTACCACGTCACCAATTCTATTTCACCCCTGGCGATGCCTCAACTCTTCTATGGCCGAAAATCTTGGCAAGCTGTAAGGCAAATTTGCACCGCTCCCTTGGTGCCGTGAAAAATTGCTGTAACAAAAGAAATGACAACTAATGTACACTACTTCAAGTAATCATATCTCTAACACCTAACTCCCTTAAATAATTACCTCTCCCCTAAATAAATACAACTCCCGTCTTCCCCCTCCTCACTATGCACAGCGATAGACAACATTCCTATCTGAAGGTCAAACTACCCCACTTCAACCTGTCTGTTTAGGAAACCCCAAACGCAGCTGACCCAAATCTGTTATGCTAATCAGCGTCACACATTGCCTACGCTGAGGGAAACTCCTGTACTAAATTCCTAGCCCTACTTTATTTTTACAGGCTGACCTTTGGATGCTCATCACATCACACAATATAAAACTAGGAAAAATTACCTTCCATCTCAGTAATATTAATTACTCCTCTATGTAATATAAATTTCACTTATAAATTACATCTCTTACCCTCCGACTGCATTACCAAATTAGCACAACTAAATCAAACCCCACTAAATAAAATACACAACTAAGTTCGCGTATATACTCTTGTAAATTATCAGAATTAAATACTCAATACAAAAATACGCTCTCGGATATACACACTTGTAAATTATCAGAATGTGAATTGCGTTTGTCACAACTAACTATTACATATTACCGAGCGCCGGTTTATCTTAGCGTTTAACCTTACGCAATGAATATCTCAAAAATCCTTTACACAAATCCTAGACAGCACTAGCTTATCCTAGAAAACTTATATGCACCCTTACGATTAATACTTTCTCTAAGATAGTAATTGATGGCACTTTCGTTAAATTACTTTAATAAATTTCTCAGAAGAAAACTTTACTTAACGTGTTGTGATCTTACCGGGCTATCAGCTATGCTAATTAAACTTATTACATACCCAGTTGAATATCTCATTTAAGAGCAAGCGAATCTGACTTCGATTTCACGGCTGAATATTTCTGCAGACAAAGAGAGCGCTAATTAAAATATTCTGGTATTTATAATTGAAATGCCCATGCCCTACATCATAGCTTGGCGTCCCTCTTAAACCAATGGAATCCCTGCAAAAATTAATAACTGTGACCTCCGCCAATAATAACGTACGAAACTCGTGAGTCATGTTTGTTACTGCCCGCATGTCCAAGATTGCGTCATGTTACATCGACCGTGTGAGCAGAATTAACTTTGATTCGTAGAAGCGCCCGGTTTTTACGTACATGGGTAGAGGTTCCCCGCCGACCCATCGATTTGCCGGGTAGGGGTTATTAAACATCGGAAAATTTACACCCAGCCTAATAATACTCTTGCGCTTACTACAATAAACGTTACCGCGATAAACAGAATTTAGATGATACAATTTTTCCTGTAACAAAGAAAATACTTCACTCTCTCTCTCTGTCATACGTGGCCACACAATCACGCTTCTTACCCTATTCTTGGTGGAGAAAATCTCTTGAGCATACAATCCATGCATATATGTATATTTAACAAAGAGAAACCTACGTGATCACAATTACTTTATAGAAAGGAAGACTGGTGCAAGTCTTAAAATTAAACCCTACAGTCATCCCTCCTGAAAACGCAATAAATTAATGAGAGAAAAAGACTAAACTCAAATAATTATAGAACAAAATTACAGATAGAGAAAGAATGGGCCTGTTGAAAAATAAAACCACAGTACTGCATCACATCTCCCTCTCAAATAAACCACAGAGCCCCAAACTAGTGCTACATGGGAAGAATTTACGCCAGGATGAAAATTCGAACTACCAAGGCATTGCCTTTGATCATTGATTGACTTGGAAAACCAAATTGAAAGAAACCGAATAAGGGCAAGGCTAAGAATGGCAGTCATGAAAAAAACTTGCTGGAACAGCTTGGGGAGTAAATGAGAGTGTGCTAAAGAAACTATACACAGGGTGAATGAGACCAGTCATAGAATATGGTGTTGCAGCATGGGCAACAGCAGCTAAGTGTCGTGCTTAGATAGGTTTTAAAGTTATTTAAGGTCCCGCCTGAGTATAGGGGATTGTAATAATACGTGAGAAGTAAAGGTGTAAGAAAATAGATTTTCACGAGTGGATAGTTTAAGGAGAAGATCTGTCTCTGGACTGAGTAGTTTCTCTAGTCCAGCCTATCGATACGACTATAATTTAGTATAAGACAACCTTGCATCTCCCTATATCTAGAAATATAAGTTTACCTAAACACTCACACACAGCTATGTGACAACAAGACACACAAACGTGAAAAAACTACTATGGTTAATTGGGTATGGGTCTGACCAACACACAAAGTTTAGTTCTTTTGTTGTTTATTATCATTAAACTTTACAACATCGAATATCTAAAAGAGATCAAACAAATCAGAATTACATACATAGAAAAAATAACAGAATACCTGTGCCCTCCCCTCCTTGAGAAGAAAAGAACCCAACAAGTTAATAACCCCAAAGGTTAAAGGTTAGCACTAGGTTACAGTATAGACAGTAAAGAAAGAACAAAGTTCGTACTAAACGTTATCCAATAAAATAAACAATATTTAAACAGAATTTCACAACGGGCTGATCACCCGTTTGCCAGTCACTTCGATTACGGAAACAACAGCAAATGGGTTGATTTGCCATTGCCCTAAAGACGCCACTAGGCGTGATGGGAAACAATGGCAAAGAAAACCTATCTGCTGTTGCCCTAAGACGCCACTAGGCGTAATGGCCACTGACTGCTTTGACGGTCGGTGGCTAAGGACGGAAGAAGAAGAAGAAACAGAATTTAGATGACACAATTTTTCCTGTTACAAAGAAAATATTTCACTCCCTCTCTGTCATACGCGGCCACACAATCACGCTTCTTACCCTATTCTTGGTGGAGAAAATCTTGAGCATACAATCCATGCATACATGTATATTTGTTTCAGTGGTCTTATCTTCCAAATTTGGCCCCAGTCCCTCCTTTCAATAATTAAATTTTATAAGGGGAACGCCTAATTTGGTGGTTGATTCCTGGATAAACAAATGTCACCTCGAATAGTTAATGCAGAAACTCTCTGAGATCTGGTGTTCACAGTAAACAGTAGGAAAACATCTGATTGCTAAAAACTGTTAATTATTGTTAATTGATGATGGTGGTAAATCCTATCGGCTGTCTCTGTGGTGAGTGCCGATTTTGAAACAGCGTAATTTGCTGGATAAATCCGATGGAAAAAATGCCTGTCAAAAGTCGGGAGAACTGTTATATCTTTCACACCCCAGTGGGCTGATAAAATTGCAAAAAATATATATCTGGGTATTTGTAAGTCCAGTTAAAATTTACTATTAAAAGGTTTATGTGTCCATCTGGCCAATCCTGTTCACAAATGAACTTGGGGACGTGTAAGCCAAGAATAAGACCACATTAATCACTCAGTAAATGAAGAAAAAGGACCAAAATAAACCGCTGGTCGCCGTTTGATCAGGTCTGCGAGAAATAGAGAAACATTATGAAAAAATGCTACTAATATATATCTACATATATTTATACACGGAAGGGGATGAGACGATCTCCCATCCTCTCCATCAGTCCTGATTAAAGTTAAAAGGCACACTGTATCTCTAGCCTATCCTATCGCACGTCGCTTAGCGGGTGCAAGTTTGTTTGAGGCATGCAGCCTTTCCCCCCTCCTGCTCCGGTCAACGATCAGCGCATAATGTCAATTATGATTTAATTATCCATACGCGCACTTTAACAAATATCGCCTGTCGCTAAGTAGCTATTGGAGGGTCGGCGTCGGTGGGTCGTCGTATGGTATTTAAACAACAGTCACTTACTAACATTACACAAAATGAAATATAACATGAATTCTATGGTCCACTATCAGTCAGCTAGCATTTTAATTCAGTCAGCTAAACCGTATCTTTCTGTGTGATAAAGTGGGTGGTAAAATTATCATTAAGCTGCACAACTGGTACACAAATAGCTACGCATTATTTTCCACTGGTTCTAACACCTAGAAAATCACAGTGAATTTAAGATGATAAAACTTAGCACATTAAATCACGTAAATGCTAATTTCTATTACCACAAATCAGAAATGAAAATCCCCACGAAACTATTAACACATCTATTCACAATGGTTCTAGATAACGTGTTTAGACTCTCCGAAAAATTCTGAGCGACAACTGATACTGATTTTGAGAAGACACAGTTTATATACATAATGTTATTATGATCTCTAGAGGATGTTAATTTTCACACTCTTAGTGCATAGCAGAAACTCAGGAAACTACGTTTCTCAGATTAAAGGTTATACGGTGGCCCTGTCGGCGCTTGCCAGTCGACAACAGAGACTTAAACCGTGTAATGGGATTGTCCATAGATTTTCCCCGTTTCTGGAGATCAAAGCGTTTATCTCCCCCTGAATGTACGAACATCACAGGGTCCCTCAGGAAATATTTCTGCCCGTGCGGCTACTTGAAAGAGGTCTAGTGTTTCCACATGGTTCTATCTGATATCTTGATGATTGACAGATCAGCTCGCGTGAGAAACTCAGGTAAATAAATGGGTTCGCTCCCTGTTATTGGCAGGTCGCGGAAGTAGGTAAACTTTGCGTTAGCCCGTGTTTACAGAAAAAGAGGCGTAGATTAAAAGGTAAGTCAGACAGGCAGAAAAATGCGTGACTTTCTACGAGCAAATCTTAGAACACTAACGGGATTTCAGGGCTGTCAGATACTGTAGGCTATATTTCCATTATATGTCACACTAAGTCAAACTTCGATAAAATTAACAGACCCCAAAACCAAGCAATGAGAATCATAACAGGGGGCATGAAGATAACACCTATTAAAGAACTCGAAAAGATTTTATACCTTCAACCAATGGAAGATACAAGAGATAGCAGGGCTCAGACATAGCCAAGAAATTCAGGGGGCTAACAGACCATCCAGTGTACCATAGAATAAATTATCTTGGAAGGGGAAGACTACAAATAAGATGAGAGCAGATCCCATAAATGCAATATCAACAACTAAACCCATCTACACTGCACACACGGTTCCAGTTTGGAAACAACAGTGCTTCTCTGAAATGATAGAAAACATTTCTAGTATTGAGAGAAACAAGAGCCAGACTGCAGCAGAAAGTAGAGCCATAACCATAAAATACACAGAGAAACATTACCCAAGCAAGACCTGGACCCATACTTACACATATGGATCAGCAACAAATGCAGCAGAAGATGTAGGTGGAGGAGTGTTGATGAGCTTAAGCACTGGTACATTAAAAAAAGCTGTCAGTGGCAACAGGAAAATCCTCAAGTAACTTCAGAGCAGAGGCCTTGAAAACTGCAGCAGAGGTCTTAATGACAGAGGAAAGCACAGAGAGACAAGTTGCTTTCTTTACAGACTTACTGCCAATAATTGCAACGCTAAAAAGCCAGAATAATGCAGACCTGAATGACCTAAGAGTAATATTCCACAAACTGTTTCAGCGTTTCAAAAGAGTTCTAGTACAGTGGATCCAATCTCATTGCAACATCCCCGGCTATGAAGAGGCAGACAGATTGGCAAAGGAAGGTGGAAAGCTACCTCAGCCTGATACAAGCATAACTTTTGAAGAGGCAAAGATTTTTATCAGAAGCAGATACATGAACAGATGGGAAGCAGATTATCCAGGCTACACACAAAAAATTATGCATATTATCAGCTCAGCAGAAGAGAGCAAGTTGTAATCTTCCTACTCTGCACTGACCACAACAGATGGGGATACCACCTATTCAACATGCTAAAGATAGGAACTACCAATGAGAGTATTCATGGCACCGATAAAATGACTGCTGAACATCTGCTTTAAAGATGCCTGACACACGAGGAGCAGAGAAAGCACATATGACCGTCACCAGTACCATTCCTAGAAAAGCTCTATGAAGATAGAAATAGCCTCAAGCTGACCACTGCTTTCTTTGAACATATTCATATTGACATCTGAGAGTGTACGAAGAAGAATTCATTCACTGTTTTTACTGTCCCTTTAATTGCCAGTGCATGCATGGTTTCTTAAATCCCAAATCTACATCTATCTACTGACATGTCAAAAAAAGGGGAATATTGATTGTCTGTAAATATTATTATACTTAGGTGTCATCATTTGTTTTTTTATTCTCAAATCTTGATGCATACACGCCGAACGCATTGTCTCATATGTCCATCCTTGCTGGTCTTATGTTTGATGCCAAATTCCAGCAGTCTTAGCCTTGATGATTCATCGATTGCAGTGTCATTCTCTAATGGGCGGTCATTAATTGCCCTCAGTATGTCTCCCTAATCCATAGCCAATGCACTTTCGTTGGGTGCTCTTGAAGCTAGTCTGTCAGCTCTTTCATTACCATGTACCTCTGCATAGCTAGACAGTAGATCCACACCAGTTTCTGAAGATTGGAGACTTCTATGTAGGTTTTCCATTCATGCTGGAGCCATCCACTTTGGACCTTTCGAAACATGGATTGTGAGTCTGATACAATAACTTCCCTTGTTAATGAAGTTTCAGACAGCGACCTTAAGGCTGCAGTAGCTGCCTCTACCTTCATTCTCATGCTAAAGGTTGTTATTGTGTAAGCCTCGCTATGTTCGGGGACAATTTTCCCATTTGGCAGAGAACCCCCTCCCTGATTTCTCACCGTAGATTACTGACCCATCAGTGTAAACAATGGCATCATGATCCCCGGCATGACCATTTATCAGCTGATCAATTTCCAGCTCTGCCGTCCCATTGACCTAAGTTCTGCACTGTCTGCCAAGGCTGATGATGACTTGCTTGTAGTTCGTCCAGTTCTCATCTGACTTACTCCACTCTTCCCCCATGAACATTTTTTAAACTGTAGTCGCCTATCTAATAGTTGCCTCAGTCAGCTATGTTCCCATGCAGGGGATGCCTTTTGTCTGTAGTTACAAGCATATAAGCTTTTACCTGGGACATTGCAGATCTGGATCTAATAGACAGCAATCCAAGCATGTGCCGCATCGTCAAAATGGGGGTGGGGTATCTCATGACAGCCGAAGACTATACGCATCCCTTCATTTTGAATGCATTCCAGTCGCTGACATTGTGACATTGACAGCATGAGTATTCCCAGACCATATTCGATGACTGACATGACTAACTGATGATACAGGAGAAACAGTAGTCTCTGCTCCACGTGCGCTGCAGCCATTGTTTTTAGGGCTACCAGACCTCTGTTGCACTTCTGTGTAATTAGATCAACATGGTACTTGTATGATAACCCATGATTGAATGTTATTCCGAAGTATTTCAGCTTCTCTTGCCTTTCAATTTTCTGCCCACTGAAAGTAATATCTGGAAGGTCTGCTTTCAATATGGAGTTGTTCAAGGAGCATCACAGCACACAGGCTTTGTTGGGATTGACCTTGGAGCCGGTGTCCTCGCACCATTAAACATCTCATGTAGTGTCCCGTGTATGCTATTGACCATTTCCTGTCAGTCAGAATTAGTTCTGTAAATGAGTATGTTATCAGCAAAAGTCAGTGTTTGTCCCAGCCCAGTTGGCTGATTGGTGGTTACTTTTGCTGTGTAAGATAGATGATAAATAGCACCAGTGATAGTGGAGAACCTTGGGAGTAGTCCCGGGCAAATCCGCATTGGTTCTGATGTCCATGTTCCTGAGCAAAATGCAACAGATCTCTCAGTTAAAGCAGCTGTCCATCTTGTAAGCCACGGGTTAACATCGCAAGCCATTAAACAGTTCATTGACGTTTCAAAGTTCACACTGTTATAGGCATCCTCTAGGTCAATTGCTACAGCAACTGTTTCTCATTTACCTTGGAATCCCTTGTACCCAACTACACAAATGTTCCAGCGTTAACCCATGTTGCTTTCATGGGCCCAGGGTATTAGGAAGTATGTGTGCACTTTCGAGGCTGCTCATTACTTGTCTCACAACTATCTTTCAAGTAATTTACCATAGACATTCTGCAGTGGGATAATTTGATAGCTGCTGAGCAGTGTGGGATCTTTACCAGGTTTAGGAAGTGGCCATAGATAACTATGTAGCCAATCTTCTGATACCTTAGCGTTTTGTATACTGATGTTGAAATCCCTTACCACATTCCTAATTCCGGCATGTATAACCAGTGCACAACAGGAACAATTACCATTCATACCCTTTGACATTTGCTAAGGGAGACTGAGCACCTATGGGTTTGCCCGGAGTGCAAAGATGTCGATTCCGATCAACAATAACAAATGTTGATGGCTAACAATGTGTAGTGAGAAAAAAAAAATTATCAGCCAACATCAGGATCTGAAAATGTAGAAGTTTGCATGCATTTTGTGTATTACCTGTAACACTTGTGATTTTTGATAAAATTAAACAGTTTTGACAAATGCTTTATGAGCCTGCTGTGTGTAGTTCCTGGGAGCCTCTGATGGGACAAAGAAAGAATAGTAATACATGTCCTACTAATAAGAGGTTGTGCATGAGGCTGGTGACCTCATCATTAAAAATATTGCTAGAAAATTGTTGCTGCATGAGGACCAGCTGCATGAGGACCAGCTGCATGAGGACCAGCTGCATGAGGACCAGCTGCATGAGGACCAGCTGCATGAGGACCAGCTGCATGAGGACCAGCTGCAGTGATGGCTCCATTCTTCATAAGGAGTGAACAGGAGAATGATGATGATGATGATTATGAACATAATTTTCTAATAGCGACGCTGCCAGTTTTCAAAAACTTTGCACACCATTTTATTGGGTTTACTGAATGGCATCTGTTAGGCATTTTTTGATTTCATCTTAACTTCTGACTCAGTGATCACTGTATAATATTTGTAGACTGTGCCTTTTCTTGCCATCTGTAATTTTTTTTTTTTTTTAGTCACTACAAGAAATGTCATGTCATTGTGACACTTTAAGTTAAAAAAATTGAAAACATAATGCCATTTCTCTTAAAATTAATAACTATTAAACTTACTTGAATTAAAGAAAGTGCTTGCTAAATCAGAGGCACATCTTCAATCCAACCTGCAAGTCTGGAAGGAAGAGCTGGAGAAGAGAGGGATGGGCATAAGCAGCTCTAAAACAAAAACCATGGTGATATCACGAGAGGAAAGAAGGCATCAGATTAAGCTGGGAGAACAGGTCCTAGAGCAGGTCAACCACTTTAAATACCTCGGAGCTGTCATAAACCAGAAGGGAGGCATCAAAGAAGAGCTGGCTACCTGAAGAGCAGCAGCTGGGAGACTTTTTCAGGCCATAAATTGAGGATTCCTCAGCAAAAGAGAAGTTGGTAAAAAGATGAAGATGGCTGTATACCGTTTCACCTATATCCCAGTATGAAAGCGAGTCAAGGGCGATGACTACAACCCACAAAAGTCAGATCCAAACCTCAGAAATGAGGTATCTGAGGAATGTGGTTGAAGTAACAAGAAGAGACATGGTCCGCAACCAGACGATACGTCAAGGCCTAATAACCCAACCCCTGCAGACCCAAGTAGAACAGTTCCAACTAAGATGGTTTGGCCATGTCTGCAGAATGGGAGAAGATCAGCTACCACGACAAACATGGGAAACTAAGAGCCAGGGATCCAGACCTCCAGGATGACCCAGAGTCTGCTGAGAAGACAACATTAGACGGTCCTTGAAGGACCGAGGCTGTCAAGTAGCTTTTGAAGGATAAGAATTATTTAGAGGAAATAATAGATCTGAATGTGGAAGATTTGGCTCAAGGAATTCCTGCTGGGTTTTCCACCACTGAAGGGAGACAAAGAGGGTAAATTCTCCTAACTAGACAGGTCTGGAAAAGATTGTAAGGAGATATTTGGTCTCTCGCTACTGTCGTCCCCTTCTCAGTTATCTATTATTGTTATTCTTTAAATTATATTATATTTTACGAGCCCCCCCCCTCCCTTATAAAGGAAGATAAACATCAGACAATATGTAACATCTAATAGAAGGAACAAAGCATGGGGTACAGTATATACACCCAATTGGTTTATAGCAATTAAAACGAATAGATGGTGAATGATAGTATTGTCGATGGAATTAGTGTCTGCTGTATGTACTATGTGTCTCACAATTCAAGTGTTTTTCATCATGGATGACAAAAATATATGGCATTGATTTGGTGAGTTCCCTTTTTCAAGGAACTTATCTTTTCAGCCCCTGGCTGATAGTGAAGCGTGGTTAGTTCTCCGGTTTCCTGACGTTGCCCCAGGTAGGTCTTGAATGGTTCGGATTTGCCTTCTCTGTGCTCGACTCCGTATTCTGCTCTGAGATTGGACTGTCGTGCAAGGCTCCACCATAGACTACTCAGATGGACCAGCAATTTAGACACGTGGCTTCAGTGCGTTTAATGCATGAATTCGCACGATCTGGATTAGGTCTAGCTTTCTTGGTTACCTGGGCGTAAGTGAAAAATGGCCGTGTTTGGCGCACTTTTAGCGGGACATTTCCGCTTGGACACGTGATCCGTAGCGTGCATCATGTGACCTTAGCCTCGTATAGACGCTCCAATCAATAATGTTAAAAGTCACGTGATGTTTTCCTAAGTGGCCTAAACTGGTTCTCCCTAAGTTTAAGCAGTCCTAAATTAAAGCGGGTTTCTCGCTACCGAGGTCAGGGGTCAACAATGACGTCGTATCTAAAAATAGCGAGGAGAAAATCACCGAACGCTAGGAGATTATCCGCAAGTGACAATTCCCGGGACTTTGCGATCATGCATTGAGGATGAGAAAAAAATGATGTCACGTAAATAATAAAAAAAATGAAGAGAAGATTGGGCAAGTCGTCACACAAGCCCCTCCTCAAGTTTGACGTTCCGTCCAACTCCTCTGGTCCTGTCTTCCTCTTCTTTTTTAGTTTCTCATATCTCCTCGGTTGCGTCCGGATGTCTGCTCAAAAAATCTGCCCCTACGTTGTTCTTCCCAGGTATGTATTCTATGTGAAATGAATATGGCTGCAACAGGAGTGACCATCTCATAAGCCGGGCATTAAGGTTCTTCGACGCTGCAAGAAATATCAACGGTTGGTGATCACACTGCACCGTGAACTTTTTCCCGTATAAATATGGTTGAAACTTCTGCACAGCCCATATTAGCGACAGACATTCTCGTTCGATGGTAGAGTAGTTCTGTTCAGCAGGGTTCAATTTCCTACTAGCATATGCAATGGGGAATAGAGTTGCAGAAGGTCTATCACTAGGCTGCAGGAGAGTGGCTCCTATCCCTATATTGCTAGCATCTGTTCGCAGCGTAAAGTTCAGAGTTAAGTCAGGCAGTCGCAGAATTGGCCTAGCTGTGAGTTTCTCCTTCAGCAGCGTGTAGGCATTTTCGCACTCCGCTGTCCAGGTTACTTTGTCCGGGTTCCCATTCTTGGTTAATGCGGTCAGTGGCGCACTCAGGGTATTAAAATCTTTAATATATCTCTGGTAGAAGCCACATAGAGACACAAATGACCTGTCATCCTTTTTAGTCTGGGGTCGTGGGGCCCGCTGTAACTTCTCAGTATTACGTGCATCTGGGTACATGCATCCATGCGAGATGGTGTGTCCCCGGAATTCTAGTTGCTCGCAGGCAATTTGACATTTTGTAGGGCGAGCGGTGAGTCCTGTTTCTCTAAGTCTTTCAAAGAGTAGGGAAACTGCGTCCAGGTGCTCCTCAAAGGTGTTCGTTGCAATAAGTATGTCGTCCATGAAATTACTTATTCCAGGGTGGTTCAGGGGTTCCAGTAGTTTCCTCATCATACGAGAAAAGACGCTTGGGGTGTTGCTTAGCCCAAATGGCAATACATTAAACTCATAATGGCCCTCAGAAGTACTGAATGCTAACATGTGTCGAATTTCCTCTTTTACCGGGATCTGGTAGTACCCTTTGCTAAGGTCTATCTTCGAAAAGTATCGCGCTCTACTCAGCTTGGTGAAAAGCTGATTCTGATCAGGTAAGGGCTCCGCTTGAAATTCAGTTACAGCGTTGAGCCTTCGGTAGTCTATGCAGAGGCGATGTTCTCCTGTGGATTTTCTAAGCAACACCACACTCGCACTATAAGGCGACTCTGATTTTGAGATAATATTTTCCTTAAGCAGGTACTCGATTTCCTCACTCAATGCCTTTGCCTTAGCATAAGGAGCAGGATAGTTCTTAACTCGTACCGGGGCGAGGTCTGTTAGCTTCATATCAAATTCTATCAGGTTGGTCATGCCAGGTTTATCAGTGAGTGTACTAGTGTGTTTTCTCAACAACTGTTGCACCTGTGCCTGCTGATCCTCCGTTAAAGTTGAACTAATCTGAACATCTTGATGAGTTTCACCCTGGCGAAGAGGGTATTCACATGAGGTCAGGGGTTCTGCCTCAGTTTCCGTCGCAATAGCCAGTGTCAGGAAATGTGCTGGTTCTGCACCTGGTCTTTCATAATATTGCTTCAGCAGGTTTATGTGGTAGATTTTCTGCTTCTCCTTTATGGCAATCTTGTAATTGGTGCGCGACATTTTCTCAACAATTTTATATGGACCTCTCCACCCGATTTGCAATTTATTATTGCTACTGGGCAGGAGTAATAATACCTGTTCTCCTACTTCTAGCTCCCTATCCTTCGCAGTGCGGTTGTAGTAACGCGCATGTTTACGACGGGCACGGCGTACATTTTCCTTTGCCAGTTCCCATCCTGTTTTAAGGCGTTGGGTCAACTCATTCACGTATTGGGATGCAGAGGTGACCGTCTCATCAGCTTTATCATCTGTCCAAGTACGTAACAGTGCCTCTAAAGGTCCTTTTATAGGTCTACCAAACAGCAATGTGGCAGGTGGCATCCCAGTAGAATTGTGGGGTACTTCGCGGTAAGCAAATAGTGCTGCGGATAAGTATTGATCCTAGCTCTCTGGTTTTTCCTGCGCAAGTTTCCGAAGGATGGAAATAAGGGTCCCGTTAAACCGCTCCACCTGGCCATTTGCCTGGGGGTGGTAGGGAGAGGTGTGGATATGTCGGGCCTGAAATATCCTAAACACTTCCTCTGTGACTTTTCCTCGGAATTGCGAACCATTATCTGTCAGGATCTGTGACGGAAACCCTAGCCGAGTAAATATGGTGAGCAGAGCCTCAGCAACATGCTTGGAATCACAGGCGGGCATAGCGATAGCCTCTGCCCACATGGAGCAACAATCCACTAACGTGAGTATATAACTGTTTCTCTTTTTGCTACGAGTAAGTGGACCCACAATATCCACCGCTACTCGTACGAAGGGTGTGCCCAAGATTGGCATTTCTCCCAGAGTGGCTGGGGCCGTCCAGTGTTTTGGCGCTGTCCTCTTGCACTGCGGGCATGATTTCACATATCTCTGGATATCGGCGTTGATACATGGCCAATAATAATGACATGAAATACGCTGAATCGTGGCACTTATGCCCATATGGCCACTTAACGGAAGGGCATGGCCCATTTCTAGGACCTGGGCTCGGTATGCTGACGGAACCACAAGTTGCCCATGTTCCTGTCCTCCATTTCCTGCTTTCCGATGCAACAGCCCATTTTTCTTGTAGAAGTCTCTCTTTTGGAGAGGAGTGTGCGCTCTCGGTAGTTTTTTGTAGCAGGGTGCTAGAGATTGATCCTCAGTTTGTGCCTTTTTTAATTCCTCAGGAAGGATGTTGGGTGGGGATTCCAACTCCGTATTTTGTTTGGCCTGTCCTCTAGTGGTGACAGCCACCACAACCAGAGGGTGAATGGGTTCTCCCAAGAACACATACCTACACCCTAAGATCAAGGGATAAATAGGGTCGTCCAAGATCGCTGCACTGATTTCCCCAGTCACATATTTTGATTTGACCTGAATCTTGGCTATGGCCAACCGCATAGGTGCTGCACTTTTAGTAGGTCCTTGTAGTTCTATAGTGTCTTCTGTCATCTGGTCAGGCTTGACTAGGGATGCACAGACAACTGCGTCAAATGCAAGGCCTGTATCATAAAGGCAGGTCACCTCTTGGTCATTTACGAGGACTGTCTCAACGACCGGGGGATGTCGGGGTTTGTCCAGAGGTTCTTCCGGTCCATTTCCCCTTGCAGCACTTTTACGTAAGCAGGCAGCATGATGAGGTGGGTTTTTCCGGTTGCACTCCTGCGTATTGTGGGTGAGGGTTCTACAGTGCTTACACCATTTTTCCCCTTGCCTCTGCTGCTGGAAATTTGATCTCTGAGTAGTCTTGTAGTCTGGCTTGTCATGCTTTTTGAAGTTAGTATACGGTGGTTTCACTTGGGGGTCCATGTGTGACTGAGCTGTCTGTCTAGATACGTAATCTGGTTGTTTCCGTCTGGGTGGTGGATTCTCTGATAGTGCTGCCTGATATCGTTCCGCTAACTGGACTATGGATTCTAAAGTGCTGGCCCCATTCTCTGTCAGGAATCTTCTCATGTCGGAAGTCATGGTGTCCTTCAGTTGCTCGATCATGACCATTTCCTTCAGGCCTTCCCAATCATGAGTAAAATTCCCTAGGGCACCCCACTTCTCCACGTAGGAATCCAGTCTCGCAGCAAACTGAGCAACGCTCTCTCCAACTTCCCTCCTAGCGTTACGGAACCTCTTCCTATAGGCGTCAGCATGTAGCTCATAACGAACCAATAGTGCCTTTTTCAGAGAGTCGTAGTCATCCTGTAAACCTGGAGGAAGCTTGCTATACACGTCATAAGCAGTTCCTCTAAGCCCTTGCGACAGTTTCAGTTTCCATTTGCTCTTCTCCAAACCAAACGTGGTGGCAAACTTCTCAAATTTGTCCAGATACACATCGATCGAGTCAACTCGTTCCGAGAAAGCTTCGAATGAAAACGTCAAGGGTCCCAAAGTTGACATGAGTGAGGATGGCAAAGGTCCTGTGCCCCCTGCATGCAAGGAGGGCATATCATCTGACCGTGGCGATAGGTTGCCTGAGGAGGTAGATGCTGTGCGGCTACCGGTTCAACTCTTTGAGCCTGTCCCTGCATCTCTAACTGCTTCATCTTCAGTGCATGCTCGCGTTCATCTCTCTCGCTTCTTTCCCTAGCGTCTACAGCTTTTATCCTCTCATCTATTTCTGCTAACTTTATTCGCTCTTCTCTTTCAGCTTTCACTGTTTCTCGAGCGTAATACTTATCAGTCTCGACACTGACATAATTCGCAAGGTCCACCCCACTATAACCTAGATCTCGACCGGCCTCCCCTAGTGCTGCCTTAAGCTTAACTATTTCAGCCATCTTTTGCTGTGATAGTCCACACTGAGTAAGCTAGTGCTACCTTCCAATAGTATTTCTAACAACAAGCAAAAACTTACTAATTATCAGACTGCTGTAGAATGAAATTACTACAGTTATGGAGACTTAAGGTGTGTAATTCAGTGAAATACAAAATCATGAACTAACTTAATTAAATACAACATATATAAAGGGATTCACCAATCAATGCCTGAAATTCTAGAAAAAATGTTTTCTGTCTTTCTAGAGCTCACTGTGTGAAAATACATGTGTTAAAATGGTATACTGAAATGACTGAATGAATGATACTATCCCAGAGGTATGATAAAATACCTAAGTTCAAATCCCGGACTGAGACCCCAGTGTCACGTTGCTTTTGAAGGATAAGAATTATTTAGAGGAAATAATAGATCTGAATGTGGAAGATTTGGCTCAAGGAATTCCTGCTGGGTTTTCCACCACTGAAGGGAGACAAAGAGGGTAAATTCTCCTAACTAGACAGGTCTGGAAAAGATTGTAAGGAGATATTTGGTCTCTCGCTACCGTCGTCCCCTTCTCAGTTATCTATTATTGTTATTCTTTAAATTATATTATATTTTACGAGCCCCCCCCCCTCCCTTATAAAGGAAGATAAACATCAGACAATATGTAACATCTAATAGAAGGAACAAAGCATGGGGTACAGTATATACACCCAATTGGTTTATTGCAATTAAAACGAATAGATGGTGAATGATAGTATTGTCGATGGAATTAGTGTCTGCTGTATGTACTATGTGTCTCACAATTCAAGTGTTTTTTCATCATGGATGACAAAAATATATGGCATTGATTTGGTGAGTTCCCTTTTTCAAGGAACTTATCTTTTCAGCCCCTGGCTGATAGTGAAGCGTGGTTAGTTCTCCGGTCTCCTGACGTTGCCCCAGGTAGGTCTTGAATGGTTCGGATTTGCCTTCTCTGTGCTCGACTCCGTATTCTGCTCTGAGATTGGACTGTCGTGCAAGGCTCCACCATAGACTACTCAGATGGACCAGCAATTTAGACACGTGGCTTCAGTGCGTGCATGAATTCGCACAATCTGGATTAGGTCTAGCTTTCTTGGTTACCTGGGCGTAAGTGAAAAATGGCCGTGTTTGGCGCACTTTTAGCGGGACATTTCCGCTTGGACACGTGATCCGTAGCGTGCATCATGTGACCTTAGCCTCGTATAGACGCTCCAATCAATAACGTTAAAAGTCACGTGATGTTTTCCTAAGTGGCCTAAACTGGTTCTCCCTAAGTTTAAGCAGTCCTAAATTAAAGCGGGTTTCTCGCTACCGAGGTCAGGAGTCAACAATGACGTCGTATCTAAAAATAGCGAGGAGAAAATCACCGAACGCTAGGAGATTATCCGCAAGTGACAGTTCCCGGGACTTTGCGATCATGCATTGAGGATGAGAAAAAATGATGTCACGTAAATAATAAAAAAAATGAAGAGAAGATTGGGCAAGTCGTCACAGAGGCCTAGAATGGAACCAGTCCAGGAGGAAGACAACCGATAGGATAGTCTGGCGCTCTCTCTTCCAAACCTCTACACCTCACGGTAGAAGAGGAATGACTAAGTAAGTAAGTAAGTTTTAACGAAAAATGCCCCCCAAAAATGCCAAAAAAAAAGAAGGACATATTTTATGAAACTTAAGATTCTCTGCTTTTAAATGGAAAGGTTGCATATTTTGAAAAATATGTCTTAGATACATTCAATATGCATTTGAAATTACTGCTTCATTCAGAAAAATCAATGGACAGTGAACCGTTACACCAATTTTCTCTGATGACTTAAAATGTAGATACATTTTCTTATTTGTATATTTTCTGTCACCATTACTTATAGCTGTGTAGCTGCTAGAGGGTTGTTTGAAGAGACAAAGATAGAAAGACTAGGACTACCGCTACATCTGACACATTGAAAAAGGTGGACTCTAATTGAAGATTGTGCTTGGGGCTGTCAACCTCTCACTGTTAAGATGCATTGCTACACAAACCACTGCTGCAAGAGTACATGAAAGCTTTGGTGCAGACTTCCTGCAATCTATTGTGAAAATGGTGATGATGACACAGGCTTTTGAAAGTGTTTCTTGTGATAGCAAAATGTTATCCCGATATATTACCAATTTTATGAAATGTGACATTGTCACATTTATTTGGTAAAACTACATTTTCAGACATAGAGATATCATATTTCACTACTCTTAGCACAATACTTTTTTTATAGTCATCCAGGATTTTGTGAACCGTGTATATTGTTCATCATAAGAAATAGATATGAATTAAAGTCTTTGGTATGAAAAAAATTATCATTGGAAGAGAAATCTAGAAATAAAGCAGCATAAAGGAAGACGAACTTGATTTCATAACAAAAGAGTATGGACATAGAGGCTTTGGTAGTCAGACTTCAGAGAAAGTGTGTAATGATGATGCCATATGTTAATGGATATGCCATCTTCCCATCAGAGTGCAACATGTTCTTGGTCACTTTAACTTTTCCACTGAGTGTAGAGTCATTACTAATTCATGATCAGCTAGTTTTTATGATGATTATTTTTCTCACAGTCAACCTTTTAATTTTGGTTCGTACAACAAAACATGATAAAGCAACAGATGTCTCTGATAGTTCTCATCTTAATGGATCTCTGTGCAGCTTAATTACAATGGAACAAGAAGGACAGTTGTTATTTTTATTTCTCTTTTTTGCACTATAAATATATTGAAATAAAATGTTAGTAGAGCTGAACTTAAGGAGGCTGACATCAGACTTAGACCTGTATAAAACCAGCAAACAGTTCCACGTCTATTTTTCCAGATACACCTTAGCTAGAATATTTTAAATGAATAAAGTCCTTTTTAGTATTACAAAATATTTCCACCAAACAATGATCTGTATAATTATACTGTAATTTGTGTTAGTAATTAAGTTGATTAATTGATATTCATAATTAATTATGTAAAATGTAATCTATCACATGAAATTTTCATAAAGATAAATTTTTCATTGTCTTGAAAATAACCAAAAGTGATCATAGATCTCTTTTTTTTCTTCAGTTTAAAAAAATGTATGTATATGTCCAATTTGATTTAAGAAAGCACAATCTGTAACCCATTTCCATTCCCATCTTTCTTAAAGGGCAAAACAATATCAGAGCAGCAACAATTTATATGTATATTTCTAAGCAAAACACACATAATTTTCATGTACAAACTGCCTCCAGGACTTAGCCACTAGAATAGAAACATGTATATTGTTTTTTTTAATAGTATATCAAATAAAACTATAGAACTCTTTATAAAAGAAACTGTTAGGTGTTGTACTGCTAGCATGTGGAATATGTAGGGTTCTGTCATAAGTATTGCTGTCAGTAACACAACAGTGAAAGGTAATGGGGGCAAGCCTGGTGATATCCTAAAATGAGTTATTTTTCAAGATTAATTTTATATTTACCATTCTGTTCTCTGCCTTCTCTCTCTCTCTCACTCTCTCTCACTCTCTCTCACCCTCTCTCACTCTCCCTCTCTCTCTCCCTCTCTCTCCTCTCTCTCCTCTCTCTCCTCTCTCTCTCCTCTCTCTCTCTCTCTCTCACTTGTCTCTCTCTCCTCTCTCCTCTCCTCTCCTCTCTCACTCTCTCTCTCTCTCCTCTCTCTCTCTCTCCCCCCCAACCTCCCCCAAACGCCCTACTTCCCTCCTCTCTCCTCTCTCATCTCACTCACTCTCTCTCCTCTCCCCCCTCCTCCCCCCCCCTCCCCCCCCCCCCCTCCCAACAGCCCGCCCGCCCGCCCCCGCCCTCCCCTCCCTCCCTCCCTCCCTCCCTATATATATATATGTGTGTGTATAAAATGTTAATTCACACATACTTAAAATCTTGTCATTGGATAAGAATTCACTGATAAATTTGACACAAACATCGTATTGCAGGGCTGTAGCTTTGGGCCTTACTGCTGAAGATTTGTTAGCAGTGCAGGACTACACTGAAACCCTCAAGGTGAAACGTCGTCAGCAGGAAGACCAGCAGTCTGCAGCAATGATCATCAGAGAGCAATAAGGTTGTTCGTTGTGACGCCACCCCTCTTAGCTCTTGCACATTATTTAGGCCCAACTTTCTTCCTTCTCTTATTATTGTTCTTCTGAGTGTTTCTTTTGGTCTTCCTTTTTTCCGCTTACCCTCAGGAACCCAAGTGAGCGCCTGTAGTGGTATTCTGTTGTTTTGCATTCGTAGGACATGACCGATATATGACCATCGTCTTTTCCTTATATAGTCGGAGACATATTTCTGCCTAGAGTCTTCTCTTATTTGTCGATTAGTCTTGAATTCTTTCCAACTGATGTTCATGAGTTTTCTAAGACATTTGTTCTCGAATGTATTCAGCTTGTTCTCCAATGATTTTGTTATTTTCCAACTCTCACAGCCGTATGTTAACACTGAGATAACATTTGAATTAAACAGACGAAGCTTGGTATGTATATTCAATGATCGTAATTTCCAAATGTTAGATAATCTATTGAAGGCGCTAGCTGCCAAAGCAATTCTAGTATGGATTTTCTCTTGTTGTGTCACCATCCTGAGTCATTTTACTGCCTAAATAATTGAAACTTTCAACTTTCTGTAGTTTTTTTCCCCCCGTTCAAGATGATATCAAAGGTCTCGTTAGAAAAGTTCATAGCTTTAGTTTTAGAGGCATTTATTTGGAGACCAATTTTAACCGAGAGATGACACAAATTATTTATTGCTTCTTGGGATTGTCTTGGTGTTGAACTTAAGAATGCTACATCATCTGCGAAATCCAGGTCCCCCAGGAATTTTCCATTTGTCCATTTTATACCCAATTGTTCATTGTGGGTATAGTTTCTCATAACCCAATCAATAGCTATTCCAAAAAGTAGTGGTGACATAATACAGCCTTGTTTCACCCCTGTTTCTACTGTAAACCATTCTGTATTCCCTTTATTTGTTCTAACACAACATCTTGCATTGTCATATAGCGCTTTGATTATATTCACATATTTTGTTGGAAAACCATAGATTGTAAGTAACAATGATGGGCGGTGTAGAGGAAAATGGAAGTTAATTGGGAGAATTTGGAGTAAAATTTGATCAACAAAAACCCGCTCTTAAATGACATGCAATTTAAGTCTTCTAACATCATGCATTACAGTCTGATAGATCACCTTTCTTCGTAAACATATCTGACAATAATACTGTCTTTCCATTGTTGTGGTGGTTGTGCTAAAATTTCATTTATAATATCTTCATAGCTTTGCCAAAGATACTTTATGGAGCTTTATTAGCTGGAAGAGTAAAGAACACCGCACCATTAGTCTTATGAGTCATGTGACCAAAATATTATTACGAATTATCATAAAAAGAGTGAGAAATAAAATTAAAACAGAAATCAGTGATGAATAGAGTGGTTTTAGAAGGTAAAGGCACAATCAAAGCGTGACACAGGGTATTTTGTATTAAATACACATATGCCTTAGTCCTAAAAAATACTACACACGAGAGAGAGAGTGGTGGAGTGGAACACATTCAAGTAATAACGAACACTAGCAATGTTCCCAACTCTGTCTAATGTATTCAAATAGTTATCACCACAAAATCACAACAATATATGTAGTTAGCGAAGTGTAACACAATGATGAAAATCTCAGATAACCAAATGCCTTATATTCTCACAACTAAATATCCTCTTGCATTTCACAATTCGAGTCAGCCATCATCACCAAAAACCTCCTCGCTCTCTATATCCTCTCTCTTCTTCACTGCCCAATCAGAACGCCCCTTCCGTTCACCCCTGACCTGCTGACCTCGCAGTTTCATGTTAAGTTAAGTGTAAACTCCGCCTATGCCGGTCCCAAGCCCGGATGAAAAAGGAGGAGGGCGGCCTGCATGGAGGCCGTAAGGAGGCAGCCCCTCCACCATGCAAAGGCACAACAGGCCAATCACCTGTTTGCTTTAAACCACGATTACGAGTAACACAAGAGAGAAAACCGGACTGATTCTAAAGGCGACGAACTGGAACGGACTACGACTTATGGAACATGGAACACAAGAAGTATAAATGGGAAGGAAGAGGAGCTGGTGGAAGAGATGAGGAAAGCAAAACTAGAAATCCTGGCTATAACGGAAACAAAGAAAAAAGGACAAGGAGTCATGAATCTCAATGGCAACACGCTGCTCTACAGTGGTGTACCCATATCCGAAAGAGTTAAAGGGGGTGTGGGTTGCATTGTGGCCCAAAATCAAAAAGATAGTATTAAGGGGTGGAACTTTGTCTCAGAGCGCATTATGGTTGTGAAACTAAAAGAAGGAGAAACCATAGTCAACCTGGTCATAGTGTATGGGCCAAATGAGGATGAGAGAGCAGAGGTCAAGGAGGAATTCTTCGAGCTGCTTCAAAGGACAGTGGATGACTGCCTAGATGAAGTTATCATGCTCGGAGATTTTAATGCCAGAGTTGGAAATGACCATGCTAGATGGGGTGGAGTTATCGGAAGATATGGAGAAGATACTCTCAATGACAATGGAAAGCGACTCCTTAGATTCTGCAGTGAGCAGAATCTGATCATTACAAACACAAAGTTCCCCCATAAGCGCATACATGCATACACTAGATGTGAACCAACAAAGAATGAGAAGTCAGTGATCGACTATGCCATTGTTCGGAGAAGCTCATTCAAATATGTCCGAGATGCAAGAGTCTGGAGGGGGCCAGAGATTGGAAGTGATCACTACCTGCTAACAATCAAACGAACAACTGAAAGAGTTGCTCAGCCTAGGAACTGCTCAACATCACGCAAGAAACCAAGTAAACGAGCAGGAGAAATGAGCATTAGGACCTACAAGCTGAGAGAGCCAGAAATTAAGACCAGATATCAGGGGCTTATTGCTGCAGCGGTGAGCAACACAGAAGAACAACCTGATGACTTGGAAACCCTCTGGATTAAATTCAAGGATATCATAAAGACAGCTGCTGCAGAAGCATGTGGTGAAGTCCGACTTGGGAACCAGAGAAAGAGGACACCTTGGTGGACAGAGGAAGTCAAAGAGAAAATAAGAGAGAAGAAAATGGCATGGAAACAATACTTAGGAGCTAAAAACACAACAGGACAAATGGAAAAATATAGAGAATATGTGACACTCAGAACAGAAGTAAAGAACAAAGTGCTAGCAGCAAAACAGAAGTCCTGGGAAGAATTTGGAGAAAAGCTAGAAAAAGATGCACAAGAAAACCAGAAATTGTTCTATAAGACCCTAAAGAACATGAGGAAGGAAAAACAATGCCCTCTCAAATTTATAAAGGACAAGCAAGGCAAATTGCTTACTGCCCCGAAGGAAGTAATGGAAAGATGGAAAGAATATTTCTCAGAACTCCTTGATGGTGAGCAAGGTCAAACATCAGAAATGATAACCACTAGCACAGAAGAGGAAACCAATGGTGATGAAGATGACATAAAGATGGAAGAACTGAAGGCAGCACTGGAGAAAATCAAGATGGGCAAAGCAGCAGGGCATGATGGTATAACACCAGAAATGGTTAAGTACATGGGAGCATCAGGCGACCTGTTACTCTTAAGGGTCCTACAGGCTATCACCTTACCTCTTCATACTCCTTATGGACGATGTCATCAAGGCATGTAAGGAGAGAACAAGAAAGTATTCAGTGGGGTACTGGAAGATGAGACAGGTCTATATTTCAGAGCTGGCATTTGCTGATGATGTTGCCCTGATTGCTAAATCAGAGGCACATCTCCAATCCAACCTGCAAGTCTGGAAGGAAGAGCTGGAGAAGAGAGGGATGGTCATAAGCAGCTCTAAAACAAAATCCATGGTGATATCACGAGAAGAAAGAAGACATCAGATTAAGCTGGGAGAACAGGTCCTGGAGCAGGTCGACCACTTTAAATACCTCGGAGCTATTATAGACCGAAAGGGAGGCATCAAAGAAGAGTTGGCCACTCGAAAAGCAGCAGCTGGGAGACTTTTTCAGGCCATAAATCGAGGATTCCTCAGCAAGAGAGAGGTTGGTAAGAAAACGAAGATGGCTGTATACCGCTCCACCTATGTCCCAGTCTTGACATATGGATGCGAGTCATGGGCAATGACTACAACCCATAAAAGCCAGATCCAAACCTCAGAAATGAGGTATCTGAGGAAGGTGGTTGAAGTAACAAGAAGAGACATGGTACGCAACCAGACGATACGTCAAGGCCTAAAATGCCACCCCCCTACAGACCCAAGTAGAACAGTCCCAACTAAGATGGTTTGGCCATGTCTGCAGAATGGGAGAAGATCGGCTACCACGACAAGCATGGAAAACAAAGAGCCAAGGATCCAGACCCCGAGGACAACCCAGAGTCCGCTGGGAGGACAACATTAGACAATCTTTGAAAGACCGAGGACTAGAATGGAACCAGGCCAGGAGGAAGACAGCCGATTATGGTCTGGCGCTCTCTCTTCCAAACCTCTACACCTCACGGTAGAAGGGGAACGACTAAGTAAGTAAGTAAGTTAAGTGTATGAGAACACCTCACACACCCGACTGGCATTATGTACCCGCCCCCAGCGGAGCACCGCCAGTCCACAGCTGTGTTAATCACACTGTGACAGAAAGCATCAACATTAATGGTAAAGACTTGAGGATAATAAAGAACATGTACTGGCAACAAACAGCAGCTGTAAGTATTAGCAGCCAAATAGGAACGTTTCAGCAAGTAAAAAAGGGTGTCAGGCAGGGATGTGTGCTGTCTCTGGATCTGTTCAATCTGTACAGTGAAAATATAATGAGATCTCTAGAGGTTATGCCAGAAATATCATTTGGCTGACATAATATAAACAACTTTAGATACGCTGGTGATACTTAATAGCAAAAAGTGAAAATGAGTTGCAGAAAATGATACAGTAGTGAAAGAAACTGAAAATAAAGGTCTCAGCCTTAATAGCAAAAAGACAGAAGTAATGGTCATCTCATAGAAAAGGGCTTCCACAGAATGCACTATCAAAGTAAATGGAACAGTTTTAAAACAGGTAATTAAATTCAAATACCTGGGCACATTAATAACAACTGATGGAAGATGCATCTCAAAAGTGAAGAACAGAATAGCTTAGGCAAAAACAGAATTCTATAAAATGAATTTCTTACTTCCAATGATAAAGAATTGTTGCATAAAATAGAGTTCTTCAGTGTTATATAGAACCAATCCTGACATAAGGGAGTGAGTCATGGACAATTAGTAAACAACTAGAGGCCACAGAGATGTGGTTTTACAGAAGAATGTTAAAAATACTATGGACAGCCAAAAAGAGTAATGAGGATGTCCAGAAAGAGGCCAATGTGCAAAGGAAACTTATTTCACAAGCTAGAAAGAAACAATCCACTTTTTTTGGGATATGTAATGAGAAGAGGAAAGCTGAAATATATCATAACAATGGGTAAGATTGAAGGAAAAAGAGATAGGGGAAGACAAAGAGAGCAAATACTGGACAGTTTGACATCATGACATGGAAAGAAGTCAAAAGCAGAATTGATAAATTGAAGTGGAGACAGGAAGTTGTGGAGAGACATGATGTCCTATGCCACTAGGCATGGTACTTGAAGAAGAAGTATATAAGTCCCCAAAACCTTATAAAGCTATTAAATATGATGTGAAAGAAGGTGGACTGTAGGAAGCATATTAAAAGCAAGATATTAAAGAAATTCATTGTGTTCGTTGGCAGAGGATAGTATGAAATGGAACAGTGGAAATAGAAATAAAAGGGTTATTGAGAAATAACAGTTGCTAATCATTTATCAATCAACATGCTCACCGAGACAGTCTGAGACAGTTTACTGTAAAGCTGACAGCAAGGAAGAGGTGCGAGAACAGAATTTAATCAAATTGAAATTGAGGAAGAATGTTAATATACAAAACAGTATGAACAAGAAAGAAAGGAAATAGCTGGAAACTTCTATCTATAGTAACCAAGTAATCATAATCATGTGATAACAACAATAGTAAGAAGAGAAGCAGAAATAATTAAGAAAAGGGATTAAGCAGAGTGGTGCTGAACATGCAGACCATTCAGGGAAAGAAATTTGCCTGACAAATCATTAGATTCTCTTCTTCTTCGTACACTCTCAGACATCCACTTGAATGTTCTCAAAGAAAGCAGCAGTCAGTTTGAGGCTATTTGAATCCCCGTAAAGCTTTTCCACAAAAGGAGCTGGCATCGGCCATATGCACTTTCTCTGTACCACATATAAGGGGCAACTTTGAAGCAGATGTTCAGCAGTCATTTTATCAGTGTCACAGTTACACTGATCGGTAGTTCCTATCTTTAGCTTGTTGAATAGATGGTATCTCAATCTGTTGTGGCCAGTGCGGAGTCTGAAGATTACCACTTGTTCTCTTCTGTGGAGCTGGTAGTAAGCATCATTCTGTGTGTGCCCTGGATGTTCTACATTCCATTTGTTTCTGTATCTGATTCTGATAAAACTCTTTGCCTCCTCAAAAGTTATGCTTGCATCAGGCTGATGTAGATGTGACCCTTCTTTTGCCATTCTGTCAGCCTCTTCATTGCCGGTGATGTTACAATGAGATGGAATCCATTGGATCACAACACTATTGAATCGTTGACAAAGTTTGTGGAGCACTATTCTGAGATCATCCAGGTCTGTATTATTTTGTCTTTTCAACGTTGCAATTACTGACTGTGCATCAGTAAAGAAAGCAACTTGTCTCTCTGTGCTTTCTTCTGTCAATATAACCTCTGCTGCAGTTTTCAAGGCCTCTGCCTCTGCTCTGAAGTTGCTGAAGAATCGTCCTGTCATCACTGACAGCCTTTTTTCTGCACCAGTGCTTAAGGTCAGAAAGACACCCCCACCTCCATTTTCTGTTGCATTTGTTGCTGATCCATCTGTGTATGCATGGGTCCAGGTGTTGCGTGGGTAATATTTCTCTATGTATTTTGTCGCTATGGATTTTCTATCTGTTGCAGTTTTGCTCTTTTTTCTTTCAATTCCAGGAATGTTTTCTATCATTTTAGGGAAACGATTTTGTTTCCAAACTGGAAGCTTGTGTGCAGCGTAGATGGGTTTAACAGTGGATATTTCATCTATGGAAACTGCTCTCATTTGTGGTTTGGTTGATTCTACAAAATTGCTACGTTTGAGTCTCTGCCTTCTAAGAGCATTCATTCTATGGCACATTGGGTGGTCTGTTAGTCTTTTGAATTTTTCGGCCTGTTGCTGAGACCTGCAGTCTCTTCTATCCATCATTGGCTGGAGGCATGTAATCTTTTCGAGTTCTTTTATAGGTGTTGACTTCATGCCTCCCGTTATAATTCTCATTGCTTGAGCAATGATTCTCTTGAGCAAAGAAATTTCTTTATTCATAGGGCCATGAATGGATTGTAGGTCAGCTGTATCTGGTATACCAGAATAGTCTGAACTAATGAAAAAGAATGGCAGTTGGTTTATTGCAGAGCATGAAATAATTCTGATAGAACCCTTTAGATGAACACATGCAAATTTCATAAATGTAGTTATCCTACATAGTTTACATTTACAGTTTCATGTATAATGTTGCAAAGTTCAATCCTGAGGTTCCCCTCAGTTTTAAGTTTTGAACACAAATGGTCATGTTTTATGCCTTGGGTAATTAAAAGATTCAGTGCCAACTTAAGAATCACTGTCACTGCCTAAATTGTTTATTAAGATGAATGTCCCTGAATGTTTCAGAATACTGCCTGAAATTCAATGAGAGATTGGGCTAGAAAGAGTTGTGTTGTACTTTACTTGGAAATAAGTCTCTTATCCTGACCATTTTCTTAGAAAATCGGCTTCTTCTTGATGACATCATTTTCTGTGTAGTCTACTGTTTAATATACAGCTTACAGAACCCTTGAAATAACAGCCAAAACATGGCAGTGATATATCTTGTCACCATTTTCCTGCTTACTGGCTATAGATTGGATTATGATAACAATATCACCCACCAGTGTACTCTAACAAAACAGCTCTGATCCAAATTTTGCAGATGATTTTGCCCATTTGTCCCATAGCCAAGGCCAGATGCAAGACAAAATAAAGTATGACATGACATTGGGTCTGAAAGTCCAATGAGGAAAGATTATGAGAGTAAATACAGCAAACAATAGCCAGTGGATAAACACTCCTACAAAATGTAGACTGATATATCTTGGCAGCAACATAGGCTAAGTTTTAAAAAATGGACAGTGACATCAAACTAAGAATACAGAAGGCATAAAGTGCTTTCCTTGCATTTGCAAAAATATATGGAAACCAAATGAAACCAAGTCCAACTTTAAAATAAGGACTAATTTCAAGGCAGTCCTATTGAATAGTTGTGAAATATGGAGGCCCTAGGAAAATGACAACCAAGAAGTGAGAGACTTTCTTGAATGTGTGTTTACATAGAACAGAAGGACTAACATTGTATAACAAATCAATAGTATGGAACTGATGGAAAGAACCAGATAAATACCAGTGGAACAACAGGAGAGGAAAAGATATCGGCAGTTGATAGGATGTATATTGAGGAAACCACTTGATAGCATTACACGGCAGCCCTTGTTCTAGTAACCTCATGGTAAAAGAAATAGAGAAAAACACAGAACACATGGAGAAGGGAATTTGAGGTGACTTATAAAGGTTAAGAAGACATGAAAAGAACTTGCAGGAATGGCACTGGATAGAAGGGCTTGGTATGAACTGACTATGCTTTGCAGGAAGTTATTTTACAGATGAAATTAATACAGAAAAAAACTTCTTTTGAAGCAAAAGAATGCTCCAGTTTACATGTTTCAGTTTACATTTTTTAATAACAACATGTCAAAATTAAAATCATGCATTTAATATATGAGCACATAATAGCATTTTTTTATATGTAGACGTAGGTCGAAATAGAAATGATGTTATAACTGTCTGTATCATTTGGTGAATCAGAACAAAGAACTGGACAGAGATTTTAAGGAGAATATTGTGGAGCTTCACAAACTGGAAAAAGAATTATTAGACCTGAAGGCACAGAATCAACAGCTTAGCAAGGACAATGGAAGTCTGGAAGCTGGTTTCAAGGAAGTGATGCAAGCCTTGCAGAAAATTCAGACTGAAGGACAAGGTAATAGAGGTTTATTGTGAAGAAGACATCCACCGTCTTTTACATTATTTAATCAAAAGGATTTGCCAGATTTTTATAATTAGATGTTTTATTTTATTTTTGTTTAAGCTTCCACACAGTTTTGTCATCTGCCATTTTAAAAATTGTGTGAAATTTGAAAAGCTCTGAAAACCAAAAGTTTTTTTTTCACAAAGCACCACTCAATCATGTGCACAGCATGACCTAAGCTGATATTCAGTGTCAGCTGCATCATTTTTTCTTGCCTCTATGCTTTTGCTGCCATGCTAGTACATGTGCAAGACATTAGACAAGTAGTTGCAAGTGCTAGTGAGTAGTAAATGCATAGCACAGTCACTTTAGTCTAGCACTGCTACCAGCCACATGTGCATCTGCAGCTGTCAGATGTTTGTGTACATTTTTTTGTGATTGTAAGTTTAAGTTCATTGTGAAAATGTCATAAAAACTACAGATACCCCTGTGGGTAACGATGAGAAGATGAAGCATCTGTCATTATCAGTAGCACAGAAAGTGTAGTAATTGCAGAATTATAATCGTGTCATGTCTGTTTGATGTCTTACTGAAGAATATGGTGGGGGAACTAACCCTGTTTATGACTTAAAGAAACAGACTAGTTGTTGAAATTTTACACTGACGGTGACAACTATAAATTAATGACAGGTAGAAAAAAATGTGTTTGCTTGCTGCGTGTTGTCGATTTGATCCAAGAATCCTATCCTGAATAATATTTTCAGCTATTACAATGTTTGCTTTAATTTGTTACAATCATTTTGAAAATCACTGCACTGTCATTAAAGTGAACAAATTATTTAAAAATCACATGACTCTTCTATACCTGCAGCACTTCTTGTCCATATCCTCTTTCATTTTCTCTCTTCACATAAACTTCCGCAACCTTTCATCCTAAACTTTTGGAGCCAGATGTGTATCAAAATATGGAATTTTTCTTATTTCAGAATGGTAGTATGGTACATATATGCATAGATAAAAAGAAAAAACATCTCCTTTTTATTTAAGAAATGTGACCTTTATCACCAAAATTTGCAGCAGTGCCTCAATATCAGGACGGCAACAATAACCTTATGCCCACTTTGCATCACTTTAAAAAGTTTCCATTTTGAACTTAGTTGATTGCCACCAAACACCTGACTAGAATTTGATGCAAAGTTATAAAATCCAAAGAGTGCAGTAACTTTATTTCTAGATTATATTATAAAACATTTAAGTCTCAATAGTCAGTACCTTATCATAGAGTGCAGTAACTTTATTTCTAGATTATATTGTTAAACATTTAAGTCTCAATAGTCAGTACCTTATCATTTATATCAGTTTTTATTTGTAAACATTTAAGTCTCAATAGTCAGTACCTTATCATAGAGTGCAGTAACTTTATTTCTAGATTATATTGTTAAACATTTAAGTCTCAATAGTCAGTACCTTATCATTTATATCAGTTTTTATTTGTAAACATTTAAGCCTCAATAGTCAGTACCTTATCATAGAGTGCAGTAACTTTATTTCTAGATTATATTGTTAAACATTTAAGTCTCAATAGTCAGTACCTTATCATTTGTATCAGTTTTTATTTGTAAACATTTAAGCTTCAATAGTCAGTACCTTATCATAGAGTGCAGTAACTTTATTTCTAGATTATATTGTTAAACATTTAAGTCTCAATAGTCAGTACCTTATCATTTGTATCAGTTTTTATTTGTAAACATTTAACACACTAACTACCGCAAGCCGCTGTCAGCGGCTCACAAAATAATCACATTTAGACCGCAAGCCGCTCAAAGCGCCAATCTAATTTTTGTAATAAAACGAATGAAAAATGTACTGAAACACTTTCTGATCTGGTTCGAGATTTTAAGTTGCCACCGGAAAACAAATTCCCAAAGCATGGTTGTTGTAGAACACTGGAAAGTTGATATTATGTTCATATGTTTCAGTGTTTTGGGTTAGTTACCAAATCGTGTAAAACTGTTTACCGTGGCAACTAGTGATAGGACTGCAAAAAATGCGTGTACATCTCGTCTAACGGCTGAATAGGATAAAAATGTGTTTCAACAATTGACTGATAGATCTAGCGACGAGGACAAGAGTGAAAACGGTGTGCACATTGATTGAAATTGTGATTTTGATAGAGATGGGGCGCAAGCAGTTATAATTGTGAAAATATTGCAAGTCCGCGGCCATCAGAGGGCCGTTAAATAGCAACAACCTCTATTAGAGTTACAACCGGTGTTTATTGTAATAGTACATTCATTTATCTTTAAAATGACATGTAATTCATAAAAATCTGTAAACAATTACGAAAACTACAGCTTACTTTGTGCAAACACCTACAGGATGAAAATGGGGGGAAAATTTAATTCAGCCACAGTGTGTTTTTCAATTCGGTAGTTATGGTGTTAAGTCTGAATAGTCAGTACCTTATCATTTGTATCAGTTTTTATTTGTTGTGCATTTAGCTGAGCTGTCACTATCTTAAACAAGTCTGATTTAATATTGTTGCTGTTTGTTCTTATCACTTTAATGGTACATGTTCACAGGGATGCGTAGCTAAGTATCTTGAAATGCTCATATTTTTGTTACAGATCTTCTGTACACCTAGTTTAAAATGTTTAAGCGTATTTCAAACATCTATATATTCACAGTGAAAAGAGGAATTTCAAAGTCTCTGCAGTTTTGGCAGCAAATGATTGTTCAGTTTTTCGTATATTATAGTAAAATCTTTATGTTCTTTCTTTTGAAATATCAGATGCTGTAGCCACGTCTGTACAGTTCCCAGCAATTGAAAGAATGTTGGCAGTGAGTCATTTTTAAATATTAGTTTTATATACCGTTCAGCTTCTCTTGATTCCTTTTACAGTTTTCACATTTGTAATATTTGCCTCTCTTTGCCTCATTCTACTGTGCTATGCAAATTGTATTTTTTTCTTCCCCCCCCCCCCCCCCCATTATATTACAAAATGTGATAATTTTTAAAAAAAATGTATAACAACAAATATAATCAAAATAAGTTTTCCTGTTTTTTTCTCTCTTCCTTTTTTTTAAGTATATTCACACTTGAGTAACTTTTTCAACATCTTTCTCACTAATTTTTAAACTAATCATTTTGCTTGCATTTTCAAAGGCCATTGAAGCAAAGAAAGTCCTTGGAAACTATGATACAACTTACTTTTTGAAAGAGCAGGTTGACGTACTTAGAGGGAGGAATGAGGAATTGAAAAGTGCATTAAGGGAGATCAGGGTTGAAGCTACAAAAGCAGCATTGGAGAGAAATAAGGCATTTGAAAAGGTAGAGTATTTTGTGAGTTAAATACATGCCCTAAAGTTAGAAAATGAAATGAACTTAACTTTAACAAGTACAGTTCAACAATACATTGCATTACATTCTTACTTCAGTGCTCTTTACCTAGGTGACTGCATTTTTTTGCCATTGTTATGGATGTTAAATAAAACCATAGTCTGCTTTTTTTTTTAAATCTCTCCTTAGATTGAGAAACTTGAGAAAGATCATTTCCTTCTACATGATTCTAATGCTGGAATTGGACTATTCAGCATAATGAAGCTACCTGAGGGCATTGCTCCATCAAGCTCCGAAGTTATCAGCAGTCTCACGGAACATTTAATCATTGTGTTACAGGTATGCATAAATAGCATTATTCCATGCTGAAAGGGTAGCAAAGAACAATAATGCTAAGCCCTACCAGGCATGTCGTAGAAGGAAGGAGGGTTAGGCATAGTGCTGGCTACCATATCCTGTATACTCTGAAAGCTGAAAAAAAAAAACTTTGACGACATTGTCACGTAGCGTTTAAAGGATAAGAAAATTATTTAGAGGAAATAATAGATCTGATGTGGAAGATTTGGCTCAAGGAATCCCTGCTGGGTTTTCCCACTTCCGAAGGGTGACGAAGAGGGTAAATTCTCCTAACTCGACAGGTCTGGAAAAGATTGTAAGGAGATATTTGGTCTCTCGCTACCGTCGTCCCCTTCTCAGTTATCTATTATTATTATTCTTTAATTTATATTATATTTTACGAGCCCCCCCCCCCCCCCCCCCCCCCCCCCCCCCCCCCTCCCACACCCCCCCCCCCCCCCTCCCCCCCCCCCCCACCCCCCCCCCCTCCCCCCCCCACCCCCCCCATCCCTTATAAAGGAAGATAAACATAGACAATATTCAACATCTAATGGAAGGAACAAAGCATGGGGTACAGTATATACACCCAATTGGTTTATTGCAATAAAATGAATAGATGGTGAATGATAGTATTGTCGATGGAATTAGTGTCTGCTGTATGTATTATGTGTCTCACAATTCAAGTGTGTTTCATCATGGATGACAAACATATGTGGCATTGATTTAGTGAGTTCCCTTTTGAATGGGACTTAGCTTTTCAGCCCACGGCTGATAGTGAAGCGTGGTTAGTTCACCGGTCTCCTGACGTTGCCCCAGGTAGGTCTTGAATGGTTCGGATTTGCCTTCTCTGTGCTCGACTCCGTATTCTGCGCTGAGATTGGACTGTCGTGCAAGGCTCCACCATAGATCAAAGATGGACGCTAACCCGCAATTAGACACGTGGCTTCAGTGCTTTTAATGCGAGAATTCGCCGATCTGGCTTAGGTCTAGCTTTCTTGGTTACCTGGGGCGTAAGTGAAAAAATGGCCGTGTTGGCGCACTTTTAGCGGGACATTTCCGCTTGGACACGTGATCCATAGCGGGCATCATGTGACCTTAGCCTCGTTTAGACGCTCCAATCAATAATGTTAAAAGTCACGTGGGGTCTTCCTAAAGTGGTCTATACTAGTTCTATCTACCGAGGTCATTGGTCAACAATGACGTCGTATCTAAAAATAGCGAGGAGAAAATACCGAACGCTAGGAGATTTTCCGCAAGTGACAATTCCCGAGACTTTGCAATCATGCATTGAGGATGAGAAAAAATGATGTCACGTAAATAATAAAAAAAATGAAGAGAAGATTGGGCAAGTTGTCACAGACATGAACTACTCATTCAAAGCAAGTAATTCTGGTAATTCAACTCCAGTCACCCAAGATGGAAGAAGGTCCTCTTTTAAGGACAATTATTACTTGGGTTACAGAGTGTTGGGCATGGGGCTGGCCATCCCATCCATAGAAACTTTAAGCTATGACAACTTCAGCTGGTATGGACAGGTCAGCCTTTATGCCACAAATGATATCAAGATTGCACCTGAAGAAGCACCTCTACAAGATGTGGATTCATAAATACGAGGGACAGTCAAAAAGTAATGCCTCGTAATTTTTAATTTCATTCAATAGGCAAGAAAACAGATAAAATTCACATTGAAATGTAGCCCCAAGTCTGAACTTCAAAAATTTATTTCTCAGTGTAGTCTCCGTTATTTGTTACAGTTTTTTTTCCATTTTCTCACAAGGGCATGTATCCCCGCACGGTAGAAATTTGTGTCCTTTTTCCTAAACCACTGGCGTACGGCGCGTTTAAGGGTCTCGGTGTCCTCAAAGTGATGTCCGCGAAGATCTTCTTTCAGTGGTCCAAACAGATGGAAGTCAGAAGGTGCAAGATCGGGACTGTAATGGGGATGTGGTAATAATGTCCAGCCAAATTCTGCAATCACATCAATGGTGCGTTTAGCGGTGTGTGGCGTGGCATTATAGTGCAACAGTAGTGCAGTTCTCTGATCTTTTAATGGGTAAAGTCGCCGAAGACGACCTCTAAGCTTCTTCAAAAATTCAATGTAACGGTCTGCATTCACCGTGTTTCCCTGTTCCAAGAAGTCGAGAAGAATCACACCCTTCTCATCCCAAAACACGGAGGCCATAACTTTCCCTACAGATGGTGAACTTTTGAACTTCCTTCTTGTCGGCGATGTTGTGTGATGCCATTCCATTGACTGCCTCTTGGATTCTGGTTCAAAAAAATGAACCCAAGTCTCATCACCTGTCACAATATTCGATAAAAACTCTTCTCCTTCAGTTTCGTAACGGTGCAGGAGGTTGATGACTATGGTTTTCCTTGTTTCTTTATGTCTGTCTGTCAACATTCTATGACATAACGTTGTTTTAACCGAACGTCTTTGGCAGCCATTTTTAAACTGTTACAGGTTGGTAATGCTATACAATGCAGAAGAGTGTTTGAGGAATCCTGCTAAATTTACAAATTTCACACTGATGCAGTATTTACATACATAAAAAATAGGAGGCATTACTTTTTGACCTTCCCTCGTATATCTAACAGACAAAGTTAGAGGAATAGACAGTGATATCAAAATAAGAATTAAAAAGCAAGGGGAGATTTCAATGCATTGGGAAGTGTAAGAAGGTCAAAATAAGTCTAGACCAATACAGAAATCAGAATCATGAACTCATAAGTGAAGTCAGTCAAGAAAAAGCTGTATGGCTCTGAAACATGAAGAGCAATAAAAAAAACATTAACCAAGAAGTAAGAGACTGTCATGAGAGGGGGCCTGCTTAGAATAGAAGGATTAAAATGGTATAATAAGATCACCAGTGTAGAGCTTATGACAGGAACTAGACAGGTACCAGTGGAGCAGGAGATAAGATAAAGACACATTGTGGAAATCTGTTGATAGCATTACAAGGCAGTGCTTGTTCTGGAATTCCCAGGGTAAGAGAGGTAGAGGGAGACTGACAAACACATGGAGGAGGGAACTCAAGACACAAACAGAAAGGGATAAAGAAGATGTGGAAAGATCTTGAGCAGACGGGGTACGTACAGTACAGGAAGAATGGGGCATGAATTTGTTGAACACCTATGCTCCTTGAAGAGCTGAAATGTCATGAATGAATGATGCAGCCAAGAGAAAGCCATATGGCATCTGGGCTGCAGATTCACTTTTTCTTCTAGAAAATCCCTGGATTGAGCACTTGAATGTTCCAACACTTAACGAACAAGGTAAAACTTTACAGGCGGCAGCAAAAAATCACCATCATTTCCTTAAGGAGCATGGAGCCACTACTGTTGCTGGTTCTCTTGCAGGAGACCTGCACTAAAGCATTAATGTGCTCTTGTAGTGGTGGTTTCTGTAGCAGCTTGTTTAAAATGGTGAGACTACCAGCCCTGTGCACATACACTTATTAGTTGCATCTTAACAGCTAAATAGAAGGCCTACCAACCTTTCATTCAAGGTGGTGGAAAACAGCAGCTACTCCAGGCCTGGTCTTTACCACAGAAAACCAGCATACAGTACATAGAACAGTGCAAGCAAAAACAATTTGAAGGAAGTGACTATAAACCTGTAAAAAATAGCAGTTAATCTAAATTACACTCCACCACAGAAAATGCACCTACCACAATGAAACTACAGACCAGTAGGAAGATGGTATTGGAGCAGGGTGTTCCCCAAGGCGGAGTCCTGTCATTCACGTTGTTCCTTGCATATATTAACGACATATCAGAGAATATTTCAAGAAGAACTCACAATGCCTCCTTTGCAGACGACTTAGCCCTGTGGATCTCAGAGGAATATATCACTACGGCAAGCATTCGGATGCAGCAAGCCCTAACATCATTGGAGGAGTGGGCCAAGGCATGGCTAGTAAAGATAAATGAAGGGAAAACATCATACACAGTGTTTTCTCTCTCAAACAAACCACAGATCTCCAAATTGGTGCTAAATGGGAAAAATCTACATCCGGATGAAAACCCAAACTACCTAGGCATAACCTTTGATTGCCGCTTGACTTGGAAAACCCAGATTGAAAAAAACAGGACAAGAGCAAGGCAGAGAATGGCAATCATGAAAAAACTTGCTGGCACGGGTTGGGGAGCAGACGAGAGAGTACTAAAGAAGCTATATACTGGGCGAGTGAGACCAGTCTTAGAATATGGCATTGCAGCATGGTCAACGGCAGCTAAGTCGAACTTTGACAAAATAAAGAGAACCCAAAACCAAGCATTGAGAATCATAACGGGGCATGAATTCAACACCCATTGATGAGTTGGAAAAGATTACTCACCTCCAGCCTATGGAGGATAGAAGAGACAGCAGAGCCCAGCAACAAGCCGAGAAATTCAGGAGGCTGATAGACCACCCAATGCACCAGAGAATAAATGGACTTGGAAGGGGAAGACTGAAGCGAAGCAACTTTGTAGAGACAGTCAAAACAAAGATGAGAGCATACCCCATAAACGCAACATCAACAGCTACGTCCATATGTACTGCATGCAAGCTACCAATTTGGAAACAACAGTGCTTCCCTGAAATGATAGAAAACGTTTCTGGTATTGAGAGAAAGAACAGCCAAAATGAAACAGAAAGGAGAGTCCTAACCACAAAATATATAGAGAAACATTACCCAAGCAACACCTGGATCCATGCATACACAGATGGATCAGTAACTAATGCAACAGAAGATGGGGGTGGAGGAGTCTTCCTGAGCTTAAGCAATGGCACACAAAAAAAGATAGCAGTTGCAACAGGGAAATTTTCAAGTAACTTCAGAGGCCCTAAAAACTGCATCAGAAATTCTAATGACAGAAGAAATCTCAGAGAGACCAGTAGCTATCTTCTCAGATGCACTGTCAGTGATTAAAATGCTGAAAAGTTAAAGTAATGCTGAACTGGATGACCTAAGAGTAACACTTCACAGACTATGTCAGCAATACAAAAGAGTCGTGATACAGTGGATCCCTTCTCACTGCAACATCCCTGGAAATGAAGAGGCTGATAGATTGGCAAAGGAAGGGGGAAAGCTTCCTCAACTTGACACAAACATAACTTATGAGGAGGCCAAGAGTTTTATCAAGCGCAGGTACAGGCACAGGTGGAAAGAAGAGCATCCAGGCCACACAAAAAATGATCTGTATTACCAGCTCAGCAGAAGTGAACAAGTGGTAATCTTCAGACTTCACACAGGTCGTAGCAGATTGAAATACCATCTATTCAACAAATTAAAGATAGGAACTACTGATGAGTGTGACTGTGGCACCGATAAAATGACTGCCGAACATCTGCTTCAAAGGTGCCCAACAAATGAGGAACAGAGAAAACGCATATGGCCATCACCAGTATCATTCCTGGAGAAAATCTACGGAGATATCAACAGCCTCAGGCTGACCACTGCTTTCTTTGAACTTATTCAAGTTGACATCTGAGGGTGAACTTTGAACTTATTCAAGTTGACATCTGAGGGTGAACGAAGAAGAAGATGATGATGAAAGCAGCAAAGGAATGAATTATGTGAGGAATATTGGACAGAAGGAGACACTTTAGGAAGAATTATTTACTGCTTACAAGAGCCAAAATATGACAAATTCTATAAAACAGTGTCCAAACAAACCAAAAAAAGCCAAATCACGGTACAGAAAGATCATGAATCAAGCAGCAAGAAACAGTTGGAAGGAAAATAACTGGAAGCCTAAACCTAGACAAAAAGGTAACAAAACTATGGAAACTTACAGAATCATTAAGCAATGGGAAAATAAGAAAGCCCAGCTTCACACCGCAAGAAAATGGAAAACTGCTAAATGGAAAGAGTGCAGTAGATATTGAAAAATATAGCACAGTTAACAAATTAAATATATGGAAAATGATACAAAATCAAAGGAACAAGGACAAAATATAACTGAGGAGCACATGTGACAACATTTAAACCGCAAGAGCTAGGGCAAATAAAAGTTAAGAAATCTCTAGGAATGGAATCACAAATGAAATGTTAAAACTTCTTAGAACACAAATAAAAAATACATGTTTGGAAATAATAAATGTAAGTTGCAAAGAAGTTATAATGCCACAAATGTGAAAAAAGCAGATATGATTCCAGTATTAAAACCTGGAAATGAGAGAATAAAAGCTAAGTGTTACAGACACATTAGCTTCAGAGGTAAATCAATGGAATGACTTGTCAGTACACCACATCTTTAGGGATCCACTGACTCCAAGATCCTCTGGCAGTTTAGTTCAGACCCCGAGAAGGGCCGTTATCCATGACGAACAATGAGGAAGTACTACAGACCTGTAAAAAATAGCAGTTAATCTGAATTACACACCACCACAGAAAATGCCAGTGTACAACCAGCGTGCTGCAGGTACAATTAGCAATCATACTCTTCGTCATTTGCGGAGGGAGACTGAGCACCAATGGGTGTGCCCAGAGTGCAGTGAGGTCGATTCTGATTAACATTAACTTGTCAGTATCACACATGTGACATCTAGCAACAAAGCTAGTGGCTGATATCTCAATGTGCTGGGTTTTTTTTTCTTCTTTTTTTCTCTAACCAGCGGCACTCGACCTTTCCAGCTCTTTTGGCCCAATGACATGTCATTGCGAGGCTGGGGGGTCAGTGGACTTTCCTTCCAACCCGGTCAGGAGCTTCGCTCCTTCCCATCCACACGGGATTTATGTGCAGGAGCCGTTCAGGTTATTCAGTCAAATTTCCGGTCGTAAACATTCCTTCAAACGCTGACGCCCGGGTTTGAACCATGAAAACCTGGTCGCCAATACAATGCCGTAGCCATTACACCAGCGCGGCTCCCATGTGCTGGTTTTAAACAACATAAGCCAACAGAGGTTCAAATAATATATACTACCTAGGATACCGAAGAAGCTTTCAGGAAAAGAAAAATGCACTGGCATCTGGGTAGACATGGAGACAGCATTTGATAAAGTGCAGTGAGCTGGAATTAATGCAAAAACTACTACAAATGGTTAAACCACTTCCTTCAAAATGGACATGCCAGAGTGCAAATACATCTAAATCATAGATTGAAGTTAGAACATGGAGCAGCCTGATATCATGTACACTGCTCTTGATCTGTATCAACAGAATTAACAAAATACCAGGCAAAAGCCTGTATGCTGCTAAACATGGACAATAGACACCCACTGCTTGGAAACATATGTCTGCAGTTAAAAAATATTCAAGGGTGAATAGTGGAATAAGTCGGATGAGAGCTGGATAAACTACCAGCAAGTCATCATCAGCCTTAGGGTTTCTGGTTTAGGAGTTCCTGGGATGAAATTTCCGGGAATTAAAAAAAATTTTGATTTGTTGAGTCCCGAGAAAAAATGGATGGGACTTGAGAAATTGGGAAAATTATTGTTAGGAATAAAATTCGTATAATTAAATATATTTACGAAACACACATCTTTCCTTGCTTATGTATACTTGGATTTATTTTGGCGCAGGGAGCCGCGCTGGTGTAGTGGTTACCAAACCGCGCTGGCGACCGGGTGACTCAGGATCAAACCCGGGAGAGGACATTTGAAGATTTTTCGTCGACCGGGATTTGGACTGGATTAACTTGAGCCCTGGCGAGAACATTTGAAGAGGTGTCGTCGACCAGGGACTGGCGGCTCCTGAGTCGATCCAGCTCTAATGGGTACCTCCGAAATCGGCGAGTATCTGCCTGAATGGCGAGGGACACATGTCTCTGGGAAAAAAAGGGATACTCACGTAACATCAGTCTCAGGTTAGGCATACAAATCTGAGATTTCGTCTCGAGTAATAGCGGGCGTAAAACAAAGAAAAACAAAAAAATTTTGGCGCATAAATGAATTATATTAAAAATGTTTGAATCAGTTTTATTAGGCTGTTAATTGTGGTTATCCTATATATAAAATCCCAGCTTTTTCTGTCAGTGCGTAACGCTAAGGGATGCAACTTTGGTTGAAAGTTAGACATTAATTGTATTGTTTCCCTTATATGTACTCTCCCGAAAATAGTCACACTTACCAAAGAAGAATGCGCAAATGACGGTGTGCACAAAAATATTTATAGAATGTGTGATCCCGTATACACACATCGTGATCCTCGCCGCTGCTACGTAATACTACTAACAGGAGGAAGCAATTCCCTTTCTTCTGGCGTGTTGCGAGAAGAAGAATGCTATTATATATTGTGAGAACATTTTAACATCAGATGTAAAACAAATATTTTGGTTTTTGTTAGTACTTTTGAATAAGTAAAATTGCCGTTAGGTATTGGTGCTTTTGAATTTAATTCCCGTCTTATGACAGGCATATACGCTAGTTATTAAAATAAAAACATACACTCGATACGGATACGAACGATAAATAAATAAAAAATATCTGTCATGCTTTCATAACTCCTGTCATTTGTATAGTGGCATACACAGCTGTTGTAACAACACCCGCATTTAGTATTTTTTAAAAAGAAAAAAAAATTGTGTCCCGAAGGTGCTGTTACAATGAGTGAAAAGAAAGCGCACTTCTTACTAGGCTGGCTTTAACCTGAAAGTGATAGAATTTGCGAAAGCCATAGCATATCCAATGCAATGGGGGAATTAGGAATTGACAAAAAATTTGTTCGAGACTGGCGTAAAATAAAAGAATCCTTGCAAGATATGCCAAAAATAAAACTAGCAAGGAGAGGGAATTCGTGGTTTCCCTCTCTTGAAGAAGAACTAAATGAATGGGTTTTAACTCAGTGGCAAAATTGTTGATCATTACTCAAGGATCAGTATGAATTCATGCCCTTCAATTGAAAAGGAGTGAAAAATATCGCAACATGCCAAAAATTTCTTGCACCTGCAGGTTGGTGTAGCCGTATTATGAACTGGTTTTCACTGTCTCTTTGCCAGTGCACAAAAATTGTGCAGAAATAACCAGCAGCTTTGTAGGAAAGATATTCTAGCTTTTCATAAATTCATCATTAAACCACTCATTTTGGTAGCTTTTTAATTCCTAAAGTCTAGGGTTGACTTATAGTCAGATCGACATATACTCGAGTATATACAGTATATTAAGATATGAAGTTCATAATTCTTTAGGAAGGACTGCTTACAGAACCCTTTGAGATAAGAACTGGCGTGCAGCAGGGGGTCTTTTGTCACATTTTCTCTTCTTACTGGCCAGGGTTATTTATATTACATCTGCAAGTATATTCTCTATGCTTCTCATTAATATTTACATTATAAGTGAAGAATAAATTGGTTAATATACAACATCTTAGCTTAACAATAACGCTTGAAATGTTTCATTTCTTGGTCGGTTCTTTTGGTTGCTGTTGGTTGTCAGCAGATGGCCTTTATGTTTCTCAATTTGTTGTTGTTGCCTTCAACCTGTTAGTTATGTAACAGTTTGACTATTCCCTTATGTTTCACCTTGTCTTATATCATGAATATAGTCTATAAAGCAGATATCTAGATCTGTTTTTGTCTGATAGTTGTGTAACAGTTTGACTATTCCGTTATGTTTCACCTTGTCTTATGTCATGAATATAGTCTATAAAGCATTTTAAATCTGTTTTTACTTCCTGGATTCTTCTATTAATGTTGTTAATTAGACAAGCACACAATGTTCATTGTTATTTTCTGGTTTTATTTGATTTCTCTCTCTTATGATAATTTTTTTAGTATTTGTGTCATGTGACAAATAAGACTGATTGTGCAAGAATCTTTACATTCAATGGTGTCTTCTTCTTTGGCAGATCTACAAATATGGCCTTTAGATATGTGTTCACTGTTGTGGAGGTCATTCAAGAGTTTTGTTATCACCTCTATTCTGTTATTTCCCATAGCTTTTATTTTCTGGTTTGTTATATTATATGGTCTTGGGGCCTTGTTTTTTTATTGTATTTTCTTGCCATCATGATTGCTTGTCTGAGTTACTTGTACTGATTTCCATTACCATCTCTCAGTCACAAGTTTTGTGTAGTTTTATTGGTTTCATATTTATGCGATTTCTCTTTATGTGTCTTAGCAGCACAGCTTTCTTCAGCAACAGTCTTACTTAGGTTCATCAGCTCACTCTACTATTCCCTTGATCCATCTTCTCATGCCGTTTTGCAGCAAGGGTTGTAGGATTTAAGAAAAAAAGGAATGATGTATCTGGTAGATTGCCTGTTTGTTTAGTTCAGATGCAGAATAATTTACTCCCTGTGCATGCACATGGTTTTTTTTTTTTTGTTTTTTTTAAATACTTATGGAAAAATGTGACAGGGTTATCAGTAAAAAATTGGCTGGCTGGTATTTCAGGTCTGACGAATTTCTGGTACTGATGGTACTGAATTGTTGAAACATTTTGCAGTTTAAAAAAAATATGTAGCAATAATCTCTAATAAGGAGTGTTTCAGACTATTGCTTCAGGTTGCTTGTTTGATTCAGAGGTTATTCATCATGCTACTCTATTACAGTATGCAGCTTAGTATAATAATCTTCCCAGTGCTTTCCCCTTTGATGGTATACAGATATCTGCAGGGCTGAGACTTATTATTTTGGGAAAATCATCACTGTTCAGTAAATGCTTCATTGAAAAATGCTTACTTTTTTTAGCAATCATTTTAAATGCAAGAAACTGATCAGTGACTTTGTAGTTTTCCCACAGAAAACTACTTCCACAGATGCTTTGGCAACAGTTTCTGCAAGTTCATGTAGAATCTTTAAAATTGACAACCATACATTATTGGCACACACATTTCTATTGATTTATTAATGAAAGTTTATTATTAATGTGTTTCTTGTAATAAGTCACATATCATCTTCACTCATTTCCTTGGTTACCACTTTCTTATTTCAAAACTTTATTTTTTCATCCTTTTATCCTAGGAGTGGCAAGAAGAAATGAACAAAAGTTCCAAGGAACTAAGTGAATTGAAAGGTCAGCGAGAGGAAGACTCGATCCACATTCATGAGTTTAATGTGAGTATTGTTTACCTCTATAATTAACAGTGAACAAGTTTCACTCTGATGAATGTTCTGTTGAGACTTACATGTAGGGTATGTAGTTTGGACCCCGCACACAGCCTTTCTCCACCAACATAAATGAATACTGTCAAAGGCCAGGCTGGACAATTCACATAGACAGTTTTATTGAACACAACAATGCTCCATAGAGATATATTGATATGCGTAATAGCTTAAGGCGTCAACTAGACCGTCCTTAGCATCGCTGTACAGTCTGCTACTGGAACAATGTCCCCGACATTTTCATGCAGATTTATTTAAAGTTCACAACTCACTTGCATCATATTCAGAATTCCTTTCTTACCATAATCTAGTATCGACCCACAGAGGTGTATGGGTGATCTAGAGATCGAATACTTGAGGAATCTGTACAAAAGTAAAACATCTAGGAGCTCGACACACATGCGTCCGTCCACCTTGAAACACACACAGAAAAGGAATAGAAAGATCCTTCACTTTTGCTAACATTGACCGAATACTTTTGCTACTACACCCAAAAGGCAATGACGTACTTCCTGTAACCCAGGATACCGGTCATCAACAAATATATTATTGTGTTCCATATTGTTGAAGGACTTTCGTGTGTGGTTACTGGTTGTGTTGCCTGAATTCTGATCGTGCTAATGTTCTTACGCGAATGGGGTGAACCTCACCTTCGGTTTGTCGTAATGCCTGAACTTGGCATCAAGATGTAAACAACTGCTCATCTTATTAACTCAGCAACTTGACATAAAATACGTAATTCATAAGGTTGAATGGTGTAACGTGATTCAACGAATAATGCCTCCGGTTCGAGTCCTTCACAATTTAATATGGATTACACACATACATAAACAGTTCAATTCACACATGAGGTACATGCATCAATCAATCAATAGCGTAGACTGCTGTTTTACGTGTCAATGTCCGTTAAGGATACAATGCAGTAATTGTCGTCAGAACATCACAGATATATGCACGCGCAGATAGGATGGCTACCTGCCGACAGTGAGACTGTGAGTCTAATTACTTCGTATAAAGTAGACGATTATCTTTCTCCTTCCAAGGATTTAGTTAATCACTAACCTCCATAAGTTTCCTCTCTCGTAGAGTTCTAGGACTGACCCTGGTCCTGCATAAATACACATATAAATGGCTATATCATGCCATTAATTTGGAAGGCTAGAAAAACGCAGCTATTCAGCTTGGCGGTCAAGTAACAAAGGGTAGCGTCTCCTAGTTACCGACTGTGACCCAAACAACGCTAGACACGTCATAATCGATCGTGTATGGAGCGTTCAATAATTGAAACATCTATCGCAATATATTAAATGTCTTAACCTTTACAATTGCACGTCTGCTAACCTTTAGCAGATGGCGTTAATAACATATACCGTAACAATTCCCTGTACACCGGGGGAAAAAAAATCGATAGATTTTTTTTCAAGATCTATCCGACTTAACAATTTTTCAAAAAATTTAACACAATTGTGACATATGGCCGACGATGTTCTGAGTAGAACCGTGTCGCGGTCATGTCAACTAACTATTTGTCATAGTCATCTAACATTAATCACATTATATATCAATATTATACATATTATTATATCAACTAAATAAAATGTCTAATGTTAATAGTGAATCTTCTTCTTCTTCTGTCCTTAGCCACAGACCGTCAAAGCAGTCAGTGGCCATTACGCCTAGTGGCGTCTTAGGGCAACAGCAGATAGGTTTTCTTTGCCATTGTTTCCCATCACGCCTAGTGGCGTCTTTAGGGCAACGGCAAATCAAGTCATTTGCTGTTGTTTCCGTAATCGAAGTGACTGGCAAACGGGTGATCAGCCCGTTGTTTTAATAGTGAATGATAGAATTAAATTAAAGTAAGGTCTGTCGTATTAGTATGTCATATAGGAATTAATTTGACTAATTAAAATTAAATTAATTAATTAAACTAAGAGTTAAATTATTAAGATTCTAATGTAACGCGATGTTATGAGAGAAGAAAAGACAAAATAAGTGAGAAGAAATAGAAAGAAATTCGAATATAAGTTTAACTTAATTGTGTGTGTTAAGTGTTAGTGAATAATAACTATCTAATTTAACTAACTAAATAACGTATAGGTACATTAAAAAAAAATATTAATCTAATACTTGTGTGAGATTTATTTTCTCTTTTCATAATTTCTTCTTTTTATATTTTGTTCTCTTTTTTTGTTCTTTCATTTCATTTTTTTCTCACATTTCATTTTATTGATAATAATTCAATTAAGAAGTTAAGTTAACTAATTAATTAGTATAGGATATGATGATCCATCCGTAGTCCTGATCCTGATGAATTCTTTTAGACAAAGTGTTGAAACGTTTCCGTCGGACAGAAATGTCAATTATCCTAGGATCCAAGAATTAAGTGCACATAGGATAATAAGTTCGACTTGTCGTCAGATATTGTTCCATGATTGTTCAACGAATATTCATATATTGTGTATGGACGTTAGACGAAGTTTCAATGTCAATATGTATACCTTGATTGTCTTTAGTTCAATTCTGTGATGCATATAGTGTTTATAATTATTAAATTGAAGTCAAGGTTAGTTCCCTTATAGTTGATACTCCGTTCTATCCAATGTAGTGATGATTGACGTATTTTAGGAATGTCAATGTTGATTATTCGTCGTCAATAGGATTACGTGACAACGCATCCGCCACAATGTTTTCAGTGCCAGGAATATGTTCAATGGAGAATTCAAATGGCTGCAGGATGATCGCGTATCTGGCGAGTTTTGGGCTTTTGTGATTTGATCTACGCAAAGATGCTACAGCACGTTGGTCAGTTTGTATGGTGAATGGAGCACCAAGCAAGAACTTTTCCAGTTTAGTGATTGCCCATATAACAGATAAAAGTTCCTTGTCCACTGTGGAATACTTTGTTTCTGCCGGCTTTAGCTTTCTTGAAATATATAAGGTAGGATGTAGAACGCCATCATGGTTCTGGAGCAGGCATGCACCAATGCCGTAGTTACTAGCATCTGTTCGTAAGAAAAATCTTTTGGAAGCATCGGGAAGTCTTAAAATTGGTTCATGCGAGAACAAATTTATAATTTTGTTGAAAGTTTCATTGCATATACCAGTCCATGTCACCTTCACCGGCATGTCTTTTTTTAACAATGAAGACAATACAGCCGTGATGGATGACAAGTTTGGTATGAATCTACTGTAATATTGAACAAGTCCTAACAAACTCCTGACCTGTTTCTTCGTCTGAGGAACTGCTATGTTTAGAATTTTGGAGACTGTACTAGGTAACGTTCGGATATATCCCGATCCAATGATATGTCCCAAAAAGGTTATCTCATTACACGCGATCTGAACCTTTGTAGGTTTAGCAGTTAGATGATAATTCCTTAGAGTGTCGAAAACATATCTAAGTCCCGAAACATGTTCCTCAAACGACGAACTAAACAAGCATATGTCGTCAATATATGTAATAACGTCTGGTCTACCTGATAAAATTTGTCGCATCAGGCGAATGAAGGTAGCTGGCGCATTAACAAGCCCAAAAGGCATCACATTCCACTGGTATAGACCTTGTGGAGTGGAAAATGCGGTGTAGTACTTAGCCTTTTCGGTCAGTGGTATCTGCCAATAACCTTTAGTTAAGTCTATCTTACTAAATATAGTTGCGTTGGATAGACGTGGCAGTAAGTCGTCGATAAGTGGATGTGGTTCGCTGTCAACTATAGTCTTAGCATTTAATTTTCTATAATCAACACATAGTCTGATGTTATTGTCCTTCTTCCGGACAATCACTAATGGAGAAGAGAATGGCGAATTACTAGTCTCAATGATTCCCAGAGACAACATCTGTTCAAGTTCCTTAGTAGTTTTAGCAAGGAAATGTAAAGGAACCGAATAGGGATGTACACGAATAGGTGTATCGTCATTGAGAGTAATGTCATGACTGATAGCCGATGTGCGACCCGGGACGTCGGTCAACACATCTGGATAAGATTGTAATAGATTAGCAATCTGTAGACGCTGTTGCGGTGTAACCGTTGAAGAGATGGTTACATCCCGCCAAGATTCAGTAGGTTGAACTACTGGTACCGGTAACGGTAACTGTACCTCAGGAAAAGAAGATTCTTCTTCCTGGATGACGGATAAGTTAGAATAATAACAAGTAGATACTGTGTTGTCATCTAGTTCATGAAAAATTGACTGTAAGTGTTCAGGACGTGTATGAAATTGCTTGAGCATGTTAATATGAAATATCTTTTTGTGTCCCTTGATATCTAAGACGTAATCAACGTCGGAAATTTTATCAATGACTTTGTAAGGACCATTCCAAGATATCAATAATTTATTGTTATTGTGAGGAAGTAACACATAAGCCTCATCGCCTGGGAATAATTGGCGTAATCGTCGAGACCTATTTTGTAGAGATCGAGCCTTAGCTTTTGCAGCCTCAGAAGAAGCTGTTGCCAACTGGCAAGACTCAATAATGTTCTTCCGAAGATTAATCACATACTCGTAAGATGACTGAGTGTCCTGAGTCATCTCCGCGTCAATTAATAAGTCTTTTATTAGTCCCATAGGACCTCTTGGGGAGCACCAAAAACTAATTCAAAGGGAGAGAAGCCAGTTTGTTCATGCGGTACCTCCCGATAAGCAAATAGAACAGCTGGGAGTGCTCTGTCCCAGTCATGAGGGTGCTTAACAGTAACCTTATGTAGTAGTTGTTTAAGTGTACGGTTAAGTCTTTCAACCGCACCATTACTCATAGGATGATAAATACTACTTAAATTCCTATCAATGTTCCAAGTTTTCATGACTTCCTTCATGGTGTCAGATATGAACTGTGACCCATGGTCTGATAAAAGTTTTCTAGGAAACCCTATTCTAGAAAAGATGAGATGTAGTGCATCAGCTACATCTGTGGTAGTGGTGGTCTTTAATGGGATAGCTTCTGGCCATCGTGTGCACAAATCAATGCACGTAAGGACGAATCTATGTCCTCTGGCCGATGGTAGCAATGGACCAATAATATCTATGGCCATCTTGTCAAACGGTCTTACTGAGATATCGCAAGCCTGAATAGGCGCCGTGTGAAAAGCTCCACGTGCTTTCACTTCTTGGCATGTAGTACAGGAACGTACATACTGCGAAATATCTCTTGACACTCCTGGCCAAAAGAATGAAGACAGTACTCGAGATCGTGTTCGAGTATATCCCATATGTCCAGCACAATGTGAGTCATGTGCATGTTGAAGAATGTACCGTCTAAAAGTATACGGGACCATAACTTGTTGTTTCATTTGTGATTTGTCATTAAAACATCTAATCAATATGTCATTTTTAATAACAAAACAATGTTTGTTATTATTACCTGAGGATAGATTGTCAACTTTATCAACCAGCTTAAAAATTTTTTAAAGATTTATCCTCTTTTTGTTTGGTTGCAAATGTTTCCCTGTCAATAGGTGAATTGACTACAAACTCCTCTTGGTTGTCTGCATCCATTTTATTATCACTAAATTTCTCCATGAGTTGAGTCTGCGCTCTAGTCGTCACGGCGTTTCCAGTGCATAGGTTATGTTTCTCCCATTCTATGATCTCATCTGGAGTACAATCTTTACTGCCGTGTATACGACCAACCATCAGATCAGCTATAGGCTTTTTTAGCATACATACTTTTACATTCCCTGTGAAAAAGGGTGTTCTAATATGAACAATAGCTGTGGGGTAAAACTCAATAGTTCCACCAAATGTCATGCAGCGTACATATTCTCCTGTCGCACAGCTAGGATGTACCAGCGACTGACGTACACCAATCGTCGTGGATCCTGAATCTCTCAGCACTGAGACGACGGATCCATTAACTATTCCCCTGTTAAAAATTAGTGAGCCTGTTCCATCGTTGACTGCAAGACCTACCTCTGGTGTAATATGTCCGCAGTTAAGCACTGTTTCTTTCGCCTTCTGAAAAATAAGATTGCATTGTTGGCAACTATTTGCCACATTATAATTAATAGCAAAACATGCAGCAGAAGACTGTGTTGTATTATTGTCAAGTGGGACCTGAGCTATAGGGGTAGTATTATTTGTAACTGCCGCCCCTGTATTATGGTTGTAATGAGATGATCCCCGAGAATGAGATCGATTCCGAGTATAATTGTTAGAATTATCTCGTCGTCCTCTATAGTAACTATTATCTCGATGTCTCGAGCCATGATTATTACCATTCCAGTTATTGTTATTATTGGGAGTATGTGATCGATTATAATTAGTGTTATGTTGACCATTGTGGTAGTTTGTTTGAGGTGAATAATTTCTATCTCGTGATCTACCTCTGTTGAACTCATTTTTATTGTTGAAATCATTATTATGTCCCTTCTGAAAGTTAACATTGTGATTTCTTTGGAACCTACTTCTGTCTACACTGTGATGTCTTTGTTTGTTATTATGATTGTAGGCCATATTAGACGCCACAGGTAGAGGTTCTCTTAATGAGGAGTTAGAAATGGTTGCATTCGGATGTGCCGAACAGTAGTTTAAAGAAATTTTTTCCAACTCGTCAATAGTACCTGGTTTACGCTCCTGCAAATATGCAAAGAATGGCTGGCTAACCGAAGATAATACCTTATCCCGTAGTAGTAAATCAACTAATTTGTCGTACGATTTGTTGACTTCTGCCAGTTCAACCCATCTATTAAATGTATTGCGTATGTTCGCAATGAATCCTGCAAAATCTTTTGGAGATTCAGGTAAAATTCCCTTAAATTTCAACCTACAGTGTTCCTCGTCCAGGTGAAACCTTCGTAAAAGCAAGGACTTAATAGCACCGTAGTTATTTGCTATTGATGGGTCAGCATTTTGAGAAGCCGTCAATGGTTCTCCAACCAAGAATTCATTTAACTTGAGTACCCATGACTCTTCAGGCAAATGATTTGTTTTGCAAGTCTGTTCAAAACGTGACAGGAACGATGAAAGGTCGTCCACGTTTAAGTTGAAAGTGGGTAATTTAAAGTTGTAGAAATGTTTAGTTTGGCTGGATGACGATCCATTTTGTGCGTTATTATTCTGGTTTGCATCAGCACTTTGTGCTTGTAATCTTGCTGTCTCCAATTTAATACGCGCCAATTCCATTTCTTGTTGTAAAATAATTTCCTCTCGTTTCAATTTATTCTCTTCTTCCTGTTGAGCAATTTCTCTTAATCTATTTTCCTTGGCAATTTGCTTCATCTCACGTTCTGCTTCCTTTCTTTCACGTTCCTCCTCCTCTTTCTTTAATGCAGCCTTTTGTTCCTCTATTTCTGCTTTATGTTTTTCCAGTTCTGCCTCAGCAAACTGACGAAGTTCTTGAGATTTATAACCATATTCTTTACCAATTTTAACGAAATGGTCTATAGTAAGCATTTTGACTTTTATCTGGTAAGTAATTATTGATAATTACTGATTAAAATAGTCAATAGTAGCTTCAGAGTAATTATTATACTTACTCAACTTAGGAATATTCAATATAAATAATCACAATAGTACTGAACTCTTATGTCTAAGTTCAACCAATAGACAATATTTTGTAACAATATTGTATCTAAGTACTAACTATATCATAAATAGTTATGATATCTGTTAACTATAATGTAATTACATCACACAATTAATCTTAATATCCAATAATGTTGGGTATGATTCCTAGTAATTATATTGTTCAATGTACTAAGTCACTCTCTTAGTACTAGAAAAGTATATTAAATAATATACAATGGGTCTATTACCTCAAAGGTAGACTATAAGATTATTTTATTTGGTCAATATATATATATTATATTATTATGCCCTAGGCATCTCTTATAAATTGTAGTGCTAATTTCTTGGACTATCACTGCATAATTATGCAATGTCCCATATTAACCTTAAATATCAAAAAAAATTAATTAAATTAAATTACAAGTGTATTATTGAATATAATATCATATTATTAATGTAGTATTTAATATATATCATGAGGACAAACAAAACAATGATGCAACTAAAGGGTACAAACAATGTCAAGACGCAAACAAGACATTTTCACAATTAAAAATGAATTTATGAACTAAATAAAACAAGCGGAAGTGTCACAAGCCAAATGAAGGGTCAAAGACTGACCCGAGGTCAACTTAATATTCAAAGTACACAAAAAAAAATGAATGCAAAAAATGATGACATCACAGGACTCATAACGGACAACATTTAACAATCATAAAATAAATTGATAGTAAGAGTAGACTGGACGAAATAGTTAACGAACATGATACAAAACTGAATAAAAATGTGAACTTAGTACAAATAAAATATGCCAGTTATCTACGGAATGGCACAGCTAACACAATCGTCAAACGACAGCAGATTTGGACAGGTAGTCCAATGGCAAACCTCAATGGGGCTTCCAAAAATGCAATCGTTTAACTGCCCTAAGACCGACTGAAATCTAGGTGGTCAGCTGTTCGCGACATTCCCCAGAGATTTCAGTTCCCTCCAACCGGCCCGCTAGTTAACAACACCTTAAAACAACAAAAAGTACATTAAACATAGGTAAAAACATGCCTATGTAGGCAGAAGGCATGGACTCAGTTAGCACTGTCACGTTAACGACAATAGTTATTGAGCTAAACTTATCTTTATTTGCTGCTTCACTTGATGCTCGTTGTCGTCGACGGCTAGGCCTGTGCCTTTGACTGTCTGCTCCTGATGGGCAGGCAACGGTAGTCCATCTTGTGCATCTTGATAAATTTGAAGCGAACTAGAAAGGCGTTGAAAAGATGTCTTCTTCACGGCAACAATGCAACAGTGACGTCATGTTGCTATTCATGATCACGTGCGTCACGTCAGCTTCGTAATGGTCATGTGATTTTCATTCAAACGTAAATATCGTGGAGGCGTGTGGAACACAGAAAAATTTTTTTCTCTTCTGTCGATCCCCGCAATCGGCCGCCAGTTTTGTTGAAGGACTTTCGTGTGTGGTTACTGGTTGTGTTGCCTGAATTCTGATCGTGCTAATGTTCTTACGCGAATGGGGTGAACCTCACCTTCGGTTTGTCGTAATGCCTGAACTTGGCATCAAGATGTAAACAACTGCTCATCTTATTAACTCAGCAACTTGACATAAAATACGTAATTCATAAGGTTGAATGGTGTAACGTGATTCAACGAATAATGCCTCCGGTTCGAGTCCTTCACAATTTAATATGGATTACACACATACATAAACAGTTCAATTCACACATGAGGTACATGCATCAATCAATCAATAGCGTAGACTGCTGTTTTACGTGTCAATGTCCGTTAAGGATACAATGCAGTAATTGTCGTCAGAACATCACAGCTATATGCACGCGCAGATAGGATGGCTACCTGCCGACAGTGAGACTGTGAGTCTAATTACTTCGTATAAAGTAGACGATTATCTTTCTCCTTCCAAGGATTTAGTTAATCACTAACCTCCATAAGTTTCCTCTCTCGTAGAGTTCTAGGACTGACCCTGGTCCTGCATAAATACACATATAAATGGCTATATCATGCCATTAATTTGGAAGGCTAGAAAAACGCAGCTATTCAGCTTGGCGGTCAAGTAACAAAGGGTAGCGTCTCCTAGTTACCGACTGTGACCCAAACAACGCTAGACACGTCATAATCGATCGTGTATGGAGCGTTCAATAATTGAAACATCTATCGCAATATATTAAATGTCTTAACCTTTACAATTGCACGTCTGCTAACCTTTAGCAGACGGCGTTAATAACATATACCGTAACACATATAGCTGTGAACAAAAAGTTATTAGAGATTATTTTGACAAATGTGAAAGTCAGAGGTATTTGTGATTCCATCTTTACAATGAACAGCATTTGTTTTAATACCCAAAAAAATACAGACTCCAGTTATAGCAGTGTTCATATTTTAGTTAATGAACTTGTACATGTATGTTTGGGCAGACACACAGAAGGTGTCCTTACAAAATACAGATGTGTAAACAAGCTGCCATTGTAGATCCCAGAGTCCTATATTGGGAAGGAAAGAATAAAAACATTGCAATCTACCAAGTATCACATAAAAGGCAACTGTGGCATATTGCTGGAGAGAGAGAGATGAAAAAAAGAGAGCGAAAAAAAAAAAGGAAAAGGATCAACGAGGAAATACCTCTTCCAGAGAATCTATAATAAAGAGTTGGCTCAGAGTTAATTGTTTAAGCCTAGAGGTCACCAGATGTAAGGATTTGCTTAGCAGGTGTACAAGTGAGAGAAAGAAGTTAAGATGAATGAAGGGATCCCTGCAGAACAATCAATATGGCGAATCAAACAGGAAGTATATCTCTCTCTTGGTTGGAGAAGAAATCTGTTAAAATTGTTCTGAGAAAGTGTTAAAGAACCTGTGTCACAATATGCTTCTCGATTATATCAATGTTAAATGGATTGAGCTTTGCACAAAAGATCACATATATTTAACAAACATGTAAAGCACATAACTGTAAATTATATGAGCCTAAGTGTATTAAAGGATGTCAAAATATGGCAGTGAAGGTTATGGAAGGGTTTATCAACTAAATAAGCAGCGTATCATCTAACAGTGGTGTAGTGGCTCCTTATTAGACGATGAGAGAGAGAGGTATCAAGATGATAGAGTAATCTAAGCGGGAGAGATAGAATCATCTAAACAGAAGAGAGAAAGAGAGTAAATGGGTGAATAATTACATCATAACAACTAAGTAAGGTTGAGTGTGTTGCTAGCAACTCATCATTGAAACAGGTTAACTCTTAGTATCCGGCAAGCCCCGTGAAGTGGCGCGGGTTTAGTACCAATTTTACGGCTCGCCAGTTCAAGTGGCGCGCGACGGTAACGATAGCTAAACTAGCGCGTAAAAACGCGGTTTTAGCTCCCGTATAGTAAGAGTTAATACAGAAACCACCACTGCAAGAATACAAGAAATGTTTTATTGCACTTCATGCTTGGGAGCCACCTGAAGAGATTTACTTATGCTCCTAAAGGAGCAAAAAGGCAAATTCATCCATTCACTGCTTATTTTGACAGCAGAAAAAATAATTAGTGACAACAGAAACAAGAAAGTGTTGACAGAAGAAAAAAATTGTTGAGAAAGGAAGCAAATAATTGTTGACAGAGGAAATAAATCTTGGCAGAAGGAACATTTGTTGGCAGAAGAAACAAATTAGTACTGTTAGAAGAAAGAAATAAGTTATTGACAGACGAAAGAAATAAGTATCGACAGAAAAAAGAAATAAATATTGACAGAATCAAGAAATAAATATTGACAGAAGAAAGAAATAAGTATAGACAGAAGAAGTAAATACTGACAGAAGAAAAAATAAGTACTGACAGAAGAAAGAAATAAGTATAGACAGAAGAAGTAAATACTGACAGAAGAAAAAAATAAGTACTGACAGAAGAAAGAAATAAGTATTGACGCAAACAAAAAATAAGTATTGACAGAAGAAAGAAATAAGTATTGACAGAAGAAAGAAGTAATGACATAAGAAACAAATTTTGACAGAGAAAAAAATGTTGACAGTAGAAACAAGTAAATGTAGGCAGTAGCAACAAAGACTAAGTCATGCTCATAAAGAGACTATTTCTCATCTGTTTTGTGTTAACTAACACATGTTTTATGCATAGTAATTGTAAATATTTGTATCATGCAGTGCTTACTATTGATATTTCTTCATATTTTTTAGCATTAAAGCCCATACGGCTCTTTGATGCAGACACGTTGCAGCTTCATTTTTTTCTCCATCCTTTATGATCTCACTCCAGTTTACAGCTCCAGAAGTCCATTTCTTTGACTCCATCCATCTTCTTCATGCGCATATATCAAACTTGATCATGTATCCCAAGTTTTCTTACATACACCTTTCTTGTCTCTATGTTAGCCTCCATCCAGTTGCCATACCCCCACAGTTTCAGTCTCTTCAATCTCGTAATAATGACAAACAACTTGCATGTCTTTATTTGTTTTTATTAACCATTCATTAGTATTAATATTTGTTAGAGGTTCATAAATTGTTGATCTTAATGTCCATTTAATATCATTTTCAGCGCTTAGTTGAAACTCTTGCCCAAGATGATATAGAAGTGAGACGCAGATTGTCAGAAATGACAAGGCGAATTACTGTGCTTCGAGTGAATGAAAAGGCTTTAACACGAAGACATGTTACAATGGAAGAAATAGAAACACAGCTTAGACGGGTGAGAGTCAGATTATTGTTTACAGATGTAAATAATTGTTGATGCATTATAATTTTCATGTGGGGACCCTGGATATGGATAGGGGAGAGATGCTGAAAACAATTAAAGCTCACCTGTTAGAGAATGACACTGGAATAGATGAATCATCAAGGTTAAGACTGTTGGAATTAAGCATCAAAGAGATGGACGTATGTGTCACGAAGTGGTTTTAAGTTTAGAGAGTTTGCCTGAATGAAAACAAGACCCTAGTATGAGAAAGTCTGAGAAGATAGAATTTGATGGAAAATGACATGCCTGTGGACAGATGAGACTATTGGCACAAGGGATGGAACCAGGTTTTGACTCGCCCTTGCTGCTTCGTGACGTCAAACTGGCTATAATCTCACCCTCCTCTGACTTCCTTTAAATACAAGGAGATAAGGTGTATAAAACGACCACAGACACCACTATACAGACGACATAAAGTAAGTATAGTAAATAGTAGAAGCTGATCCAGTAAATAATATATGTATATATTTATTTACATACAAGAAAAACATAAAATGGCATCATACGTCATCAATTCAGTCGATAGCGTGCACTGTTGCACGGCCTGAAAAAACAAGTAACGATTAAATTGCAAGACCCTCAAAAAAAAACCTCAATCACATTCACTCTTCCTGTCACCCTGCTGAGGAACAATAAAATGGTTAGTGCTTTAAAGTACTCTGATCTTGGGGGGCTGTCAACTTTAGCCTCCACTCTCTAGTACCACTAAGATTGCTACTGTCTCAGTCCTGTTGACTCTTCCTCAACGAACGGCTACACAGCTTTCTACTAGTTAGGCGATAGGCGCCGATAACTACACCACAAGAAATGCTAAAATAATAGACTTGGTTTTTCGAACGCAGACTCAGTGTCTATCCGTCCAATGGATACTGAACAGACCCTACTGGTCCTGTCTATTTTCTCCCTCCTTCTCTATCTCTCTCTCTTGGTCTCAGTGTCTCTCTAACACTCGAGGGCTGATGATGCGGCGTCTCCGTTACTCTCTTCTCTCGATTTCTATCAGGACCTAGGTATGGTAACCCTGTCACCTGTTTCTGATTTTGGTGATGACGATGTTCGGATATCAAGCATGAGGGACTTGATTAACTGTAGACGCTTCTCTGCTGCTGAGCAAACTTTCCCCTTTTCTCCCACTCCGGATTTAGAGGAAGACACAACCTTGATTTCTGGCTGTATGAAATTGAAACCAGTCTCCCGGCCACCTGCCGTTGCTAGAGACTATAATAGCGATGCTCTCGGCTGTATGATAAATAAACCTCGGTCCAGCTGAAGCATAGGGGCTTCACTGCCAGAGACCATAGGTCTGACCCTTAAGATAGGTCCTGTTGCCGTGGGTAATTTTGCACATGGGCAAATTTACGCTCCCCCACTATTCTTGCCGCGACTCGCTGAAATTAAAAGAAGATGCGTCTATTGTATAACAATTCCAACCTAACGCATCTCTAACCTAACTCCCCTTCACTCGTCATTTACAACAATAAAATAATATTGCCCACGTGGCTCACTCGTCATGTACAACAATACAAAAATTAATATTACCCACGTGGCACTTAAATCTCTCTCCTCCCTCTCCCCTTCTCTCATTCTGAAAACGATACATAAAATATTTCTATTCCACGTGGCACTTAAATCTCTCTCCTCCCTCTCCCCTTCTCTCGTTCTGAAAACGATACATCAAATATTTCTATTCCACGTGGCACTTAAATCACACTCCTTCTCTCCCCTTCTCTCGTTCTTCACACAATACATAAAATACCACTATCCCACGTGGCCTCTTCATCCCCCCTCCTTCTACTAAAATCTGCCAGGTAAAATAAACAATAGCCCAGACACCGTCTGACAGGTTACATGGCCGTTACGCATGGCCGATCACGTGTCCCAACCTTTACAACTAGGGAATTCCTTTGTCCTAAATTCCGTAGCCTCCTTTTAACATTAACACAGGTTTCCTGGCTTACTCCAATTTAAGGTAAACCTCGCTGTAGGAATGATTTATTTCTCCAAGCCGTATAATTCACTGATAACATAAATCTCACTGCATTCCTCACATCTAAGGCTCAGAAAAATTAACGTACACACCAAGGATTTCCCAATAAAATTACATTAGAAAATATACAGGAATAAATGGTGGTTTTACGTAACATTCTACAAATCTGGGCACACGTGTAGCTTATAACTTCCCACGTTCCTATCTACTGCCAAAATCATAGAAAGAATCAGCACACTGTTGCATTTACGTCGTTCTTCAAAAATGATAATGGATGGCACTATGGTTTTTTTTTTTTAAACTAAAAAGTTAAACTTTACCTACGGGCGAATTTCTGAAAAACCCACTAATAAGTAAAACGATTAATAAAATAGTTACATACCAAATTATCGCGGTTTTTCCCCGCAAAAATGGAGACGATAAAATACGTAGTCGTCCGGCAGACAATTATTTCTTCAAAGACAATTGCCCGCAGTTTCCTCTCTCATTATATACAAGAGAAACCGCCCACGCGGATTCCCATCCTATGCAATCCCGGACCAATGGCAGCGCCAGAAAAAATCAATACTATCAACCTACGCAAATCCTGCGTGTCAGGAAATTGCGTCACATTACGCGATGGCCTCGTGCCTCTGACGCGTCATACAGGAGTGCCCGAAAATATCGATTTTCGTAAACAATGAAATCTACGGGAATCGCGAAAAATTCAGAAGAGGGTAAAACTGGCCGAGTGAAAAATAAACCTACCACCATAAAATTAACCCATTAAAATTACCTCCTCAAAAATACCGAACACGATATATTCACATGAGAAGAAACAAGGCAAACCCATATAATTACAAAGTGAAGAGAGATGGTGAAAACTCAAACTAGAACCACAGAATCGGGCCTGTTTAAAGACAGAATTACAGTGTAGCTTCACATAAGTCCCCCTTTTCAAGTACGGGAATCCGTGCTCAATCACTGAAATCTCTGGAATTCATACTGGTCCGTATCTAGATCTACATCCCGATCTAATCACTGTCATAATTAGCATTATCATACAGGCTCATCTCCATATCCTTGAGAATCTTTGCAAGCCCTGGATCGTGAGGGTCACGCCTGGTGATTTCCTCCTGGTGACTGCAACCTGACTGGTCGCCCTTCCTGCTCCCTCTCATGTGTTTCCTTCGCCCACGAATTTTCCTGGCGGCGCGTGGTAAATAATGATTACCAAATGGTGCGGCCTCCCAGTGTTTGGAAACAGTCTGACTGGCTTGGCCAGACATCACCATAACAGGGCGTAACTGTTTACAATTGACTGCAGAACCGTGCGCCTGTTCCTTCTTGTCAGTATTTCCCTCCCTTGAGAGATGTAATACCATCAGGGGCCTAATTCCCGACGACAAAGAAGATACTTCTGAAGTAAGAGGCGTCACCACTGTTTGACCTTTAGGCTGAACAGGGCTGACAGGCGAATACGCCTCTGTAAATAACATTCCACTGTCTTTAGAGGCGTCTCTCCTCCTCATAGCAAGACAAGGATGTTTGAGCTCCCGTGGGGCTCCGTGAATTTGGGGCTTTCCCCTTTCACTTCTCTGGCCTGCAGTAGGCCCCCTTGCATTAGCAAGGATCGGTGTGGTTGGGTTTCCCAAAACTAAGTAAGGGCTTCCCAGGATGAAATTATGTGCTGGCTGTGCCATTACAGCTGCCTTGATGGTGCCAGACACAAACTTGCATTTCACCTCAATATTGGCTACAGGCAGACGCTGTGAGATCCTTCTTCTCAAAACACCACCAATCTCAACTATTTCTCCGGTCCACTGCCCTGGTTTCACCAAATGACGAGCGATGATACTGGGGTAAGTAAGCCCGCTGTCAAACAAACAAGTAGTTGTCGTTCCGTTCACTACAGCTGGTCCACTGTTAGAGAACAACTTCTCTGCCTGGACTGGTTCCCATTTATTCCCTTTAGTCCATCTCACCGGTCTTAAACAAGCTGCATGATGAGCTGGGGGTTTGTTCATGCACCGGGATGTCCAGTGGGAAGTGGTTCTACAATTCTGACAATACCTCTCATTATCTCCTCTGTTCCTAGCGGGTTCCTGGGATGATGTCTGCTGTGCTTGGTTATGCGGCTGGGGGCGCAAGTTATAACCAGAATGAGGCTCCTTGCGAGAAGGCCCTGGTTGCTGATGAGCTGGTGAAGTAGCTGGCTGCAATGATGAAGCTCCTTTGTCTGGGGCTGGCAGGTCTGGGTTTTTCCGTTTCTGTCCCAGTACTTCAGCCTGTGCTGTCTGGTACCTTTCCGCGAACATGATAATTTGATCGAGTTGCTGGGCTCCCTGCTCTGCCAGATACCGCCTCAAGTCAGGGGACATGTTTGCCTTAACTTGTTCACACAGAACTAACTCCTCCAACCCTTCAAAAGTCTTCGCCAGTCCTGACAGTTCCCTCCACCGGGTTAGGTAATTTCTCACCCGCTCTGCAAACTGAGCAAAACTCTCTCCCTTCTCCGGCCTGCTCTCCCTGAACATGGTTTGGCATTTCCGGGGTGTCCACTGAAATCTTTGCAACAAAGCGTTTCGCAGTGCCTCAAAGTTGTTCTGATCATCTATGAACAGCTTGTTGTAAACTTCATACGCATGACCTTTGAGTGATTGTGATAATTTCAGACACCAAAGACTCTCATCCAACCCGTATGCCTTTGCCATTCTTTGAAATTTTTCCAAAAACACGTCAATCTTTTCATTCCCATTAGGGAACGAGTCAAATGGGAAGCTCATGGCTGCCATCCGGGGCCCTCCGTTTCCTGAGGTGTCTCGTACTCCTGCTCCGGGTGAATCTTCATTAGCTGAACTGCCCTCTGAGGATCGGTACTGCAGTTCCAGAGAACGCAGGGCAAGTTCATGCTGTCTCTCTGCTGCCTTCTCCCTCTCTTGTGCTTCCCTTTCTTCTTTTGCTGCTTCCAATTTCCGAAGTTCCATCTCTGCTGCGGCTGCCCTCTCTTCTTTTGCTGCTTCTGCGGCGGCTGCCCTCTCCTCTTTCGCTGCTTCTGCGGCGGCTATCCTTTGCCTTTCCTCAATTTCTGCGGCGGCTATCCTTTGCCTTTCCTCAAGTTCCTGTTGATTATGCCTATCATTTTCTCTGATCATGTAGGCTTTCGTCTCCTCTTTATCCATTCCCATGTCCTGGGCAGCGTCGTGCCAGGCAGCTTGTAACTTGGCCATATCCGCCATCTTACCTGTAAACTGCTGTAAGTTCACAAATACAGAGAAATGACAGAAAAGGAAAAGAGAAGGAACAACATGTTACATAATATAAAATACTCCCTCTATAACCGCTGTTCCAAAAATCCGACCTCAGACTAGCACCAAGTCTGAATAATAACCTGAGAAAAATTTCGTAAAGAAGCTACCAAAAACTAAATTACCTTCCTGTTATAGAAAAATATGTCGGTATGCCATCAATTACTACTAAGTCATATAAATCAAAAATACCACAAAAATCTACTAGACTGCACCCTGTGGAAAAACCTATAACTGGATCAGTTCTAATAGCTCAAGTCTAGGGGATATTTAAAGAAATTCTATTCTCAGAAAACTTTCTAGAGACAATCTATGAATATAGATCACAGAATTGATCTCACCAGAATGATCCACCGGACGATTGCCGCCCACTTGTCACGAAGTCCTTTTAAGTTTAGAGAGTTTGCCTGAATGAAAACAAGACCCTAGTATGAGAAAGTCTGAGAAGATAGAATTTGATGGAAAATGACATGCCTGTGGACAGATGAGACTATTGGCACAAGGGATGGAACCAGGTTTTGACTCGTCCTTGCCGCTTCGTGACGTCAAACTGGCTATAATCTCACCCTCCTCTGACTTCCTTTAAATACAAGGAGATAAGGTGTATAAAACGACCACAGACACCACTATACAGACGACATAAAGTAAGTATAGTAAATAGTAGAAGCTGATCCAGTAAATAATATATGTATATATTTATTTACATACAAGAAAAACATAAAATGGCATCATACGTCATCAAGTCAGTCGATAGCGTGCACTGTTGCACGGCCTGAAAAAACAAGTAACGATTAAATTGCAAGACTCTCAAAAAAAAACCTCAATCACATTCACTCTTCCTGTCACCCTGCTGGGGAACAATAAAATGGTTAGTGCTTTAAAGTACTCTGATCTTGGGGGGCTGTCAACTTTAGCCTCCACTCTCTAGTACCACTAAGATTGCTACTGTCTCAGTCCTGTTGACTCTTCCTCAACGAACGGCTACACAGCTTTCTACTAGTTAGGCGATAGGCGCCGATAACTACACCACAAGAAATGCTAAAATAATAGACTTGGTTTTTCGAACGCAGACTCAGTGTCTATCCGTCCAATAAATACTGAACAGACCCTACTGGTCCTGTCTATTTTCTCCCTCCTTCTCTATCTCTCTCTCTTGGTCTCAGTGTCTCTCTAACACTCGAGGGCTGATGATGCGGCGTCTCCGTTACTCTCTTCTCTCGATTTCTATCAGGACCTAGGTATGGTAACCCTGTCACCTGTTCCTGATTTTGGTGATGACGATGTTCGGATATCAAGCATGAGGGACTTGATTAACTGTAGACGCTTCTCTGCTGCTGAGCAAACTTTCCCCTTTTCTCCCACTCCGGATTTAGAGGAAGACACAGCCTTGATTTCTGGCTGTATGAAATTGAAACCAGTCTCCCGGCCACCTGCCGTTGCTAGAGACTATAATAGCGATGCTCTCGGCTGTATGATAAATAAACCTCGGTCCAGCTGAAGCATAGGGGCTTCACTGCCAGAGACCATAGGTCTGACCCTTAAGATAGGTCCTGTTGCCGTGGGTAATTTTGCACATGGGCAAATTTACGCTCCCCCACTATTCTTGCCGCGACTCGCTGAAATTAAAAGAAGATGCGTCTATTGTATAACAATTCCAACCTAACGCATCTCTAACCTAACTCCCCTTCACTCGTCATTTACAACAATACATAAAATAATATTGCCCACGTGGCTCACTCGTCATGTACAACAATACAAAAATTAATATTACCCACGTGGCACTTAAATCTCTCTCCTCCCTCTCCCCTTCTCTCGTTCTGAAAACGATACATAAAATATTTCTATTCCACGTGGCACTTAAATCTCTCTCCTCCCTCTCCCCTTCTCTCGTTCTGAAAACGATACATCAAATATTTCTATTCCACGTGGCACTTAAATCACACTCCTTCTCTCCCCTTCTCTCGTTCTTCACACAATACATAAAATACCACTATCCCACGTGGCCTCTTCATCCCCCCTCCTTCTACTAAAATCTGCCAGGTAAAATAAACAATAGCCCAGACACCGTCTGACAGGTTACATGGCCGTTACGCATGGCCGATCACGTGTCCCAACCTTTACAACTAGGGAATTCCTTTGTCCTAAATTCCGTAGCCTCCTTTTAACATTAACACAGGTTTCCTGGCTTACTCCAATTTAAGGTAAACCTCGCTGTAGGAATGATTTATTTCTCCAAGCCGTATAATTCACTGATAACATAAATCTCACTGCATTCCTCACATCTAAGGCTCAGAAAAATTAACGTACACACCAAGGATTTCCCAATAAAATTACATTAGAAAATATACAGGAATAAATGGTGGTTTTACGTAACATTCTACAAATCTGGGCACACGTGTAGCTTATAACTTCCCACGTTCCTATCTACTGCCAAAATCATAGAAAGAATCAGCACACTGTTGCATTTACGTCGTTCTTCAAAAATGATAATGGATGGCACTATCGGTTTTTTTTTTTAAACTAAAAAGTTAAACTTTACCTACGGGCGAATTTCTGAAAAACCCACTAATAAGTAAAACGATTAATAAAATAGTTACATACCAAATTATCGCGGTTTTTCCCCGCAAAAATGGAGACGATAAAATACGTAGTCGTCCGGCAGACAATTATTTCTTCAAAGACAATTGCCCGCAGTTTCCTCTCTCATTATATACAAGAGAAACCGCCCACGCGGATTCCCGTCCTACGCAATCCCGGACCAATGGCAGCGCCAGAAAAAATCAATACTATCAACCTACGCAAATCCTGCGTGTCAGAAAATTGCGTCACATTACGCGATGGCCTCGTGCCTCTGACGCGTCATACAGGAGTGCCCGAAAATATCGATTTTCGTAAACAATGAAATCTACGGGAATCACGAAAAATTCAGAAGAGGGTAAAACTGGCCGAGTGAAAAATAAACCTACCACCATAAAATTAACCCATTAAAATTACCTCCTCAAAAATACCGAACACGATATATTCACATGAGAAGAAACAAGGCAAACCCATATAATTACAAAGTGAAGAGAGATGGTGAAAACTCAAACTAGAACCACAGAATCGGGCCTGTTTAAAGACAGAATTACAGTGTAGCATCACAGTATGAGATGATGCATTTGTACAACCAGCAAGCTACAGGAACAGTTAGCATTCACACTGTTCAACATATGCTGAGGGAGACTGAGCACCTATGGGTTTGCCCGGAGTGCAATGATGTTGATTCTGTTCAACAATAGCAATAACAATTTTCATGTGATTTTTATGTTTTATTTGCACGAATGAAGTTGATTTCTTCTTGTTTACATTTAGGAAGCAAACCACTTGCGTAGTGAAATAAATCAGATGGAAATGGCAGTGTCAGAAAGACTGGGTTATCTTCAGAGGTACAAGGTAAATTAACTGTTTTATTTAGTAGTTTCTTTTTTTTATTTGGCATGCTTTCAAGAAGCATCTTATTTCTGGAAAGTCATTGTTTACATATTTGGTTGTGAAGATATTTATGTTGTTAGAGCTTGACAGTACAGTAATGTGGTGTGTTTTACCTCAAAAGTAAAAAGAATATTAGTGGAAGACTATAGTGCACATAAATTGAGTTTGATGAGTTTTGGCTGTGATAAATTGGTGTACAACTACTGGACATATTGGAGAATGATGTGCACTTTGAAGTAAAAAACCTACATACTGCAGTCATGTTCTAGTAGAATGTTGTGGTCTCTGATAGAACCATTGATTTTGGCCAGCTGTGGTTATTAGTTTTAGATGTTGCTCAATCATCACCTAATACACATTTTTTTCTTAGAAGCCATTTTAGGTAGGCATAATCCGCATTCAAATAAGGCATCTAATATGAGGTTGAGCATGAGGATGGCAAACCTGTCATATAAAACATATTGATACAGAAACCTCCTCTGTAAGAGCATTTGAATGCTTGGTGCAGGCTTCCTGCAAGAGGACCTGCTGCGGTGATGGGTCTATGCTCCATAAGGAGCGAATATGAAAATGATGATGATATTCCCTATAAATAGAACTGTGTAAGCGAAATGAAATGTATTCCCACCAACTTTTTTTTACCATGAAAATAAAATTTTACACCATTTGAAAGGCAGGCCTTACCAACTTTTTCTGGTAGATGTGTCAAAAATATCTTCTTGACAAAATATTGGGATTTTTTTTTCACTAGAACCTATAAATAATTATCACTATCTTAGATTTAGACATAACAGTAGATATTGAATAGAGTTCATTTAAATATGCAATCAAACTGATCTCTACAATATACAGTAAACATTGATGTAGGAGGTTAAAAAGGATTTGAGAGGGACATATGTCCCATTACACCCAAATATTAATTAATACATTGACCGATTTTGTCTCGCAGATGGAAACACCCTAAAATAATGATTTGGAGACGGAGTAATAAAAGGTTTATTTTGAACTTTCCAAGGCAAGATTTTAAAAGATCAATCTGTACATTTATTTTTAAAATGTTGTGATAACAGAGCTGTTAATTAAAAATCCGAATTTCATTCTGTTGGTTTTCTTAAACTTTTCCCCATGTTATTTTTTAAGGGTTGCTCAGTGGTTTCATGGCCAATGTATCTAGATAAGTTGGTCTGCAAAGATCCAATGAAGGTGAAATGGAATGTAAAGGAATGAAATTACTGCAGGAGAACTGGTGATATCATCAGGACATGCAGCAGAAAGAGCAAGCAATTATTCAAACCTGTCATAATTTGACGTGACATTTGCTCACATTTTGAGAACTTTTGAGCAACAGATGATTCCAGAAAGCACCAAATATTTAAATGTATCCAGTTTTTCTCCCCGAACCAAGAAACATTAGTACTTTTTTGTGAGAGACGTTAGTTTTTCAATGCAGTTTTCTTCATAGTAAGTAAAGCTTTGGGGACTTATATACTTCTTCTTCAAGTACCATGCCTAGGGGCATAGGAGATCATGTCTCTCCACAACTTCCTGTCTACAGTACAATTTATCAATTCTGTTGTTGATCTCCTTCCATGCCACAATGTCAAACTGTCCAGTATTTGCTCTCTTTGTCTTCCTCTATCTCTTTTCCCCTTCAATCTTACTTGTTGTTACGATATATTTCAGCTTTCCTCTTCTCATAACATACGCAAACAAGTGGATTGCTTCTTTCTAACTTGGGAAATAAGTTTCCTTTGTGCATTGGCCTCTTTCAGGACATCCTTATTACTCTTTTTAGCTGTCCATGGTATTTTCACAGTCTTCTGTAAAATCACATCTCTGTGGCCTCTAGTGCTTTCCCTACTTGTTTACTAACTGTCCATGACTCACGCCTCTAGGGATCGCATTATATTTTCACTGTACAGATTCAACAGATCCGGTGACATCACACATCCCTGCCTGACACCCTTTTGTTAACTTGCTGAAATGTTCCTATTTGGCTGCTAATTCTTACAGCTTCTGTTTGTTGCCAGTACATGTTCTTTATTATCCTCAGGTCTTTACCATCAGTGTTGATGCTTTCTAACATTTTGATAATTTCCTCATGTTCCACTTTGTCAAGTGCCTTAGTGTAATCTATAAAGCATAAGTTCAGTTCTGTTTTTACTTCTGCGGCTCTTTCTGTTAATGTTCTTATAATATATGTGGCATTGTTTGTACCTTTACCTCTACAACAAATCCACACTGTTCATCACTGACTTCTGGTTTAATTTTATTTCTCACTCTTTTTATGATAATTCGTAATAATATTTTGGTCACATGACTCATAAGATTAATGGTGCGATGTTCTTCACATTCCATGGCTCCAGGTTTCTTTGGCAAAGCTATGAATATGGATCATCAGGTATTTGACCAGTGTTGTAGATGTCCTTTAAAAGTTTGGTTATTACTTCTACTCCAAATTCTCCCAAAGCTTCCATTTCTTCTACTGTTATATTATCTGAACGAGACGCTTTGCTTTTCTTCATGCTGCGTATGGCATCCTCTGCCTCTACCACAAGTATATATATATATACAGTGACATCTTATGAAATGATGCAGGTTTTTCCAGTCTTCTGCATTACGTTTATTGAAAGTTATTAAACTTTTCACCCACTAAGAAAACACTTAATTTTGACTGAGAGTAGGGAGCCAGCACTTCCCTGGCAGCTTACTTATGTCACTTCATTAGGCAGTGAGACTTCCTTAAATTAACTGCTTTATATTTGTATAAATAGTCATGAAACCTGCAACCATGCAGTCAGCTCAGGGGTCTGTAATGACTCATATCTTAAAGTATTATCTCTAGAACAAATGGAAAAGCAGCAGGAAAAAATTTAATTTGTTCACAGATTTCTTCTTTCTTCTTCGATCCTTAACCACCGACCATCAAAGCAGTCAGTGGCCATCACGCCTAGTGGCGTCTTGTAGGGCAACAACAAATTGATTCCACTTTGCACGGTCGGTGGCCATCCTTCGTACAGTGCCCCAACTCTGGTTCATTCTTTGCATCTCAGCCTCCACAGTCCTCCGCCAAGTTGTTTTTGGTCGGCCTCTCTTTCGCTTTCCTTCAGGGGTCCAAAGCATAGCTGTTCTTGTGATGGCATCGGGGTCTCTTCTGAGGACATGACCAACCCAGCTTTAGCGTCTGCCAGCTATGATGGTATACATGTCCTCTTGCTTGCTACGAGTAAGCAGATCTTGGTTGGTGATGGTATTTGGCCAAAAGAGTTGTTTCCGTAACTTCATTATTTTTTTTACATAGACAGGGGTGTCAGCCGTATGCTAAAACCCCCAACCTGGAGGACCAGGGTACCAGCTTTTGTCTGACCCCTACCCACACAGACCAGTCCAGCTTGGTTGAACCTACCAGGAGTAAAACTCCCACTGGCATAGCTCTGGGGATTGTCAGGGTACGCAAGCTGCCATACCGCTACAAGGTATAGGTACCATTGATGGCAGGTTCACAGATTTGATCATGCACAACTCAGCTACTTCTGCAAGATCAGCACCATTTATAGTCCCGCAGTTGATGTATTCCATCAATTTCCAGCATTTTACACATGGAAGGATCAATAGAAACTTTACTGCAAATTGTTACGCACAGATTTTTCTGAGTCTATATATATATTTACCTGTCTTGTTTGTACACTTTAATTTTTTGTAATCAAAGGTACATAACTCTTGGATATCTGAGGTTACATTTTTACAATGGTTGTTACCCGCTCTTGTGTCTTAACCTAGGGATCTATTATTAGATCGATGCCTGATTGTTATCCTTATATGGCTCGTATAGGTCAGCTTTTCTTGGAATGTTTGCAACCAGAGTTGATGTTTATTCCCTGATCATTGTGATGCTCACGTTCTTTCATATGAAAAACTAAAGTGCGGTTGTTTTGTTTTTCATGGTTTGACACATCTAAGTTGTTAAATATTAACATTCAAACAATTGGCTCACGAATTTACACTCAGAATAATGAGATGCTACATTTGTTCTTCATTATTGCATGGTGTAGAAACTTGGACAGTAAAGAAGCAGTTGGAAGAAAGAATTGAGGCCTTTGAGGTGTAGATGTATAAAAGAATGGGGCACTTATCATGGAAAAACTAATAACGAAGTCCTAGAAAATCTAGGAATGAAAAGAGAATTAATGAAGGAGATCAAAATTAGACAGCTAAAATATTTTGGCCATGTAAAAAGGCATAGAGCCTTAATGAAGACCATAATAGAAGAAAGAGTTGAAGGCAAATGTGCAAGAGGAAGACAATGCTGTAAGTGGGAAGATAACATCAAGAGATGGACAGGAAAGAGTGTATCAAAGTGCACCATCAAGACAAGAGACAGAAGACATTAGAGATCCATTACAGCTGATCTTCATTGTGGAGATGGCAGCCTATGAGGATGATATATAAGCTGTTACAGAAACTGCTAGGAACATTTGACTATCATGGGTTTTCATATTCTGACTCCCTCACAACTCTCTTTCCATTTCAAGCATTCATCGTACTTCATTGTGATGCAAGACTGCATGACATACGGCAGTCATGCAAGAAAACTGAGGATACGTAGTGAATGGATTTCAGAACTGAGAGGCTTATCTACAAATTGTTATTACGTCTGCCTAGAGCCAGGTTGTGCACAATTTTTGGCTGATGAAAGTATCAGAGATGTGTTGCTACACCATACACCACCTCATGAATCAATTCATAAGACAGCCGTAATTGATGAAAATCCTTCACTGGAAAAGATAGCTCAAATCACTACACTTTATGGGACCACAGATTGTGCATACCAGACATTGAGTGAAAATGAGTCTATTCCAGCAGACATCAACCGGATGAAGAAAATAAGAACAGCATTACTAGATCGAGCATCAGTAAGTTACATTCAAGGCATCTATTAGCTTAAAGCATGTCCTAGATGTTATGTCAAACACCAGTGTGCTGAATGCCATCACTTGAAATCTGTTTGTACTTCTTGAGGAAATATTGGTCATATTGCCTCAGTTTGCAACTCCACACAACCTGTGCATTCTCAATTTTAAGAGTGTCAGAATTCACATAGGATCTCAAGCCTTGACAGAACTTCAAAGAAGTCAAGTAATATTCAAATGCAACCTCGAGATCCACAATGACAAAGTCCTGGTCAACATGTCGATAAATAAGCGACTAACAAAATTTCTTCTCAATGCTGGAGCTACTTGTCAATTGTTGGACTGGGTGATTATTATGAACTGGGCTCCCTAAGACTCAAACCACTTAATTCTTAAATAAAAGGCTATGTTTTTTTTTAGTATTCCTGTGCAAGGAAGTATACCTAGGTGATGTGGTAGGTACTGTCTGGCTAGTAATATTTGACACACACTTGTAGAAGTAACATTTAAAAATGGAATCGTCAACCAATCTGTCAGTACCCTATAGCACCATAAGGAGCATAGCCTTCAACAAACACATGCCAAGTCCTCCTGTTGGGTGCCATCAGCTCAAGGTTTGTTCATGTCTTCCTCATCAATTTCACTTCTGTCTCCAGTTTTCTTCTTCATGTGTTTTTTGGTCTTCCTCTACCTGTTTTACCCTGGGGGTTCCTGAACAAGGACTCAATGTGTGTCCTTTCAATCACCAGCGTCTTCTCATCCCTTGCTCCAAGAAATTTATTGTCATCAGCTCCCAGCAAGGACATTTCCAACATCATAGATTACAGTTTGGAATAGCTAGCGCCCCTGAAATTTTTAAACAGATCATTGTGGACTTGGATAGATTAACAAGTTACCAGAATCGCAATATTGAGACTTGCAGAACAGATGAAAAGTATCTTCATACATTTTTGTTGAAGAATTATTTCACAGTCTGGATTAGCATGGGCCACACTGTAATCAGTATCAATGTGACTTCTTTAAATCAGAAGGAGGGGCGCTAGGAGTTGGAAGTCAAGGGAAAATACCACTGACCAAAACACCAAAAGAAAAGTAAGACTTTTAAACATCCTCCAATGAAATGCAGAGGAAGTTTTTAATATAAAACAAGTGCATGCAGCAAGACTCAGTTCTTAAAATATTGATGTGGCCTGCATCCAAGAAACTTATCTAAACCAAAACTACAGATTCCAAATAAGAGGGTACCAAATCATAAGAGTGGGCATGGATGGACACATAGAGGGCATCCTAATTCTGACACACAACTCACTACCAACCCAAGAAATACAAACCCACACAAGAGGACAAACAGAGGTAGCAGGAGCAGATATTGTAATAGATCAGGAAATGATTAGCATGTTGTGTATTGTAAAGTTGTTATCTATTTCCGTCTTCTACTTTCTCTCTTCAGGTACCTGTCTTTCTCTACCCCTACAATTCTATGTGACTGTTAAAGTCACCAACTAGAACATAATTGCTGTTAAAGTAAAATAGAGCAATTCTAAATGCATCACATAAATCTACTTGAGATACATTCAGCAGAAGAACTGGAGAAACTTGAGGAAGACCTATCAACTGCCAGAGAAGGTGCAGGAATACAACAGCCTGTGGAGAACAATATCCAGCTGAAAAAAGCCACAGGAGAGTACAGAAAGACCAAACCAAGCAGCAGGAAACAGGTGGAAAGAACAGAACTGAAACCCTAAACCTAGAAAAAAGAGGAAAAAAACTAGGGACACTTGTAAAATCAATGAGCAAATGAAGATACACTTTCATGCTAGAAGAAAAGAAACTAATTCTAACAGGAAAGAGTGCAGCAAATATGTTCATTAAAAAAACATCAAAGTTAACAAAGTACATATAAAAATAAGAGGAAAGAAAAATTTTAAAAAGATACACGAATAAGGAACAAGTACCAAATGTAGCAGTGGAGCACATGATGACAAAATTTACACTGTGATTGTTAGCAGATGTGCTAGGTCAGCTTAAAAACAAAAAATCTCAAGGAAAGGATGGAATTACAAGTAAAATGTTAAAACACTTTGGAACACAAAGTAAAAAATAAATTTCTAAGAATAATAAAAGAAAGTTGGAAAGAAGTTATAGTGTCATTAATATGGAAGGAAGTAACTGTGATTAAAAAAAGATAGAACAGATTCTAATAGCTGCAGACCAAGCAGCTTAATTAGTTGCACTGGTAAACTGAAGGAAAGACTCATCAATACAAGATTTGTTTGTGGCACTTTGAAATAGAACAATGGATTACACCCCAGCTGTCTGGTTTCAGACAACACAGATCAGCAGAGGGTCATATACTGTACATCATCCAGATGCTTTCAAGGAAAATAAACACTGGCAGTCTTAAGTCACGTGGAGAAAGCATTTGATACATTTTGGAGAGCTGGGATAATGCAAATATGGAGTCTTTGAATGTACATACAAGTGAATAAACCACTTCCTCCAAAAAGGCATGCCAGAGTGCAAATACATCTAAGCTGTAGAATGAAATTAGAATAATGAGTAGCACCCAAGGCAGTCTGCCATTCATTGCCTGTGCTGTTCCTGGTCCATATCAGAGACATAGTGGACAAAATGCTGAAGAGGGTAGGTGAAGAAAATATCAAAACAGCAGGATGCAGGAAGCCTTACAAAAACTAGATAAATGGGCACAAGAATGGCTACTCAACATAAATGACACAAAATTTAGACACTCAAACAAGAAACAAAAAGTCATACTGAAACTGAATGGACATGAGCTGCCACAAGATAAGAATCTCACATACCTTGGAATTTCACAGGACAGCAGGCTAACATGGAAGAATCAAATTTATAAGTGCCAGTAAAAATCTACTCAGTGAAGGACTTTGATGATAAAACTAGCTGGAATGCTTGTGTTGCAGACGGTCAAATAGACCACACAAAGGATGGCTGCTTACCAAGCAAAGTAGAGACAGTTTGATACAGCCCTTCAAGATGCCACCAGGCGTGATGGTCACTGATTGCTTTGTCAGTTAGAGGCCAAAGACCAAAAAAAAAAAAAGTAGAAGAATATTACCCAATGAATGGCAGACTGAAAGGATATGACTGGGGATCACTCAGAGGAGCTACTGTGCATATGAAGCTAAATAACACATCCCCTTTGTGACTGCTATTGCATAGACAAAGGCATAAACCCAAACAATTTTCAGCTTATTCCCACCATGGAAGAGAACAAGATTCTCAAAGTTGATTGACAGCATACAAAAAGTGATTATTAAAAAAGGCAGCCAAGATGCAGATAGGAATCACATGACTGTGGAATACATTAAAAAGACATACCCAATCACAGAATGGACCCCATTTATACAGATGGATCAGTGACAAGAGCCAGAAGGAAGAATAATTATGTCATATTAGCACATCCTGTGCCAAGACCACAGCGATTGATGCTATAATAGAAGGGGACCCCTTTCATCACATACCTCTGGGCCCAAACCAAAATAGACGAATTATCATGTGTCCTTTAAGTATATCAGACTCGGCATTAATCCTTGAGTCGATACCCCTATACTTTTTAGCCACACCCAGCAGGGCATTAATCCTCAGGCTATACAATAGCCAGTGGGCCCAGAGTTTAAGAATGTAGATCCCACCACATCCAATACTGTCCTTGGCTAGGTCCAATAACCTTGTAACATTTTACAAAATATACTTGTCTTAGCCTCTAGATACATACATCTTTAAACCATAGTACCAGTACAAATAATACTAGTAACTAAAGTTCCCTAAAAAAAAAATGTAGTACCCTACCATCATTCAAAAAATTCAATAAAGTACATTTCAAAACCAGAAGACAAAAATATATGCTCAGATTTACCTCTTGAGCTGAGACTACTCAATCCTAGGACTACCAAAGCTAATGGCAAATAATCACTGTCCCACCATTTGGCCGAAAACTATGATATCAGTATACCGGCTACTGAAAACATGTCGATACCCAACAGCTCATAAGATTCAAGACCCTAATGGCTTCCTTTTTCCGCCAAAATTAAACCCCATCACATGACCGGTTGTTTATGCCGTGAATTGAACAGTGTGTCAAATTTCACTCATGGCATGAATAAGATATCTGGTCCCAACCAAGCACGGTAGCAAAAAAAACATACCATGACAATGTCTAACACTTCTGCACCGATCCCATCATTTGACAACAAACTGTGACTATCAACTCTTAAAGGACGCTGTAGCTTTCCCATGTTTGACGCTAGTAATTTTTGAGTTTTCTTATAGTATGAGAGTTGGATCTTTCCAGCTTTTTAAAGTATGATAATGTTATACATAATTGTAAAAAAAAAAAAAAAAAATAAGAATTAATAAAATATAACAGTGCAACAGGAAACAAAACATTAGTTCAAAAATACCATCCCCGAAACTGGCCTCCAGTCAAGGATGCCTGGGGTAAATCGATTCCGCATACTGGCCTATCATCCTTTAAGAGTTAAATAATCAACAATGTTTCTAAGTAAGACTGACACAATTATTCGCTTCTGGGGCTTTGAATTTGTATATATAAATCCTTGATGGTGAGCAAGGTCAAGCATCAGAAATGATAACCACTAGCACAGAAGAGAACACCAATGTTGGTGAAGATGACATAAAGATGGAAGAACTGAAGGCAGCACTAGAGAAATTCAAGATGGGCAAAGCAGCAGGGCATGATGGTATAACACCAGAAATGGTTAAGCACATGGGAGCAGCAGGCAACCTATTACTCTTAAGGATCCTACAGGCAGCATGGTGCAACAAGACCATACCAAAGGATTGGGAAATTGCCATCATAACACCAATTTTCAAAAAGGGTGACAATCGACAATGTGGAAACCATAGAGGCATATCCCTTCTCAGTGTCCCTGGTAAAATCTACTCTAGAATCCTAGAGCAGAGACTCAGACGCCTAGCTCAGCTACAATTGGATGAGGTCCAGTGTGGATTCTGAGCAAACCAAAGTACTCAAGACCTAATCTTCACACTCAGACAGCTGAGTGAAAAAGCTCTTGAGTATAAGAGTGAGATCCATCTCTGTTTCATAGATCTGGAAAAGGTGTTTGACAGGGTCCCCTAGAGCAAACTTTGGGACTGTTTGGCAAGGAAGAACATTCCAGCACCTCTGATTCATGGTATACAGAGCTTCTACAAGTCTTGCAGAAATTATGTGAGGACAGCAAACCATAAGTCAGAAGAGTTCAGGACCACCACTGGTGTAAGACAAGGTGATATCCTGTCACCTTATCTTTTCATACTCCTCATGGACAATGTCATCAAGGCATGTAAGGAGAGAACAAGAAAGTATTCAGTGGGGTACTGGAAGATGAGACAGGTCTGTATTTCAGAGCTGGCATTTGCTGATGATGTTGCCCTGATTGCTAAATCAGAGACACATCTCCAATCCAACCTGCAAGTCTGGATGGAAGAGCTGGAGAAGATAGGGATGGTCAGAAGCAGCTCTAAAACAAAAACCATGGTGATATCACGAGAGGAAAGAAGACATCAGATTAAGCTGGGAAAACAGGTCCTGGAGCAGGTCGACCACTTTAAATACCTCAGAGCTGTTATAGACCGGAAGGGAGGCATCAAAGAAGAGTTGGCAACTCGAAAAGCAGCAGCTGGGAGACTTTTTCAGGCCATAAATCGAGAATTCCTCAGCAAGAGAGAAGTTGGTAAGAAAACGAGGATGGCTCTATACCACTCCACCTATGTCCCAGTCTTGACGTATGGATGCGAGTCATGGGCAATGACTATAACCCACAAAAGCCAGATCCAGACCTCCGAAATTAGGTATTTGAGGAGGGTGGTTGAAATAACAAGAAGAGACGGTCCGCAGCCAGAAGATACGTCAAGGCCTAAAATCCCACCCCCTGCAGACCCAAGTAGAACAGTCCCAACTAAGATGGTTTGGCCATGTCTGCAGAATGGGAGAAGATCGGCTACCACGACAAGCATGGGAAACTAAGAGCCAGAGATCCAGACCTTCAGGACGACCCAGAGTCCGCTGGGAGGACAACATTAGACAATCTTTGAAGGACCGAGGACTAGAATGGAACCAGGCCAGGAGGAAGACAGCCGATAGGATAGTCTGGCGCTCTCTCTTCCAAACCTCTACACCTCACGGTAGAAGGGGAACGACCAAGTAAGTAAGTAAGTAGTATATAAATCCTGACATATTTCTGTAGCAATAACAAAGAAAAATGTGAGTTGTCACACATATAATATCAAAACACGTAGACACACTGTTTAACAACACTCATATTGGTAGTTTATGTAGTAACTAAAGTCAACCTATGTATGTAAAACATAGACTGACTTAAACTGGTGAATTTTGGGGTTTATTTTTGATAAACTAAAAACAACAGTTTCACCATTGTTTCGGCACGGGCGTCAAAACTGACCAATGGTCACTCTGTAGCTCTGGAGTCAAATAGTTAATAACATTGGCTTCAGTATTTAATCTACTTATGTATAGTCTCTTTCAGAGTTATTTACGCCTTATGCTTATCTGATGTGAAATAAAGTATCATTTATATTTTTAATAGGACATGGCAGCTTTCAAAATTGCTGCACTTCAGAAGGCCTTGGAGGACTCGGTGCCAGCTGCAGATCTTGAAAAGGTCAATAAACAGTACCACACTCTGACAGAAAAATATCGTGATATGTTGGAGAGGGGAAATAATCTTGTCTCAAAAGCAGAGGAACTAGAAGGATTAAAGGTATGCTACAGAAAAATACTGTAATCTGCACTAGAAAATCTAGTTATTGGAATATCTTGCACATAAGGTAATTGCGCAGGAAACACCACTGCTACATCAGCCTCCTCTTCCTGTTCTGCAGTGCTTGAGTCTTCATTGCTTTTTTCCATCTCAGTATCATTCTATCCTTGATGGACTGTCTGAAATTTTTACAAATTTAATTCATATTAGAATATATATAAAGAACTGTACTATGTCATTATACTCCATGATAGAGGACCTTATGTCCTGATGAATGTGTTGAGTTACCTGTGTGTCTGAGTTTTAGTTGAAAATGAAAGCAGCAAATGATAGCCAGGCTGCACTTGGAAATAGAAAAATACTCCTTCAACATGTATTCACAGTCTCACATAATCAGTAAAGCATATTTTTGTTTCTGGTGTTACAAGTAAGATCTTTAAAGATATTTATTATAATTAAAAAATATTACAGTTGAAACATTTATTTAAATATTATTGGTGTTTGAGGGCAAACTAGATTTTGGTTGAAATTGTAAAATCAAGAGTAAAAAAAATAGAATTTTTCTTGAAACCATATATGCTGACAATTTTGCCAGAATATGTCACAATATCTTAGCAGCAACAATTATAAGGATGCGGAAATAGACAGTGGTATCAAAATAATGATGCACAAGGCAAGACGGGCTTTCACTGCATTGGGGAAATATATGGAAATCAACACAAAAATAAGAATGTTCACCACAAATGTCAAGGTTGTTTGTTTTATTGTATGGCTCTGATACATGGAGAGGAAAACATGACAACCAAGAAATTGAAGTACTAACATCTAAACAACTAACTCAGAAATTCAAACTGAGAATTTTCAAATGCTATATATATAAATTTTTTATTATTGTACAGTGTAGGAACATGGACAGTGAACAAGCAATTAGAGGAAAGGATTGAGGTCTTTGAGATTTGGATATATAGAAGAATGGGGCACGTCTAATGGAAAGAGAAGAAAACAAATAAAAAAGGTCCTAGAAAACCTAAGAATCAAAAGAGAATTCATGAAGATCAAAATTAGGCAGCTAAAATATGTTGACCATGTGAAAAGACATAACACTTTAATGAAGACCAAAATAGAAAGAAGAGTTGAAGGCAAACGAGCAAGAAGAAGACAGTGCTATAAGTGGAAAGATAACATCATGAGATAGACAAGAAAGAGTGTATCCGAGTGCACCATCAAGACAAGAGATAGATAATCCATTGCAGCCGACCTTCGATGTGAGATGGCAACTGATGATGATGATTGGATTATCAATTCTCACATAATATGCATCTGTGTATTAATATAGTATAACTTGACCAGAAAATTCAAATTACAAACATAAGTGCTTTAACCTTACGCACGCTGCATTAAAAATTGCGGAAATTTGCCCTGCCGCTGCATTCTTTTTCACAACGCCCCCTTTTTTATAGTGGGTGACTTGTAACGTCTATAGTTTCTTTGTTTCTTGGTAAATTGCTATAATTTTTTGGAATGGATATAAATAAATGAATGATGAATCTGATGATATAAGTTTTGTTGGTGTATATGTTAGATGTGATAGGAAGAGAGGAATGGAAAGATGAAAAAAAAAAAAAAAAAACCAACAAACGAAGAGACTGTTCTGCATAAGGCTGGTCCTACCTTTGAAAGCTATCATACTCTCATCAACACTAAGCTCTTTAGAGGGTATGTAATGGCTTTGCCATAGAGGGAGAAGAGTGTCGACGAACGATTTGATTTTGAAAGCTTTGCACCTCGTGGTGCGGTGCTGCAGTTGTATTGAAGGGGCCCTGGGAATATCAACTTCATCAAAATCGTCGTCAAAAACGCTAGACATACTACTGTCATCCCCATCTCCGCCATCACCCATATTCTGAGAACCGATATCATCGTTAGTAAAGCCAACAAACTCCTCGTCATCGGAGTCAGAATCCATGAAAATTTCAGCGAAAATGGCAGCTTGTTCCATGCCGATTGATTTCGATTTAAAAAATGCACAGAAAATAAACGCGAATACACCCGTCACTAAATATAGATCAGAATCGGAAGTGAACTCTTTCGCAAATAAGATTAACATTAAACATCCGGGGGTAATATCACGTGTACACATCTTATATAGCAAGAAACCAACTGTATCCGAAAGTAGCAATATTGCGCCAGCAGCCGGCAGAACATAGAGTAGCTCTGACGCAATATTGCGACCGCAGCGTGCTAAAGGTTTAATATAGAGTTTGCACGAGGAAAAAGTTTCATTCTTTATAATTAGTTCTTAGTAAATAAAAATACACTGTAGACTCGATATAATGTGAATGGCAAGGTCCAAACTTTGGCACTGCGTTATAAGTGAACTCGCGTTGTATCAGATTTCCTTATTTTGATGTAAATTTATCAATGATTGACAGAAATTTGTTGTCACAAAGAAATGAGCAAAAATTAGTAAAAGATTTATTAATCTTATATATCTTTTATTTTGGATCCTGATAAAAAGATTTCACTCACATGTTTTTTGTTTTTATGCTTAATGACAAAAGTTTATGCATCACCATACCCACATGAAAAGCTCAAAAATAGTTTACCAAATGCCAAGTTGATCTTAACAAATCAGAAAAGAATGACTCAAATTTCTTAATCAAATTCTCCTACCAGTTCACATCCTGAGACAGTTTCTGAAGATGACAGTCAAACTGTTCATATGTGTCAAAATAATGATTCAGAGCATGAAATCATTCTTTTGCACTTGAGCGAGTTTCAACTTGGAAATTCAGTTTCAACTTGAACTCTTGAATGTAGTATGCTTGATAACTGATTAGTTTTCCTTTTCACTGAAGCCTCATATTGAGCAATTCAGATGTTGAATAATATGGAAATGGAAGAACCCTCCGAGTTTTCAGCATAGGTCAGAAACAATGGAATACATATTTTGAAGGAGTTTTTTTTTCAAGAATTTGTCATGAATTTTTTGCTCAGCTGGTGCCATATATGTCAGTTGGTGAACCCTTGCACTAAAATATTCTCAATGAAATCACGAGGATTTATACAACATAATGACTTTGAGAATTTGATATGCTGTATATAATACTTTCATTGCTTTAAGGACTAAATTCATGTTATTCATAAGTCTACTATTATAATTCATAGGTAACTGCCATGAAAATTACCACATATCTTTGTATTTGAAGTAATTACCATTTTGTCATTTGTGGTTTTATACAACAGGGATATCGTGGTCTCCCAAATTGACTTAAGCAAGCCCGTTTAAAGTGATCTAGTCAGTTATTTAGTTCTTTTATTATTAATTTTTAATAGGATGAAGTAAGACAGTTAAATGAAAACAACATAGGCTTGAAAAAAACTCTGGAAATGGAGAAAGAAAAGCTGCATACACTTGAAGCAGCAATGGAAGAGATGCACAGAAAAGGTATGACATTGATTGTTGTCCTGCATCTTGCTTTTATAAATAAATATGAATAAAGAGAGAGAGTTATGTGTGTGCGTTTAAAAAATAAAAAGTTATCCTTAATGCTTCATCCATTCCTGTTCTTTCCTGTCTTCTTCTGTCATCTCTGCTTCATTTAAATTGTAAGTACAGTTTGAGTGGCACTTGATGGAGACACATTCACCTGACTTAAGGTTGTATTACCAAAACAGATTCAGCCTACTGGTTTGAGACTTTTCATATCAAGTAATTAAAAGTGCATCATTTTTCAGAGCTTTTATCTTTGAGAAAGAGCAATACCTATGTCGTTGATTGTTAAAGGTACAGTAATTCATGAGCCTCAAAATGTGGTGTGCAAAAATTGAGAGAAATTCTGTTGAAAATGAGAGTTAAAAGAAAAATGAGTTGATGGAAACAACTGTACACCATCACGTGAGACAGAATATAAAATGGTTTTACCACCATGTCAGAATACATTCAAATTGGCTAACGTCATAAGCCTTGAACAGTAGAAGATCTGGCAACAGGACAAGGGGACATCTGAGAGGAAGGTGGAGAGACGTTGGAGAAATTCTTAGAAAACATCTGATGATACTGGCCAAAGCATCATATTTCACTCATGAACAAGCTGTGCTCCCTTACAGTGCAATTCTGAACAGCACTACTGCACAGAGATAATAAAATAAAATGAAACAATACTCCCATAACTTTTTTAAGGAAACAAATATATAAATTTAAAAAAATAGAATGGTATGAAATCAGTTTTACAAGTTAACGGTACACAGGAAACACGGGACGTTTCGGGTTTTACCCTTTGTCAGCCACAGTTACAAACAGGTGACGAGGACAAGAATTACATATAGGTACTACAAAAACATATGATGATACACCAAATGAGTGATATAAGCAGAGTGATACAAACTTTTTTAAGATGTGATAGTATCATTTTCTGATACTCTGGCATATGTGACTTGCATGTGCCTTGTAACATTTTAATTTGCAGTCCTCCCTTGATTGTTTTACATTAATTTTTATTTGCAATTGAATAGTCTGTTGAATTCAGAATGACAAGCATTTTTTTCTTGATTTGTATTGATTTATATAGATGCGAGTTAATACATTTTGATGGAAAATTAGCAGAGAAAAGACATACAAACTGCTAATGTGACAAATCATATAGGAGGGGGAAACAAGTATGGTTACAATGATTAACCAAGTCACATTTTATCATATTTAGACCACTTCTGCAATACAAACTTTCTAGTGTTATTGTATGACTATTTTCATAGCAAAATCAGTTTACAGTAATGATGGTGACATAAAAAACTTACACATTTGTACTTCCTACTAAGGCTTGAGAAATTCTGAAAGGCAGTTCCTACCTGTATAAAACCAAAATTTAGTTTCACAGACTTTAAACTTCTTGTCTTTCTTTCATTCTTGAAAATCTGATGGCACTGTTTATAATTTATATTTGTCTTTGTAAAGTGTACATTCATGGCATGTCCAGAAAAAAAAACTGATGTATTTGAGGCAACAGGCACATCATCATACACACCTTATGTTCCCTAAGTCCCTGATCAGTTAATAGTGAACTTGCATTTCATTTTTCTATAACACTAAACAGAATGCAGCTTGCTGTTTGTAAACGGCCACTGTAATCACTGTTTGGGCTTGACTTCAAATCAGCTTTTTTTTTTTTTTTCCTCGTATAACAAAGTAATGTTACCTTTACATGTAGGGCTGGTTATCTAACCTCTTTTGAGTCTTTTTTTCATGATGTAACTCATTAGATGATCCTCTGAATATTCATTAGAACAAGCATTCAAGTCAGTGGATGCATTGCAATTACTGTCAGAATGCATTTATTCCAAGTATTGTTGACTCGAGTTGACCTCAAAAGAATCCAAAATGGTGGATGGAATAAATCCAATGTTTATATTTTTTTCATGCATTACTTCAAAGCCAAAATGCTTAAAAGCATTAATTATTATTATTTTGCCATAGACTTTATTGCTGACATATATTTTCAATATTCAACATGTGTTTGAAATCAGAATGTAAAAATAAATGCCTTTTAACTAAATAATAAAACTTCAAAAGATACCATGCTGGATGATACAATTATTTCTATTTCCCATTTGAAGCATGTTAAAAGTCCTTTTTTGTAATACCAATATCTCAGGTAATATTTTTTCTCTTTTTTATTTAATCTTAGGTTTTACCAGTGAAGCAGGTCTGAATGTTACAGGAGGTGATATTGTCTCTATTTCCAAGAAGATTACCATGTTAGAAATGAAAGAACTTAATGAACGGCAACGGGCAGAGCATGCCACTCAAATGTATGAAAAGCAGAGACAACTTTTACATGACCTGGAAAACAGAAATAAAGAACTGGAAGACAAATTTGCTGAAGTAAACAGAATTGTTATTATACATATGGTTTTTATTTTGTTTAGTTTGTTTAGTTAATTTATTCAGATAAAAATTAGAATATTTTATTTACTTAGTTGTTCCTCTTCTACTGTGAGGTATTCTTTCCAGAACGTTGTCTCCATCACAGCTGCTCTGAACGCATCACGATTCTGGGCAAGTCGACCTGCATCAGCCAAAGACAAGTTCAGACTCTCTGTGATGTCCTGGGTCCACCGTCGTCTAGGTCGACCCCTTCCCCTTTTTCCAGGGACCATGCCTTCCATCACTGTTTTTTCCAGGCTATTATGTCTTTTTATATGACCGAAAAATTTCAGCTTCCTTATTGTGATGGTATTTAGGAGCCAATGTTCCTGTACGTTTAGTGAGTGCAGTACTTCTCTGTTGGTCTTTTTTTCTCTCCAGGGTATTCTCAACATCCTTCTGTAGCATTTCATTTCGAATGATGTAATCTTTTTTGCAACTGTTTTATTGAGTGTCCAAGTCTCGCAGCCGTAGGTTGCCACTGGGAATATACATGCTCTGATCAGTTGTAACTTTGTTTCTTTGCTTGTGCCTTGCCATAGGTTTTTCATCTGTATTAGTTTATGTGAAGCAATTGCAAGTCTTCTTTTAATTTCTACTGCACAGTCGCCAGAGCTGTTGATGATTGATCCTAAGTATTCGAATTCATTAACACTTTCCAGTTCTTCATTATCAATTTCATTTTCTGGTTTGGTCTTTACTTTGTCTGTTGTCAATACTTTGGTCTTCTTGGTGTTTAGGTATAGATTCTGGGCCTCGCTGTGTTTTTTGGTGGACAGAAGTAATTGTTCAAGTCCTTCTGGGTTGGTCGATAGGAGGGCTGTGTCGTCAGCATATCTGATTTCCGGGATCTGGTACCCGCCGATGTTAAATGAGTCAAACTCTGTGTGTTCTTGGTCATCTCTTACATTTCTCATGATATTCTCGGCATAAATGTTAAACAGGTAAGGGGAAAGGGTACAGCCTTGTCTTACTCCTTTCTGTACTTCAAACCATTCTGATGTTTCCCCCTCTATTCTTACGGCTGCCTGTTGTTCTTGGTACAGCAGTGCGATGAGTTGTATAAGGTGGTTTGGAAAATCTTTAGCTTTATATATATATATATATATATGTATATATAAAGCTAAAGATTTGGCAGGATCACCCAGAGAAATGATTGGCTCAAGAAGTCCAGTTGGGGTCTTCCTCAGAACCTAAAGGGAGACAAAGAGTGTAAACTCTCCTAACTGAGAAAAGTGTTCTGTAATGAGTTGTTTGGTCTCTCACTATCATAGTCCCATATCTATTGTTATCCTGAATTTAGTTATTATTGTTATATTTAGTTACGAGCCCCCTCTTCTAAAACAAGATAAACATCAGACAGTATGTGACAAGTAATCGAGTAAACAAGTCTTCTGGTACAATATGTGCACTGTCAGAACTAGTAATATTGTGGATTTATCACCATCAGCATATGGATCATAATACTAGCAATATCAAGACTCATTATCTAGGAGTACGACCACAACAAAGACTAGCTGACATAAACTCACCATAACACCTGTAGCAGGCTAAGTTCCCTTTAATAAATAATCATGCACACAATGTAGCCAACACACGGCTAGAAATACATATGCAACACAATGCAACATGGATGCCAAAATAACTTGTAATAATCAACAACGCAATTTACCATTATCACAACTGCGGGTATGTCATACTGAGTGAGCAACACAGTGACTCTCGCTCACCGGCTAAGTTCTGCAATCTAATAAAGCCATACTTAACTACAAATGACTTCTCATCAATGAATTACGAAAGAATGCTGCTAGAAACTACACCGCTGTTCTAGACATATGCAAACTAAACTTGACCACATGAATAAATGACAAGCACTATCCATGAACAATAATGGCATCCAAATATCCCAGTGAAAATGCTGACAGGGAACAACACAGCGACCTCTCCTGGTCGGTATCCAGAAACTCAACTAACTTTCCGCACCAGAATTCGGGCGTACTTCCTTCCAGGTCACATGACCAGAACGGTTTTTTAAATTATCTCAATGTCACCACTCACAGCGTGACCAACTTAATATTTTGTAGAACATCTATACTGTGACATCCACACACACCCCCCCCCCCTAAGAAAGAAAACGAAGTTTTCTTCCACTGGAGGAGTCACGCTCAATTCCTTTCAGAGTATGGGCGAACAAAATGCCGAAACGGCACCTCCTCATCTAGTTAGAGAATGCCAAGATTGTCCAATCACCATTGTCGTTCATGCCTTCTCACCCTATGTACTAAATACAACATGAGAATGACCCAAATTACCCCAGGTACTGGTAGTCGTGAAAAATAACAACGACTGTCCAAACCTGGTCTAGCAAATACAACATAAGTTACAAATTAACTATACATATCTAAGCATCCATAACAAGACATCAATCATCTCATAATTGTAAAGAATCTTTTTAACACGCTATAAATATACATGATATTATAACATGATTTAACTCTTAAAGGACGATCGACCAGTTTTCTTGGTCGATGTTTCTAGCCTCTGAAGACGGGAGGCCACAAATCTTGGCTTATGGGTTTGAACTAAGTTTTTGTTTCGTTTCATCCCAGTTAGAAGTTTTCGATGACTGGAAAGCAGAAGTATAGCCATTTTTATTATTATTTCTAAAGCGGGAGAGTTATAGCGTCACTCTTTCTATTAAATTCAAACCGATTCCGATTGCATCCTCGTGTTTTTGTTACGAAATTTGGGTTACCTATTTTCGAAACATATTTTTGATGGCATCTAATTCATCTTCTCGAAAGCGACCTGCTCGTTTAAGTGCTCAGCAGGCCCTTAGTTTGCTAGAAAATTTCAGCAAAGATGAGGACGGCTATAGCAGTATTGATTTTAGTGCTAATTCATTGAATAATTCGTCTTTCAGTGATGTCGATTCAGAGAATGAAGGTAGGCCTATTATGTTAGAAAGAGTGGGCGTGGTTCTATCACCTAACTTTGATTCTTCAACATCAGACCCAGTAGGACCTAATTTAGTTTTACAAGAAGGGGAAAGACGAAAACAGGAGTGTGTCAGAAATATAGAATGGCACGTAGCAAACTTGGGTGTACTAACAACGAATAGCTTTAGATTTCAATCTAAAGACGGAAGAGCAGTGGGTGTGTCCGCAAATTTAGGCCTAAATGAATCATCTACCCCGATCCAGTGTTTTGAAAGCCTTGTATCATCAGCTGTAAGGGAGGAAATTTTAAAAAGCATAAACTGCTTTGCAGAAATTGAAGTACAGAAGCATACACCGTCACTGAAAAGATCAAGATATAATCGATGGAATCCAGTAAGCGATTATGAGCTGCTAAAATTTTTTGCTCTGCATCAAGCAATGGGTATCGACAAAAGGCCAAGCATAAAAGATTATTTCTCCTCACAAGAGCCTATGTTTCACACTCCATTTTATTCCCAAATGATGGAGAGAGACAGATTTTTGTCTATATTGCAAACTATGTTGCATATCTGTGAGCCTGTTGCAGAAGGGAAAAATAAAATAGAGCCCTTCGTTCAAATGTTATGCTCTAAATTTGTTGCGGCATACACTCCGAACCAAGACGTAGCTATTGATGAGATGATTATAGGATGGAAAGGTTGGTGGAAATATAAGCAATATAACGCAAAAAAAACACACAAATACCACATTAAAAGTTTTGGGCTTGTGGACAGTGAAACAGGTTATGTGCTAAACTTGCTAACATATTTTGGATCAGACACCTCCTATGATCCTTCAGTCAGAAGGGACTCTGCTGGTGCCAATTCCGTAAACATTTTTGGAACACTTTTGTCTTGTCTGGGAACTGGCTATCACATTTATGCTGACAGGTGGTACACTACAAAACTTTTAGTAAATGAAATGCTTAAATGGAAACAATATTACACTGGGACACTTCAAGCGAACAGAGTCGGATTCCCACAGCAGCTGAAGTCTTTGAACCTAAAACATATGGAGACTAAGTATTATATCAATTCTGAGCAAAAGATGCTAGTTGTTGCTTGGAAGGACAAAAAAGCTAAAAAACCTTTCACAATTATTACCACAAATGGGTCTGCTGTGCCTGTCATGGTGAATGGAAAGGAGAAACCTCTTATCATTCATGAATATAACCATAACATGAATGGTTGCGACAAGGCAGATCAGATGATAGGGTATTACGGCTTCTTCAACAGAAAATTCTTGAAGTGGTGGAAGAAGATTTTCTTTTGGATATTAGAAATAGCCACCTGTAACGCTTACATTCTGTACAAATTGACAAGACCAGTTGGAGTTGGAAAATCGCAGCTTACGTTAAAGTTGTTCAAACAAACACTGATCAGAGAATTGTGTGCTTCGGCCGCATCTTCAATGCCTGAAATCAGCCGCATGCTAAATCCTCCAAGGCCAAGTAAATTATCAGATAACCCATTGGAAAGACTGGAGGGTGCAAAACATATAATGCAAAGAAGCACTAAGTTCAATAGGTGTAAAGTTTGCAGTACACCTGACGACAGGAAAAGGACAAACTATTATTGTGCCGGATGCACTGGCCACCCCCATCTGCACATAGATGAATGTTTCCTAAAATGGCACACTAAAGTTAAGTTGTAAATATAAGTTGGGGTGTAATGAGTGTTCTTTGTGAGAGCAGTTCAGCATATATATCACATTTTGTGATCTTTTTCAATTATTTGTAAATTTGTGACAATAGAGTGTATTTCATTTTCTGGATGACACATGGAAAGTAGTTAGAGTATAAACTTGATGTGTGGTTTATTTCCAAAATGGATATAGTTTACATTGATTTCTATATTGGATGGTGGATTAGCTTCTTCAATTGGTAAGTCTGAAATGTTTGTTTTGTTTTTTGTTTAGTAAAATATTTTTCTGTCTCGTCTTTAACTACTTTATATTCATAAAAATTTTGTAAATTTTAAAACTGAGAATTTTCACAATCTTCATTCATTTTCCTTTTTAAATATCTATAACATGACTATATTCAGTTAAAAACTTTGAAATAACTGACTCTTACATGGTAACACTATATGCAAAACCTGTGCCGCAGAAAATTTGTGACAAAAGAGTGTCTTTCCTTTTCTTGAAGCCAATTGAAAAGTAGTTAGAGTATAAACTTGAACCATATGTATTTTATTTCCAAAATGAATGTAGTTTTCAAATATTTGTATCTTGGATAACATAAGTGATGCATTAGCTATCTTGAGTGGGTAATTCTGATATGTTTTTTTTTTATGTCAAATTTTTTTTCCCAGTCTCCAACTTTTTTATACTCATAAAAATTTTTTTTTTATTATAAACTGAACATATTCAGAATTCTCATTCATTTTCCTTTTTAAATATATATAACATGACTATATTTGTTAAAAACTTTGAAATAACTGACACTTATATGGTAACAGTGTATGAAAAACCTGTGCCGCAGAAAATTTGTGACAAAAGAGTGTCTTTCCTTTTCTTGAAGCCAATTGAAAAGTAGTTAGAGTATAAACTTGAACCATATGTATTTTTTTTCCAAAATGAATGTAGTTTACAAATATTTGTATCTTGGATAACATAAATGATGTATTAGCTATCTTGAGTGGGTAATTCTGATATGTTTTTGTTTTGTTTTGTTTTTTAGTCAATTTTTTTTTTCCCAGTCTCCAACTATTTTATACTCATGAAAAATTTTTTTTAAATTATAAACTGAACATATTCAGAATCCTCATTCATTTTCCTTTTTAAATATATATAACATGACTATATTTGTTAAAAACTTTGAAATAACTGACACTTATATGGTAACAGTATATGAAAAACCTGTGCCGCAGAAAATTTGTGACAAAAGAGTGTCTTTCCTTTTCTTGAAGCCAATTGAAAAGTAGTTAGAGTATAAACATGAACCATATGTATTTTTTTTTCCAAAATGAATGTAGTTTACAAATATTTGTTTCTTGGATAACATAAATGATGCATTAGCTATCTTGAGTGGGTAATTTTGATGTTTTTTGGTTTTTTTTGTGTCAAATTTTTTTTTCCCAGTCTCAAACTATTTTATACTCATAAAATTTTTTTTAAAATTATAAACTGAACATATTCAGAATCCTCATTCATTTTCCTTTTTAAATATATATAACATGGCTATATTTGTTAAAAACTTTGAAATAACTGACACTTACATGGTAACACTGTATGAAAAATCTGAGTCGCAAAAAATTCCTTGCGTAAAACATGGGAAAACCCCTACGTCCTGAAAGAGTTAAGCATACGTTGACTATAATTTTCTACATATTGCCTTTATGGAATAATGACACATAAATCATATAATCAAATACATCTTCATAAACATCAACTGTAATGATTATACTGCCTTTCTTCCATATTGAAAGTAAATACTCTCTACGGATGCTCCTGTCCCACACCAACTTCATAACCTGGACAAGACATCCGCTACAATATTATGTACTCCCTGAATAGGTAAAATAGTAAAATTGAATTGCTGCACCAATAATGCCCAGCGTGTCAACTTCGCCCTGGTGGATTTAGCCAACTGCAAAAATAGCAGTGGTTTGTGATCTGTTTGGAGGAAAAAATGCGCCCCCAACAGGTATCGTGCCAGCTTAGACACTGCCCAGACAATCGCAAGGCACTCCCTCTCAATCGTGGAGTATTTGGTTTTTGCTGGCAACAACTTCCGACTGACATACATTGCAAAGCATAACATATTCCAACATAAACATGCATTGCAAGACATCACATGATATTTACAAGTTTACAATACTCAGATATTTATATGAAAATAAAACTGGGGGCGTTGGTCAGACTCTAAGGTTCGGTTCGCGTCAATCGAAACATCTTACTGAACACGAACCCGAAACCTAACCCTAGCTATTTCTGGACTATTAGCAGATGGTTCTGAAACAACGACATATGCTTCTGCCTAACTGCATCACGCGCACCCCATCTATTCGCAAAAATCACCCGTGCTATTTTGGTATTGTCGCACAATGACAATACCTCGACAAATCTAACTGGTGCGACCTCATCAAACACTCGCCTGAGTGTGCACCAACTCGCACTCAGGGGAACGTTACGCACCCAAACTGTGCGATCACTAGCTTTCAGACACTCAAATAAGTTCCTACTGCTCCTAATCATGTCATTTGGTACTTGTCGCGAACCACGTCTATGATGTACCTTCTGGTCATCCCCCTTGGGAGTTTGGTGATGCTGAGCCTCTGCTCCAGCCAGACCCACGGCACTATGCACTCCGCATACATTGCCGACGATTAAATCAGCAATAGGATCCTCGAGTACGAACGCGTTCACTCTACCTGTTATGAACGGAGTGTCCACATTGATACATGCTTGGGGGTAAGACTCCACTTTGCCCCCAAACATGGTGTACTTTACCGTTTTGCCTGTAAGGCAGGAGTTGTCGATACATGACCAACGCACTCCAATTGTGGTGCATCCAGTGTCCCTCAACACCCGGACTGATCTATTCTCCACCTTGCCTTCATGGAGAATCACTTTACCAGTCTCATGGACTGCTGACAGACATGGTGCCGCGTGCCTTCATTGAAGCACTACCCTCTCGTTTGCGTGGAACAGAGGGTGACACCCCGCACAGTCCTCACTATTAATTGTGTCCAACACAAGCGCGAAATTCGCGTGTTCTATCGGGGTGGGGCACCTGTCAGCGCAATGATTCTTGCCACCACAATTAGAACACATACGCTCTTTCTTCTCATCGCGTGTACTTTTGTTGGAGCTTTTCGATGATGAGGACCCCGCATCAGAGTCAGAAGATCGACTCTCTGAGGAACCACTCCTCTGCTTGTGATGTTTGGTTTTATACCAAAACCGGTCTTCGTCCCGAGAATCCTCAAAACGTACCTGTTTACGCGCTTGGCGCTCCTCTCCGTCCCTATTACTTCTAAATTGTCGGTTCTGCCAAATTGGCCGACTGTTCCTATGAGAACGGAAATTCCCATAATTTCCTCTACGCGGCTGATAGGGACTGGAGGACCTCTCATACTTCTGCTCTTGGCCCCTGTCTACATTGCCTGACTGATTTCACCAAGGATGGCGCTGAACTTTGCCGACACTGGCAACTATGTCATCTGACAGACCCGACTTCTGAATGGGTTTGCCCGGATGGGCCAGGACATAATGGTGCCCCAATTTGGCCATGGACTCAATGTCCTTTGGTTGACGTTCCTGAAAAAACGCAACCAACTCACTAGAACACGAGGACAACACTTTGTCTCGTAGCACCAAGTCTAGCAAGCCATTATAGTCCTTAGGAATTCCCTCCATTTCAATCCATCTATTTAGCAGGAGCTTTATCTTTGAAATAAAGTCCTCGAAGTCCTGGTCTGCACTTGGCATCGCGTTTTTAAAACGCGTCTGGTAACCGTCAGCAGTCAGACGGAACTTCCGGAGCAACCTTTCCTTAACTTTATCGTAATCGGCCCTTTCCTCTAGCGGGAGGCTATAGAAAGTCTCCATCGCAGGCCCCACTAGCAGCGTCGATAACAGAGATGGCCACTGATCTCTGTCAGCCTTATAGGCCACGCATCGGCCTCGAATCTTTCAAGGAAGAAATCTAAACTGTCAATTTTATCATTAAAATTCGGCAGACGCAGCCTAAAGGGATGATAAGCCCCTCCAGGAGTCGAGTTCTGACCACTTGCACCCACTTCCAATTTCTTCAATTGTATTTCTTTATCCATCCTCATTCTCTTTAATTCTAACTCTCTATCCATCTCCCTTTCCTCCAATTCTCTCTCTTCTCTCAACTTCTTTTCTTTCAATTCAAACTCTCTCTGTTTCCACTCGTTTTCTTCTTTCATCTTCCTTTCTTGTAACTCTTTATCTTCTTTCATCTTCCTTTCTTGTAACTCTTTATCTTCTCTCATCTTCTTTTCTTGTAACTCTTTATCTTCTCTCATCTTCTTTTCTTGTAACTCGAATTCTTTCCTTTTTAGCTCTAGCTCTTCAGCCCGAGCATCTCTTAGAGCATTCTGTTTCTCAATCCTCTCCTTCTCTTCCTTTGCTTCCTTCTCTTTCTTTTCCCTCTCCAGAGCTTTTTGATTTTCAACTGAATAAAATTCAGCTTTGGCATAGTCATTTAGTTCTTTGCCAGTGTACCCACATTCTTTCCCAATCTGAATGAAAGCTTGTAGGTCCATGGTGTACACTTAGAATGCTCACTATTATCTCTGGCTATAGATTTTGCTATACAATTACTCAGTCGTATATATTTCACTTATATCACAAGATAACTCTCTGCTTACAAAATATGCTGTAATAACCAATAAATATTGATATCACTACTCCAATATACATATATATATATATATGTATGTAAGTGTATAACACCTCACCTCTCACTGTATACACATCATCAACCTTAATCTCTTATAGTATATAGTTTTACTTTGCCACTTGGCTACTGTCTCATCACTGTGAAAAATTTTGGTCTTTCTGACCACTTAGTCTCTGAGATACACTCAACCAAACTTACAATAGTTGACAGTTGTATAATAACAACTAATGAAACTTTCTGGTGCTATGACACCACTATACCAACTTAGTCACAAATCAGGTTTTACTTCAAAGTTCGTTACTGGCACCTACACTGGTGCTATACTCAGATAATACTTCACTTACTACTAGTCTTAATAATCTCTGTAATGCAAGTGTTTCCTATGGCAAAATGAGCACTACACAGATGAAAGAAACACACATACCACACTACGAAAACAAAATTCCAGTCACGAGGAATAAGATGATAGACCAAGAAGAGAAGAGGTAGATTAATATATACACTGCGTGACTGCGCACAAACAAAAACAAGGGATACCCGTAAACGTATTTACAAGATAGCAAGATGGAACAATAGAATACACCACTTAAACACGACAAAAGAATTACTGAATATACACGACAATGTAAATACAAACTACACGAATACACCTAACACCAACAGGGCTTGGAATGTTAAGCAGGGCAGTCGCAGGAAATCCGTCTGCCTTACTCCACCACAAAACATACACAGCCACACCTTATAGAGAATCGGTCTAATCCAATCTTTTCCCACAAGTAGGCCAAGAATGAATTAGGCTCACCACCCTTCCTCCCTATACCGAGCTTGACCAAACTATCTCCCATATGACACCCAATTGCCATCTGGGCCAATCTAAGCTAGATGTTGCCCAATGGGCTGATCACCCGTTGGCTTATCACACCGATTACGGAAACAACGGCAGATGGATCTATTTGTTGTTGCCCTAAAGACGCCGCTAGGCGTGATGGGAAACTACAACAGAGAAAATCAATCTGCTGTTGCCCTTAAGATGCCACAAGGCGTGATGGCCTCTGACTGCTTGGTCGGTCTTTGGCTAAGGACGGAAGAAGAAGAAGCTAGATGTTACAGCCAACTCACAACTCCTCTGCTCCAGCTGGATCACTGTTATAAACCACCCAGTAGACCTTGAAATATATCAAACTGACCTGCCTGATGCACGCTGCAAACCTAACCTATCACTTCGATACACTTGTAACCCGACTTGCAAACTCCAGCGCAAACAACTTGAAAATTACATGTGCAACACTTTATCAACGACACAACTGAAAAGTATTTACCGACTGAAAATAGCCATTACCACTGAAATGCTGTAACTAGGTCAGCCACCGTAATCGAGGTCAAATGACCGTAAACAGTATACTACACCGACTGACTGACAAACACACTGACTCTACACTGGACAACCGAAAATAGCTCACTCATGTGAACTAGCAGTAAATATGAGCCAACACACCGTGGCCTACCAACCTTCTAGCATTCTGTGTGCATAACTCGTTCTGGCCTGTATATAAGAAATATTGGCATTACAGCCTTACTACCAAAAGTCATATAATACTGTGAAACAGTAGCCCCACAGCCTACAGTTTCACAAGAAAAATTGGACGAGTCCACAGATGTCAGAACTAGTAATATTGTGGATTTATCACCATCAGCATATGGATCATAATACTAGCAATATCAAGACTCATTATCTAGGAGTACGACCACAACAAAGACTAGCTGACATAAACTCACCATAACACCTGTAGCAGGCTAAGTTCCCTTTAATAAATAATCATGCACACAACGTAGCCAACACACGGCTAGAAATACATATGCAACAAAATGCAACGTGGATGCCAAAATAACTTGCAATAATCAACAACGTAATTTACCATTATCACAACTGCAGGTATGTCATACCGAGTGAGCAACACAGTGACTTTCGCTCACCGGCTAAGTTCTGCAATCTAATAAAGCCATACTTAACTACAAATGACTTCTCATCAATGAATTATGAAAGAATGCTGCTAGAAACTACACCACTGTTCTAGACATATGCAAACTAAACTTGACCACATGAATAAATGACAAGCACTATCCATGAACAATAATGGCATCCAAATATCCCAGCGAAAATGCTGACAGGGAACAACACAGCGACCTCTCCCGGTCGGTATCCAGAAACTCAACTAACTTTCCGTGCCAGAATTTGGGCGTACTTCCTTCCAGGTCACATGACCAGAACGGTTTTTTAAAATTATCTCAATGTCACCACTCACAGCGTGACCAACTTAATATTTTGTAGAACATCTATACTGTGACATGCACCTAGTTGGTTTATTAAAAGTAAAATGTAGCTGTTGGGTGAATGTGTGAGTGATTATGAAGTTTTATGTGTGATATATGTGCACTAGGTTTAACAAGTTCACATTTGAATCATCATAATGATTAATGGCTCTGGCTGTATCACTGATCAAGGTGTATCCCCTTGTAGACGGGAACACTTATCTTTTCAGCCCCAAGCTGATAGTAAAGCGTGGTGGATTGTCCAATTTCTAGTTGTGCCAGACTTGCGTGACTTTGCATCAGGTAACGTTGCTCCCGGGTCATGAACCTCAGTCTCTAATTGTATGAATCTGCCTTCACTGCGCTCGTCTCCGTTATCTTCGACGTGAGATTTGGAATGTCGTGCAAGGCTCCCCCTCAGACAAAAGACAGATACTGTGATTGGCCTGTTGTGCCTTTGGATGATGGACGGGCTACCTTCTTACGGGCTTCATGCAGGCTCCCTCCCCTTTTCTCAGCCGGGCTTGGGACCAGCCTAAGCGGAGTGTTCATGGCAGCAGTGTACCAAAAAAGTATGTAATTGAGAAATTAAGTTGCTTGAAGAACTGTGCATAATATCTACACTTGCGCCAGTTGATTTTAAGAAGAAGATGTTAAAGATGCAGTTGAAATCTTGAGATTTGTGGTGTTTAACAGTCTGTGCTAAGTCTACCCTAAATGTATGATGGAAGGCATTATACACCCAAAGGTCGCATGGGACTCCCATTTGCTTATAGTCAGATGTCCTCATGTCTGGAGTTCACACAATATAAAACTTATTCGCCACATGTAAGATTAGAGTACTTCATAATATTCTTGAGTCAATTTACAATTTTATATACACAGAGATGAAATATATTTTCATAAATACGGATGTCTGCCGACTGTCTTACAACATCATCAGTGAAAAAAATGGCTTCCATTTTATTGCCTGGATAAACCTAGAAGGGGCCTGAGACAAAGAGTTAAGTAGTCTAGAATGAATTTCTTATAGCAGATCTAGAGCAACTACTAAAGGCCCATATTCTGAAATCCTGACTACATATTAGACAGTGTAGGCCTACTATTGTTGCTTTTGTCTTTTAGTAAACTGTAAGTGTGCTCCTGCAGTCATGGTTTTTATACCAGTTTGTTTTACCTGATGATGAAGTAGCCACCTTTATGCATAACCTCATGTTAGCTGCCTCGTATGACATGCCTGTGGGAACAACAGTCCTGATTTACCTTTGTTTCTTCAGAAACCACCAGAAACTACATGGGGCAACAGTTATTTACTTCTGCAGAATTTACTGTTTTGAACTGAAAAGAGTGCACTTTTAAATTGGGGGGGGAGGGAGTGGATCAAAGGGGACAGTGACTCAGAGACCACAAATTTTTGCTATAACAGTATTTGCTATTAGTTGCCTTCAGCCTGTCTGCAGAGTCAATGTCTCAGACAGTTTTGTTGTGCAGGACTAAGAGTATTATGTAACCTATTAATTGCAAATGTTTCTCCACATTATGCTACAGAGAGTTGGTACATAAAAGTGGCCCCAAATAATTTCTGGTCAGGGGCCTTACAATTTCTGAGGACTCCTCTGGAGTTCTGTTGTATTTACTTGTTGTGACTGCGTTTGAAAGTATTGTGTTAGGTCGAAATAACAGTCATGTTTTAAATTTGGTTTGTATGAAATTAATTGCTTTCTTTTTCTGTCAAATTGTAAAGAATTACTGTACTTTTTTGCTCATGCAGGTGACAAAGCTGAATCTTGAAATGCAAAAAGTTGAAAGAGAGCTTCAGGATGAATTAAGCAGTAAGTAAAACTTCTGCAGTGTTATTTTTTCAACAGCTTCAGGTTTTAACTGACACACTGTTGCATACATAATGGTCATAAAGATTTAAGATATTTGTTACATTGATGTATATTCATATAATATTTCAGATTGCAGAACTGATATTGTTCCTCCAAGATTTGTGCAAAATAGAAAGGCTAGATGGATAGTTGATGATAACAGATCTTGAAGTAACAGGGTCTAGTGCTAGTCTTCTATGAACTTAAGAGCATAAACAAAAGGAAAAACTAAGACAGTTAATTACCTTTGTATTTTATTATGTAAAACAGCTTAGTCTTGCTTTTATTTCATATTTCTGAGTGAAAAGATCTGGATATTAGCTGGTTTTTGTTTTTATTTTTAGTTAACATTCAAAGGTGATTAAATAAATGGAAATACCGACAGTACACAACATCATCTCTGGGAAGGTTAAGGCGGCTGGCGTGATGCTGACCATATCACCCCTAGTGTGCCAATGGTCAAGAAAATACGGGCCTAACACCTTATTCCCAATATGCCTCATAGGGCGTGTAACAAGATCCTTTACCTTACACAACATCATCATCTCATGATGGTTACTTTGTTACTAAATTTTTCAGATTCTGTTCCCAAGAGTGTCAGTTCTGCAGACAGAAAGAGAATAGCTGCTCTAGAACTATCAGAACTTTCTCTTAAACAAGAAGCATCCAAACTGAAGGTAATGGCAAATTTGTTAACTCATTCTAACTCAAGCAGTTATCCAGTTTCACCCAGGCCCCAAAATGGAGGCATTTTTTTTTTCTACAAGTGATGTTTTAAATACAGGCAGTATATATATATTAATTCGGCAGATATATGTTAATTCGGCACATATTTATGTATTATGCATCAAACTTTAGGAAATTGGCTGAAGAATGTTGTGAAACAGTGTTGAGTTCTTATGTGGGGTAATAATTGTTTGTTATGTCTTGCGAAGTATAGAAACCATAAAAAATCACAACAAAAGATTAATCAAAGTTATGCACTTACACATAAATATTTCAGCTCTACTTAATTCCTTGGCAGTAAAAGCCCAGGAATTGAAATGTATATCCAGTTGAAAATAATTATACAAGAAGTTTGGTCACAAACAAATGAAAATTCTTATTTTTATGATTTTTTTGTGTGGGTGAAGTCACATATAGCTGAACTGCAATCTCACTTACACTGTCCTATCCCATGCAAATTAATTAATTAATTACTTAAAAATATCAAATTTGTTAAAGTCCTTCTCTGAATCAAAAATAGGTTATCGCTATAGATATCGCTAAAATTCATTTAGAAATAATAAATCTATTGCGGTTGATCTGCTGATATTTTCTGACTGTTATGTACAAGGGGATTGACATAAGTCTTGGGCCTGACCATGAAAAACATGTCACAGAGAGCTGAAATTTTGTGTAGTGTTTATTCCTTTTCAATATAGCCACCGTCTGAATTGACACACTTCTGCCATCTCTGCTTGACCTTGAAAAGACCTTGGGAGTAGAACACTCTATTTTTCAAACTAAACCAGTCATCACATGCCAGTATAACCTCTTCATCGCTGTCAAAATGATTTCCCTTTAGCTGTTTTTTTAAGATTTGGGAATAGAAAAAAGTCTGATGGAGCCAAATCTGGAGAATATGGTGGGTGTGGAAGAATTTCAATATTCAAATTGTTGGCTGCTAGCTGCACAAGCCGTGCTTTGTGAGAGGGCGCGTTGTCTTGAAGCAAAGGAAGATTTTGAGTGCGCGTTATCCCTCGTTTCCTGGTCACAACCTTTCTTAGTTTTGTGAGAAGATCTGCATAGTACTGTCCATTAACTGTGTTGCCACGAGGCAGATAATCTTTTAAAAGGACACCTTTGCCATCCAAAAAAACAGCCAGTATCACTTTTCCTGCAGATTTCTGCGCCCTCGGCTTGACAGGTGTTGGGGAGCCCGGAGTTTTCCATTGCATGCTGGCAATTTTGGATTCGGGGTCATAATGGTGTACCCAGGTCTCGTCTACTGTCACCATGGTCTCCAAAAATTTTTTTGACTCACACTTTTTGAGCAACTGTTGACAGCAATTTACCCTCGTTTGCTTCTATTCACGTGTCAACAGTCGCGGAACCCAGCGTGCACACACTTTTCTCATGTTCAGTCTTTTGCGTAAAATTCTATAACCTGTTCTTTCAATTAGTTTTACTCTACTAGCTATCTCCACAATTGTCATTTTTTGATCCTGGTCAATGATTTTCTTCACTCTTGTTGCATTTTCATCGTTGCACTCTGAGGCTGGTGTACCAGATCTTGGCAGATCAGCAACATTTGAGCGGCCGCACTTAAACTGTTGACACTAATTTTTTACCGAAGTATATGAAGGACAAGAATCACGAAACACTGGTTCCATCTCCCTGTGTATTTCTGTAGGTGTTTTTCCCTGAAACATCATAAATTTTATCACATCTCTGGCCTCCTTCTTTTCCATTGTTTTGTCAAATCTTTGGAGCAGCAGATCCGGTCAATAGGGTACATTGCGCCGTGCACCATAGCGGGAAAACCCATTGAAGAAACAAACGCGTACTTTACACATTCAGTGCAAATATGATGAACTTTAAATGTGCCAAGTTTCATCTTCCTCCTGTGACTCCTTCATGGTCAGGCGCAAGACTTATGTCAATCCCCTTGTATGTGACTACGCTACTTGTAAAAAAACTGCCTAATGATGTCATTAAGTGATAAAAGTATGCAAAAATTCAGCACCAGAATATGTCTTTCACTGCCAGTTCAAAACACGTGGTCCACAGGAAGTATTTACATGATTTGATCAAGCAATGGCCACTTATTTTCTAATTTTTTGTTCAAATTTGGAACTCGTAACAAGTGGACGCACCATGCGCCCACAAGTAGATCTGTAGGGTAACCTGGCACACCTGGGTTAGAATGAGTAAGGAACTAGTTTTCATGAAACCTAACACAATGCAGTGTGAAACTTTCCAAGCCATCATCTGATGACTAAAAAAATTATGCATGAAAGAAAATTAAGCAGTGAAATTTTCAAAAAACAGTTATATGAAAAAATAATTGATAATGAAGTTGGTGAAAAACATTCTTGTTGTGAACAGAACAATGGTAGCAGAAAAGAAATATGTTTTTTTAAAGAATATTCACATCTACACATCCAAGAAAAAAAACAGATAGACTGAATAAGTATAGCGAGCAGGTGGGTCTGAACATCAATCTAAAGAAGACAGAGGTCATGACACTCAATGTGGGAAATCCTAAGCTCATAACAATAAGGAACCAGAAGCTGGAACAGACAGACACATTTACTTACCTAGGATGCATAGTAACACCAGTCGGCGGAACAAGCAAAGACATCAAGAACAGAATGAATAAAGGAAGAGCAGCCTTTGATAGTCTTCCCAGTACAGCACAAACACCAAATTAAGATTACATGAAAGCTGTTTACTTTCTGTGCTTCTCTATGGTGTGGAATGCTGGAGAGTAACAAAGAAGGAACTGTCAAAATTGTCCTCTTTCCACACAGTGTGCCTAAGGAAAATTCTCCTAATATTTTGGCAGAATATCATCACCAACCAAGAACTGCTTACTCGGAGCAACCAAGAGGACATGCACACCATCATAGCAGGCAGATGCTGGAGTTGGGTTGGCCGCATCCTCAGAAGAGACCCTGATACCATCACAAGAACAGCTATGCTATGGACCCCTGAAGGGAATCGAAAGAGAGGCCGACCAAAAACAACTTGACGGAGAACTGTGGAGGCCGAGATGCAAAGAATGATCCAGAGCTGGGGCGCTGCACGAAGGATGGCCACTGACCAAGTGAAGTGGAATCAGTTTGTTGCTGCCCTGCAAGACGCCACCAGGTGTGATGGCCACTGACTGCTTTGACACTCTGCAGCTAAGGATCAAAGAAAGAAGACTGTTAAACATGCCCATGCAGCTTGTTTTCCCTGGCAGCATCTGTTAGCTGTTATATATAAATATTTTCCCTTGATTCAATTGATGTCACGCATATATGCACTTGTACTGAACATATGAGTAGACAGCATAATAATTTTTGAAGAATTTTTTTTAATGAAGCATAGAATCTAATGATCAGATACATATACATTTTTTTGATTCTATCAAATATTACGGAATCAAGGAAGTTGTATAGGTTAATCTCCTTCCAGTTCATGGTGAGGGTCTTTTGTTCCCATTCTTGAAGACCTGTTGTAACAACAATGTAGTCATTGAAATATTAGCGTTCTTGGTTTGTAGGGGAATTCCATCTGTTCATGCATTTCTATATTTTACAGTTTTAGTGCATGCATGATCTCTTCATGAGTGGATGGATTTGTGTGGGGGTTTCTTTTGCTGGTTTTGTGTTCATCTGTTGTAATGCTTAATTCTTGTTTCGAATTTCATTAAAATATTCTTTCCACTTGTCCCATTTTTACTTTTCATTGCTGATGTTTTGTTCTGTCTTATTTTATTGTTATTATTATTGTTGATAAGAATCGACGTCATTGCACTTCGGGCAAACCCATAGGTTCTCAGTCTCCTTTAGCAAATGTTGAAGGGCATGAGTGCTAATTGTTCCTGTTGCACGCTGGTTGTATACACGCCGGGTGCTTCTTCTCATACGTCCATCTCTGCTGCTCTTACGTTTGATGCCAAATCCAGCAATCTTAGCCGTGATGATTCATCGATTGCAGTGTCATTCTCTAATAGGCGATCATTAATAGTCCTCAATATCTCTCCCTTATCTATATCCAATGCACCTTCTATGGGTGGTCTTGAAGCTAGCATGTCAGCTCTTTCATTGTCAAGTACACCTGCATGACCAGGACAGTAAATCCACACCAGTTCCTGAAGATTCAAGGATTCTATGGAGGTTTTCTGTTCAAGCTGGAGCCATCCACTTTGGACCTTCCGAAGCATAGATTGTGAGTCTGATACAATAACTGCCCTTGTTAATGAAGTTTCAGACAGCCACCTTTAGGCTGCAGTAGCTGCCTCTTCCTCCATTCTAATGCTGGAGGTTGTTATCATGTAAGCCCCACTATGTTCAGCAATGATTCTCTAGCAGAGAAACCTCATCCAGATGTCTCACCACAGATTACAGACCCATCAGTGTAGACAATAGCATTGATACGTGTCGTAATGTTAATTATTCCGGAGATATTCTCCGTGGCCAAGTAGACTCTAGGGGCAGTCATACAACACAAAATCAGCATAACTGCACTGAGCGGACGAACACCTCCTTCACAATTTTACAAACATGCAGTTTATTCATTTTGACAAAAAAGCTCCATGGTAATAGATATATAAGCCCAAAGGCAAAATGCAGTAGTACGTATTAGTCCAGTTCGTTCCCTATCAAATGCTGGTCATTGGCAATCATTCAAACTTTATTTAATATAGTCCTTTTTACATCTTTATGAGTAGGCACACATTTCCTTACTAGAATAAGCCAGGGACACCTCAACCAAGTATATTAATGTCCTGGTGATGGAATAATTCAGGAAAAACACAGAATACTGCAGGAGCTCAAAACACATACGTCCGCACACTTCCAAACACAAGCCGCATCTCTCTTGCAGACGATCACCTCACTTCTGCTTCAAATTTGTTCACGTCTGCCAGTCAACCATCTCGGCATGACATCACTTCCTTTATTAATAAGTGACTCCGTATAAAATAAACAAAAAAGGAGCCCTGTTGAGCTGCCTATTATATCGACATAATCGTTATGAATTTTAATCATAACAAGCATCATTGATCATTTATCAGCTGATTAATTTCCAGCTCTGCTCTCCCATTGACCCAAGTTCTGGACTCTCTACCCAGGCTGATGACTTGCTGGTAGTTCGTCAAGTTCTCACCTGACTTACTCCACTCTTCTGCCTGCACCATCCATGACATCCCCCCTCTTTATTCTTGCTCCTTTGATGTCAGCTACATTCCCATGCAGGGGATGCCTTTTGACTTTTCTTTAATCACATATAAGCTTTTGCCTGGGCCATCGCATATCTGGATCAAATTGACAGTAATCCAAGCATATGCCACATCGTCACAATGGAGGTACCTCACGTACATGCTGTCATGAAATATTCTAATCCACATATATAAATTATTAGGTAAATATGAAGCCTAACAAATAAAATTAATAAAGAGAAGAGCAATGGTAAAATAACAGTGCTGTCACAAAGAATGTACTCGAAATCCCCCTTGTTTTCTGCTTCGTCTGCAAATTGTAACGCTTTCACGTTGATATAAAAGCTTACTGTATTATTACCCGCCTTCTTCAATGAAACGTGTGCTGCATTTCTAAGAAAAACATTGAGACGTACTGCGTAATGACCTAAATTAATCCTAACATTAATTATATTACGTTACCAAAACGAACGAACAGATGGACAAAAGGATAGCGAGAGGGGAGGGCTGAAAATCAGGAACGCATGCAACACGCGACGCGCGATATACAAATGCTGGCATCACGCGTGTAAGTCTACAAGCACTAACTTTTTCAGACGGACAGTGATAAAATACACTACCCTTTCCCAGAGTTAGGTTTATAAATCATAACAGACTCTTATTAGAAAAGATAACAATAGATGGGTTTACGTTTGAACACATAACAGTACCCAGACAGCACATCTTCGAAACAGGAGGTAGAAGAAATTGCATATTTTGAACGCAGCCACGTAGCTCCTTTAAATTAGTATTTTTGGGTTCCTTAGGGCTTGCTGACAAATAATATGTAAAACGTTACGCAAATAGTCCAGGAATTAATAAATTATACCCAAAATAAAATATAGGGGGTGCCTGACAGCATAAAATCATTTCTGCTCATAAGATTTTTTTTTAACGTGTTTGAAAAAAATTTACGTTACAGAAATAGCCTACCATGTAAACTCCAAATTGATTGGAGCGCAACAAATGAAAGCCTAACCACGATTGGTCGGGCTATAAATACTATCTTGGTTGTTAGGGGAAACGGGGAAAGGTAACATTTTTTCAAACACTTGTCGAAACGTGGCTCATTGGCCAGTCTCGCTGATATACACACTTGGGAGCGTTAGTTCGAGACCACTTGTTTAAAATAACTTGATAAAGCATCAGTGCGTTGAAGCCAGCATATATTTGGCTAAATAAAAGCCTGGAAGATAAGCAGAAGGAAATTTGTGCCAGTTTGTGCCAGAATTCATTGCTAATCAACGTATCTGTGTTATTCGTATGAATTGTGGTAAGCTTGAACCATTTAATATCTTTTAATGAAAATTGAATGTGAATTGTTGATTTATGCCTGTATATATATGTGTAGTTCAGTGGCAAACGTGAGGTAAAGCCTATAATGCTCCAGCCTGAACAGAGGGTGTCGGAGAGAAGTAAAACGGCATGGAATGGCCAAACAGTACACTGACACCTGGATGATTGACTAGAAAGAAATAATGCTGGAAGTGCAGAGGCGTAGTAACCATTAAGGAGGTAATACTGGTATAAAGTATTTCAGATGAAGCTGACTGTTGGCCTAACGCTCTGAACGCAATGTTTGTGCTGTATTGTGATCAGTGTAAAAAGAGAATATAAATTAGTTATGAAGTAGAAGGTACATCCTTCTTGATTTCAGGGACAGTGGTCTTGATGGTACTGAGCAGCACCTGGTCAGAGATTTGCTGAATCCAGTGTCGGACAGCATACTCCTTGGTCTTTTTAGCTATCAGTGAGGTGTCTCCTGAGCCCAGAGGAGAATTCGAGCAGAGGAGTCCTTTCCTGCCGCCATCACGCAAGATAAGCAGAGTTGGCCAGCTGAGCTCAACATTATGTCCCCTCATCTTGAAATAACTTTATAAAAATACATTCAGAGGGGAATTTACTTGTCTTAAAATCAGGAACTGTGAACATCTCCAATACTAGTCCCTAAAGACAAACTATTGAAGTCATGATGACAAATACCAACAGAGCTTGAACAAAACAAAACCAGTATTACCTCATTTTACTACTACACAACTGACACACATAGAACATTTGTAATAATATATGTCACTACAATATTCATATTAAATACATTCTGTACATAACTTGTAATTTAAATTGATTGTGATTCCTGGTTCCCTTGTAGTTGAATCAGGACACATATTCATTCATGCCAGTAATGAATACATATTGTTATTTGAAAGTTATCAGTGACTCTTTAAGATATTCTCATAGAGTGTTATATGTATGTGAGTGTCACAGTGTTGTCAAGAGTAGTGGATTAAATTAAATTGTTTATCTGTCTGTTGTTGTGACTTACACTTCACCATACACATACCCTAGACACATAACGTAGCATCACACTATTCCAGAATAATTCTGACTGAGATATATAGATATGTGGTAGCAAGTAAGGTTATCTATAATACACTACTCTTAATAGATATAGATACCTTCACAGCTGATCTCAGTCAGTACACTAAGTCCCCTATAAATATTTATAACATCCCACTTCACCACATATATTGGGGTCTCGCTCTTGGGATTTTGAATCTTTAACTATTAAAAATATTGGGGGTAATTCACTTCAGGGAATATAAGAATTAAAAGGTATCCTTGGGTGGAATTAAATAAGGTTGAGCTCACGGTGCCTGTGTTGTCCATTAGAGATTGAATTGTTGGTTAGACATTGTATAAATTTACCTGATAGACAATGGCGGACCTGGCCAAATTTCGATCTGCTGCGGTTCAGACTGCAAAAGAGTTAGGATTAGATGGGCAAGTTATGGTTGCCTATGTCACAACGGAATGTGACAAATTTATTGAACGCGAAGAAAGAAGATTAGAAAAAGAGGCCGAAAGAAAGTTAGAGGCTGAGACTAAGAGGTTGCAAGCTGAGGCTGAGACTAAGAGGTTGCAGATTGAGGCTGACAAAGAGGCTAAGAAATTGGAAGCAGAAAGAGAAGACAAAAGATTAGCTGCAGAAAGAGAAGAGAGGAAATTAGCTGCAGAAAGGGAAGCAGAAGATAAAAGATTACAAAGGGAACATGAGTTACGACTAAGGGAGTTTGAGTTTCAAGGCCATGCTCCTGAAAATGGTGCCAGTCCCTTTGCCTCTGATGCTACGGTTACTCAAGGAGCCTCAACCTCAGCTATGAATTTTCATTTAGATCATTTTGTTGAGAAAGACGATGATATTGAGAGCTATATAAATAGGTATGAACTATTAGCTACCACGTATGGGTTAGAGAGAGAAAGGTGGAGCTTAAAGTTATCTCAGGGACTTCGTGGGGCAGCTTATGAAGTTTTTGCAAAAATGAGCAGAGGTGATCAGGAAAATTATGACATGCTAAAGCAGGCTCTTTTGTTAAGGTATGAAAAGAATGCAGAATTTTATAGGAAAAAATTTAGGAATGCTAAACTACTGTCAGGTGAAACCTATCACCAGTTCTCTGCACGAATAGAGACATACTTGGAGAAATGGACTTCTCTGGGGAAAACCCAAGATCTTAAGGAAATGGTCCTTATAGAGCAACTAAGAGAGTCCATGGCTCCAGACCTGAGAAAGTTTCTCATGGAACAAGGTGCAGAGAGGCTGGGTGAGTTGCTAAATGTTGCTGAAAGGTATCAAGCAGCTCAAGCAGAGGTAACAGGTAATAAAAAGAAACAGGTGGATAACTTTAGGGCACCACAGAACTTTAATAAATTTGATCCTAGGGATCAAAATAAAGGTAAGCACCAATTTGATAGGCCACGGTATGAAAATAAAAATAAATTCCCACAATTCGATGAAAGGAAATATGATGAAAGAAAATCTTTCAACCAAGGAAAAAGGTGGTGTAAAAATTGTCAGATGGACAATCATGACACTGACCGTTGCAGAAGGAAACCTGTGTATATGGCAACCCTTCAGGTCAGGTCGACCTCAAGACAGGAGGAGGATATTATGTTAGATACCACTCCAGAAGAGATGAGGAAGGCACAGGCTGGGGATAAAACACTCAAGCCTTGTTTCAGAAAATTGTCAACTTGTCATACAACTCCAGGCAAGGGAGATTTTTACATGAAAAACAAGTTGATGTATAGGAAGACTGGAGCTAGATCCAATGGTCACGGACAGCTGATTCTTCCAAAAAGATATAGGACAGACTTAATAAGGAGCCTACATGTGAAACCAGATGGGGACCATGAGAAGATAGGTACCATCATTCAAAAGGTGGCTCACAATTATTATTGGCCCAATGGAAGATGGGACATTGAGAATTTTGTAGAAAGGTGTAGCATAGCACATGAGGGAACACCCACAAGTGGGAACATGGATCAGGACCTGGACACGCCACGGGGCAAAATTAGGCCTGATAATAAAAAGAAAAATAGATTTGATAAAGTGGACCAAATGGAATGGGAAGCCCCTTTTCACGGACAAGCTTCACTTAACTGTTTTACAATGGCCACTATGCGGAGAGTGCAAAAAGATGTCTTACCCCAGGATAAGCCGAAAATCCCTCAATCGGACTTAAACAAACTGGAGGAAGAGGATGTAGAGAGGAAATCTCTCATCAAGAATTTTAAGTGGGGAGAAAGCCCCAAAAGAAAAATTGGTAGCGGTCGTTTTGTGAATGATAATTCTGGGAGGAAAAATCATCACTATAAAGCTTCGAGTGGAAGAGACCATACCGGTGCATGGACAAATAGGTCCACACAATTAAAGGTCCATATGTAGCTTTGTTAAGAACGTGGACTGATGAAAAGGCAGAGGAAAACATTACATCTTCATACCAATATGTGAATGAGCTGACCACTCGGTTAAAAACTGGCTGGAAACTTGCCAATGAAAATTTGAAACAAGCCAGGAAGAAACATGCTGCCTATTATAACAGGAAGGCGAAAGACAGAAATTTGGCTGTGGGAGAGAAAGTACTGCTTCTTTTGCCCGGGAGTCAGAATAAGTTACAAATTGGATGGCAGGGTCCATATACAGTTCTAGAGAAGGTGTCTAGAACAAATTATAAGATAGATAAGAAGGGGAAAGAAAAAATCTATCATGTGAATCTCCTGAAGAAATATTTGGAAAGAGAACATCAGGAAGAGACACACTTGTTGACCTTGTCCATCGCCATGGAGATGAAAAAGGAACCACTTTCATCATTTGAATATCCATTACACCCCTGTGAGACACCAGCACAGGTGAAAATCAGTACACATTTAACGAAAACTCAGAAAGAGAGAGTGCAACAGGTTCTAAATAATCATGCAGAGGTGTTAACAGACCGACCAGGGCATACAAACCTATTGGAATATGATATGAAACTCATAGACTCCACACCTGTCTGTATGAAACCATATTCGATTCCGTTTGCTAAGGAAAAAGCTTTGAAGGAAGAGATAGACTATCTATTGAAGGAAGGAATTATTTCGCACAGTGAGTCTTCGTATAGTTCCGGTGTGGTACTCTTAAGGAAGCCCTCTGGAGAACATAGACTCTGTATAGATTACAGGAGACTGAATGCTATTACAGAAGGACAGGTGGATCCATTGCCGGATACAAATCAGCTGTTTGCCAGACTAAATAAAGCTAAATATTTCTCAAAAGTGGATCTGAGTAAAGGATACTATCAGATTCCAGTAAAGCCTGAGGTTAGACCATACCTAGCTTTTAGTACCTCAGAAGGACACTATGAGTTTAATAGATTGCCATTTGGATTGAAGAATGCGCCTAGTGTCTTCTCTAGAATGATGAGAAAATTATTGGATCCTCTGAATAATCCCTGTATAACAAATTTTATGGATGATATCCTTATAGCAACAGAAACATTTGAGGAACACATTGACTCTCTGAACATGCTGTTTGATCGACTTAGGGAGGCAAATTTAACAGCCCGACCAACCAAATGTTGCGTTGGATGTAAAGAATTGGAATTTTTGGGACACACAGTTTATCAGGGAAACATGACCCCTGACCCAAAGAATTTAGAGAAACTCCAGCCAGCCCCGAGACCACAAACCAAGAAGGACGTGAGATCCTTTGTCTCATTATGTGGTTTCTACCAGAAGTATATCAAAAACTTTAATTCCATATGTGCACCTTTAACGATTGACACGTAAAGGACTTCCAGATCGCATTACATGGACACCACAATGTGAAATGACTTACCAAGAATTGAAGGAAAAGCTCACAAGTAAACCCATTTTGAAATTACCTGACTTAAGTCAAGAATTCATAGTAAGGACGGATGCAAGTAATATTGGGTTAGGTGCAACTTTACTACAGAAATCAGATGCATTGGATGGGGAATTAAGCCCAGTGGCATATGCTAGCAGAAAGTTGAATAAAGCTGAAATCAACTACTCAACTAGCGAAAAAGAATGTCTTGCAGTAATATGGGCAATAAAGAAATTCAATATTTATCTATATGGGAAGGCATTTAAGTTGCAAACTGACCACAAACCTTTATCGTTTTTAGCACAGGCTAAGCATGAGAACTCTAGGTTACTCCGATGGTCTTTGCTTCTGGCTCCATATAATTTTAGCATTGAATATATATCTGGAAAAACCAATCTGGGAGCGGATTTTTTAAGCCGCCATCCGTGTGATGAGAATCACCGTAAACCCCAGAAATAATAATAAATTTCTCTATGTGTATATAGAATAAAGGACTGACATATAATGTCTGTTTTAAGAGGGGAGGTGTCATGAAATATTCTAATCCACATATATAAATTATTAGGTAAATATGAAGCCTAACAAATAAAATTAATAAAGAGAAGAGCAATGGTAAAATAACAGTGCTGTCACAAAGAATGTACTCGAAATCCCCCTTGTTTTCTGCTTCGTCTGCAAATTGTAACGCTTTCACGTTGATATAAAAGCTTACTGTATTATTACCCGCCTTCTTCAATGAAACGTGTGCTGCATTTCTAAGAAAAACATTGAGACGTACTGCGTAATGACCTAAATTAATCCTAACATTAATTATATTACGTTACCAAAACGAACGAACAGATGGACAAAAGGATAGCGAGAGGGGAGGGCTGAAAATCAGGAACGCATGCAACACGCGTCGCGCGATACACAAATGCTGCCATCACGCGTGTAAGTCTACAAGCACTAACTTTTTCAGACGGACAGTGATAAAATACACTACCCTTTCCCAGAGTTAGGTTTATAAATCATAACAGACTCTTATTAGAAAAGATAACATTAGATGGGTTTACGTTTGAACACATAACAGTACCCAGACAGCACATCTTCGAAACAGGAGTTAGAAGAAATTGCATAGTTTGAACGCAGCCACGTAGCTCCTTTAAATTAGTATTTTTGGGTTCCTTAGGGCTTGCTGACAAATAATATGTAAAACGTTACGCAAATAGTCCAGGAATTAATAAATTATACCCAAAATAAAATATTGGGGGTGCCTGACAGCATAAAATCATTTCTGCTCATAAAATTTTTTTTAACGTGTTTGAAAAAAATTTACGTTACAGAAATAGCCTACCATGTAAACTCCAAATTGATTGGAGCGCAACAAATGAAAGCCTAACCACGATTGGTCGGGCTATAAATACTATCTTGGTTGTTAGGGGAGACGGGAAAAGATAACATTTTTTCAAACACTTGTCGAAACGTGGCTCATTGGCCAGTCTCGCTGATATACACACTTGGGAGCGTGAGTTCGAGACCACCAGTTTAAAATAACTTGATAAAGCATCAGTGCGTTGAAGCCAGCATATATTTGGCTCAATAAAAGCCTGGAACATAGGCAGATGGAAATTTGTGCCAGTTTGTGCCAGAATTCATTGCTAATCAACGTATCTGTGTTATTCGTATGAATTGTGGTAAGCTTGAACCATTTAATATCTTTTAATGAAAATTGAATGTGAATTGTTGATTTATGCCTGTATATATATGTGTAGTTCAGTGGCAAACGTGAGGTAAAGCCTAAAATGCTCCAGCCTGAACAGAGGGTGTCGGAGAGAAGTAAAACGGCATGGAATGGCCAAACAGTACACTGACACCTGGATGATTGACTAGAAAGAAATAATGCTGGAAGTGCAGAGGCGTAGTAACCATTAAGGAGGGTAATGCTGGTATAAAGTATTTCAGATGAAGCTGACTGTTGGCCTAACGCTCTGAACGCAATGTTTGTGATGTATTGTGATCAGTGTAAAAAGAAAATATAAATTAGTTATGAAGTAGAAGGTACATCCTTCTTGATTTCAGGGACAGTGGTCTTGATGGTACTGAGCAGCACCTGGTCAGAGATTTGCTGAATCCAGTGTCGGACAGCATACTCCTTGGTCTTTTTAGCTATCAGTGAGGTGTCTCCTGAGCCCAGAGGAGAATTCGAGCAGAGGAGTCCTTTCCTGCCGCCATCACTCAAGATAAGCAGAGTTGGCCAGCTGAGCTCAACATTATGTCCCCTCATCTTGAAATAACTTTATAAAAATACATTCAGAGGGGAATTTACTTGTCTTAAAATCAGGAACTGTGAACATCTCCAATACTAGTCCCTAAAGACAAACTATTGAAGTCATGATGACAAATACCAACAGAGCTTGAACAAAACAAAACCAGTATTACCTCATTTTACTACTACACAACTGACACACATAGAACATTTGTAATAATATATGTCACTACAATATTCATATTAAATACATTCTGTACATAACTTGTAATTTAAATTGATTGTGATTCCTGGTTCCCTTGTAGTTGAATCAGGACACATATTCATTCATGCCAGTAATGAATACATATTGTTATTTGAAAGTTACAGTGCCTCCTTTAAGATATTCTCATAGAGTGTTATATGTATGTGAGTGTCACAGTGTTGTCAAGAGTAGTGGATTACATTAAATTGTTTATCTGTCTGTTGTTGTGACTTACACTTCACCATACTCATACCCTAGACACATAACGTAGCATCACACTATTCCAGAATAATTCTGACTGAGATAAGAGATATGTGGTAGCAAGTAAGGTTATCTATAATACACTACTTTTAATAGATATAGATACCTTCACAGCTGATCTCAGTCAGTACACTAAGTCCCCTATAAATATTTATAACATCCCACTTCACCACACATGCCAAGACCATACACACCCCATACTCGCTTACCGATATGACTTGCTAATGATACAGGAGAAATAGTTATCTCTGCTCCAGGTGTTCTGCGGTCATTGTTTTTATGGCTGCCAGATCTCTCCTGCACTTCTGTATGATGAGCACCACATCACGCAGAATTTATGTAGTGTTTTCAGTGCCCACCTGTGTCACAAAGCCCTCTCACACTGCATCCTTGGCTTCTCTTGCCAAGCACTTGAATTTATTGCTGGCTCTCTGAGTTATCTCCTTTATCTCTTCCAGCTCTTCATCATTCATTGTCCTTGTCACGAAGTGGTTTTAATTTTATAGAGTGTGCCTGAATGAAAGCAAGACCCTAGTATGAGAAAGTCTGAGAAAATAGAATTTAGATGGAAAATGACATGCCTGTGGACAGACGCGACTATTGGCTCAAGGGATAGAACCAGGATTTGAATCTCCCCTTGCCGCTTCGTGACTTTAGACTGGCTATAGTCTCGCCCTCCTCTGACTTCCTTTAAATACAAGGAGATAAGGTGTATAAATACGACCACAAACACCACTATACAGACAACATAGAGTAAGTATAGTAAAGAATAGAAGCTGATCCAGTAAATAATATATGTATATATTTATTTACATACAAGGAAAACAAAAAAAAATGGCATCATACGTCATCAAGTCAGTCGATAGCGTGCACTGTTGCATGGCCTGAAAAACAAGTAACGATTAAATAGCAAGACCCTCAACAAAAAAAACCTCAATCACATTCACTCTTCCTGTCACCCTGCTGAGGAACAATAAAAATGGTTAGTGCTTTAAAGTACTTTGATCTTGTGGGGCTGTCAACTTTAGCCTCCACTCTCTAACATTAATAAGCTTTCTATTGTCTCAGTCCTGGTGACTCTTCCTCAACGAACGGCTACACAGCTTTCTACTAGTTAGGCGATAGGCGCCTATAACTACACCACAAGAAATGCTAAAATAATAGACTTGGTTTTACGAACGCAGACTCAGTGTCTATCCGTCCAATGGATACTGAACAGACCCTACTGGTCCTGTCTATTTTCTCCCTCCTTCTCTATCTTTCTCTCTTGATCTCAGTGTCTCTCTAACACTCGAGGGCTGATGATGCGGCGTCTCCGTTACTCTCTTCTCTCGATTTCTATCAGGACCTAGGTATGGTAACCCTGTCACCTGTTCCTGATTTTGGTGATGACGATGTTCGGATATCAAGCATGAGGGACTTGATTAACTGTAGACGCTTCTCTGCTGCTGAGCAAACTTTCCCCTTTTCTCCCACTCCGGATTTAGAGGAAGACACAGCCTTGATTTCTGGCTGTATGAAATTGAAACCAGTCTCCCGGCCACCTGCCGGTGCTAGAGACTATAATAGCGATGCTCTCGGCTGTCTGATAAATAAACCTCGGTCCAGCTGAAGCATAGGGACTTCACTGCCAGAGACCATAGGGTAATTTTCTTTTGCTCCTGACGATACTCGAGTACTCTGACCCTGAGATGTCTTTTGCCGTGGATAATTTTATTTGACAAAATTATGCTCCCCACTGTTTCGCCGAGACTCGCTGAAATTAAAAGAAACAGCGTCTAATGTACACCCTCTCTAAAATCGCTTATCTCTAACATATATGATACATAAAATAATTCTATACACGTGTCTCTTCATTCTCACTTCTTCCCTCTCTCTCTCTCTCATCTGTAATCTGCCAGGTAAGTAAACAGAACCTCCCGACCTGTCTGCCTCTTATCTATTTGTGACGCGCGGCTACCCACGTGTCAACATTTTCAACTCGGGAACTTCTTTTGTCCGAAATTCCGGGGTCTCCTTTTTTAACATTACCCATTGAGGTTTCCCGGCTTGCTCCAAAATTAAATTAAATCTCGCTATAGGAATAGTTTCCTCCCCTAAGCAGTATAATTCACTTACAACGTAAATCTGAACCCTCCGACAATATTTCTCACATTTTTAAGGCTCAGAAAAATTAACGGATACACCAGGGATTTCCCCATAAAATTACATTAGTAAATACACAGAAATAAATGGTGGTTTTTACAAAACATTCTACAAATATGGGCACACATGTTTCTCACAACTTCACACACTCCTATCTATTGCCAAAATCATAGAAAGAATAAGCACACTGTTACATTTACGTCGTTCTTCAAAAAATGATAATGGATGGCACTATCTTTTTTTTTTTTAAAACTGAAAAGTTAATGGCCCCCCCCGAAGAAATTAACTACGGATGAAATTCTCAAAGAACCCTCTAATGAATAAAACGATAATAAGATAAAATCCTACCTACCAATTCATCGCTGTTTTTCCCCGCAATGGAGACGATAAATTACGTAGTCTGACGGCTGGCACTTATTTTTCATAGAGACCGAATCCCCGTTTTCTGTCTCATTATATACAAGAGAAAACACCCACGCGAATTCCCGTCCTACGCAAATCCCGGACCAATGAGAGCGCTAGAAAAATCAATACTATCAACCCACGCAAACCCCGCGTGCTTAAAATTGCGTCACGTTACCTGACGGCCGCGTGCTTCCGGCCGCGTGCTTCCGGACTCGTCATATCGCGTGCCGGAAATGGCGATTATTTTCGTAAACAACGAAATCTAAGGGAATTGCGAAAAATCATAAGAAAGTAAAACTGGCCGAGTGAAAAATAAACCTACCACCATAAAATGAACCCATTAAAATTACCTCCTTAAAAATACCGAACACGATATATTCACATGAGAAGAAACAAGGCAAACCCATATAATTACAAAGAGAAGAGAAATGGTGAAAACTCAAACTAGAACCACAAAATCGGCCTGTTAAAAGCCAGAATTACAGTGTGGCATCACATAAGTCCCCCCTTTCAAGTACGGGAATCCGTGCTCAATCACTGAAATCTCTGGGTTTCATACTGGTCCGCATCTAGATCTACATCCCGATCATATCACTATCGTAATTAGCATTATCATACAGGCCCATCTCCATATCCTTGAGAATCTTGGCAAGCACTGGATCGTGAGGGTCACGCCATGGGATTTCCTACTGGCGACTGCAGCCTGACTGGTCGCCCTTCCTCCTCCCTTTCATGTGTTTCCTTCACCCACGAATTTTCCTGGCGGCGCGTGGTAAATAATGATTACCAGCTGGTGCGACCTCCCAGTGTTTTGAAACAGTCTGACTGGCTTGGCCAGACATCGCCGAAACAGGGCGTAACTGTTTACGGTTGACTGAAGAACCGTGCACATGTTCCTTCTTGTCAGTATTTCCCTCCCTTGAGAGATGTAATACCATCGGGGGCCTAATTCCTGACGACAAAGAAGATACTTCTGAAGCAAGAGGCATCACCACTGTTTGACCTTTAGGCTGAACAGGGCTGACAGGCGAATACGCCTCTGTAAATAACATTCCACTGTCTTTAGAGGCGTCTCTCCTCCTCATAGCAAGACAAGGATGTTTGAGCTCCCGTGGGGCTCCGTGAATTTGGGGCTTTTCCCTTTCACTTCTCTGGCCTGCAGTAGACCCCCTTGCATTAGCAAGGATCGGTGTGGTTGGGTTTCCCAAAACTAAGTAAGGGCTTCCCAGGATGAAATCATGTGCTGGCTGTGCCATTACAGCTGCCTTGATTGTGCCAGACACAAACTTGCATTTCACCTCAATATTGGCTACAGGCAGACGCTGTGAGATACCTCTTCTCAAAATGCCACCAATGTCAACTAATTCTCCTGTCCACTGCCCTGGTATCACCAAATGATGAGCGACGATACTGGGGTAAGTAAGCCCGCTGTCAAACAAACACGTAGTGGCTGTCCCATTCACTACGGCTGGTCCACTGTTAGAGAACAACTTCTCTGCCTGGACTGGTTCCCATTTATTCCCTTTAGTCCATCTCACCGGTCTTAAACAAGCTGCATGATGAGCTGGGGGTCTGTTCATGCACCGGGATGTCCAGTGGGAAGTGGTTCTACAATTCTGACAATACCACTCATTATCTCCCCTGTTCCTAGCGGGTTCCTGAGAGGTTGTTGTCGGTGCTCTGTTATGCTGCTGGGGGCGCAAGTTATAACCAGAATGAGGCTCCTTGCGAGAAGGCCCTGGTTGCTGATGAGCTGGTAAAGTAGCCGACTGCAATGACGAAGCTCCTTTGTCTGGGGCTGGCAGGTCTGGGTTTTTCCGTTTCTGTCCCAGTACTTCGGCCTGTGCTGTATGGTACCTTTCCGCGAACATGATAATTTGATCGAGTTGCTGGGCTCCCTGCTCTGCCAGATACCGTCTCAAGTCGGGGGACATGTTGGCCTTTACTTGTTCACACAGAACTAACTCCTCCAATCCTTCAAAAGTTTTTGCCAGTCCTGACAGTTCCCTCCACCGAGTAAGGTAATTTCTCACCCGCTCTGCAAACTGTGCGAAACTCTCCCTTCTCCGGCCTGCTCTCCCTGAACATGGTTTGGCATTTCCGGGGTGTCCACTGAAATCTTTGCAATAAAGCATTTCGCAGTGCCTCGAAGTTGTTCTGGTCATCTAGGAGCATCTTGTTGTAGACTTCATAAGCATGACCTTTGAGTGATTGCGATAATTTCAGACACCAAAGACTCTCGTCCAACCCGTATGCCTTTGCCATCCGTTGAAATTTTTCTAAAAACACGTCAATCTTTTCATTCCCATTAGGGAACGAGTCAAATGGGAAGCTCATGGCTGCCATCTGGGGCCCTCCATTTCCTGAGGTGTCTGTCGCTCCTGCTCCAGGTGAATCGCCATTAGCTGAACTGAGTTCCGAGGATTGGTACTGCAGTTCCAGAGAACGCAGGGCAAGTTCGTGCTGTCTCTCCGCTGCCTTTTCCTCTTTTGCTGCTTCCAATTTCCGAAGTTCCATCTCTGCTGCGGCTGCCCTCTCTTCTTTTGCTGCTTCTGCGGCGGCTGCCCTCTCCTCCTTCACTGCTTCGGCGGCGGCTATCCTTTGCCTTTCCTCAAGTTCCCGTTGATTATGCCTATCATTTTCTCTGATCATGTAGGCTTTCGTCTCCTCTTTATCCATTCCCATGTCCTGGGCAGTGTCGCGCCAGGCAGCTCGTAACTTGGCCATATCCGCCATCTTACCTGTAAACTGCTGTAAGTTCACAACTGACAGAAAATGACAGAAAAGGAAAAGAGAAGGAACAACCTGTTACGTAATATAAAATACTCCCTCTATAACCGCTGTTCCAAAAATCCGACCTCAGACTAGCACCAAGTCTGAATAATAACCTGAGAAAAATTTTTGTTAACAAGCTACCAAAAACTAAATTACCTTCCGGTTATAGAAAAATATGTCGGTATGCCATCAATTACCACTAAGTCATATAAATCAAAAATACCACAAAAATCTACTAGACTGCACCCTGTGGAAAAACCTATAACTGGATCAGTTCTAATAGCTCAAGTCTAGGGGATATTTAAAGAAACGGTACTGGTCTAGAAAGCGGGCCCCAGACTTTTTCCGAGAAACGAAACACAATTTACGAAATGGTAAACGAAATATGTATCGTATGAGGGGGAGATAACCCAACCGTCTTGCCGTTGTTTTGCAAAGGGGGAGATAACTGTGCATACTTAGTGATACTCAGTGATTGTTGATTGTTAACTTTGGTAGATATTCAGGCCCTGAAAAGGACCGTAGCTGGCAGCCGTAGCTGGCATAAAAATGCAATGTCTATTCTGGAGGCCAGTAAAGTGAAATGTCCTCAAGGATAGCTTCAAATACATTTCTAGTTGTAGGTACTCTCGACCTCCACATAAACTCGGCTAGGTAGGTTTTCAGATGTTGTCTAGCTGTACCTCGATGTTTTTTATTTCTCCACTTAGCGCTGCCCCACATTCTTTCCACTGTTTGCGTGTGTACTCCCGTGTCTGGATCAATAAAATTGTATATGTGGTTGACTTGAAAATGAGAAAATCCAGATGCCTCGATGTCAGCGCTTCTGTACCCTCTCCATGAGTCAGAATAGATGGTTGAACCTTCCTTGATATGTTCAACTATTGCTTTTAAGAGAGTTGCTGCGCTCCTATCTGGGATTGGCACCAAGAAGACTTCACTTGTTTCGCGACACACTCCTCCAAAAATCCATTGTTGCGGTAGGATTCTTCCAGTGTTGTTTTTCTGTTTCGAAAATAAACTCTCATCGATTTCAACAATGTGACCCTCACCTCCAATCTGACAATGTTGCACTTTTGAAAGAGAAAAGACGCATACTTCACGTAAGAACGCATTCCATTCCACAACAGTTGTTTTGGAAATAAGCAGTTCCCTAGCACATACTTTCACTGAGGTTGACTCATGGCTCCAGTAATAGATAAACGAGATAACGTTCACTAGGGATAGTTTCGTGGACTGCAAACACGTGCCACTACGTAGCTCTCTTCTCTCCTTATGCTTCCGTTCCCTGCAGATCCATCTTATTCTGCCAGCGGTGTAACAATGAAGTTTCATTTCATGGCCAAGAGTACAAATTCTTTCAGCCGGCAATATGCCACGCGCTTGTAAAAATTTGACAGCGTCATTTTCAGTGCGTGGCAAGATCGATAAATTGAACTCCATGTTGATACAAAGGCGGTCGGATCGTCGAATGGGCGGTTGATACAAAAGTCGGATCGGGAGTTGTTAAATAAAAAGTCGGATTCGCGTTTTCAAAAACCTGAACTTCCGGGGCCCGCTTTCTAGACCAGTACCAAAGAAACTCTATTTTTCAGAACTTCCTAGAGACAATCTATGAATGTAGATCACAGAATTGATCTCATCAGAATGATCCACCGGACGATTGCCGCCCACTTGTCACGAAGTGGTTTTAATTTTATAGAGTGTGCCTGAATGAAAGCAAGACCCTAGTATGAGAAAGTCTGAGAAAATAGAATTTAGATGGAAAATGACATGCCTGTGGACAGACGCGACTATTGGCTCAAGGGATAGAACCAGGATTTGAATCTCCCCTTGCCGCTTCGTGACTTTAGACTGGCTATAGTCTCGCCCTCCTCTGACTTCCTTTAAATACAAGGAGATAAGGTGTATAAATACGACCACAAACACCACTATACAGACAACATAGAGTAAGTATAGTAAAGAATAGAAGCTGATCCAGTAAATAATATATGTATATATTTATTTACATACAAGGAAAACAAAAAAAAATGGCATCATACGTCATCAAGTCAGTCGATAGCGTGCACTGTTGCACGGCCTGAAAAACAAGTAACGATTAAATAGCAAGACCCTCAACAAAAAAAACCTCAATCACATTCACTCTTCCTGTCACCCTGCTGAGGAACAATAAAAATGGTTAGTGCTTTAAAGTATTTTGATCTTGTGGGGCGGTCAACTTTAGCCTCCACTCTCTAACATTAATAAGCTTTCTATTGTCTCAGTCCTGGTGACTCTTCCTCAACGAACGGCTACACAGCCTTCTACTAGTTAGGCGATAGGCGCCTATAACTACACCACAAGAAATGCTAAAATAATAGACTTGGTTTTACGAACGCAGACTCAGTGTCTATCCGTCCAATGGATACTGAACAGACCCTACTGGTCCTGACTATTTTCTCCCTCCTTCTCTATCTTTCTCTCTTGATCTCAGTGTCTCTCTAACACTCGAGGGCTGATGATGCAGCGTCTCCGTTACTCTCTTCTCTCGATTTCTATCAGGACCTAGGTATGGTAACCCTGTCACCTGTTCCTGATTTTGGTGATGACGATGTTCGGATATCAAGCATGAGGGACTTGATTAACTGTAGACGCTTCTCTGCTGCTGAGCAAACTTTCCCCTTTTCTCCCACTCCGGATTTAGAGGAAGACACAGCCTTGATTTCTGGCTGTATGAAATTGAAACCAGTCTCCCGGCCACCTGCCGTTGCTAGAGACTATAATAGCGATGCTCTCGGCTGTCTGATAAATAAACCTCGGTCCAGCTGAAGCATAGGGACTTCACTGCCAGAGACCATAGGGTAATTTTCTTTTGCTCCTGACGATACTCGAGTACTCTGACCCTGAGATGTCTTTTGCCGTGGATAATTTTATTTGACAAAATTATGCTCCCCACTGTTTCGCCGAGACTCGCTGAAATTAAAAGAAACAGCGTCTAATGTACACCCTCTCTAAAATCGCTTATCTCTAACATATATGATACATAAAATAATTCTATACACGTGTCTCTTCATTCTCACTTCTTCCCTCTCTCTCTCTCTCATCTATAATCTGCCAGGTAAGTAAACAGAACCTCCCGACCTGTCTGCCTCTTATCTATTTGTGACGCGCGGCTACCCACGTGTCAACATTTTCAACTCGGGAACTTCTTTTGTCCGAAATTCCGGGGTCTCCTTTTTTAACATTACCCATTGAGGTTTCCCGGCTTGCTCCAAAATTAAATTAAATCTCGCTATAGGAATAGTTTCCTCCCCTAAGCAGTATAATTCACTTACAACGTAAATCTGAACCCTCCGACAATATTTCTCACATTTTTAAGGCTCAGAAAAATTAACGAACACACCAGGGATTTCCCCATAAAATTACATTAGTAAATACACAGAAATAAATGGTGGTTTTTACAAAACATTCTACAAATATGGGCACACATGTTTCTCACAACTTCACACACTCCTATCTATTGCCAAAATCATAGAAAGAATAAGCACACTGTTACATTTACGTCGTTCTTCAAAAAATGATAATGGATGGCACTATCGTTTTTTTTTTTAAACTGAAAAGTTAATGGCCCCCCCGAAGAAATTAACTACGGACGAAATTCTCAAAGAACCCTCTAATGAATAAAACGATAATAAGATAAAATCCTACCTACCAATTCATCGCTGTTTTTCCCCGCAATGGAGACGATAAATTACGTAGTCTGACGGCTGGCACTTATTTTTCATAGAGACCGAATCCCAGTTTTCTGTCTCATTATATACAAGAGAAAACACCCACGCGAATTCCCGTCCTACGCAAATCCCGGACCAATGGGAGCGCTAGAAAAATCAATACTATCAACCCACGCAAACCCCGCGTGCTTAAAATTGCGTCACGTTACCTGACAGCCGCGTGCTTCCGGCCGCGTGCTTCCGGACTCGTCATATCGCGTGCCGGAAATGGCGATTATTTTCGTAAACAACGAAATCTACGGGAATCGCGAAAAATCATAAGAAAGTAAAACTGGCCGAGTGAAAAATAAACCTACCACCATAAAATGAACCCATTAAAATTACCTCCTCAAAAATACCGAACACGATATATTCACATGAGAAGAAACAAGGCAAACCCATATAATTACAAAGAGAAGAGAAATGGTGAAAACTCAAACTAGAACCACAAAATCGGGCCTGTTAAAAGCCAGAATTACAGTGTGGCATCACAGTCCTCCACTTTCGTGCTTTCCGCTGTGACTTTGTCGCTCTTTCCTTTTCCATCCATGCTTTCTCCACTGTCTTATTCGACCAGCATGGTTGGGTAAAAGTTGTTCGAGCTGTCTTTAGTTTCACATTTTGACGCAATATTTGCACAGGGCTACTACTGTCATATGGGCCTGTATGATGCTGGAAAGTCTGTTTCGGTTTCCTGTGTCTGGTTGTCTTTCCCTTCGCAATGAGTGCTTCACTGGGTAGGTGATTGCTTTCTTGAGTTTGTAATACATTCCAACGTGCAAAGGTGGCGGCATCACTAGAAATCATTTCACATTCGTTGTAATTTAGGGTTATTTTGTAAAGTGTCTTCAGGTCTTCACCTTTTGTATCCAGGACTCATTCCTCAGTCATATTGTCTTATTTCCTTGGCCACATGCGGTTCTTCCAGCTTCTTATAGTCTTCTCACATTCCATATGCCTAACATGGTTCGACCTTTATAATTGTCATTAGATTTGTCACTGACCTGACTGTCCGCATCTGGCTTTCGTTGGGTTTTATTGTGGACCTCTCTTATGAGGATTCTTCTCTGACTTTTGCTAATGTTGCTTTGTGCCATAGCTGCAGTTGCTGTAGCAACTTTTTTTCTGGACTGGTATTATCAACTGTATCCTAGGTCCATATGCTGGAGGGCCAGTTAGGCTCCCTTTCACTGGCTTGTCCCCTTGATCAGCTTAGCTGGGTTGAACCTGCCAAGACCACAAAGGTGCCACTGCTTTAGCTAACAAGATCAATGAGGCATGCAAGCTGCCCTGCTCATTATGGATGGAGCACATAGGATGCTATAAAATTGTTTAATGGCCAAATGTATTGATGCGTGCTGTCCATCAGTTGTAGTAATATATATGTATTATGCGGAACAATGTCTGTGGCCAAATACAAATATGGGGTATGTCGACAAGCACGTATCAACGTTAATTCCAGTGTAAGCGAAACTCCTCCTGTCACAAGATACACTTTATTCATATACAGTTACATAGCTCCATCAATTATATCAATAGTTTCACGCCCAATGGCAAAGGCAGTAATATGCAGTCTTCATAATATGTTGTAAGGCAGTCCGTTCCGCTATGGAGACGCTGTCCTTGCATTCTCAACAGTTTAATATATTTGATACATTCGACACAATAATAAAAAGTACTTCCTGACATTCAAAGAAGCTAGGAACACCTCAACAGAGTATATTGGTGCCCTAGTGATGGTAAAATTCAGGTAAAACACAGTAGACTGCAGGAGCAAACACACATGCGACCTCTCACATTAAAAATCGGCATCTCTTCTAGCAGACGATAAAAACCCCACTTCTGCTAAATTGGCTTCTGCTACCGTTCTTTCCCGGCATGACGTCATTTCCGTTTATTTTGAGTAAATCCATAATAAAATATAAGAAATGAAGCTCCGTCGAGCTGAAGATACTTTACACATAATCGTCTTGAATGTTACTCATAACATCACTCCCCTCCCCCTCCTCCCCCGGCAAAAATAATAAAAACAAAGTTTTCATTATTCATGTGGTGTGAGCACAAAATCACTAGAGTTAAGTATGGTAACATCAAATCTCGCAGGAGGTAAGAACTAGAATAGCACCCAGGTTTGCCACCAGGTAGGCAATTTAACACTAAAAGTGTGGACAATGGTGTATGAGCCATCGCCAATGTCTACTCAAGACAAAATCCATTTAACACCAACGTGAGGTAGCCATGACTATGTGTCCACAACCCATGAAAAAATAATGGTAGCAATACATCAACTCCCATACATCACACCATCCAGTAACACACCTATCAGTCAAGTCAAGTTTCAGTTGTCAAATGACTAATCATTAGTTAAAAGCAATGTTTCAATGCATTACAGCACATAAAAATGTTTAAAAAAAATGTAAACAGATGAAGTTAGACAGACAATCATATTTGCAATGTGAATGATTGGATCAACATACGATGAAAGATTATTGTCCTGTGTACATCTTGAGTACCTGTACCATGAGGTATATTGTGGTGTCAATTTTTTTGGTTGAAAATGACAAAGTTGTGTGTCCAATGAGGTAAAGTTACGCTGATGTATGGTATAACTTACGCACTTGTTGTGAAAATAATTATAACGTTCATTTATATAATTAGTGTAAGTGTTGTACTAACTTATGTCAAATACAGAATCTCATCAATCTAATTAAAACTAATTAACAACGAATTAAAGCACCATATTTAAAACATTAATATAAATATGTCATCCTTACTGGTTCAATAATAACCAGCGAAAAGTTTTATAATTGCACATGTCCATGATTATCTTCCACGTTATCATGCAAGTTCCATGAAGAATTAAAGATAATGACGAATGTTCCATTTCCCATTAGACAAAATTCCAACATCACAAGTTTCATTTATTTAGTTATGTCCCTTTGTAGTCCATAATAAGCTATCATGAGTTAACACATTAACTACCGAATTAAAAAACACACTGTGGCCGAATTAAATTTTGTTCCCATTTTCATTCTGTAGGTGTATGTAGAATTTTATCTGTAGTTTTCTTAATTTTAAACATATTTTTATGAATTATATGTCATTTTAATGATAAATGAATGTACTGTTGCCTAAAGCTGATAAAAGGAAAGTTTACTTAATATGGTAGATATTATTAGTAATGTAAAATGATTGACAGACAAAATTCAATTCAAATTTGTTTCCAAATTATCAACTTATGTTCAAATTTCTTGTTTCTATGGTAGGTAATACCTTTCTTAAAGTGATTATTATGTAATATATCCAATAACAAGAAAAACAAGCCCAAGAACACACACACTGACTAATATTTACACTATTGGTAACTTACATTATCACACCTATGCCACTTCCCAAAAAATGTCTGAAATTTTTTCCTCATTTTCTCCCTGTAAGTGTTTGGAGAACTTAAGCTGCAGATTTATTAATTTTAAACAGATTTTTATTACTGATATGTCAATTTGATGACAAATGAATGTACTGTTGCCTAAAGCTGATAAAAGGAAAGTTTACTTAGTATGGTAGATATTAATAGTAATATAAAATGATTGAATGACAAAAATCAATTCAAATTTGTTTCCAAATTATCAACTTATGTTCAAATTTCTTGTTCCTATGGTAGGTAATGCCTTTTTTAAGGTGATTATTATGTAGTATATCCAATAACAAGAAAAACAAGCCCAAGAACACACACACTGACTAATATTTACACTATTGGTAACTTACATTATCACACCTATGCCACTTCCCAAAAAATGTCTGAAATTTTTTCCTCATTTTCTCCCTGTAAGTGTTTGGAGAACTTAAGCTGCAGATTTATTAATTTTAAACAGATTTTTATTACTGATATGTCATTTTGATGACAAATGAATGTACTGTTGCCTAAAGCTGATAAAAGGAAAGTTTACTTAATATGGTGGATATTAGTAGTAATGTAAAATGATTGAAAGAAAGAAAAAGCATGCAACATTTTCTTTAAATTATCAACTTACCTGGAACTTGCTTATTCCTGAGGCAGCTAATTTCTTTTCTTGGTGATTTTCATGTAGTATATCCAATGGCAAGAAAAACAAGCCCAAGAACACACACAATAGCTAATAAATACACTATTAATGACTTACATTATCACACCTACACCACTTCCAAAAAATCTCAGAAATTTTGAATAAATAGCTCCTTTGACAAAGCACATTATCTATAACTTATTTACAGTATGTCAATGTCTTTAGTAAGTTACAGCTGAAGGATCATGCGTATGGTACAGCCTAAAACAGCTCTTTGGATGGAGATGGGGCTTTTCGGGGCAACCGATGCAATAAAAATTGGTTCGGACTCGTTTCGCAGGTGTTGAGCACACTATACAGTTCCTATCTTTGTCGGTGTAATCCACAATGTGCTTTGCACCCTCAAATCTTTTAACTTTGTTTCCTAACAATTTCCTACCTTTCTTGTTGCTACTGGTATCTACTAGATCAGGTGGAGTTATGGAGGCAGCCTTCTCAGTCAACTGATCAATCAGTTTGTCTTTGAAAAATTTCAATGACACTGACTTCTCATCAGCATGACTGAGGGTGTACAATATATGGGCATTTACCTGGGACACCTCTATAATCCAGTAAAAAATTTTCTTCCACCATTTTCTAGTTTTTCTTTGGAAATTGCCATAGTAAGCTACCATTTGATCATTGTGGTCACATCCATTCATGCAAAAATTGTACTGGTGTACTGGTTTGGGTTTTTCGACTAAGTTGTGATGTCGAGTTGTGACTTGCACCATCTCAACTGATGTTTCAGTGGACACAACAATACATGGTTTCTTTGCCTTTTTGTCTCGCCAAGCAACACATATCTGAGATCCATCACCATTTTTGTACCACCTGGCTTCTCGGTGATGGAGGGAGAGGGTCTTCAGTTGAAGTGGAAAATTTTTTCTGTTGATGTTGACTGTGCCAGTATAATGAATGCCCCTACTCAACAGATAGGTTATCAGTGTATCCACAGTGTAGTATCTGTCAGCAAATACATGGTGGCCCTTCCCAATTCCTTGCAGCAAGAAATCAAATACCTTCACCGCCTGACTTGTTGTAGAGTCATTAGCAAGAATATATGATGTATTCTTCCCAAAGTATGTCAATACAGAATAGACATATCCAGTGGCAGAATCACACAATCCAAAGGTCTTAATGTGATACTTGCTTGGCTTTGTTGCATTGTACTGCTTGTGTTTCCAGCGTCCATTATACCCAATAACCATTTCATCAATGGCTAAATTCTGAAATGGATAAAATGCATCCTGGAACTTTGCAACGAGCAAATTTAAAAAAGGCTCTATTTTGTCCTTCCCTTCTGAATCAGCATCTCCAACATGCATCATTGTATGGTAAATTATTTCAAACCTAGATCTTGAAAACATATTGCCATACCAGGGTGTATAATTATGAGGTGTATGTGCCCAATAATCTTTTACCGATGGCTTTTTATCTAAACCCATCGCAGTTGTTACTGCGAAAAATTTCAAAAGCTCATAGTCAGTGACAGGTTTCCAAGCAGCAGACGAAGATCTGTTTGAAGATGGGGGTTTTGAATTCTTTACTTCAGCATAATCATTTATTACTTTGACCAAAGAATGTAAAACATCTGGTGTCAGCAATGTAAGCCAGCAATCAAGTACAGAGGAACTTGCATCAAGATTTGCTTGCAAACCTGGTTCATGAGTTGGATCAAAATAAAAACTATTTGTTGTTTCACCCTCAGTCACTTGATCCCATTGTTCTCTTATTTTAGTTAGGCCTAGGCCTACAGTATTTCCTGCACTATTTCCTGCACTATTGGTAACTCTAACCGAGGTTTTCGCTCTTTTACGACCCACTGATGGCCCAGGACTTCTAATATCTTCATTGCTTGAATTTTCACTTCTAGTGTTATCATCACTGCCATACAATTCACTACCTGAATAAATGTCCACATTGTTTTCACTGTCATCGTCGCTAGAACTATCAATCAATTGCTGAAATAAGTTTCTAGCCTGTTCAGCAGTTAGACGAGGTGTACGTGCGTTTTTTGTGGCGATATCATTCGTTGCCATAGTAAACAGTTTTGCGATTTGGTAACTAACCTGAAACGTGTAATAAATATGAATATAATATCACTTTTGAGAAGCACAAATTTACCCACGCTTTGGAATGTCGTTTTCCGGTGTTAAATTAAAATCTCGAACCAGATCAGAATGTGTTTCGTCATATATTTCATTCGTTATCTTACTAAACTTAGAAAGCCGATGGGACCGGTTTGCCGTCCAAATGTGTTTCTTTCGTAAGCCGCCCCCATCGGCTTGCGGTAGTTAATGAGTTAATTCCCTTAACTGATTCCGTATGTAAGATCTATTAAAAGACGCAATGGCCGACCGCTGTGGCCGCAAAATCTTTTAAAAGACGCTGATTTATTTCGTTGTTTCTTTCTATTCTGATATTTTATACTGCCCAGAATTTATCTCGAACGGAAGTAAACACAAAACTGGGCAAATTTCAACAAGCTTCAATGTCTTTTATTTGCGTTTGAAGGGATTTTTTCACATTTATCTTCATCTTTAATCGTGTTTTGTCGTATCGCCATAATGGCTGAAAACACACAGGATATGTTACTAATATGTAAACAGTGAACAAACTGTGTGATCAACCATAAATTTCTTACTTTTTCTGTGTTTCTAAATGGATTACCTGCACAAAGAGAGCAGTGAAACTGTATTGTGATAACAATTTATGTTACAAGCCTTACGTAAGTCGAAAATTTTTGTTCAAAATTTCAAGTTATCTTTTTTCCGTGTACATATTATCTGTTATAACATAAACATAACATAAAATTAGCCAGAAAGGCATATGGATTTATATTGTTCATCCAATGTACTTTAATTTGATATATAATATGTTATACTTAACTCATGATTAGACACACATTGTCAGTAAACGTAAATTATGTATGTGTAAATTTTTGGGGCTTAAAAATAATTCCGTCCAGAGCTGAAAATAATTACGTACGGAATCAGTTAATTTTCCACGTATAGTTCACAATGTCCAAATGAAATTCATTATCGCACTGGAATGTTTCAGAATGTTAGATTATTTGTAGTCAAGCAATTAATGCGTGCACATAAGCAGTATATGGATAAAGTACATAAAGTTCCTGACATCCATGTGATGAGCTGAGCAATACAAGGTATAACATGCAACCGGCGATTTGAGGATTCATCATCATCATGTGCCGAGTGATCATGGTCCATAGAAGCAAATAATGTTAATATCATCAATGAGCGATTTATTCCATCTTATCGCTGAAACAATATGATAGTGTGAAACAATTGTGTTCATCAATGTCTTCATAAGTATTTGTTACAAAGCAGAGTAATAACTCATCAGATTCAAGCAAGATCAAGCATATTCAGCAACATCTGTGCACATGTTGTACACTGTCTATTGGTTAATCTGATGACAATTTCGTGGATTAGTTTGCTGTAACGTCACATCAGTACTTGCATTTTCAGTGTTGTTAGCTGACAGTGGGTCTTTAACACACCGAGACAGAACATCCGCCAATACGTTCTGACTTCCTTTTATTGCTCGTATTTCGCCTTTGGTGCTCTGGCTACTTTCTCATTACGAAATTTTGCTGTTTTGAGGTAAGATAAAGCCTGCTGATCCGTTTCCAGGACGAATTTTGCGCCAATAAGATAGCGTTGCAATTTTGCAAAACAAAACACCACCGTGAGTAATTCCCACTCGATGATGGGGTATTTTGTTTCTGTTGGTGTCAGTTTTCGACTGACATAGAATTGGATGAAGATTATCTTCGAAGCTCTGCAACAGTGTACCACCTATCCCAGAAGCAGAGGTGTCGACCCTAAGGATAAAAGGAAGTCTAGTATCAGGCAATCTTAAAATTAGTGATCTAGAAAAACAACTTTTCAATAAATTTAATGACTCATTGCATGAATAAGTCCAAACAATCTTATTTGTAGAGTTCTTCCTTAATAACGGAGACAGAACTGAAGTAATTTCTGAAACATTAGGTAAGAACTTTCTGTAGGATTCAACAAGACCCAAAAGACTGCAAACCTGTTTTTTTTGTCTTAGGAATTTCTCGATTCAGGATCTTTGAGATAGTGGAATCCTCAGGCTTAATAAAACTGCCTCCCACCTTGTGACCAAGGAAAGAAATTTCAGTGAATCCTATTTGAATTTTAGATGGTCTCGCAGTAAGATGATGGAGATGAAGAGTATTCAACAATGACTGAATTCCAAGAACATGATCATCCCAAGATTCATGGAAAAGGCAAATGTCATCAATGTAGGTGATGATGTCATCGTGACTAGAGAACATTTTTCTCATCATACAGACAAAAGTCGCAGGCGCGTTGACTAGTCCAAAAGACATAAAATTGAATTGGAACAATCCTAAAGGTGTAGCGAAAGCTATGTAAGGTGTGGCTCTATCCGACAGAGGTACCTGCCAATATCCTTTAGATAAATCAGATTTACTGAAAAATGTTGCTGTAGATAGTCTATCCAACAAAGAATCTAACAAAGGTAGAGGTTCAGTATCCATAATAGTTACACTATTCAAACGCCTGAAATCAATGCAGATCCGAATGGATTTGTCTTTCTTTCTAATTAAAACCATTGGAAAACTGTATGGAGACTGAGATGGAGAAATTACATTTAATTTTACCATATCTTCTATTTCTTTTTGCACAGGGATAGGATAAGGTTTAAGCTTGATTGGTCTGAAATCCGTAATTAGAATATCATGTTCAATGATATTTGTACGCCCAGGAATATGCACGTCAGGAAAATATTGCAGTAACAGAGAAATCTGATCCTTTAGATATGAAGCAAGATTTGGTGAAATAGAAATATCTCTCCAAGTCTCAGTAGATGAAAGAGGTAAAGTAGGTAGAGACAAAAGAGACTCAGGAATATTAGGTAATTCAGACTCTTCCTGTATGACAGCTAAGGAAGAGCGACAATCAATAGGCTCGTCGATAGCCTCAAAAACTGGTTTAAGATGTGGAGGACGAGAATTAAATTGTTGCAGCATGTTGATGTGAAAGGTCTTTTCCTTTCCTTTAATAGATATAATGTAGTCAACATCTGACAATCTTTCAAGTACAGTATATGGTCCTCTCCAAGATACAAGTAATTTATTGTCTTTATTGGGTAACAATACATAGGCCTCATCACCTGGCCATAATTGGCGCAGCTTTCTGTTCTGGTTAACAAATAATCTTGCCTTAAGTTTAGCTTTCTCTGACACTTCTACTGCTATCTGGCATGCGTCGATAATTTTTTTTCTAATGTTTACCACGTATTGGTAGGAGATTTGGATATCCTCAGGCAGCTCCAACCAATAACTTTTTCAGTATAGACATGGGCCCTTTTGGTTTGGCACCGAAGACTAACTCAAATGGCGCAAATCCTGTAAGTTCATTCGGTATCTCACGATAAGCGAACAATACAGCTGGGAGCACTCTATCCCAGTCCTGCGGGTATTTCGCAGTTACTTTCCCAAGCATTTGTTTAAGACAGCGATTTAAGTGCTCAATTTTTCCATTTGAAATTGGGTGATACACACTACTAATTCATGCATAACTTGAGTCACAACGTCAGAAACATACTGAGTTCCCCGATCTCATAATATGTTTTCGGGAAAACCCAATCGACTGAAAATTAAAAATAGTGCATCAGCTACATCTTTAGTAGATATTGTTTTCAGAGGAATAGCCTCTGGCCAGCGTGTGCACATATCAATGCACATTAGCACATAACGGTGGCCTCTAACTGACATGACTGGTAGTGGACCTATAAGGTCGATTGCCATTTTTGCGAATGGACGCAAAGATATGTCTGACGCCTGGATAGGGGCATCATGCTTGGGGCGTTTTGCTGCCACATCTTGGAACATTTTGCTTGTTCGACAAAAGCTTTTCACATCTTTTGTCACCCCAGGCCAGAAGAAATGAGACAAAACCCTCTGTTTTGTCCTGGCAATACCTAAATGTGCTGCACAATTAACATCAAGAGCATGCTGTAAGACAAATGGTCGAAAATTAGCAGGCACCATAATTTGTTTTTTAACTTATGTTGGATCTTTGAAATTCCAAATCAAGATCCCATTCTTGATCGTATACCAGTGTAAGGAATTATCATTATACACTACATCATCAGACTTGGCAACCTGAAAAAATTTTCTTAATGAATCATCTTCATTTTGCATCTTTATAAATGATTCTTTGTCAGTAAGTTCAACCTTAAATCATCTTCATTAGTCTCCTCCTCCTCATTCACTTCATCAATTTGTGCCTGCTCATTCAACTCTGCATGAGACTGAGCTCGGGTAGTAACAGCATTTGCAATCAGCAAATGTTGCTGTTCCCATTTTAAAATATCATCATTAGTGCATTCATGCAGTCCAGGGATATTCCCCAAAATTATCCCAGCCACTGGTTTTTCCAACAGACAAACTAGAGTCTTTCCTTTAAAATAAGGGGTGTCTAAAAATACTTCAGCAGTTGGATAATATTCAACTGTGCTCCTGAATGTGATGCACTTGACTTCTTTGCCTGTGTAATCAGCTTGGTCCACTAATGATCTTTGAACCCCTACAGTGGTGCAGCCAATGTCTCTGAGCACTGAAACAAGTTGGTTGTTTACAAAACCTTTATTAAATACTAATGATCCTGTCCCATCATAAGAGGACATGACTGGCAAAGGGTGGCCGCACAGGAACCTAGGAACCCCCTCCAGCCGAAACAAAGACAAATTTACAAATAAACAGGGCAAAACAACTAACAAAAATGGCTATAGTAAACTCGGTAGTAGCAGTGAAACATACAGCTTTCTCCGAGAACACTTTACACCGACCCTAAAGAACAACCAAGAATTCACGACCATAGGATTGGTATTGTGAGTTAATGGTTCCATCACCAACCAAACCCACCTAGTAAACGAACATGTAGTCATATAAATACATAAAAACCATGTAAAAAAGAAGAACCATGCCAAACAGATTCTTTAAAGTCAAGCTGCTGGATCATTAAATTTACTTATCTTCATAGAAAAAAATCCTCGAGCCTCAGCTTTTGGATGGCTAGGATTGATGTACTCTCATAGCAATTAGACTAGACAGGGGTTTGGTGTAGATTTTCTTCACCATACAAGACGAATCCTCTAATACGCCATCTTGGTTGCAAAACTTTCCAAAGTTCCTGATGCGCTGACCTCAAATTCATGCAGAAACATCATAGATATAGGAATATAAACTTGAAATTCCTACAATTGCTGGTTGCAACGTAATATACTGTCATTAATTTGACCTCAGATAAGTACAATTGACTTAATAACTGGATAAACCTCCTTACTGACTCCAGACACAATCTGCTACTTCTGTCGGCAGACGTGACCTTTTAAAATTTGCATAAATCACTGACCAACCGTTTCACTCCACAAAACATGCGCCATCTCCGTCATCATCAAATAATCCTGCCTTATAACTTGCAGTACTTAAAATTTCAGCAAATCTTCTCAATGCCTTGGATAGAATACCAAGTATTCTGGATCCACCGGCTTGGCAACCCCCATCTATTGATGCGTGCTGTCCATCAGTTGTAATAATATATATATATTATGCAGAACAATGTCCGTGGCCAAATACAAATATGGGGTATGTCGACAGACACGTATCAACGTCAATTCCAATGTAAGCGAAACTCCTCTTCAACGTTCACAAGATACACTTTATTCATATACAGTTGCATAGCTCCATCAATTATATCAATAGTTTCACGCCCAATGGCAAAGGAAGTAATATGCAGTCTTCGTAATGTCGTAAGGCAGTCCATTCCGCTATGGAGACGCTGTCCTTGCATTCTCAACAGTTTAATATATTTGATACATTCGATACAATAATAAAAAGTACTTCCTGACATTCAAAGAAGCTAGGAACACCTCAACAAAGTATATTGGTGCCCTAGTGATGGTAAAATTCAGGTAAAACACAGTAGACTGCAGGAGCAAACACATACATGCGACCTCTTGCATTAAAACACAATCGGCATCTCTTCTAGCAGACGATAAAAACCCCACTTCTGCTAAATTGGCATCTGCTACCATTCTTTCCCAGCATGACGTCATCTCCGTTTATTTTGAGTAAATTTGTAATAAAGTATAAGAAGAACAGTTTGGTTTTAGACGGAACAGTGGAACAAGAGAGGCAATATTTTGCCTAAGAAGATTAGCAGAAAAATATACAGAGGTCTGATGCGTGATGCCATATGATGATGGATGGTATCCGCATGTCTGGTTTTGTGTAGTGTGCAGATGTGTTCAGTCAAACAATGTTCATACAAAATAACAGGGCAATCCACATAGGACGTCAGTAAACTCACGACGTATAAAGTCAATGATGCTTGTAACAGCTAGACGTTTTTCTGTATCATTTATTGTGGACGCCACAGTGACAAAATGGTTACGCGAATATGTAGGCACATCAAACAGTCATTATCACAGCAACATTCAATACAGCAATAGACGGTAGACAGCATTACAATAATGAGTCAGATGCATGTTATATTTCAAAGTGCTGTAAATGTAGTCAGGTGAAAAACTCCATCCCTTTCTATAACAGCCAGGAGATAACCAGATGTATGAGATCAGTTCACTCTCCTTAGTCTGACTTCAGCAAGACAGACACGTCTGCCGAAGTATAAATAATGTCCTCAAAAATATCCTCTAGATAATAAAGGTTTTCCAAACCTAGTTCATTTAACAAAGTAGCAAGTAATGGTCCTTGGGACATGCATCAACCGATGCAGTACAATACAGCGACATGTGAGCTGGGAAAACATCTCGTGACGACGACTTTCGAAGACAGGCTATGAATCGAAATCGCTCACGACCCAAAATCGATAGAGTTAATGAAAAGTCAATTTACCTTGCCTTCAGGAAATACACAGAAATATCACGCCTCCCGGCATGTGCAAATACACTAGAGGTATTATCTCGAATAAACGAAATATCCATAAGAGGACTACACATCCCTGACAGAACAAAAAATAGCGGAGATCCCCTCTTCAACGAGGCATCTCTTTCGCCATTCAAATCGCTCACTCCACTAGTGGTGGGCGGAAACCGATCGACCAAGAAGCAAGACAAGTCATGCGCAGTCCAGCGCAAAATGACCACAGCTCAAAACTTAACTGCATTCGATACCAACGCGAGAAGACAAATGCTTACCGAGAAAAGTGACTATAAATTTCAAGCAGTTGTTGCCCTTGCGTTATAAAATAGATATTGTAATAAAACGATGTTGCGAGAATTTATCACGCAACATATCACCACCTCCTCCCGATAAAAAAAAATGTGGAACATATTTTTTTTTTAAATATCAAAGAGCATGCGATAAGCGGCTCAAAACGCACGAATTATGCGCTGATAATTAATTAAATTGCCTAACATGAGGCTAAATATAGAGTGTCTGGTGAGGATATACCTCAACAGAAAAATAAATATGTCTCAAAAAATATTCACATCGGGGAGGTGTCACCAACACACATCACGTTAGCATGTAAACACAATATACGTATGCAAGTTACCATAATCATCATTAAACAGCATACTCTAATATTGTCTTTAAAAATGGATGTACAAATCTGATAGGAAAATTTAAATAGTACATTCTTTGACATGTAATGACATAAGTACATAGTAAAGTTAAACTACATGACGATCCAGGACATATGCTCTGGTATTCCGAGGGTAAGTACACAATCTAGAACTCGTCATGCTTGATACTAGTAAGGTAAGTCCTCAGCTCAACAATGACATTCTGAGAAAGTACAAGCAATATAATGCTAATTAATAACTAATATGCTTCATAAGGTACAATACATTATTAATAATTGTGGCTGTTTAGTAAACTAACGGCCCTTATATTAACTACTCAGTCCTCCTCTATCATCTTAAAAAACGAACAGAAGAAGATGACAACAAAGCACGATAGTGTGTACATATAAAGTAAGTACAGATGTGCTAATCTATTGTAGAAATATAGGTGTGTTATGACTCTGTAATATATAGGAATATAGGACAGAAGTATTAGTTGGAGTCATGTGGGCATCTAGACAAAATGTCAGCCATCACATTATCCGCACCACGGATAGCTCGTACCGTGAAGTGAAAAGGTTGAAGAGCTATAGCATATCGAGTGGATCTCGAACTCTTCAAATTCTTAGTCTGAATAGCTGTAAGAGCTTTCTGATCAGTCTCTAGAATGAAATGTGCGCCCAGGAGGAATCTTTGTAGCTTTAGAATTGACCAAACCATCGCTAACAACTCACGGTCTAAAACCGAGTAGTTCCTCTCTGCCGCATTTAGTTTTCTAGAAATGTACATAACAGGATGCAGAGTATTTGCATATTCTTGCATCAGTGCTGCTCCAATCCCAGTGGATGAAGCATCACTCCGAAGAACAAAAGTCCTATCAAGAGTAGGTAATCTTAAGATGGGAGGAGAAGAAAATATATTCTTGATTTGGTCTAGTGAAGATTGGCATTCTTCAGACCAACGGACCAGATTAGGCGAACCTTTCTTCAACAATGTTGAGAGAGGTGCCATGATCGAAGATAAATTTGGAATAAATCTCCCATAAAATTGAATTAAACCTAAGAGACTCCTAACTTGTTTCTTCGTTTTAGGAACAGAGATGTTCAGTATTTTGGAAGTATTGTGGTCTTCTGTCTTCAAGAGACCATGACCAACACGATGACCCAGGAAAGAGATTTCACCAAAACCAACAAAAGCTTTAGAAGGTTTTGCTGTCAAATTATTCTCACGTAGAGTGGACAGTAAGTCATATAACCCTAAATAGTGATCTTCCCAGGTATCACTGAAGAGACAGATGTCATCTAAGTATGCGATGACATCCGAACGATGTGACAGAATTCGACGCATCATGCGAACGAAAGTGGCAGGGGCGTTCATGAGACCAAAAGGCATAACATTCCATTGAAATAGACCCCTAGGTGTAGAAAAAGCAGTAAGAGGTTTGGCATGCTCTGCTAAAGGCACTTGCCAATAACCTTTAGACAAGTCAAGTTTAGTGAAGAATCTAGAATTAGAAAGTCTAATCAGTAGATCTTCTAACAAAGGCATCGGTTCAGCATCGAACTTTGTGACCTGATTCAATTTGCGATAATCAACGCAAATTCGTATGTTCTTATCCTTCTTCCGGACAATAACCATGGAAGAAGAATATGGTGAAGTCGATGGTTCAATTATATTTAATTGAATCATTTCATCCAATTCCTTTTCCACTTGCGACTGAAAGTGTATAGGAATAGGATACGGCCTAACCCTAATTGGATTATTGTCGGTAAGAATTATGTCATGTTCTATGACATCTGTGTGTCCAGGAATGTCAGTGAGAACATCCTGAAATGTTTGTAACATCGACGAGACTTGTCGATGTTCGTCACCAGAAAGATTAGGAGAAACAGAAACGTTTTTCCAAGATTCCGTGGAATGTAATGGAACCACTGGAAGGGGAAGGTTGACATCAGAGAAGGTAGCTTCCTCATCCTGTATGACAGACAGGGATGAATAATGACCGTGAGGTGCAGGAGCATCATCCGTTGCCTGGAAAATAGGCAGCAAATAGTCCGGACGTTCGTGAAATTCCGAAAGCATGTTTATGTGGAAAGTTTTATGCTTTCCATCAATATCGACCACATAGTCAACATCGGAAATCCGAGAGACTATTGCATACGGACCTTTCCATGCAATAAGAAGTCTATTTTCCCTACTGGGGAGTAGGACGAATGCTTTGTCACCTGGACAAAGTTGTCGTAGACATCTATTCTTGTTAGCAAACTGCCTTGCCTTCTCTTTAGCAATTTCTGATGAAGCAGTTGCTAGCTTACATGCCTCAATGATCTTTTGTCTAAGAGCAATGACATACTCATATGAGGATTGAGTTTCATCGCTAATATCATCGGCAGTGATGAGATCGTGTAATAAAGACATAGGGCCGCGTGGACGCGCGCCAAAGACAAGTTCGAAGGGAGAAAATCCTGTGTGTTCATTAGGGACTTCTCTATAGGCAAAGAGAGCCGCGGGTAAAACCCTGTCCCAATCTTGAGGATGATCTTCAGTTATCTTACCAAGCAAAGTCTTGAGCGTTCTATTCAGACGCTCAACTAACCCATTAGACATAGGATGGTAGATACTACTGAGAGATCGTTCAATATGTAAGGTAGACATTACCTGTGACATAGTGTCAGATATGAGTTGAGTGCCATGGTCTGACAATATTTCTCTGGGGAACCCCAAGCGAGAAAATATCAACCAAAGAGCATCTGCGATATCTGTAGTAGATATGCTCTTAAGAGGAATAGCCTCTGGCCAACGTGTGCACATATCGACACATGTAAGGATAAACTGATGTCCTCTGGCCGACTTGACCTTAAAAGGGCCAATAATATCTATGGCCATTTTCTGAAACGGCCGAATAGGAATGTCAGCAGCCTGGATAGGCGCAGCATGTCGTGGTCCTCTAGATTTGACCTCCTGACATACCTTGCATGATCGGCAGTAAATACGAATGTCCTTATTGACAAAAGGCCAAAAGAAAGCCGCAAGGACTCTCGACTTCGTACGGGCAAAACCCATATGTCCAGCACATTGCGAGTCATGAGCATGTTGTAATATTTGCACTCTCATGCTCTTGGGAACAAGAATTTGCGAATGTGCCGACGTAGTCGAATCTTGTACCATACGTACAAGTACGCCGTTTCTCATTGCAATCCAAGATTTTCTATTTGTATCCTGATTCGGATCACCTTTCTTCGCAAGAACGAAGAATTTTTTTAAAGAAGGATCTTCTTCTTGCAATTTTATGAAAGAGTCACGAGTGATTACTAAGTGACTATCTTGGCTATCAACTTCATTATCACTATTCAGTGAAGTTTCGGGTGTTTGTAGAGCTTGTGCTCTTGTAACTACTGCATTTGTAGCTTGCATGTTATTATCTTCCCAAGCAGCAATCTGCTGTGGGGTACACTCCCTAACTCCGTGAATACGACCAATAATAAGGTCCGCAATAGGATTAGGTAAGAGACAAGCATGCACATCTCCAGTAAAGAAAGGAGTGGCAATGCGAATTACAGCAGTAGGATATTTTTCTAGAGTGCCGCCAAATGTGACACATTTAATAACCCTTCCTGTAGCACAAGATGGATCTACAAGCGATTGTCTAACACCAATAGTGGTGCATCCGGAATCGAAAAGTAGTGAGACCGGAGTATCATTAACAAGACCCTTATGTAGAATTAAAGAACCCCTCCCGTCATGCGCAACAGCAGCAGGAAGAGCGGGAAGTGGGTGACCACAACTCAAAGTAGTTATGGTACCCGGTTCGAATAAAGTACTGCATTGGGGGCATTTGTTTGCTCTCTCAAAGTCAAAAGCAGAACTAGTGACAGCGTCAAAGTTTTTATTATCAACAACATGATTACAGGCTCCCTCAGTTTCCTGTTGTACAGCATTAGCCTGCTGATATCTCTTTTTTTTGTGTTGAGATCTACCCCGACTATTATTACCTCTGAAGTTATCAGAGTTATTATTATCTCTGCAGTTATTATTGTCTCTATTGTAATTGTTATCCTGGTTCGAATTCCAGTTTCCACGATTACTATCATGTTCACATTGATGCGAACATCTATTTGTTTGGTTTTGAGGTCTTCGGCAGGAATAACCTCTATTACCATATCCTCTTTTGAAATGCCTATAATTATTAGGGTGATAGTAACGACCACTATCAGGTTGTCTCCAATTCTTCGAAGAAGAATCACCATGAAATTGGTTTCCATGATTTTGACAGAAATTACCGCTACTCTTTCTATCAAAATTTTGTTGGGATCTACGAGCAAAGTTTTGGCCATACGGAGCTGCCGAAGCAACTGGTAAACCTTCTTTCACCTTAGAGTTACCCATGGTTATGTGTGGGTGCGCAGTTACGTATTGGCAACAGAAATCTTCCATTTCTTTTATTGTTTTAGGTTTACGTTCATGAAGGAAAGCAAGGAAAGACTCATTGACAGACGACATGACTTTGTCTCTAAGTATTAAGTCCATAAGTCCTTCATAAGTTTTTTCCGTCTTAGATAGTTCAACCCATCGTGAGAAAGTAATGCGTATTCTTGCAATAAACTCGGAGAATTCAACTCCATTTTCAGGTAACATGTTTTTAAATTGTAGACGATAGCCGTCTTCGTTAAGCTGATATTTCTTTAACAAAGCGGCCCTGACAACCTCATAATTGTTCTTGTCAGGTTCATCCACCATATTTAATATACTTAGAGCTTTACCTGTCAGTATCCCTGATAACTGATAAACATATTTTGCTTTGTCTATGTTATGAGCTGTACATGCTTGTTCAAATCTGTCCAGATAGAACATTATGTCATCACTGGAAGGACTAAATGTTGGTAACTTAATCTTAAAAGTATCATTATTAGCCTTACCAGAAGATGAACCCTTGTTTGAATCATTACCATTACTCATGTTCGTCAATTTCAATTTTTCCAACTCTAAAGCTAAGACCTTTTCTTCATGTTCCATTTTTGCTTTCTCTTTCCTCTCATCAGACTCTCTCTGTAATCTTCTTTCCTCAGCCTGAGCCTCTATTTGAAGTCTTTCAGCTTCTTTCTCAAGTCTTTTATTCTCAGCTTCTTTTTCAAGTCTTTTATTCTCAGCTTCTTTTTCAAGTCTTTTATTCTCAGCTTCTTTTTCAAGTCTTTTATTCTCAGCCTCTTTTTGAAATCTTTCAGCTTCTAGCTGGAGTTTTCTTTCCTCAGCTTCTGATTCCCTTTTTTGTTTTTCCATTTCCATTTGGAATCTTTTTTCATCCACCTGCATCTGCAGTTTCTTTTGTTCAGCTTCCATATGCAGTTTCTTTTGTTCAGCTTCCATTGCTTTATCATATCGAGCAGTTGCAAATTCTTCTAACTTATCACCAGTCTTCCCAAGCAATTTACCCTGCTCAATAAAGTGCTCAAATGTAGACATGTTGTCTAACATATGAGTCCAAAACCTGAAATAATTAACTAATTTATTTCAAACCTAAGTGTAACAAGTCTTAATTAAGCACTTGTATATTCACATCACCTTATATTATCCCAGTCTCTGTGGGAAACAAGTCTCCAATCAAAGAACTTGTATATGAAATATCAACAATCAATTCTTGATCATAAGTGCACTTCTCATTCAATAGTGCACGACACTATTCATCATTCATTTATCATCAGTGTAGTAGTAACAGTGCATTAGCATAGCCCATTAACTAATTACTATAACTGTAAACAATGACTATGTAAACACATGCAGAATGTAAACATTGAAAATGTAAACAATGCAAACAATGTAAACAATAACAATGTAAACAATAACAAAGATCAGCAACAATACAAAAACGTTCGCAGAAATCAACTAAAAATAAAGCAGAAATTAATGAAATATCACAAAAAATGTGACGATATCTGCGATAGAATTAAACAAAATACATGACACCACAGTGTATAAACAAAAATGTTGTATGAAACTAAATTATAGACAAGAGTAGGCTAACAAATACAAACAATTGAAAACAAAACTAAAGAATGCGAAATAATAACGAAAACAATATTAAAACATGTCATCACAGCTAACATAAATAGCAACAGAAGTCGCTTAGCAAATTCCAGTATCGGAAATTTGCAAACCCTACAGAAAAAGCTCACAATAGACGACCTCTATGACGTGGCATAATCTAACGGAGACACCACCCAACCGAGAACCCGCTGAAATATAAACATATAAATATACAAATAACATATAAACATATAACATATAGAATGAGATGATACACAGAAGACTCAGCAGAAGTATAAGGGCACAGTTTACATACAAACAGGCCACTTAACTTATAGGCTTCCAATCGTAGAACAGCAGAAAAAACGGATGTCAATCAACGTCCTAAAGAGCGAAGCTCCAACGATGATGGCACATCTGAACTGCTTCCACTGCTAACACGATGGTACAAGAGCTTCTGAAATACTGTGTGTTGAGTTGTTTCGGCACTTGACCTTCTAATCCAAAAGTAAGTTGATGGAAATCGGTACTTGGCCTTCTTCAGAAAACAACCCGTTTCAACCGGCACTTGACCTTCACAAAAAACGACAGCACTGGAACCTTGACAGCAGCAACTTGCTTGACTTGCGTAAAAGATAACAGCAGTCCGAGTTATCCGGCAACATGTAACAACGCCGGGTACTGTCAAATTCTTGTTTCCGTCAAAAAGTTGAAATTTTGACTTTTACCGGGCAACGCCGAGTACTTTGAAAATTTTGAAGATGTTGACTGTATTGAAGAATGTTAATTTCTTGAAGGATGCTGATGAATTCTTGTTGAAAATGAAGTGGGTAAGGGACCCCGTGTTTGCTGGTACCAGAATCAAACCAGCTTATGGCCACCAAATGATGCGTGATGCCATATGATGATGGATGGTATCCGCATGTCTGGTTTTGTGTAGTGTGCAGATGTGTTCAGTCAAACAATGTTCATACAAAATAACAGGGCAATCCACATAGGACGTCAGTAAACTCACGACGTATAAAGTCAATGATTCTTGTAACAGCCGTTGACGTTTTTCTTCATTATTTATTGTGGACGCCACAGTGACAAAATGGTTACGCGAATATGTAGGCACATCAAACAGTCATTATCACAGCAACATTCAATACAGCAATAGACGGTAGACAGCATTACAATGATGAGTCAGATGCATGTTATATTTCATAGTGCTGTAAATGTAGTCAGGTGAAAAACTCCATCCCTTTCTATAACAGCCAGGAGATAACCAGATGTATGAGATCAGTTCACTCTCCTTAGTTTGACTTCAGCAAGACAGACACGTCTGCCGAAGTATAAATAATGTCCTCAAAAATATCCTCTAGATAATAAAGGTTTTCCAAACCTAGTTCATTTAACAAAGTAGCAAGTAATGGTCCTTGGGACATGCATCAACCGATGCAGTACAATACAGCGACATGTGAGCTGGGAAAACATCTCGTGACGACGACTTTCGAAGACAGGCTATGAATCGAAATCGCTCACGACCAAAAATCGATAGAGTTAATGGAAAGTCAATTTACCTTGCCTTCAGGAAATACACAGAAATATTATGCCTCCCGGCATGTGCAAATACACTAGAGGTATTATCTCGAATAAACGAAATATCCATAAGAGGACTTTCACATTCCTGACAGAACAAAAAATAGCGGAGATCCTCTTTCAGCGAGGCATCTTTCTCGCCATTCAAATCGCTCACTCCCCTGGTGGGCGGAAATCGATCGACCAAGAAGCAAGACCAGTCATGCGCAGTCCAGCGCAAAATGACCACAGCTCAAAACTTAACTGCATTCAATACCAACGCGAGAAGACAAATGCTTACCGAGAAAAGTGACTATAAATTTCAAGCAGTTGTTGCCCTTGCGTTATAAAATAGATATTGTAATAAAACGATGTTGCGAGAATTTCTCACGCAACAAGGTCCAAAAAAGTATGTATATGTGCTTCATTGACTATAAGAAGGCTTTTGACAGAATCCATCATGAGAAAATAATTGAATGCCTCAAAGACATAGGTATTGATGGAAAAGATATAAGAATACTCAGTAACCTTTATTGGGAGCAAACTGCCACAGTAAGATCTGGAAGGAATTATTCACCATACATAGACATAAAAAGAGGTGTCAGACAGGGTTGTGTGCTGTCCCCCTGCCTATTTAATTTATACACCGAAAAATTGTTCAAACAGATACAGGAAATACCAGGACTGAACATCAGTGGAAGATCAATAAACAACCTTAGATATGCAGATGATACCGTGTTGTTAGCTGAAAGCGAACAGGAGTTACAAGAACTAGTGAAGCAAGTGAACAGTATAAGTCATGAATATGGACTCGACATTAATATTGAGAAAACTAAAACTATGATAATTAGCAAAACAGACGATAAACCCACATTAAAGATAAGCATAAATGGGAAAATCCTGGAACAAGTCAAGAGCTACGTATATCTTGGTCATATAATAACAGAAGATGGCAGATGTGAAACAGAAATCAAGAAGAGAATAGGAATGGCCAAAGCTACATTCAACAACATGAAGCATATACTGACATCCAAACAGTTATCTCATAAATTAAAACTGAGAATCATAAAGTGTTATATATATTCTGCATTTCTGTATGGTGCAGAAACATGGATGATGAATAAGCATTTGGAAGAAAGAATTGAGGCTCTTGAAATGTGGATATATAGAAGAATGGGGCGTATCTCATGGAAAGAGATGAAAACAAATAAGGAGGTCCTAGAAAATCTAGGTATGAAATGAGAACTAATGAGAGAGGTCAAAGTTCGGCAGCTAAAATACTTTGGCCACATAAAAAGGCATAACACCTTGCAGAAGACCATAACAGAAGGGAGAGTTGAAGGCAAACGTGCAAGGGGAAGACAGCGCTATAAGTGGGAAGATAACATCAAGAGATGGACGGGAAAGAGTCTATCAGAGTGTACCACCAAGACAAGAGACAGAAGACGTTGGAGATCCATTACAGCCAACCTTCGTTGTGGAGATGGCAACTGATGATGATGATGATAAGAAATTAAGCTCTGTCGAGCTGAAGATACTTTACACATAATCATTATGAATTTTACTCATAACATGTATATTTGAGAAAAACAAATACTAACACCTGAGCAAATAACACATTAAATAAAAATGAGAATCATCAAGTGTTGTGTACATATTTTCTTTATTATTATATATTGTGGAAATATGGACATTGAACATTCTGCTGAAAGATAGAAGTGAAGCTCTGTAGAACTGAAGCTCTGAAAATATGCATGAAAAAAATGGGATATATTACCTGGATAATGAAACAAAATCTGAGAATAAAAACAAAGTAACATTAGAGATTACGTTTTGATACATAAAATGTTTTGGACATACCAAAAACCAAAACAGTCTTTTTACAATGTTTTAATAGCAATATGTGAAGGAAATCTTGAAGACCAGTGGGGGATAGGATGACTGTGATGTTTGTTACAAAGAAACTTAAGAGGCATATATGAAGTATAGTGTAAAAGCATATGATTACGGCAAGAGATAAACGTTAGAAATTAGTTGCATCTAAACTTCTATGTGTCAGTGGCACATGATTTGATCTGAATTAAAAGATTTATTTGTCCTCATTATTTAAACATTTTTATTAATGGTAAGTCATTGCACATTGTTCTTTGTTGTCAGTTGATAGTTTGATCTCTTTATAGAAACATTGTTATGAGCTGTTTCATACATTACAGGAAATGGCAGAAATTGCAGCAACACAAGTAAGAACTCTTACAACCCAGCAGATCTCTCATGAGAAAGAATGTCAGTCTCTTCGTCAGCAGCTTTTAGATTTTCAAGCCCAGAGTGATGACAAAACAGTAATAGGTCTGTTTATTTTTTATACTGGTCTGTAATGTCCTTAACTCTTTGATTCAGGAATTATTTTGCACCCCATGCCAGAATTGTTATTATTTTTTTAGGCAGAATTTTAAACATTGTATTTCAGTCTACATTTTAAATGTGAATTTTCTTTGAACATAGACAAGTTATACATCAGAATTAGGAGGAATGAACAGGGAATTGTAATTATTACTTGTTTTGTTAGTTTTAACAAACTTGCAATTAGTGGACATTAAACTATTTTGCATCCTTTTTTTATTTTAAACATCAGAAAGTGAGTAGCAAAATATGAACTTACTGAGTGAAACTTAATTAATGCTGTAGTCATTGAAACTTACTTTTCAGCCTTGGAACTCACGTTAATCCACTTTTGAAATAACACAACACTAGATATAGAAAATTGTAGCAAAGTTAGGGAATATACACCATGTTTATTACGACCACTGAAAAATTGCAACCAATGAATAATACCACAAAATATATACTGAGAAGATCGGCTACCACGACAAGCATGGGAAACAAAGAGCCAGGGATCCAGGACGACCCAGAGTCCGCTGGGAGGACAACATTAGACAATCTTTGAAGGACCGAGGACTAGAATGGAACCAGGCCAGGAGGAAGACAGCCCATAGGATAGTCTGGCGCTCTCTCTTCCAAACCTCTACACCTCACGGTAGAAGGGGAACGACTAAGTAAGTAAGTAAGTAATATATACTGAACGGGACTGTCATTTTTCAGCACATAAACTAGAATAATATCAAATAAAATATTTTGCAGCTTACGTACAATTTATGTACCGGCTTATTTTATGATTTAAACTGCACTTTTGTGTGCCATAACTTGAAACAGTGAGGATGAAGTTGATGTATGCCTTGATGGGCCAGGCTGGGCCAACCACCACTCATCAGCTGAACCCGAAGTGTCTGACATTGCTGCAATACTTACATCATTTAATGAAAAACTATCACTGTCAATCAAATCATCATCACTCTCAGTATTGCTTTCAAGTAGGCTTAAAACTTTAGACGAAGACTTTTGTCTAGGAGGCATGGAATTGGAAGGAATATGACTTGCCAAATCTCTCTAGCAACAGCAACCAACAATTTTCAAAATCAGATCACACTTGGTTAGCAAACAGATATGATACCAACAGCAAAAGACGTGTGTACACCACCAAAGCTTTACTCAAAATGGTAGTTGTTACTTTATCGTTTAGAAAACGTAGACTAGATTACATGGTGAAGTTTATAGATTTTTTAGTGACCAATCTCAAGCAATGGTCTGAGCGTTTGTTAGTATTACTCCAGAGTTTAATAGAGAAAGAAGCTTTTTTTTTTAAATTACAAAAAAAGATTTCATATTTATTCTAAATTAGTTCAGGGGTTTCTAACAAGACCAAGGACAAAGTATAGAACTAATGCTCCCACCAAGTATGTCATAAGAAGTACCTAAGGTTAAGTTGACATGGAACTAACAACTTCATCATATAAAACTAACTGTCACAGTAACACCACTGCAAGAATACATGAAATGCTTTGATACAGGCTTCTTGTGCAGGATGTTGCTGCAGTGATGGGCCATGTAAGGAACAAAAGTGCTTTACTCATAGTGCATGTACATAATCAAAAATGTTTTTTTTTTATTTTTTACTTTGCTATATATTTGAATAATAATAATAGTTGCCCATCGCAAGCGAAGATGGCGACAGCTTCAGACTTGAATTGTGAGACCTCTGTGCTGTGATCTCAGTGGCTAATTAGTCCTATTTTGGCCCTACAGGCCATGCCACATACAGGGCACACATGGTTAGAGTCGATAGTAGTGTTGCTGCGCATTCTGACTTTTCTTGCAGCACGTTTGCCTTCTGCCTTATCAGCTAAATTCTGTTCTGCAATGCGAGCACCTTGAGTAACGTTTGTCCGCCAGGCAGAGCGATCATGTGCGATAGTCTCCCAGGAGGAGACATCAATTTTGAAGCTGCCCAACGATGCTTTCAGTGTGTCTTTGAAGCGTTTCCTTTGTCCCCCTACTGTTCGCTTACCCATAGAGAGTTCGCTGTACATCAACTGCTTTGGGAGGCGTTTTTCGGGCATGCGAACAACATGTCCGGCCCATATAATTTGGGCCCTCTGCAGCAATATGTAGATGCTTGAGATATGTGCTCTGTTGAGGACCTCAGAATTAGATACTCTATCATGCCACTTGATCCTGAGTATCCTGCGAAGACAGCTCATGTGGAAATGATTAAGCTTCTTGGCGTGTCTGCTATACACTGTCCATGTTTCACAGGCATACAGGAGGGTAGTGAGTACTATTGCATGATATACTTTTATCTTGGTGGCGGCACTAATTCCTTGTTGATCCCAGACATTTACTCTTAGTCTTCCAAAAGCTGCACTTGCCTTTGCAATTCTGTTGTTGACCTCGGCGTCGATATTCACATCTTTGGTAAGGGTACTGCCTAGATAAGTGAAGCTGTCCACCACTTGGAGACGTTGGTTCTTTACTGTGATATTTGGTTCACAGTAAGGTTTCCCTGGATCAGATTGCAACATTACTTCAGATTTCTTCGTATTGATGGTAAGACCAAAGTCATCACACGCTACAGAAAGCCTCCTCATATTGTTCTGCATGTCTAGTTCTGTGCAGGTGTTGAGGGCACAGTCGTCCGCAAAGACAAGGTCAGAGATCATTGTTTCATTCACCTTTGTAAAGGACTGTAATCATCTCAAATTAAACAGCTTCCCATCTGTCCTGTATCTGATGTGTACGCCGTCACTACTGCCATGCATAATGTTAGACAGCATGGCAGCAAATATCATACTGAATAGTGTCGGAGCGAGCACACATCCCTGTTTGACACCGTTTGTGACCGGAAAGGGTTCAGAAGGTTCTCCATCATTCAATACGTGAGCCATCATACCTTCATGAAACTGGCTGACAATTGAGATGAACTTATCGGGACAGCCGAATTTCGCCATAATTTTCCATAGTCCATCCCTATTGACAGTGTCAAAGTCCTTGGTCAAGTCAATATTTGAATAAATCTTTTTAAAAAGACACTTGCTCATCTTTTTTCCATCAACAAAGAATTCTTTTGGCTTTCTGTGCAATTATTTATGTACAAGTATCATGACTCAGTTTGATCCCCTCAGTGGTTCAGTTATTAGTTTGCAGTTTGCAATGATTTACCGAGATTTACCTAAAGTTTGTTTTTGGTTGTTATCTCATCACTACCATTGGACATATTCTATTCTTCCCACAAGTTGTGCACATGTATCTGACTATCTCATAGGGTCATAGGAATACAGTCTGTTCTAAGCATATTTGATAAATATTCACATCCATTTTAAATAACTGTCATTATCACCCTTCAGCTCCTCCAAACAACGTATACCAAGACTTCCTGTCCTGTGCCATCAGCTAAAGGTCTTTCCATGTCTTTTCTTCATCCTTTTCATGTCTGTCACCTGTTCTCTTCTACGCGTGTTCTTTAGTCTCCCTCAACCCCTCTTACCCTGGGGATTCCAGTACAAGGACTTTCTTGTAATTCTATCAGCCTGTGTTCTCAATTTATGTCCTATCCATCACCAGCATCTTCTTCTCATCTCTTGTTCCACTGGCACTTGTCTGGTTCCACATTAGTGATCTTGTTATACCACTTCAATCCTTCTATACTATGCAAGCACTTATTTGTGACAATCTTTTTGGTTTTTGTTTTTGTTGTTTCAGAGTCATACAGTAGGACTGATTTGACATTCGAGTTGAAGATTATAATTTTTGTGTTGGACTTTATTTCTCTTGACCTCTATATATTTCCCAGTGCAATGAAAGCTTCTATCGCCTTTTGTATTCATATTTGATATCTCTGTCTGTCCCTCCAACTATGTCTATATTGTTGCCAAGATATATGTACAAGTCTACATCTTGAAGGGGTCATTCATCAAGTGCAATCTTTTTATCAACAGATTTTTCACATTGAAATTAAAATGCCTAGCCTAAAACAAATTTTCATGTAGTTCTGGTACAGAATTGTAAGGACTAAAGTCAGTGCATATTCAACCATGGAAAGCCAGAGCAAAGCTGTGCACAGAACTCCCTGACATTATGGGTTAAAAGGTTCAGAATGGATATGTACGGCATGAATGGAAAGCATCTATAGAAACTTTGAATCTTCAATAACAGGTGTGGATCTGCTGTCTTGGTCAAGCAAGGCTATGCAGAAATGAGAGAGCTAACTGACTATTCTCAAGAGCACCTATAATGGGGACATTGGATATAGATAAGGGAGAGATACTGAAGACTCTTGATGATTGCTGGTTAAAGAACAACACGGCAATAAACGAATCAACAAGGCTAAAATTGCAGGAATTTGGCATCAAAGGTAAGGCTAGCCAGCAGGGATGGACGTATGAGAAAATGCATCCATCATGTATACAACCAGCGTGCAACAGCCACAGTTAGCATTCATACCCTTCGATATAAGCTGAGGGAGACAGCGCAAAAATGGGTTTGCCAGGAGTGCAATGATGTAGGTTCTGTACAACAATAACAATGGCTAGTCGATGTTTTCATAAACGTGTTTAAATGGTGCGAGGAAACTGGCTCTAAAGTCAATCCCAACAAAGCCTGCGTGATGTGGTGCTCCTTGAACAACTTCATAGTGAAAACAGTCCTTCCAGAAATTATTCTCGATGGCACAAAAGTGAAAGGCAAGAAAAGTAGAAATACCTTGGAGTTACATTTGATTGCTGGCTATCGTATAAGCACCATGCTGATCACTTCATACAGAAATGCAGGAGAGGTCTGGTAGCCCTGAAAATAATGCATCTGGAGCAGAGATTACTATTTCTTCTTTATCATCAGCTAGTCACATCAGTCATTGAGTATGGGCTGGGAATACTCATACTGTCAGTAACACAATGTGAATGACTAGAACAAATTCAAAATAAAGGGATTCATATAGTCTTGGACTGTACGTGAGATACCCTCATAGTGACCATAAGGTACATGCTTGGAGTACTGTTGATTAGAACCAGACATGCAATGGCCCAGGCAAAAGCTTATATGTGAGTAACCACAGACAAACGGTACCCCCAGCATGGAAACATAGCTGACACTAAGGGAGCAAGAATAAAGAGGTTGATGTCATGGATCACACAAGCAGAAGCAACGATCAAGCAGGTGACCACAGTTGAAAATATATTCAAAGGGAAAGAGTGGAGTAAGTCAGATGAGAACTGGATTAAGTACCAGCAAGTCATCATCAGCCATGACAGAGAGTGGAGAACTTAAAGCAATGGGAAAGCAGAACTGGAAATTAATCAACTAATACATGATCATGCCAAGGATAATGATGCTATTGTGTATACTGATGAGTCTGTGATCCATGGTGAGAAATCAGGTTGGGGCTTCTCTGCTAGGGTAAAGGGCAGAATCGTCGCAGAACACAGCAGAGCTTACAAGATAACAGCTTCCAGCATGAGAATTGAGATAGAGGCAGCTACTGCAGCCTTAAGGTGGCTAACTGAAACTTCATTAACGAAGACAGTCATTGTGTCAGACTCTCAGTCCATGCTTCGACAGGTTCAAAATGGTTGGCTACGGCATGAATGGAAAACATTCATAGAAGCTTCGAATCTGCAGGAGCTGGTGTGGATCTACTGTCCTGGTCATGCAGGGATATGCGGTAATGAGAGAGCTGACAGACTAGCATCAAGAGCACCCACAGTGGGGACACTGGCTATGGATAAAGGAGAGATACTGAGAGCAATTAATGATCGCCTGTTAGAGAGTGACACTGCAATAATCATCAAGGTTAAGACTGTTGGAATTGGGCATCAAACATAAGGCTAGCAGAGATGGACGTATGAGAGGATGCACCCGTCGTTATACAACCAGTGAGCTACAGGAACAATTAGCATTCACACTCTTCGACAGGGACCCAAGACGCATCAAAAGTGAGGAATGCAGTAAGCGACCCATAGCTTGACTGCTTGCATCAGGGTCAGCGAACCAGAGCTGACCAAGACCCTACTCAACCTCCACGTGGTGGTCCTGGAAACAGGCTGCATCACTGCAGTCTGGCTGAGAGAGTAAGGATCGAAGAGGCAAGGCAAACCGGGTCCCAAAAAATGCCGTGCTGAAGTCGGATGTGTCAGCCGAAAGGCGCAGATACAAGGGGATTGACATAAATCTTGGGCCTGACCATGAAGGAGTCACAGGAGGAAGATGAAACTTGGCACATTTAAAGTTCATCACATTTGCACTGAATGTGTAAAGTACGTATTTGTTTCTTCAATGAGTTTTCCCGCTACGGTGCACGGCGCAATGTACCCTATTGACCGGATCTGCTGCTCCAAAGATTTGACAAAATAATGGAAAAGAAGGAGGCCAGAGCTGTGATAAAATTTCTGATGTTTTAGGGAAAAACACCTACATTTTTTGGAGACCATGGTGACAGTAGATGAGACTTGGGTACACCATTATGACCCTGAATCCAAAATTGCCAGCATGCAATGGAAAACCCCGGGCTCTCCAACACCTGTCAAGCCGAGGGCGCAGAAATCTGCAGGAAAAGTGATGCTGACTGTTTTCTGGGACGGCAAAGGTGTCCTTTTGAAAGATTATCTGCCTCGTGGCAACACAGTTAATGGACAGTACTATGCAGATCTTCTCACAAAACTAAGAAAGGTTGTGACCAGGAAACGAGGAATAACGCACTCAAAATCTTCCTTTGCTTCAAGACAACGCGCCCTCTCACAAAGCACGGCTTGTGCAGCTAGCAGCCAACGATTTGAATATTGAAATTCTTCCACACCCACCATATTCTCCAGATTTGGCTCCATCAGCCTTTTTTCTATTCCCAAATCTTAAAAAACAGCTAAAAGGAAATCATTTTGACAGCGATGAAGAGGTTATACTGGCATGTGATGACTGGTTTAGTTTGAAAAATAGGGGGTTCTACTCCCAAGGTCTTTTCAAGGTCAAGCAGAGATGGCAGAAGTGTGTCAATTCAGAAGGTGGCTATATTGAAAAGGAATAAACAATATACAAAATTTCAGCTCTCTGTGACATGTCCTTCATGGTCAGGCCCAAGACTTATGTCAATCCCCTTGTATTGCAGCTAGGTGTAAACAGACACAACGCAACCAACATCCTTTTCAGGACGAACGAGGAAGAAGAAGAAGACACTCTTCGACATATACTGAGGGAGACTGAGCACCTATGGGTTTGCCCTGAGTGCAATGATGTCGATTCTGTTTAACAATAATAGTTCTTATGCTGATTTCTTCAAATGCCGTGCTTTTTGTCCCTAGTACTTCACTCCATGACTATACATTGCATGGCTGTTTGCGCCTTCTAAAAAGTCGCTACTTTAGTTTTGCGCCTTTTCACCTGACCTGAAGGCAATAAATCTTGTTAACCGGCGAACACGGGGATCGTTTACATTGGCGGGAAATATCAGCTGACTTTGTCATGAAAAAGCGTGAAATGTAAACCAGTTTAAGCGCATTCCTAATAATTGCAGGACTAAAGTAATTAACTAGAATATAACTTCCTGCAAAATACTATAGCTCTGTTGATTTTCATTGCTTTTTTCATATTATTTGCTTTGTAGCAGCCGTTACAAAACAGCATCATCATTTGAGGAAAATATTACAGAGAGTAACGGGCTTTCTAATTAACTATCTTAAACTCTAAACAGATTAGACAGTTTTAATTTTTAAAAATTTTGAGAACTCCACCTAGGCCGGTCCCAAGCCCAGCTGAAAAAGGAGGAGGGCGGCCTGCATGGAGGCCGTAAGGAGGCAGCCCCTCCACCATGCAAAGGCACAACAGGCCAACCACCTGTTTGCTTTAAATCATGATTATGCGAACTACAAGAGAGAAAACCGGACTGATTCTAAAGGCGATGAACTGGTACGGACTACGACTTATGGAACTTGGAACACAAGAAGTATAAATGGGAAAGAAGAGGAGCTGGTGGAAGAGATGAGGAAAGCAAAACTAGAAATCCTGGCTATAACGGAAACAAAGAAAAAAGGACAAGGAGTCATGGATCTCGATGGCAACACGCTGCTCTACAGTGGTGTACCCACATCTGAAAGAGCTAAAGGGGACATGGGTTGCATTGTGGCCAAAAACCAAAAAGATAGTATCAAGGGATGGAACTTTGTCTCGGAGCGCATTATGGGTGTAAAACTAAAAGAAGGAGAAACCATAGTCAACCTGGTCATAGTGTATGGGCCAAATGAGGATGAGAGAGCAGAGGTCAAGGAAGAATTCTTCGAGCTGCTTCAAAGGACAGTGGATGACTGCCTAGATGAAATTATCATGCTCGGAGATTTCAATGCCAGAGTTGGAAATAACCATGCTAGATGGGGTGGAGTTATTTGAAAATATGGAGAAGATACTCTCAATGACAATGGAAAGCGACTCCTTAGATTCTGCAGTGAGCAGAATCTGATCATTACAAACACAAAGTTCCCCCATAAGCGCATACATGCATACACTAGATGTGAACCAACAAAGAATGAGAAGTCAGTGATCGATTATGCCATTGTTAGGAGGAGCTCATTCAAATATGTCCGGGATGCTAGAGTCTGGAGGGGGCCAGAGATTGGACGTGATCACTACCTGCTTACAATGAAAAGAACAACTGAAAGAGTTGCTCAGCCTAGGAACTGCCCAACATCACGCAAGAAACTAAGTAAACGAAAGGGAGAAATGAGCATTAAAACCTACAAGCTGAGAGAGCAAGAAATTAAGACCAGATATCAGGGGCTTATTGCTGCGGCGGTGAGCAACACAGAAGAACAACCTGATGACTTAGAAACCCTCTGACTTAAATTCAAGGACATCATAAAGACAGCTGCTGCAGAAGCATGTGGTGAAGTCCCACTTGGGAACAAGAGAAAACCTTGGTGGACAGAGGAAGTCAAAGAGAAAATAAGAGAGAAGAAAATGGCATGGAAACAATACTTAGGAGCTAAAAACACAACAGGACAAATGGAGAAATATAGAGAATATGTGACACTCAGAACAGAAGCAAAAGGTGTTAGCAGCAAAACAGAAGTTCTGGGAAGAATTTGGAGAAAAGCTAGAAAAAGATGCGCAAGAAAACCAGAAATTGTTCTATAAGACCCTAAAGAACATGAGGAAGGAAAAACAATGCCCTCTCAAATTTATAAAGGACAAGCAAGGCAAATTGCTTACTGCCCTGAAGGAAGTAATGGAACGATGGAAACAATATTTCTCAGAACTCCTGGATGGTGAGCAAGGTCAAGCATCAGAAATGATAACCACTAGCACAGAATAGAAAACCAATGGTGGTGAAGATGACATAAAGATGGAAGAACTGAAGGCAGCACTGGAGAAAATTAAGATGGGCAAAGCAGCAGGGCATGATGATATAACACCAGAAATGGTTAAGTACAGGGGAGCATCAGGTGACCTATTACTCTTAAGGTCTTACAGGCAGCATGGTGCAACAAGACCATACCAAAGGATTGGGAGATTGCTATCATAACGCCGATTTTCAAAAAGGGTGACAATCGACAATGTGGAAACCATAGAGGCATATCCCTGCTCAGTGTCCCTGGTAAAATCCACTCTAGAATCCTAGAGCAGAGACTCCTACGCCTAGCTGAGCCACAATTGGATGAGGTCCAGTGCAGATTCCGAGCAAACCGAAGTACTCAAGACCTAATCTTCACACTCAGACAGCTGAGTGAAAAGGCCCTTGAGTATAAGAGTGAGATCCATCTTTGTTTCATAGATCTGGAAAAGGCATTTGACAGGGTCCCCTGGAGCAAACTTTGGGACTGTTTGGCAAGGAAGAACATTCCAGCACCTCTGATTCATGGTATACAGAGCTTCTACAAGTCTTGCAGAAATTATGTGAGGACAGCAAACCATAAGTCAGAAGAGTTCAGGACCACCACTGGTGTAAGACAAGGTGATATCCTGTCACCTTATCTTTTCATACTCTTCATGGACGATGTCATCAAGGCATGTAAGGAGAGAACAAGAAAGTATTCAGTGGGGTACTGGAAGATGAGACAGGTCTGTATTTCAGAGCTGGCATTTGCTGATGATGTTGCCCTGATTGCTAAATCAGAGGCACATCTCCAATCCAACCAGCAAGTCTGGAAGGAAGAGCTGGAGAAGAGAGGGATGGTCATAAGCAGCTCTAAAACAAAATCCATGGTGATATCACGAGAAGAAAGACATCAGATTAAGCTGGGAGAACAGGTCCTGGAGCAGGTCGACCACTTTAAATACCTTGGAGCTATTATAGACCGAAAGGGAGGCATCAAAGAAGAGTTGGCCATTCGAAAAGCAGCAGCTGGGAGACTTTTTCAGGCCATAAATCGAGGATTCCTCAGCAAGAGAGAGATTTGAGAGAGATGGCTGTATACCGCACCACCTATGTCCCAGTCTTGACATATCGATGCGAGTCATGGGCAATGACTACAACCCAGAAAAGCCAGATCCAAACCTCAGAAATGAGGTATCTGAGGAAGGTGGTTGAAGTAACAAGAAGAGACATGGTTCGCAACCAGAAGATACGTCAAGGCCTGAAATCCCACTCCCTGCAGACCCAAGTAGAACAGTCCCAACTAAGATGGTTTGGCCATGTCTGCAGAATGGGAAAAGATCGGCTACCACGACAAGCTTGGGAAACAAAGAGCCAGGGATCCAGACCCCCAGGACGACCCAGAGTCCGCTGGGAGGACAACATTAGACAATCTTTGAAGGACAGAGGACTAGAATGAAACCAGGCCAGGAGGAAGACAGCCGATAGGATAGTCTGGCGCTCTCTCTTCCAAACCTCTACACCTCACGGTAGAAGGGGAACGACTGAGTAAGTAAGTAGTAAAAAATGTTGAGGAGACATTAAAGATTTTCTCCACCTAATTTCATCTTTGTAGCACTCCACGTTAATGTAAGGTAGTCAGTTTCATAGGTCAGAGATGACAAAAACAGAAGCATGAAGGGGCAGACAAAATATTGACAAGAGAGATTAGGCACGAATGAGTGCATGTGGATATGAAAGAGTTGATGGGAGATAATGGACAAGGGCTAGAGACACCATTGGTAAATTTTAACGATTTATGTGGTTTTGTTTGTGGGCTCTTATTGCTAGAGAACAGTTTAACTTGCTCAGTTAAGCTTTTGAGAAATTGCACAACATTTCTCACAGCAAATCTATATGTCAAGAATCATCCTCATTATTACAAACATCAATACAGACATACAGGATTTTGTTCATAAAGCTCTTTCCCCAATAAGACAATTCCTATATCAGAAAAACTATGTTCAAACTGGATTATAACTCATGGCTATGGAATGGACATGCATGGAGAACAAGGTGGAGAATTTGTATATTCAACATTATCTAAGATTGAAAGACGAGCATGCTGTAATAGAAACTTAAGTTCACAGTTGAAATTTATAATGGAAACGCATTTGCTACAAATTTCTCCATCTGTCAATGTACAAATTCCCCCCAGGGAAAAACGAAAGCGTGAATGATATATGAGAGAAATTTTGGGGGCCAGGGCAGATTATGTATATTCAGCGTGTTTGTGTATATCATATTGTGAATGGTTATAGTCATATCTCTGATATTTTGTGCATATACATATAATAAATGATATCATTATTCTGTTTTAACATAATATTTTCACATTTTTATTTACAATGTACAGAATCAACAGTGTTACTTTAAAAAAATAAATATCAGTATTAGTTTATGCCTACGCACTCTGTATAGTACAAGTAATAGAAATTTAACCAAGGTTAATTAATTGTCATTTCATCTTTTAATAATTCCTATTTGAAGCATGCTGCTAAAAATTTTCAGCGATGTCCTTTTAATTGAGTACAGATTCTGTATTCTGTTAATGTTATTGCGTAACAATGATGACATATTAAAACTTGAAAAAAATTACTTTTTGCACTTTTTCAGACTCTCATATCTTCTGTGGTAATTATAGTACAATGTTAGTTTTTAAACAGAAACTTAGAGTAGCATACTAACTATAACCAAAAGCCACTTTTAAACTGGAGTTTCCAACGACAAATTTGCAGCGAAGCTTTAATTACCCCATATCGAATGTGATTTAACCAAGATTAATTACTTGTCAGTTCATCTTTTGATAATTCCTATTTGAAGCATGCTGCTAAAAATTTTCAGCGATATCTTTTTTCTATAATATATCTATTTTATATTAATGTATAAATTGAGTAAAAATAGCCCCTTCAGTCATAACTGACTATGGGAATGCGCCCCTGAGCTGACAGCCCTCAGCTGCTTATTTTCCTGGTGCTCCTTTCGACGTTTTCTCCCCTCCTCTGCTTGTTGTGTGAGCCTCTCTTCGCCCAATCTGAGTTGGCGCCGTAAATAGCATCGCCACTTAGTGCGATCAGCAGCTTCATCCTCCCATAAATTGAGTACAGATTCTGTATTCTGTTAATGTTATTGCGTAACAATGATGACATATTAAAACTTGAAACAAATTACTTTTTGCACTTTTTCAGACTCTCATATCTTCTGTTGTAATTATAGTACAATGTTAGTTTTTAAACAGAAACTTAGAGTAACATACTATCACCAAAATCCGCTTTAAAACTCGAGTTTCCAATGATAATTTTGCAGCGAAGGTTTAATTACCCCCTATTGAATGTTTAGTGCGCTTCGTCTGGAATTCCTGAAAGCCGGTAAGAATTTGACCCTGTGACCGAACGGTAGCAGAAAAGAACGCGAGGAACTAAAAGCGCGTTGACAAACAGCTGTGACATTGGTTTAAATACACTATGCTCCACTAGCCTTTGACTAAAAAGTCTAACCCCCAAGATATCTCCATCTATTCCTTTTGATGTACTATTTGGTTTGCATGTTTCTGAACCCTAAATGTATTTGGCACATTTAACCTTATAGAAAATTGCAAGTGAAGATGAGAATCTGAGACAGACTTAAAAAGGATAAAGAATACATTGAGAGAACTTGAGTGGATGGCACAAGTCATGAAGATATAGTGTGAATTGATTCAAGACTTATGTTACACAGGAACTGAAGGGCAATAAATAAAAAACAACAGGCAGAAGCCACCATCAGTTCTGGAGGAGGAAGTCAAAAATGAAGTTAAATGCTTTTTAGTTTAGTTTGTTTAATAGTCCTTGATTGCTTTGTAATGAAAATTGTTCTGTGCAGAAAGAGCAATATTTTTCAAACGAATATATGGATACTTATTAAATTTGTTAGGTAAACTCCATCGGCATATAGTGCAGCTGCAGGTAAGTGAAGGATCTGCAATAAAACGTCTCCAAGAGGCTCAGAAGAAGGTAACTAAGCTGGAAGCACAGATTCTCAGAGTGGAGCAGAAAATTGATGAAAAAGACCAAGCTATTTACCATGCTAAACAAGAAGCTCACAGCAAAACAAGATATCTCCGGAGGTCTTTGCAGGTAATAATTACGTTTATTAAAAATCAGCATTATATTTTCTTTCATTCTTCTTAATGCCCTTTTAGTCTAAGAGATAGTAAAACAGTGTTGTAAGTGCTTCTGTATCGTGTGTGGTCAAAAACTAAATTGATCTCAAAACTTATAACTGTAGAAAATAAGAATTATTATGGTAAAAACTCAATCTTCAAGAAAGGTAATGAAAATTATTGTATAACATGAGTACTTACTTAGTCGTTTCCTTTCTACCGTGAGGTGTAGAGGTTTGGAAGAGAGAGCGCCAGACTATCCTATCGGCTGTCTTCCTCCTGGCCTGGTTCCATTCTAGTCCTCGGCCCTTCAAAGGTTGTCTAATGTTGTCCTCCCAGCGGACTCTGGGTCGTCCTGGGGGTCTGGATCCCTGGCTCTTTGTTTCCCAAGCTTGTCGTGGTAGCCGATCTTCTCCCATTCTGCAGACATGGCCAAACCATCTCAGTTGGGACTGTTCTACTTGGGTCTGCAGGGGGTGGGATTTTAGGCCTTGACGTATTGTCTGGTTGCAGACCATGTCTATTCTTGTTACTTCAACCACCTTCCTCAGATACCTCATTTCTGAGGTTTGGATCTGGCTTCTGTGGGTTGTAGTCATTGCCCATGACTCGCATCGATATGTCAAGACTGGGACATAGGTGGAGCGGTATACAGCCATCTTCGTTTTCTTACCAACCTCTCTCTTGCTGAGGAATCCTCAATTTATGGCCTGAAAAAGTCTCCCAGCTGCTGCTTTTCGAGTGGCCAACTCTTCTTTGATGCCTCCCTTTCGGTCTATAATAGCTCCAAGGTATTTAAAGTGGTCGACCTGCTTTATGACCTGTTCTCCCAGCTTAATCTGATGTCTTCTTTCTTCTCGTGATATCACCATGGATTTTGTTTTAGAGCTGCTTATGACCATCCCTCTCTTCTCCAGCTCTTCCTTCCAGGCTTGCTGGTTGGATTGGAGATGTGCCTCTGATTTAGCAATCAGGGCAACATCATCAGCAAATGCCAGCTCTGAAATACAGACCTGTCTCATCTTCCAGTACCCAACTGAATACTTTCTTGTTCTCTCCTTACATGCCTCGATGACATCGTCCATGAGGAGTATGAAAAGATAAGGTGACAGGATATCACCTTGTCTTACACCAGTGGTGGTCCTGAACTCTTCTGACTTATGGTTTGCTGTCCTCACATAATTTCTGCAAGACTTGTAGAAGCTCTGTATATCATGAATCAGAGGTGCTGGAATATTCTTCCTTGCCAAACAGTCCCAAAGTTTGCTCCAGGGGACCTTGTCAAATGCCTTTTCCAGATCTATGAAACAAAGATGGATCTCACTCTTATACTCAAGGGCCTTTTCACTCAGCTGTCTGAGTGTGAAGATTAGGTCTTGAGTACTTCGGTTTGCTCAGAATCCGTACTGGACCTCATCCAATTGTGGCTCAGCTAGGCGTCAGAGTCTCTGCTGTAGGTTTCTAGAGTAGATTTTACCAGGGACACTGAGAAGGGATATGCCTCTATGGTTTCCACATTGTCAATTGTCACCCTTTTTGAAAATTGGTGTTATGATAGCAATCTCCCAATCCTTTGGTATGGTCTTGTTGCACAATGCTTCCTGTAGGACCCTTAAGAGTAATAGGTCACCTGATGCTCCCATGTACTTAACCATTTCTGGTGTTATACCATCATGCCTTACTGCTTTGCCCATCTTAATTTTCTCCAGTGCTGCCTTCAGTTTTTCTATCTTTATGTCATCTTCATCATCATTGGTTTTCTCTTCTGTGCTAGTGGTTATCATTTCTGATGCTTCACCATGCTCACCATCCAGGAGTTCTGAGAAATATTGTTTCCATCGTTCCATTACTTCCTTCGGGGCAGTAAGCAATTTGCCTTGCTTGTCCTTTATAAATTTGAGAGGGCATTGTTTTTCCTTCCTCATGTTCTTTAGGGTCTTATAGAACAATTTCTGGTTTTCTTGCGCATCTTTTTCTAGCTTTTCTCCAAATTCTTCCCAGGACTTCTGTTTTGCTGCTAGCACCTTTTGCTTCTGTTCTGAGTGTCACATATTCTCTATATTTCTCCATTTGTCCTGTTGTGTTTTTAGCTCCTAAGTATTGTTTCCATGCCATTTTCTTCTCTCTTATTTTCTCTTTGACTTCCTCTGTCCACCAAGGTTTTCTCTTGTTCCCAAGTTGGACTTCACCAAATGCTTCTGCAGCAGCTGTCTTCTTAGTTTCTTGTGTGATGTTGGGCAGTTCCTAGGCTGAGCAACTCTTTCAGTTGTTCTTTTGATTGTAAGCAGGTAGTGATCACTTCCAATCTCTGGCCCCCTCCAGACTCTAGTATCCCGGACATATTTGAATGAGCTCCTCCTAACAATGGCATAGTCGATCACTGACTTCTCATTCTTTGTTGGTTCACATCTAGTGTATGCATGTATGCGCTTATGGGGGAACTTTGTGTTTGTAATGATCAGATTCTGCTCACTGCAGAATCTAAGGAGTCGCTTTCCATTGTCATTGAGAGTATCTTCATATCTTCCGATAACTCCACCCCATCTAGCATGGTCATTTCCAACTCTGGCATTGAAATCTCCGAGCATGATAATTTCATCTAGGCAGTCATCCATTGTCCTTTGAAGCAGCTCGAAGAATTCCTCCTTGACCTCTGCTCTCTCATCCTCATTTGGCCCATACACTATGACCAGGTTGACTATGGTTTCTCCTTCTTTTAGTTTTACAACCATAATGCGCTCCGAGACAAAGTTCCATCCCTTGATACTATCTTTTTGGTTTTTGGCCACAATGCAACCCATGTCCCCTTTTGCTCTTTCAGATGTGGGTACACCACTGTAGAGCAGCGTGTTGCCATCGAGATCCATGACTCCTTGTCCTTTTTTCTTTGTTTCCGTCCGTTATAGCCAGGATTTCTAGTTTTGCTTTCCTCATCTCTTCCACCAGCTCCTCTTCTTTCCCATTTATACTTCTTGTGTTCCAAGTTCCATAAGTCATAGTCCGTTCCAGGTCGTCGCCTTTAGAATCAGTCCGGTTTTCTCTCTTGTAGTTTGCGTAATCATGATTTAAAGCAAACAGGTGGTTGGCCTGTTGTGCCTTTGCATGGTGGAGGGGCTCCCTCCATGCAGGCCTTAACATGAATACAACTTGTCTAAAATTTCTCAGTTACAATTTTTCATATCTTATGTATGTGACAAAATGATATTATTGTTAAGAATGGTAAAAACTGAGCAAAAAGTATCTTATTTTGGTTCATAAATATCATTTAATCTATTTAACAGGTTTGTAGTTTGGTTCATGGTTTGAATCTGGCAAAGTAACTTGCTACCTCCATGGTTTGGTTTCAATATTGATACCTTTAATTCCTGTATTTTCATGGATTTGTGATTCTTTGCCTTACCAGATTTCTTCCTTCCTTTGTTCATAACATTCATGGTCATTGGAGCACTAATTTGTGTAAAACACTTTACTATTTGTTTTCATGTGTGTCTGTCTTGTGCCACCACAGAGGTTAGTCATGTTTTTCTTTTTAAGCTTTGCTTGCATTTACTTTAAAGGCACATTCAATGTTCATATCCATTATCCATGTTTCTGTCTCTTTACAAGAGAATGATTCTCTTGCAGGCGTTATACCTTCCTGTATGATACAGTCTATTCATTGATACCATTGCTTTCCCTATTTACCACTTGAATTCCACTAACAGCTTGATGTCTTCTGATACTGTGCTCCCTGTGCATTTGAACTCGTACTGTTCACAGCTTTATTTCTGACTTGAATGTTTTTACTGTTGTTATTATTTCTTTCTATAACTTTGTTTTAGTTTAATTGGTATTTACCTGTAATATTACCCATCCGACTATTTTCTCTGTTCTGTAATTGGTATCTTGTCTTAGGTTTGGCTCAAAATGCAGATAACTGCTAAGGCCAAATTTTCAGGTATTTCTATGAGGTTCCAGTACCGAAGTCTACAGTGTGATCTTTTTCATAATAAATGAAACAAATGGATAGAAAAGGTTTTGGTGTACCCCTGATCTGATGTTTAGACTCTGCAACATGTATTAAATTGACTGCTTTATTTGAGATCAAGTACTGATTTAATTTTGCAAACCTTATGACAAACTACTTATATTGATATGTCCTGGAGAATTGTGGTACACTGTATTTATTATACTGACCAGTGATTTTTGCCTTTTTTTCCCCTACAAGTCCACATTTCTTTGTTAATGTTTTTCCACATAAATATAGTGCTGCTATTTTATGTTACTTTTGCATTTGCTAAGTTTGTGATCCTTGTTATCATGTTTGTGATCATTGTTATTATGTGTTTTATATAGGCCATCTTTTCTGTACCATTCCTGCTTTTGTGCTAAAATCTAACAGAATGAGCACATCAGGTATTTCACTACTTGATTTTCTTGTATATTATACAACTATTTCATTTTGATGTATTGTTGACTAGTACCATAATGACAAAAAAAAATCAGGAAGGACAACTAACAAAAATATCTGTTTGATAAAAAATGTCACTAGCAAAGCTTATAAGTGGGATAAAAAATTCAGTGCTGAAACCAAAAATGTGTTTTCTTGCAATTAAAGTGTAAAAAAATGTTTTAAGCTTAGCTCAAGCTAATTATATTTGTGTGTTTTGTAATTTCAGAGCATTTTTTGAAGCAACAAATTGTTATCTTTTCATATAGTACCTTTACAAAAGTGTTACTAAGCGTTTCATGATCAAGTAGTATTTGTGCATATATTACTCTTATATTTACTCCGTGACAAATGAGATTGTTAACATTTTTTTTCCTGGCATAGGAACTTCGCATCCAGTTTGCTGGAGCTGTACCACTGTCCAGGCAAGAAAGATTTTCAAAAGCCATGATACAGCTACAGCAGGATAAAGGAAAACTTGAATCTGAGTTAAAAAAAGTGTGTAATTTTCATTAAAGGCTCTTTCTATTGTATCTCATATCTTATTAAATCTTTTATTATTCTTTTTTTAATCACAACATTTTAATTCCACCTCGTCATTTAAAAAATCATACTTTACAAGTCATGGCCTTTTGGCTAGATACATATTCTATCTTTAGCACAAATTGTGCATATATATATATATACACATATACATACATACATATATACATACATATAATCAGAATCTTTATTCTCCAGAAAATACATTGATATGTACTGACATGATATAATAAAATACAACATGGCATATAGGAGAATCATTAGAATTTACATAAAGTAAATTTACATAAATTCATACAGCGTTAATGAGGGCTGTTACCACATATATATATATATATATATATATATATATATATATATATATATATATATATATATATATATATATATATATATATAATGTGATACACAAAATATCTAGCAAAAAAAAAAATTGTTTTTTTCACTCAGAATACATGCAAGTTTAAGAATTGTTAGAATATATCCAACTTAAAGAATTGGTATCATTTTTACCTCTTTGAACAGCTGAAAATATGTTGTTGAGAATGTGTAAGTCACGTTCAGTTAGATGATCCTGAAAGAGGGGAACAAGAGCATTCTATCTTACTCCAACAGCATCCTGCATTTCATTCTTGCAGCATTCAAAATAATTTCTATTTTGTTCAAATAAATCATTCATTAGCAATCTCTTAGTTTTTTTTCTTCTAAGATATAAAGTATTTTGATGGAGTTTAAAATCAGTTAACTCTTTCTATACCAGGCTGTTTTTCAGTTTTACCCAGGCCCCAAAATGGGTGCATTTTTTTTTCTACATGCGATGTTTTAAAAACAGGTAGCAGTAGATATACATATTAATTCAGTATACATATACACTCAAATCATTTGCATGAGTTCTAGTCATGCATATTCGGATATGCAGGAGCTATCTCTTATACACCCTATTGTGTTATACACAAACTAAATTCAATTATAGACAAGTTGAGTATTGCAATTGGTAATCATGTGCAAAACTGGATGAGTATTTTTTTTTCTAAATAAAAATAAAAATTCACGGTAATGCAATGGAATGAATGCACTGATTTGCAGTGTCTTTTAAAGTACACTGTTGCATAAATAACTATAAAGTTATTGCATATTTTCCTCGACAATAATTACTTACTTACTTACTTAGTCGTTCCTCTTCTACCATGAGGTGTAGGGTTTGGAAGAGAGAGCACCATTCTATCCTATTGGCTTTCTTCCTCCTGGCCTGGTTCCATTCTAGTTCTCGGTCCTTCAGAGATTGTCTAACTGTTACCTCTACTTTCTCAATTATTTACTGGCCTGTCAGACTTATTGTCTGTGGCCGACATATCTTTGGATGAGATAGTTGTGCGAATGTTTAGTGGGCCGTTATTGTGTTGGCATACGGTATTATAATGGGTCAAAACTGCATGGCCAAACCCAAGAGAAAGTAGATGCTGGACTCGTAGGGTACGGGTTGCAACGAGACATCATTTATTTGAAGACAAACGTGAATACTTTGACGAAGTAGTACAGCAACCATCACTTGTAATAATGGCATGAAAAAATACATACATCTCACAGATGATTAATAAATAAATCAAGGCCATGTCTTCCCTAGACTTGGGATAAGATTCTGGCCAAAATAACGTCTGTTCATGAGGAAGGATATATTAATCTGCCTCAAGTATGTATATTGGATAGCAACAAATCACCGCAACAAATCGCATCATAACCGTTCAATAATAGTGCACGGTCATACGCAAATACTTAATCATACAATTAACTTAGATGCGCTCAAATGTGCGTCTATAAAATACTAGACTCACATTTGAGGATCTCAAACATTTAACTCCCCCTGTTAATATATCTTAACAGTTTACATCGCCCCCACCCCGCAAAAAAAATCAAAGATTTTTTTCGATTAAAAACAGTGAGGTCAATCAAGTGCCATCAAGCTAAACAATCTAAACGTGTCATGTGAATGATTGAAAACTCTGATAACTAACTAATTAAAAAGTGTCCTAATGTTCCAATTAAACAAACAATGTCATTACTCGATCACTCGCGAAAAAAGTGTCATGGCGGATAGTTTTATACTTTTTATAAAGTGATATGCTAATAAGTCAAGCACTACGAAGAACTCAGCAATTAGCTTAAAACACCACAATAAAATATTAATATATTGTCATAAAAACTAGTTAGTTAATGTCAAAAGAAAAGTAGGACCTGGTGACATCAAACATATTCAGCAGCACCAAGTGAAGATGTAGATTAATGGCGGTACAAGTGTCAATGAGTGTAGTGGTTCAGCGGCTCGGGAGATTCTTGTGGACAACGAGACATCAAATCAGCAACGACGTTGTCGGAACCTCGGATGGCTTGGACTGTGAAATTAAATGGCTGCAAGGTGAGAGCATACCGTCCAGATTTTGAGTTCCTCAAGTTCTTACTCTGAAGTGCAGTAAGGGCACGCTGATCAGACTGGACTATAAAGTGGGCGCCAAGTAAGTAACGTCGCAAAGTTAGTATTGACCAGACCATGGTCAACAGCTCTCGGTCCTCCACAGAATAACGTTGTTCAGATGCAGTCAACTTCCGGGAGACGAAGAGTACTGGGTGTAGAGTTCCTGAATAGTCATGCATTAGCGAAGCTCCGATCCCCATCGACGAGGCGTCACTGTGAAGAAAGAAACGAAAATTTTTTTTTGGTAACCGTAAGATAGGAGCAGATGAAAATAACATTTTAATCCTATCTAAAGTGGCTTGGCACTCTTGTGACCACTGCACCATGTTAGGCGAACCTTTCTTCAACAGACTAGAAAGAGGCGCAGTGATAGTAGCCAAGTCAGAAATGAAACAATTAACAATATGGGACGACAGAATTGTTCGCGTAAGAGAACAAAGTGATAAATAACTCGTGCAGAGAACAAAGTGGTGCATAAAATACAGGCACAAGAAACAGTGCGAAATGACGTACCGAGAAGTCATGAACATACACATTATACCGACATCAAAAGGAAAATCAATAAGAGTGTAATAATGACTGACTATCTCAGTCGTCATGTATGAGAAAGGAAACTCAATTGACAACGGCATATCTTTGAAAGGAAGAACGAATGTCTTAGCCTGTGTACTGTGAAATGAAAGAAACATTTGACATGCAATAAAGACGCAAAAACAGACATGAACGAATGTGGACACGCGTCGAAGTCGAAAAGTAAAGCAGTGAGAACGACAAAAAGTCGGAAACCAAGAAGATACTGAGCTAACCGGCCCAATAAGAAAGGTAAATATACCCACAAGATATATAAATGCACGAAGAACTAAGTCCGTACATTTGGCAACGAAACCAACAGTCATTGCACAAGAGCAGTTGCAACCAACGTGACTGGATGTAGATTCAGCCGTGGTAATAAAGGTGGTGTGTGTGTCAGACAATACAGAGGGATCTTCCTCCTTAATTGTACTCAAAGAAGAACTATAGTTTAAGGAACGACAAACTGAAGCATGTCGTCCTGGGCTCAAAGAAGCACCAATGTTGGCATAATGAACATTAGTATTATTAGTACCACAATATCCCACCACATTAGCAGGATGCGTCTGGGGATAAGATTGTGCCATAGTCGTAAATGTGGCAGCAGCAAGGTGATGTTGCTGTTCCCAAGCAGCAATTTGTACCGGAGTACACACATTTAACCCATGTATCTGTCCGACGACAAGGTCGGCGATCGGATTCGGGAGCATGCATACATTTATATACCCCGTAAAAAATGGAGTGGCAATGTGGACGATGGCAGTTGGAAAAGTCTCAACTGTGCCCCCAAATGTCACGCATTTTACGACATTACCCGTAGCACAAGACAGATGAACCAGTGACTGCCTGACCCCAACCGTCGTGCAGCCAGAATCCAAAAGTACATGAACCGGAATGTCATTAACAAACCCCTTGTGTAGTGTAAGAGAACCTGATCCATCACGAGCAGCCAAGGCTGGAATAGTCGGGAGAGGATGACCGCAACTCAAGGTAGTAACTGCAGCAGGCTGAAATAGAGTCCTGCACTCACGGCACTGTGATGCATGTTCAAAATCAAAATAGCACAAAGCGGCAGCATTAGTAACAGTATTATTGTCACCCTGATTTACAGTCACCTGAGGCTCATGTTGAGATGAGTTAGCATGAAGAGATCTATCATTATTGGGAGATCTACCTCCATATCGAGATCGATCATGACTATTATCGCCAATGGGACCTCTGTTTAGATTAGAACCCCAATGAGAATGGTTACGAGACCTATTTTCCCCATGATCAAAATGTCCATTAGATGAATTGTGTTGGCTTCTAGTAGAATTACCGTAAGGTTGCCAATCATTAGCGTGGTTATCACGTCTACTATTTCCTGAATTATTACCACCAAAATGGTGAGGCCCATTGAATTGCCGCCAGTCCCTTGGAGCAGGAGAATTGCTACGGAATTGATTCCCTTGGTGAGATCTGTATTTCTGGTAATCTCCCCTACCAAAGTTACGATCAGGGCTTTGCGACCTATGTCATAAGTTATTATTGGAAGGAATAGCTGACGCCACTGGCAACGCTTCCCTGACGTTCGAGTTGCTAACAACCATGTTTGGATGTGCAGTTAAGTATTGACGACATATTTCTTCTGTAATTGTCAGGTTAGCAGGCCTTCGCTCATGCAGGAAGGATAGAAATGATGGATTGACTGAAGACATCACTTTATCCCGGAGCATTAAGTCCATAAGGGCTTCAAATGTGTGCTCTATTTTAGAAAGTTCAACCCATCGAGAAAAAGTAAGTCGTATAGATGCAATTTGGTACAGACAGATACCTTCACATACCTAGGAAGCATAGTAACACCAGATGGCGGGGCAGGCAAAGTCATCAACATCAGAATGAATAAGGCAAGAACAGCCTTCTTTAGCCTAAACAACATCTGGAAGTCCTCCCAATACAGCACAAGCACAAAATTAAGATTGTGTCAGAGCTGTGTGCTTTCTGTGCTTCTCTATGGTGCGGAATGCTGGAGAGTTACAGAGAAGGAAATGTCAAAATTGTCCTCTTTTCACACAACATGCCTAAGAAAAATTCACCTAATCTTTTGGCCGAATACCATCACTAACCAAGATCTGCTTACTCGTAGCAAGCAAGAGGACATGCACACCATCATAGCTGGCAGACGCTGGAGCTGGGTTGGTCATGTCCTCAGAAGAGACCCCGATGCCATCACAAGAACAGCTATGCTTTGGACCCCTGAAGGAAAACGAAAGAGAGGCCGACCAAAAACAACCTGGCGGAGGACTGTGGAGGCTGAGATGCAAAGAATGAACCAGAGTTGGGGCACTGTACGAAGGATGGCCACCGACCGAGCAAAGTGGAATCAATTTGTTGTTGCCCTACAAGACGCCACTAGGCGTGATGGCCACTGACTGCTTTGACGATCGGCGGCTAAGGATCAAAGAAGAAGAAGAAGAAGATAGATGCAATAAAATCAGAGAAGTCCTTTCCATTCTCTGGCAGAAAGTTTTTAAAACGGAGCCGATAACCGTCCTCGTCAAGTTGGTATTTTTTCAGTAAAATACTCCTGACAGTGTTGTAGCCATTTTTGTTGGGTCCTTCCACCATACAAACTGCCGTTAAAGCTTCTCCTGTGAGAAGTTCCATAAGTCGTGTACAATACTCTGATTTATCTATCTTATGAGACTCGCATATGGCCTCGAACCTATTCAGATAGAATAAAATATCGTCAGAACTTGATTTAAATGGGGGTAACCTGATCTTGTAAGAACCAGAATGGTTCTTTTGTGTAGATGCTTGAGTTTCAGGAGCATTATGTGCATTATTCCCATTCATCAATTTGATCCTGTCAAGTATTTCTGCTCATGAAGTCTACGGTTTTCGTTCTCAGTAGCTTCTAATTGCATTTTATCTGCCTCAGCGTCCATCTGCTGTTTATGTTTTTCAGATTCCATCTGAAGTTTCTGTTTATCAGCTTCCATCTGAAATTTCTGTAATTCATGTTCCTGGGCTTTCGCATATTCAGCGGTTGCGAATCACTTTAACTCATCAGAGTCCATTCCAAGCACTTTACCTTGCTTGATAAAGTAGTCCAATGTAGACATTTTGTCTAATTATATGAGTTGGCAACTCACGTAGTCAACTATTTATTGAATAAATTACAAGTATTATCTAATTAATGTGTTACAGGTTCTTGTCCACGGAACCTATGTTTAAATTCCTATTAATTTCAGGAATGCTAATATTACCACATAATTATTAATCAATCATCAAATCATGCATTAAAAGAAATTAATAGAGCATATAAGACAGGTAATGTACGATGAAGATAATGAGAACAACTGACAAGAAGACAAGATACCAAAGCACAAATGAAAACGTTCGCAGAATCAAAGAAGGAATAAAGTAGAAATAAAGAAAAAATATTGCAAAAAATGCAATGACACTGCGAAAAAAAGTACTAGACAAGTAACAGTACAGTGTATAAATAGAAAATTTGTATAGAAATCATGGATAGTAAGATGGAGAATGACAATTACAAACAAAGTTAATCATGAAACTAAGGCACAGAGAAAAAATACAATAACAACAATAAAAACAGCACGTCACGTCTAAACACTAAGGTGTCACAGACAACCAAACACAGTGGACCGAAATCCTTCAGCAAATATAAGCCGGAATTTCCACTGCAGGAAATCTGCAAATGTCCCCAAAGAATGCCTAACGTGGGCCCTGGTGTGAAATTGGGATGAATCCCACATAGGTCTCCACCCAACCTTCCCGCATGGCACATAGAACAAAGAACATGTAGATTAAAGGTGGACATAATAAAGAATGGCTCGACTAAGACATGCAACAGTGACAAGGTGCACATACAAATAATGCCACTTATCTTTAAAAAATCCCGGTCCTCGCGAATATAACGTCGACAGGTCTCTGGCGTTGCATGGTGAGCACAATAGGTTCGTATGGCTGGATCACCAGAGGTCAGTAAGGTCGACCGTTACACAAAATACTGGAAGAAAATGCTTGTTGATGGCATTTTTTCTTGAAACTTGACATATCTTGCAACTTGACAAGCGAATGAAGTTGACACATCTTTAATTTAATCGGTTTTCCCCATACTGGCCACCAGATTGTTACCTCTACTTTCTCGATTATTTACTGGCCTGTCGGGCTTATTGTCTGTGGCCGACGTATCTTTGGATGAGATAGTTGTGCGAATGTTTAATGGGCCGTTATTGTGTTGGCATACGGTATTATAATGGGTCAAAACTGTATGGCCAAACCCAAGAGAAAGTAGATGCTGGACTCATAGGGCACGGGTTGCAACGAGACATCATTTATTTGAAGACAAACGTGAATACTTTGACGAAGTAGTACAGCAATCATCACTTGTTATAATGGCATGAAAAAATACATATGCAACAATCATCATGGACGTTGATTGACTTCAATAGCCATTACCACACGAAGTCAACGGAAGTTCTTCGGCAATGAAGTTGTATGATGCATGGGTTTACAAAAATAACAGTGTTAAAAAGCGTGAGCACAGATATCTTCAATTATGATTAAACAGCCTCTCCGAGCATTGTATTGACGCACTAGCAATCGACACCATTAGTCGATTGAAGCTCTGCAATAAACGGTACTGGAGGGGACTATCTCTGAGGCTTGAGATAGTTAGGAGCCGATTGTGGCTGAATATTCATAGTATCTTCATCTTGGCACGTCTGGCACAAGGAAAGTATTATCATCTCACAGATGATTAATAAATAAATCAAGGCCGTGTCTTCCCTAGACTTGGGATAAGATTCTGGCCAAAATAACGTCTGTTCATGAGGAAGGATATATTAATCTGCCTCAAGTATGTATATTGGATAGCAACAAATCACCGCAACAAATCGCATCATAATCGTTCAATAATAGTGCACGGTCGTACGCAAATACTTAATCATACAATTAACTTAGATGTGCTCAAATGTGCGTCTATAAAATACTAGACTCACATTTGAGGATTTCAAACATTTAACTCTCCCTGTTAATATAACTTAACACTAACGTTGTCCTCCCAGCGGACTCTGTGTCATCCTGGAGGTCTGGATCCCTGGCTCTTAGCCTCCTATACCTGCCTTGGTCACCGATCTTCTCCAGACATTGCCAAACCATAATTTCATAGAATAATGTTTTAACTTCCTTAGTATTTATGTGCAGTGTTTTTGATAATTTAATAAAAATACAAAATTGTTCTTTATATATGTGAAATATTGTCAGACAGAATAACAGACAGTATGAGTGTAGGAATAGGGGTTAAATTTTACCGATATTCCAGTTGCATGTCGCCCAGAAAGAAGTAAAAAGAAGTATCAAAAGAGACAAGAGGAAGTATATTGAGGAGTTGGCAAGAGAGGCAGAAGATGCTGCAGCCAAAGGAAATATGAGAGAACTGTATAGCAGCACAAAGAAGCTAACAGGGAAATACAAGCAAACAAGTTGCCTCATAAAAGACAAGAATGGAAAACTGCTCAGCAATATACAAGTGCAAATGAAGAGGTGGACAGAATATTTTGAGGACCTTCTCAATAGACCAGCTCCACAAAACCCCCCGGACATCCAGCCAGCAGAAGAAGAGCTACAAATTAACGGTGAACGACCAACTAAGGAAGAAATAAAGAAAGCCATAAAGCTTCTAAGAGAAGGAAAAACGTCTGGACCTGATGGCATTCCAGCAGAGGCAATCAAAGCAGATATCGACACGGCTACAGAGATGTTATATAAATTACTTGGTAAAGTCTGGGAAAAGGAAGAGATACCTGCAGAATGGAAGGAAGGATATCTGGTTAAGTTGCCTAAGAAGGGAAATTTACAAGAGTGCACAAATTATAGAGGAATAATGTTACTATCACCAACGGGCTGATCACCCGTTTGCCAGACACTTCGATTACGGAAACAACGGCAAATGGGTTGATTTGCCATTGCCCTAAAGACGCCACTAGGCGTGATGGGAAACAATGGCAAAGAAAACCTATCTGCTGTTGCCCTAAGACGCCACTAGGCGTAATGGCCACTGACTGCTTTGACGGTCGGTGGCTAAGGACAGAAGAAGAAGAAGAAGAATGTTACTATCAGTGCCAGGAAAAGTATTAAACAGGATTATCCTTGAGAGATTAAAAGAGTCCATAGACAAGAAACTGAGAGATGAACAAGCAGGTTTTCGACAAAACAGATCATGTATAGACCAGATAGCCACTTTGAGAATAATAGCTGAACAAAGTCTGGAATGGAATTCACCACTATACATTGGATTTGTGGACTACGAAAAGGCATTTGACAGTGTAGACAGAGAATCACTTTGGAAATTGATGAGGCATTATGGAGTTCCCCTGAAGATCATTAATTTAATAAAGAAAACATATGAAGACATGACATGCAGAGTTCTTCACGAAGGACAGCTTACAGAACCGTTTGGGATAAGAACAGGAGTGCGACAGGGATGCCTCTTGTCTCCATTTCTTTTCTTACTAGCAATAGACTGGGTTATGAGATCATCGACAACACACAACAGAAATGGAATCCAGTGGACTCTGACTAAGCAGTTGGATGATCTGGATTTTGCTGATGACTTGGCTCTTCTGTCCTATAACCGTAATCAGATGCAGGACAAATTGAAAACACTTGATGATAGGTCACAGCAATTGGGTCTGAAAATACACAGGGAAAAGACAAAAATAATGAAAATAAATGCAGGTAATGATAACAGGGTTGAACTTGAAGAAACACTAATACAAGATGTAGAATCGTACACATATCTTGGCAGCAATATAGACAAAGTTAGAGGGACAGACAGTGATATCAAAATAAGAATACAAAAAGCAAGAGGAGCTTTCATTGCATTGGGAAATATATGGAGATCAAGAGAAATCTGATCCAACCTGAAAATAAGAATCTTCAACTCAAATGTGAAATCAGTCCTATTGTATGGCTCTGAGACATGGAGAACAACAAAGACAACAACCAAAAAGCTACAGACTTTCATAAATGGGTGCTTGCGTAGAATAGAGGGATTGAAATGGTATGACAAGGTTACCAACGTGGAACTGAGGACAAGAACTAGACAAGTGCCAGTGGAACAAGAGATGAGAAGAAGACGATGGCGATGGATAGGACACATACTGAGGAAACCTGTTGATAGCATTAAAAGGCAGTCCTTGTTCTGGAACCCCCAGGACAAGAGAAGCAGAGGTAGACCAAGAAGCACATGGAGAAGAGAGCTGGAAACAGATGTGAAAATGATGAGGAGAACGTGGAAAGAACTTGAGATGATGGCACGTGACAGGAGGACTTGGCATGTGTTTGTTGAAGGCCCTGGAGGGTTATGAATGAATGAATGTCGTCCAGAGAGATTTTTGCGCCATTCTGTTTTACAGATTTTTCTACATTTTATTAATTGTTTTTGAAAGTGATAAATAAGTGTTGTTATGTCTGTGATGTTGCCCTGATTGCTAAATCAAAGAGGCACATCTCCAATCCAACCTGCAAGTCTGGAAGGAAGAGCTGGAGAAGAGAGGGATGGTCATAAGCAGCTCTAAAACAAAATCCATGGTGATATCATGAGAAGAAAGAAGACATCAGATTAAGCTGGGAGAACAGGTCCTGGAGCAGGTCGACCACTTTAAATACCTCGGAGCTATTATAGACCGAAAGGGAGGCATCAAAAGAGGTTTGGCCGCTCAAAAAGCAGCAGCTGGGAGACTTTTTCAGGCCATAAATCGAGGATTCCTCAGCAAGAGAGAGGTAGGTAAGAAAACGAAGATGGCTGTATACCGCTCCACCTATGTCCCAGTCTTTACATATGGATGCGAGTCATGGGCAATGACTACAACCCACAAAAGCCAGATCCAAACCTCAGAAATGAGGTATCTTAGGAAGGTGGTTGAAGTAACAAGAAGAGACATGGTCCGCAACCAGACGATACGTCAAGGCCTAAAATCCCACCCCCTGCAGACCCAATTAGAACAGTCCCAACTAAGATGGTTTGGCCATGTCTGCAGAATGGGAGAAGATCGGCCACCACGACAAGCATGGGAAACAAAGAGCCAGGGATCCAGACCCCCAGGACGACCCAGAGTCCGCTGGGAGGACAACATCAGACAATCTTTGAAGGACCGAGGACTAGAATGGAACCAGGCCAGGAGGAAGACAGCCGATAGGATAGTCTGGCGCTCTCTCTTCCAAACCTCTACACCTCACGGTAGAAGGGGAACGACTAAGTAAGTATGTCTGTGCCCGTGAAGGAGAAGAAGAAGATGTTAAGCTTGGAGAATATGTTAGAGATCATTTCAAGAAATTTTGTAATTAACCAATCCACCATCTGCACCATTCATGCAAAAGAGGAGGACATCAAGGCATCTGTGCGGCAATCTAGACCTATGATGGACCTGTTGACATTTCCTAATCTGCAGAAGGCATTGAGGATGTTTAAAGATAGCACTGCTTATATGCAGAACCAATGTGAGTGTGGATCTCTGCTGAGAAGAAATGTTCAGTGACCCCTATAACTTCATTTTGACAACAGACACTAACGGAATTCATGTGTCAGTCACGCAATGTATCTCATCATCTCATAATCGGAACCTCTTCTACCCCGTGAAACGAGGTGTGCAATGTATCTCAACCTTCAGAATCTCAGTTTTCAGCCTCTTTGGTAGATGACCTAGACAATCAGCCAGGACCTTCAGGAACAGCACGCCCTTTTTGCAATGTATACTGATACAGAATCTGTCTCTAATTAGGTCTGTGTAATTGTGCTATAATATTCATGTAACAGTTTTACACTTTTTAACTCTTAGTATACGTGCTCAAAAACCGCGTTTTTACGAGCTGATTTCAGAGAGTACATTTTTAGACATGACTGCCTTTACTGATTTTGCATTAAGTAACTTATTTATAATGATAACATAAAGTGTTATATATTAAAATGTAGAAAAATGAAACATCTATGACATGCACTTAACTTAATTGTTAAGTGGTGTTAAACATGCATGCAACATATACAGTAATGAGTGCAGAAAAATGTTTAAATTGAAAAAATTGAGAAACAAATTGTACTTATCAATATGTATAATTAATTCTGGTAAACTTCTACCCCTAAGCCTACTTTCATTTTAAAGTACATCCATTTTCACATAATGTAGGAAAGTTGGAGCTGTTTCTGAGCACAAATAAAGTTTTTATCACAATTTGAATTTATTTGGTATATTTAGATAAAGCGCACAAATATTTTAACCTTTATTTACAGACATGACTACCGTTACTGATTTTGCATTAAATAATTTATTTATAATGATAACATGAAGTGTTATATATCTAAATATAGAGAAATGAAACCCCTTTGACATGCACTTAACTGAATTATTCAATGATTTTAAACATGCATGCAACATATGCAGTAATGAATGCAGAAAAATTTAAAAAGATAAAAAATTGAAAAACAAATTGTCCTTATCAATATGTATAATTAATTCTGGTAAACTTCTACCCCTAAACCTACTTTCATTTTAAAGTACATCCATTTTCACATAATGTAGGAAAGTTGGAGCTGTTTCTGAGCACAAATAAAGTTTTTATCACAATTTGAATTTTTTTGGTATATTTAAATAAAGCGCACACATATTTTATCCTTTATTTACAGACATGACTACCGTTACTGATTTTGCATTAAATAATTTATTTATAATGATAACATGAAGTGTTATATATCTAAATATAGAGAAATGAAACCCCTTTGACATGCACTTAACTGAATTATTCAATGATTTTAAACATGCATGCAACATATGCAGTAATGAATGCAGAAAAATTTAAAAAGATAAAAAATTGAAAAACAAATTGTCCTTATCAATATGTATAATTAATTCTGGTAAACTTCTACCCCTAATCCTACTTTCATTTTAAAGTACATCCATTTTCACATAATGTAGGAAAGTTGGAGTTGTTTCTGAGCACAAATAAAGTTTTTATCACAATTTGAATTTATTTGGTATATTTAGATAAAGCGCACAAATATTTTAACCTTTATTCACAGACATGACTACCGTTACTGATTTTGCATTAAATAATTTATTTATAATGATAACATGAAGTGTTATATATCTAAATATAGAGAAATGAAACCCCTTTGACATGCATCTAACTTAATTGTTAAGTGGTGTTAAACATGCATGCAACATATACAGTAATGAGTGCAGAACAATTTTAAAATATTAAAAAATTTGGAAAAAAGTTGTACTTACCCACAAAAATAATCCAATTTGGAAGCCTGGAACTCCTAGAACCACTTTCATCCAATTATACAGAACACAGACAAGTTTCAATTGTTTTGAATACTAAATAAAAAAGTTTCCTTTTGAAATGTTCAGGTCACATATTGAAAAATCATGACAAAAATAAACTATGTACACACTTTATACACAACTGATATTTACCACAAACTATTTTCTTTCACTATAAGCAGCAAAACAGTTATTTGGATGTAGATGGGGATTATTTGTGCATCCTTCACAATAAAAGGATGTCCTGACCCTTACTTGAGGGGTGCTGCAAACGACACAGCTGCGATGAGATTTGAATTTTTTAATTAAATGGTTTGTTCCTCCTAGTCTGTTGACTGGATTGTTCACTTGATTGCCATGTCCAATCCTGGGAGAAATTTGCTGGAAATCCACAGCAGCAACAAGAGAGAGCTCATTGACAAGTTGCCATTTAAATTGAAGAAGGCTCTGTTTTTTGGTATTTGTTGTTCTTGACAGTGCAAATAATTTATACACATTGAGCTGAGCTATTTCAAAAATCCAGAAGAAAATATTTTTCTTGTTCTTCTGCTAAATGTGCCATATGTTACAATGCTTTGGTCCACTCTGTCACATCCATCCATTCATGTGTTGATTGTAATAATCAATCATCAGTGGTTTATTTTTTGTTTCACCAAAGCGATTGGTGGCTTTCCACTGTTGCGCAACTTGAAACAAGAATGCATGGTTTTTTTGGGTTGAACATTTTGTGAGCCCATCTGCCTTTCCACCCAATTACTATTTCATCCAAAGACAGCTCCATGTAAGGGTAAAATGCTTCCTGGAATCTAGATAATATTTTCTGTAGAAATGGTTCGATCTTTGCTTTACCTTGTGCGTCTACATCACTCACATGAAACATCATGTGATATAACATCTGAAACCTATCCCGTATAACCATCTGTCTGTACCAGGGAGTTCTCATAAAGCCTTCATTAGACCAATAATCACTAATGGCTGGTTTTTTCCCAATTCCCATGGCTATTATCACAGCAAAAAACTTGCACAGTTCTGGAGATGTAACTGGATACCAGTTTTGATAGACAGATCTTTTTGTCGCCGTTTCTGAATTTGACTGACAGAGTCGATAAGCATATTCATTTATAGAAACAGTAAGCTCATCTATAATCTCATTAGTTAAAAGAGCTTTGAGACAATAAAATGCAGAAGAATCATCAGGTATAATATTTGGATTCACACCTGTAATCCTAGCATGAGGCGGTACAAAGCGGAAAGCATTTTGTGTTGAGCCAGCATCAACTTCATTCCACCTAATTTCCTCATTCATTGTACTTGTATTACCATCAGTACTTGTGGATTCTGCTTCTTTATGGGTTGATCTAGATGTAGGCCTATCTTTTCTTAATGGGAGTTTTACCTTTTCCTTGTCTTTTCACTGGCCTGGCATTTCTAGTGCTAGTACTACTGACAGAACCAGCTAGGGGAAACGCCCCCTTCTCATCTGATTCAGTGTTTTGATTACATATATTTTCGCTGGGCAAAATACATTCTGAATCTGAACTGTCATTATCACTTGATAACTGATCATCCTCATGTTCGATCTAAGAAGAAATAAGTCGTGCTACTTGCACCGCCGATAACCTTACAATCGTTTGAAGATGAAGCCATTTTCGTTAGAACAAATTTGTTTACGATCAAACCCGAACAAAACACTAAAAATCGAACTTAATAACTCATCAAAACGAAAACCACGCTAATATTTGTAAACAGACTGATACAGGAAGTGACTATAAATGTTGGATTGGATAAAACATCGACAATATTTCATTAACTCTTTGCCGATAGAGACTTCATGTAAAAAGCCCCGTGAACTGGCTTGCCGTATATTTGGTACCAAAACCGAGCCTCGTGAAGTGGCTTGCCGGATACTAAGAGTTAATGTATCAAATAAGTGCAGTTATAACCAAAATAAATGTACTTATGTTAAAAACTTTGTTTTAGTCATATGATTTGCACGGCCTTGCATATTTACATTAATATTCGTCCAGAAAATATGACATAAATGATACTGGTCCCAAGCCTGAAACCTAACCCATCATTTGCATGAATACCTCCATTCATGCAAATGTCACGTATGTGAGGTTTCTGATAAACCTAACCCTCATGCACATCAAGGGTTAAGTGCATTAAACTTAAGGAAATTGACTGAAGAATTTTGAGAAATGCAGTGAGTTCTTGTGTACCATAAACAAAATTGTTAGGTCTTGCGAAGTGTAGACAGTAAAATGTTTTTAATTAAGTAAAATTATGTACTTATATGTGAGTATTTCAGCTTTTCTTAATTCCTTGGCAGTAAATGCTCCTGCATGTGGATCCAGTTGAAAATTAATCCTAGAAATTTTATCAAAAACAAATGAAGATTCTAAGTTTTACGACTTTTGTGTGTGTCTCATATTGCTGCATTAGAATCCCATCTAACCAGTTTTGTCATACTCCATTTTATTAATTTATTACTTAAAAATATCTTGCCAAGAAATTTGTGAAACGTCCATCTCTGAACTGAAAATAGGCTATTATTACAGTCAGTATTATTAAAATGAAAATGAATTGTTGCTGTTGATCAATTGATAGTATGTGACTATCATGTCTGTGACTTACACTAGTTGTAAACAGACTGCTTAGCAACTTTGCCTATTGATAAAAATACACAAATATTAACTCTTTCTATCTCAGGCTGTTTTTTTAGTTTTACTTAAGTCCCACAATATGGATTCATTTTTTATTCTACAAGTGATATTTTTAAAACAGACAGTAGACATACATATTCATTCAGCAGACATATCTATTGTGCATCACACTTTAGAAAACTGGTTGAAGAATGTTGTGAAATGCAGTGAATTCTTATGTCTTGTAAAACAATTTGTGTTATTTTTTGCAAAGTGTAGACAACAGTAAAAATATTTAAACAACATATTAAGTAAAATTGTGTACAAGTAAATATTTCTGTTTTTCTTAATTCTAAGGCAATAAAAGTTCTGGAATTGAAACGTATATCCAGTTGAAAATTAACACAAGATTGATCACAAACAAATGAAAATTCTAATTTTTATTTATTTATTTTTTTGGTAAAGTCACATGTTTCTTAACTAGAATCTCACCTGCCAAGTCTGTCCCACAGAATTTAATTAATTTATTACTTTAAAATATCTTGCCAAGAAATTTGTGAAACCTTCTGTGAATTAGAAATGTCCTATTATCACAATCAATATAATTAACATTCATTTAGAAATAATCTATTATGATTGATCAGTTGGTAGTCTATGATTGTGATGTTGATGACTGCACTGTTTGTAAAAAGACTAACTAGCAACGTTACCAGTTGATAAAAATACGCAAAACTTAAGTAGCAGAATGCTTCTTTCTCTACCAGCATTAAACACATGGTCCACAAGAAGTGCTTACATGATTTAAAACCAACTTATTGCTAGATATTTTATTATTATTATTTGTTTTTCAGTATTGACCTCATATCAAGTGGCCCATAGGTAGATATAAAGGGTAACCTGGTACGTGAGATGGCTCATGGTTTAGAATGAGTTTAGCAGCAAAATACTTCTTTAACACACATGGTCCACTGGAAGTGCTCACATGATTTAAACCAGATTATGGCCAGATATTTTTTCATTTTTAGTTCAAACTTGCTCTTGTATCAAGCAGACGTACCATACAGACCATAGATAATTCTTTGGGGCAACAAGGTGCACTGTACGGCTCATGGATTAGAACTTACATTGTCACTTTTAACATTACATAACTGTGTATGCACAACTGCATTATACTATAAATATTAATCACATTCTTGTTATTTTTATCAACACACTTAACAAATGTAATGTTATATACTTCAGCTCATATATATTTTGCTCAATCAGCTGTGGTATGATTGTCTTACTTTTCTCTCCTTCCCCTGACATGTTATTTTTGTTAAGATATTTGTGTGTATATGTGTGTTAGTTTGTGTTTATGCATGCATGCAGGTGTTTATCTTTGAATGTGTGCAATGATAAAAACTGAGCATTTCAACTTCAGGCAATGTGGTCATTGGAAACAGTCCCCAGGTGAAGAAGTGTTTTGGCCCTTTAGCTTATTGACATTCTAAGGGAGCTGCTGAGTTCGGTCATCCTCTTACTATATGCTCCCCAATACCCAGCACGATTATATAAGCACACACACAGATACATGTGTGTGATTGCAGACACACTTACACGATTCCAGATTTTTTCCAACTTTTTTTTTTTCCTGATGATTATTTTTAATGAAAAATTTGGAATTTATACTTTTTAATTCTGGATATTAAAATGTATGTGATAAGTAAGATCAGTAACGTTTCCCATAATTTACTTGGATTTACATTGATAAGTAGCTTTTGAGGCCATCACATTGATAAAGGCATTTCTTTGTTGTGATGTTCCTGCTTTCATAGGGTCATACTGGACACGTAGATGGAAGGTCAACTCGTTCCGACACAGTGCTGACATCGAGTGAGAATGTAGATGTAATATAACGCGAATGTGTGTGTATAGTTCTTTTGAGTTGACAAGTCACTCACTCAATCATAAGCAGAAGTCAATAAAGGGCAGACTACTGGCGTCGTTTCATACATTTAATAATGGATGTACACTTCGACATCACTAGTACAGTCATTTGAACAGGTTGGCACAAAAATCATCGTATACTTGAAAATGGGTGACAATATCAGATGTACATTTATGTAGTGGTACATATAATGGAACGATAGTAGACAAGTACTCAATATTCTGGTTGTCTATCGTCTCATGCTCCAACTGACTAATCGCGTCAGTAAAGGTGGATACATAAACATCAACAATGGTTCACTGACAGAACCTTCTCTTGGCTAAGTTTCTTAAGCCGTAAATTCATCCAATGTTTATAGCAATAATGTTATACCACAGTAGTGGGTTTTCATAATATGTAGATCTCTGTACCATCATCAGATAATAAGATCTTCTCTGTTCTCCGACAATGATCCGCTTACAATGGCGGGAATCCAAGATGGCTCTCCTCCGTGAGCTTCGCTCACCCAGGATGAGAAATTATGAAGCAGAATTACTTCAATTTACATATGTAAATGTCCTCATTGGGCTTCTATACATATCTGCTATCAATCAGGCTGGATACATCAAGTGATCTAGGGCTGCTAAATAACCCGACATCTTCATCTGTAGTCAACAATCCTAGATGTACGATAATACGTCTCTTATCTAGGCTTAGCAAAAAAGTTCATCAAAAAGGTTGTGGTTTTACCTGGCTTTAGGAAAACACACACACAAGCGAATAACGCACGCCATTCCTAGGCGTTAATAATGGACATTAGGAGAATCTCTGATAATACAATCATACAGAGAAACAATCTCCTTCCTAGAATAATTCACAGAGATCCATCTACAAAACTTTCTAATCGACCAGCCCATACTAGCGACGACATGATGGCCTTCTCTCTCTCTCCACATACCCAATCCACGCATGCGCAGAAAAGCCTTTCACCCCAGAGTTCAGCTCACAAAATAGTCCGACAAAGAAATACAAAGATATAAGACCGAATCACCTTAAATAGTCAAGGAATAAATATAAATTCGGGCCATAAACATTTTAAGCAAGACCAATCTGTTTCTGGCCATACCAGACGAAAAATGACGTAAATCTATTATTCATACGCCAGATTGTGACACAAGAACAGATAACCCATAGAACCGAATACTACATCGAACAATCAGGGTTCTGTCCCTTAGACTGAGAATCATTTATTCATAAATAAATAGTTACACTTTACATTTGCATGCCTACCAACAGTAATCTGTGCGTCACATACAAAAGAATATGTGCGCAACAGACTACCACACCCCCCGGGAAAAAAAATGAAAATCATTTTTTTTTCATCTGAGAGCAACATACAATAGGCTCACGATGCATGTATAATGCGCAGATGAGGAATATCAGCAATTTATAACGCCAGATTAAGGCAAAGTCGAAGTATAGATCGACCGGTGAGAATATATCTCAACATCTCAGAGAAACTATTTCTCTAAGTATAAACATTTCCAGGGAGGTGTCACCAACGCATACAACAATACTGGCAATGACACAATGTATACCATAATTTCAATTACAATTTCATATTAAGTACCATAAGTTCATGATTGACAAAAGAAAAATCATCAAACGAGTAGCAGTGAATATACATTAGTGACCCGCATGGTGTTTATACAATCACCATATCATATATTACAACTGTGTACATATTTTGATATAGAAAAAATAACTGTTGTAAAGCTAGACATATTAGAAAGTCAAAGATTTAACAGTTAGGTGGAATCATGTGGGCATCTAGACAGAATGTCTGCCATCACATTTTCTGAACCACGGATAGCTCGCACCGAGAAATGAAAAGGTTGAAGAGCAATGGCATATCGAGTTGATCTCGAGCTCTTCAAGTTTTTACTTTGAATAGCTGTAAGAGCTTTCTGGTCAGTTTCCACTATGAAATGCGCGCCAAGAAGGAATCTTTGAAGTTTGAGAATTGACCAAACCATCGCCAAAAGTTCACGGTCTAGAACCGAGTAATTTCTCTCTGCCGCATTAAGTTTTCGTGAGATATACATTACAGGATGCAGAGTTTCAGAGTACTCTTGCATTAGTGCCGCTCCAATCCCAGTGGATGAAGCGTCACTACGAAGAACAAATGTCTTATCTGTAGTAGGTAACATTAAGATAGGTGGAGTTGAAAACAAATTTTTAATCTTATCCAAAGAGGATTGGCATTCCTGAGACCAGTGGACCATATTAGGAGACCCTTTCTTTAGTAACGAAGAAAGCGGTGCCATGATAGAGGATAGATTCTGAATGAATCGTCCATAAAATTGTATAAGACCTAATAGACTTCTCACTTGCTTTTTAGTCTTAGGAATAGAGATGTTAAGTATTTTACTGGTATTATGGTCCTCTGTCTTTAGGAAACCATGACCGACACGGTGACCTAGGAAAGAAATTTCGCTAAAACCAATACATGCTTTAGAGGGTTTCGCTGTCAACTTATGCTCGCGTAAGGTAGACAGTAATTCACCTAATCCCAAATAGTGATCTTCCCAAGTATCACTGAAAAGACAGATGTCGTCTAAGTACGCAATGACATCTGACCGATGAGATAGGATTCGACGCATCATGCGTACGAATGTAGCTGGGGCATTCATAAGGCCGAAAGGCATGAAATTCCATTGAAACAAACCCCTAGGTGTAGAAAAAGCAGTAAGAGGTTTAGCTCGTTCACTTAATGGGACTTGCCAATATCCTTTTGACAAATCAAGTTTAGTGAAGAAATGAGATTTAGAAAGCCTAGTAAGTAGCTCTTCTAGTAAAGGCATAGGTTCAGCATCGAACTTCGTCACCTGATTCAATTTGCGATAATCCATGCAAAGACGTATGTTATTGTCTTTTTTACGAACAATAACCATCGGCGAAGAATATGCAGAGGTGGATGGTTCGATTATTTTCAAATCTATCATCTCATCCAACTCTTTCTCGACCTGTGTTTGAAAATGTATAGGTATAGGATATGGTCTGACCCTAATAGGATTATGGTCAGTTAGAATAATGTCATGTTCAATGACATTGGTGTGTCCAGGAATGTCAGTAAGGACATCCTGAAATGTTTGTAACATAGAAGAAACTTGTCGCTGTTCCTCTAGAGATAAATTAGGAGAAACAGTATCGTTTTTCCATGATTCACTTGAATGGAGTGGAATCACTGGAAGAGGGAGATTTATATCCAAGAAACTTGTTTCTTCATCCTGTATTACTGACAAGGATGAGAAATGACCATGTGGTACTGGGGAATCGTCCGTTGCCTGGAAAATAGGCAGCAAATACTCAGGACGTTCATGGAATTCCGTAAGCATATTGATGTGGAAGTATTTATGCTTTCCATCAATATCAACAATATAGTCAACATCGGAAATTTTCGAGATTATATCGAACGGACCTTTCCATGAGTTAAGAAGTCTGTTTTCCCTACAAGGTAGCAGAACATATGCTTTGTCCCCAGGACAAAGTTGTTGTAAGGTTCTTTTCTTATTGGCAAATTGCCTTGCCTTCTGTTTGGCAAATTCAGAAGAAGTTGCTAATCTGCATGCTTCAATAATCTTGTGTCTAAGTGCAATGACATATTCGTAAGAAGATTTTGTGTCATCATCAATATTATCAGCTGTTATAAGATCATGAAGCAAAGACATAGGGTCGCGCGCCGAAGACAAGTTCAAAGGGAGAAAATCCTGTATGTTCATTGGGGACCTCTCTATATGCAAAGAGGGCCGCGGGCAAAACCCTATCCCAATCTTGAGGATAATCCTCAGTTATCTTCCCTAGTAAGTTTTTGAGTCACCCGTGTGTTACCGGGGCCCGAAAGGGGAGCAAAGAATAGTAACACTGTCCCCTACCAAGCATGTCGTAAAAAGCGACTAAGGAGGGATGGGCATGGGGCCAGTTACACCATCCTGTAAAAAAAATTTAAACCACAAAAAACTTCAACAAATATGGACAAGTCAAATAAAGAAAATAAAACACAGCCATCCAAGACAGGGGAAGGTCCTCTCGCGGGGAGGCGTATGATGCAACACAGAGAAAGCCGAAAGGAGTCTGTGTTGCTGACTAACCTTCTTTCTTCTAGGAGAACTTCCAGATTTGGCACCTGGAATGTTCGGACATTAAACGAACAAGGGAAAGTGGCGCAAGTAGCAGCAGAAATGAGGGAATACAAAATCGAGGTTCTGGGAATGTGTGAAACAAAGTGGAAGGGGGTAGACAGGAAGAAACTCATCACAGGTGAATTGGTGCTGTCCTCAGGACATGAAGACGAAAGTTCACACCACAGTGAAGGGGTAGCTCTTATGTTATCTAAAGAAGCACAGAAAGCACTAATTGAATGGGAAGCTGTTGGACCCAGAATAATAACAGCTTCTTTCAAAACAGCTAAAAAGAAAATTCATGTAAATGTCATCCAATGTTATGCACCAACTAATGACAAAGAAGAGTCTGTGAAAGAAGCATTTTATACTAAACTACAAGAAATTATGGATAAAGTAAAAAGAAGAGACATCACAATTTTGATGGGTGACATGAATGCAAAGATAGGTACAGTCAACACTGGATTTGAAGAAGTCATGGGAAAACATGGGCTAGGAGTAATGAATGAAAATGGAGAGCTATTCGCAAACTTCTGTGCTTCATATCAACTGGCTATAGGAGGAAGCATGTTTCCACATAAGAGAATACACAAGGCAACATGGATATCACCAGACCATAGAACAGAAAATCAGATTGATCATATATGCATAAACAAGAAGTTTAGATCATCATTGCAGGATGTAAAGGTATATAGAGGAGCAGATGTGGCATCAGATCACCATCTTCTGATAGCCAAAGTAAAAATGAAACTCAAGAGATATGCAACAATGCAAAATTATAGACAACAGTTTAATGTAGGACAGCTAAGAAATCAAGAAACAAGAGACAAATTTGCGGTCACAGTATCCAACAAATTCCAAGTGCTCCAACAGCTGGAAGATGTAGAGAATACAGAAGACTATTGGCAGCAGGTCAAAACAGTATGGAAGGAGACATGTGAAGAAATACTGGGGAAAAGGGAAAGACAACAAAAAGCATGGATAACAACAGAAACCATCAATAAGATAAAAGATAGAAAAAACAAGAAAGCAGAGTTAAACACAAGCAAAACTAGAAGCTCCAAAGCCAAGGCTCAAGAAGTGTACACAGAAGCAAACAAAGAAGTAAAAAGAAGTATCAAAAGAGACAAGAGGAAGTATATTGAGGAGTTGGCAAGAGAGGCAGAAGATGCTGCAGCCAAAGGAAATATGAGATAACTGTATAGCAGCACAAAGAAGCTAACAGGGAAATACAAGCAAACAAGTTGCCTCATAAAAGACAAGAATGGGAAACTGCTCAGCAATATACAAGAGCAAATGAAGAGGTGGACAGAATATTTTGGGGACCTTCTCAATAGACCAGCTCCACAAAACCCGCCGGACATCCAGCCAGCAGAAGAAGAGCTACAAATTAACGGTGAAAGACCAACGAAGGAAGAAATAAAGAAAGCCATAAAGCTTCTAAGAGAGGGAAAAGCGTCTGGACCTGATGGCATTCCAGCAGAGGCCATCAAAGCAGATATCGACACGGCTACAGAGATGTTATATAAATTACTTGGTAAAGTCTGGGAAAAGGAAGAGATACCAGCAGAATGGAAGGAAGGATATCTGGTTAAGTTGCCTAAGAAGGGAAATTTACAAGAGTGCACAAATTATAGAGGAATAATGTTACTATCAGTGCCAGGAAAAGTATTAAACAGGATTATCCTTGAGAGATTAAAAGAGTCCATAGACAAGAAACTGAGAGATGAACAAGCAGGTTTTCGACAAAACAGATCATGTACAGACCAGATAGCCACTTTGAGAATAATAGTTGAACAAAGTCTGGAATGGAATTCACCACTATACATCGGATTTGTGGACTACGAAAAGGCATTTGACAGTGTAGACAGAGAATCACTTTGGAAATTGATGAGGCATTATGGAGTTCCCCTGAAGATCATTAATTTAATAAAGAAAACATATGAAGACATGACATGCAGAGTTCTTCACGAAGGACAGCTTACAGAACCGTTTGGGATAAGAACAGGAGTGCGACAGGGATGCCTCTTGTCTCCATTTCTTTTCTTGCTGGCAATAGCTTGGGTTATGAGATCATCGACAACACACAACAGAAATGGAATCCAGTGGACTCTGACTAAGCAGTTGGATGATCTGGATTTTGCTGATGACTTGGCTCTTCTGTCCCATAACCGTAATCAGATGCAGGACAAATTGAAAACACTCGATGGGAGGTCACAGCAATTGGGTCTGAAAATACACAGGGAAAAGACAAAAATAATGAGAATAAATGCAGGTAATGATAACAGGGTTGAACTTGAAGAAACACCAATTCAAGATGTAGAATCATACACATATCTTGGCAGCAATATAGACAAAGTTGGAGGGACAGACAGCGATATCAAAATAAGAATACAAAAGGCAAGAGGAGCTTTCATTGCATTGGGAAATATATGGAGATCAAGAGAAATCGGATCCAACACGAAAATAAGAATCTTCAACTCAAATGTGAAGTCAGTCCTATTGTATGGTTCGGAGACATGGAGAACAACAAAGACAACAACCAAAAAGCTACAGACTTTCATAAATGGGTGCTTGCGTAGAATAGAGGGATTAAAATGATATGACAAGGTTACCAACGTGGAACTGATGACAAGAACTAGACAAGTGCCAGTGGAACAAGAGATGAGAAGAAGACGATGGCGATGGATAGGACACACACTGAGGAAACCTGTTGATAGCATTACAAGACAGTCCTTGTTCTGGAACCCCCAGGGCAAGAGAGGCAGAGGAAGACCAAGAAGTACATGGAGAAGAGAGTTGGAAACAGAGGTGAAAATGATGAGGAGAACATGGAAAGAACTTGAGATGATGGCACGGGACAGGAGGACTTGGCATGTGTTTGTTGAAGGCCTATGCTCCTTTGGGAGTGGAGGGTTATGAATGAATGAAGTTTTTGAGTGTTCTGTTTAGACGTTCCACCATCCCATTAGACATAGGATGATAGATACTACTCAATGATCTATCTATCTTCAGAGTAGACATCACTTGAGACATGGTATCCGATATCAATTGGGTGCCATGATCTGATAATATTTCTCCGGGGAATCCCAGACGAGAAAATATTAGCCAAAGAGCGTCTGCAATATCGGTAGTGGAAATGCTCTTCAGAGGTATAGCCTCTGGCCAACGTGTGCACATGTCCACACACGTTAAAATAAACTGATGTCCTCTGGCAGATTTGATCTTAAATGGACCAATAATGTCTATTGCCATTTTCTGAAACGGCCGAATAGGAATATCTGCAGCCTGAATAGGTACAGCATGGCGTGGACCTTTGGATTTGACTTCTTGACATACCTTACAAGATCGGCAATAAATCCGTATGTCTTTGTTTACGAAAGGCCAAAAGAAAGCCGCAAGAACTCTTGACTTAGTACGGGAAAAACCCATATGTCCAGCACACTGAGAGTCATGAGCGTGCTGTAAAACTTTAACTCTCAAATTCTTGGGAACAAGAATCTGAGAATGCATTGACGTAGTAGAGTCTTGGACCATACGCACAAGTACGCCATTCTTCATTGTAATCCAAGATTTTCGATTTGTATCTTTATTTGGATCACCTTTTGTTGCAAGAGTGAAGAATTTCTTTAGAGTGGGATCATCTTCTTGCTGTTTTATAAATGAGTCACAAGAAATTACCAAAGGATCATCTTGGTTATGCACTTCAGTATCTTCAGTAGATGAAGTTTGAGGCATATTGAGAGCTTGCGCTCTTGTGACTACTGCATTAGCAGTTTGCATATTTTGTTCTTCCCAAGCAGCAATTTGTTGCGGTGCGACCAATGATGAGATCAGCGATCGGATTCGGCAGAAGACATGCATGCACATCTCCCGTAAAGAAAGGAGTAGCAATATTGATGATAGCAGTAGAGTACTTCTCTAAGGTGCCGCCAAATGTTACACATTTGACTACTTTGCCTGTGGCAAGGGAAGGATCTACGAGTGACTGTCTAACACCAATGGTGATGCATCCAGAATCAAAAAGAATTGAGACTGGGCTATCATTTACTAGACCTTTATGTAAGACAAGAGATCCTCTTCCATCATGCGCGACTGACGCAGGAAGAGCAGGAAGAGGGGGACCACAACTTAAAGTAAACACCGTAGTTGGCTCAAATAATGTTTTGCATTGGGGGCATTGAGATGCTCTCCCAAAATCAAAAGCAGAACATGCCATATTATTAGAGTTTTTATTATCATTAGTCTGATCACAGGTTTCATGTGACTCTTGCTGCGCAGAGTTTGCCTGATAATGAGATTTATGTCCCTTGTGTTGCGATCTACCACGCTTATTATTGCCTCTCCAATTATTATTGTCTCCTCTATTGTAACCCCTATTTGGGTTTGAGTCATAGTTCTCATGGTTACAATCATTATGTTCATTATAATGAGTATCTCTGTAACTATGGTCTTGTTGTCTCCATGATGGATGACTTGGATAGTTCCTATAATGACTTCCTCTGTGGAAATTCCTATAATTATGGTAACCCCTGTATCGAGGGCTGTCAGCTCGTCTCCAGTTCTTCGAAGAAGAACCTTGAAATGATTGATTACCTTGATTTTGATAATTATTCGAGTTACTCTTTCTATCAAACCTGTTTTGTGGTCCTTGAAACTTGTGTGAGTAATTAGGGTTGTGTGGTGTTGCTGAAGCAACTGGCATACTTTCCTTAACCTTAGCATTGCTAATAGCTACGTCCGGATGTGCAGTGACGTATTGGGTACAATATTGTTCCATTTCTTTTAGTGTCTTGGGTTTTCGCTCATGTAGAAATTCAAGGAATGGTTTATTTACACTTGACATAATCTTGTCCCTGAGCAACAAGTCCATAAGGGCTTCATATGTCTTTTCAGTTTTGGACAGCTCAATCCAACGATTAAATGTAAGACGTGTCCTTGCAATGAATTCTGAGAATTCTACCCCTGTTTCAGGTACCATTCTCTTAAACAAAAGACGGTAACCTTCCTCTGTCAATTGATATTTTTTTAATAAGGCTGCTCTGATAACATCATAATTATCCTGGTCAGCCTCTTCTACCAAGCTTAAACTAGTCAGAGTGTCCCCTTTCAGTATCTCTGATAACTGATTAGCATATTGTGATCTATCCACATTATGATTTCGACAAGAACGTTCAAACCTATCTAGCCACACTGTTATATCGTCACTGGATGGATTAAATGCTGGTAGCTTAATCTTGTAAATAAAAGGTTTACCACTACCACCAGATGACTGATTAACATTACCCATGTTTGTCAATTTCAATTTTTCTAACTCAAATGCTAATAGTTTTTCCTCATGTTCCCTTTTTGCCTTTCTCTCCTCGGCTTCAGCTTCTAATCTTTTATTTTCAGCATCAGCTTCTCTTTGTAATCTTTTTTCTTGAGCTTCAGCTTCTAATCTTTTATATTCAGATTCTCTCTGTAATCTTTTTTCTTCAGCCTCAAGTCTTTTTCCTTCAGCTTCTCTATCTAATCTTTTTTCTTCAGCCTGAAGTTTTCTTTCCTCCACTTGAAGTTTTCTTTCCTCTGCTTGAATTTGCAACCTTAAATTCTCAGCATCTATTTTCTTTTGTTCAGCTTCTGCTTTCAATTTATTTTCCTCTTTTTGTTTCTTTTCTTCTGACTTCAATGCCATGGCCCATTGAGCAGTCGAGTATTCTTCCAATTCTTTACCAGACTTGCCTAGGGATTTCCCTATTGCAATAAAGTAATCTAAAGTCGACATAATGTTTAACAATATGTGACTAGTTACCTGAAAAAGTCAATGAAATTTATTCCACCGTAAATGAGAGCAAGTTTTAATAAACTTGAATAATCAGCTCCCTTTATCCCAATCTCTGTGGGAGACAAGCCTTTAATAAGGTCTTGTATACTCACTTGTATAATAATAATAATAATAGTAATAAACTACAAGTTTATTCTATACCACAAGGGTACTACACAGCTAGTAGTGTATGATCAAATATACCCTATCTAGCGTATGTCAACCAACAACATAAACAAAGGACAATCAAGAAGGACAACATGGAAACATTCGCAGAAATCAAATAAGTTAAATAGGAAAACTGAAGAAAATAATCACAGAACCTGTGATGACAACCGCGAGGAAATAAACAACACAAATGACGTCACAGTGTATAAATATAAAGTTGTATAGAACTAAATAAAAGGAAAGGGTAGACCTACAAGTACAAACAAATCAAAACAAAACTAAAGAACAGAAAAATATTACAAAAACAACGAAGAAAAAACAACACGTCGTCACAACTAACAACAATAGCAACAAATTGTCGCTAGCAAATTTCCAATTAAGAAAATTCGCGCCTATAGAACACTAATATAAGCCCTCTATTACGTGGGAAATCTTATATCAGACACCTTACACAACCGCCCACAACATATACACAACACTATAACATGTAACACTTAAACATAAATATATATATCTCATATAATGTAATCATAAATACCTAAAGAAGAAATAGCATGACAATATGATGTGTTGTAAAGAAGGCTCAGTTTTAGAATTAATGGTACAGTTTCTAATTATCAATTAACTAATGAATTGCCACTTTAATAAATAATTAATTCTGGCCTAAACTATTACAAAGTTCAATTTTGAGCAGCACACCAGAAGATCCACCGTTGAAATATATGCACTTCTCGCTAACACAGTTAATACCCTGCTGTGCCCTGGTGTCTGTTCTAACACAAATGTCAACAAGCGCTGACCTAGTTACTGCCTCTGCTTTGACAGGTCAGGTCACATAACAAAACTGCTGACTAGCTGACATCGACTGCAAACTTGTACTGCTGGTGTGTATGTGTGTTGTATGCGGCCACAAGAAATGATCTGGTATCAGTAGCTGACTTCTGGCAATGTCCACTGTGCAGGTTAGACCCAGAAATCTGGCCTACCACATTGATAAGTAAGATCAGTAACGTTTCCCATAATTTACTTGGATTTACATTGATAAGTAGCTTTTGAGGCCATCACATTGATAAAGGCATTTCTTTGTTGTGATGTTCCTGCTTTCATAGGGTCATACTGGACACGTAGATGGAAGGTCAACTCGTTCCGACACAGTGCTGACATCGAGTGAGAATGTAGATGTAATATAATGCGAATGTGTGTGTATAGTTCTGTTGAGTTGACAAGTCACTCACTCAATCATAAGCAGAAGTCAATAAAGGGCAGACTACTGGCGTCGTTTCATACATTTAATAATGGACGTACACTTCGACATCACTAGTACAGTCATTTGAACAGGTTGGCACAAAAATCATCGTATACTTGAAAATGGGTGACAATATCAGATGTACATTTATGTAGTGGTACATATAATGGAACGATAGTAGACAAGTACTGAATATTCTGGTTGTCTATCGTCTCATGCTCCAACTGACTAATCGCGTCAGTAAAGGTGGATACATAAACATTAACAATGGTTCACTGACAGAACCTTCTCTTGGCTAAGTTTCTTAAGCCGTGAATTCATCCAATGTTTATAGCAATAATGTTATACCACAGTAGTGGGTTTTCATAATATGTAGATCTCTGTACCATCATCAGATAATAAGATCTTCTCTGTTCTCCGACAATGATCCGCTTACAATGGCGGGAATCCAAGATGGCTCTCCTCCGTGAGCTTCGCTCACCCAGGATGAGAAATTATGAAGCAGAAATACTTCAATTTACATATGTAAATGTCCTCATTGGGCTTCTATACATATCTGCTATCAATCAGGCTGGATACATCAAGTGATCTAGGGCTGCTAAATAACCCGACATCTTCATCTGTAGTCAACAATCCTAGATGTACGATAATACGTCTCTTATCTAGGCTTAGCAAAAAAGTTCATCAAAAAGGTTGTGGTTTTACCTGGCTTTAGGAAAACACACACACAAGCGAATAACGCACGCCATTCCTAGACGTTAATAATGGACATTAGGAAAATCTCTGATAATACAATCATACAGAGAAACAATCTCCTTCCTAGAATAATTCACAGAGATCCATCTACAAAACTTTCTAATCGACCAGCCCATAGCAGCGACGACATGACGGCCTTCTCTCTCTCTCCACACACCCAATCCATGCATGCGCAGAAAAGCCTTTCACCCCAGAGTTCAGCTCACAAAATAGTCCGACATAGAAATACAAAGATATAAGACCGAATCACCTTAAATAGTCAAGGAATAAATATAAATTCGGGCCATAAACATTTTAAGCAAGACCAATCTGTTTCTGGCCATACCAGATGAAAAATGACGTAAATCTATTATTCATACGCCAGATTGTGACACAAGAACAGATAACCCATAGAACCGAATACTACATCGAACAATCAGGGTTCTGTCCCTTAGACTGAGAATCATTGATTCATAAATAAAGAGTTACACTTTACATTTGCATGCCTACCAACAGTAATCTGTGCGTCACATACAAAAGAATATGTGCGCAACAGTATGCCTGCTTAGTCCTTCATTGTTATAGAAGAAATAGTAGTTTCCAACTCTTTCAATTGTCATAAATTTTTATGGGTAACTTCCATGATGAAAAAACAATAAATACTGTGCACAGGTACAATCTCAGAGAGAAGACATGGAGGACAAAGTGGCAGCACTATCACTACAGCAGTCCAGCCTTCAGGAGCTCATTGGAACACTCAAGGATGGACGAGGGGCTCAGAAGGTTGCTGAATGGCATTCAAAGATTGATGCTATCAGGCTGGAAGAATTGAAGCAGAGAAGGAACAGTAGTAAATTGCAGCAAAAGGTGAGTCTATTTACCAAATTTATGAATGGTTTAGATTGTGATATTTAAAATTATTGTCAAAGTCATTCTAAAAATTACAGACTGGGCAGCTTAGCATTAGTGATGTTGAACTTTATGTTACATCCTAGACTTCTGAAGTACTGTAGTGAAGCTAAAACTGTAGGAAAAGTGGTGATGTCATTAGGAATTTCAGATATTTATTTATATTTTAGACATAACTTCCCCCTTGTAAAATATCAGCAGCTCTTTGAATTAGTCAGACCATTTGAGCTAATCACATGACATATACAGATGTAAAATTTGCACACACACAAAAAGTATGCTTCAAACATAAGCTAATAATGTCTCGCTTGTCAGTGAGGTATTTATGTTTGTTTCTAGCAGAATAGCTAATTGATTAAAAACAATAGACTTGTGAAAGTTTAAATTGGAAGTGAAAATATCTTACTGAAATAAAATAGAGTGTACAGTTAGCTCATTTATTAAAGAGGCAGGGCATTCCATATACATCTCACTTTGCAGAAGAAGCATATTTCTACGTTTATTTCTTTGTTTGAGATTTTTCATGGTGGTTTCATCTTGTTTACATTCCATCATTAGATCAAATACTTGGAAGAGATCATCCATTTGCATGAGCTTACCATTTCTGAACTTGAAGCTGATAATGTCAGAATGATTAAGGTTGGTGTTTTTTATTCACTCTTTGATGTTGCTGGAAAGTTTTCAGAATCTATTACTTTATAATTTTACTAACATCACCCCTCTCATAAGTTCCAAAGCCTGATTTAGCACAGCAGTGAATCAGGCCAAGATGCCATAAAACCCAGACATGGAAGAATCTAGTTGGCCATGATAGAAGAGCTCATCATAACACAGCACCATGAAATAGTAACGTACGCATTTTAAGATAAGAAATATTGTTGCAATGGAACCTTTGCAATGCTGAAAAAGAAAACGTTTATTCATTGAAATGTATTTAGTGAAAAGTTATACATGTTTGAAAACAGGGTATCTGTACAATCAGTTGTCTAAGGAAATTCTTTTTGAAAGCTCATTTTCCTAATAGATGTTAAAGTCTATAGCAACTAATGTCACACCACATGTACCTTTGACTTAACATTCATTTATAAATTATAAAATATTTTTAAAAAAGCAGTTTATCAAGCATGATGACATAATATTTTTTTTTTAATTTAGTTCCGGTCATGTGATTTATAATTAACATGGGAATCACCAAATGGTCGGGACAGAAACCAGATAGATCACATCGTGATTAATGGTAGATGGAGACATGCATTACAAGATGTGAAGGTAAGAAGAGGTGCAGATGTGGGAAGTGATCACCATTTAGTAGTAGCAAAACTGAAAGTGAAACTAAGAAGGGCTGGACCAACTGTAACTACACAGAAAAGGTTTGACATCAGCAAATTGAAGGACCCCTTTACCAGAAAAGCTTTTGCGGCTGACATAAAGAAACGATATCAATTTGCCAAAAGTCAGGAAAAGACATTGACTGATGATATAGACCAGAAATTCAACACCATTTCAACAATAAATAAGGAAAGCAGCAAATCATGCTTGGGATTCCAGGAAAGGAAGAAGCAAGACTGATAACACCAGAAACATTAAACACCATAACACTGAGAAAGGTAATGAAAAGAAAGAAAACAGAAGCGAAGTCCCCCAGGTTAAAGCAACTAAATAGCGAACAGTACAGTCAGCTGGACAAAAAAGTTAAATGCCAAACCCGAGCCAACAAAAGGAATTTCCTAGACAATCTTGCAAGACAGGCAGAAGAGGCAGCACTGAGAAATGAACAAAGCACAGTATACAAAATAACTAAATTCATCAGCGGAAAACGAGGTGCTAACAACATTACATTAGTAAGAGATAAGCAAGGAAATCTCATCACGAGGGACAGGAAACAAGATGGGCAGAGCACTTCAGAGAAACTCTGAACAAGGAACCACCAGAGACACAGTTGAATGTTCCTGAGGCTGAAAATGATCTAGATGTAAATACAGACACTCCACGAAAAGAAGCAATCATCACAGCAATCAAAGGGTTAAAGAACGGAAAAGCTCCTGGCCATGATAACTTAAATGCAGAGCTATTTAAGACAGACCCTGAGCTAGCAGCAGAACTATTAGAACCACTATTTGCACAAGTCTGGAAAACAGGGACAACACCATCAGAGTGCAACAAAGGAATAATTGTCAAATTGCCCAAGAAGGGAGATCTTGCAGACTGCAATTGGAGAGGAATCACTCTTCTCTCAGTTCCCAGCAAAATACTAGGCAGGATAATTATACAGAGAATTTCAAAAGCAGTAGACCACAAACTGAGGAAAGAACAAGCAGGATTTAGAAAGAACAGAAGATGTGTGGATCATATATTCACTCTCAGGAACATTATAGAGCAGTGCTCAGAATGGCAAAGACAGCTGTACATTAATTTCGTTGATTTTGAAAAGGCTTTTGACAGCATACATAGGGACAGTTTATGGAAAATACTGAGGGCTTATGGCATTCCAAGCTGCATAGTGTCAATCATAAAAAGCCTCTCTGCCAACTTTACATGTAGTTTTGGGCAGAGCAACCTAACCTTTGAGGTGAAGACAGGAGTATGACAGGGATGCCCCTTATCAACAACTCTATCTTTAACAGTCATAGACTGGGTGATGCGCCAGACAACAGAGGGCAGTCCAAGAGGAATAAGATGGACTACATTTTCTAAATTGGAAGATCTGGAATATGCAGATGACATTGCACTACTAGCACATTCACATCAACACATCCAGGAAATAACGGATAGGCTTAATAAGTGTAGCCAGCAGGTGGGCTTGAACATCAATTTAAAGAAGTCAGAGGTCATGACGCTCAATGTGAGCAACCCTGAGCCCATATCAGTAAGGAATCAGCAATTGGTACAGACAGACACCTTCACATACCTAGGATGCATAGTAATACCAGACGGCGGGGCAGGCAAAGACATCAACATCAGAATGAATAAGGCAAGACCAGCCTTTTTTAGCCTAAACAACATCTGGAAGTCCTCTCAGTACAGCACAAGCACAAAATTAAAATTATATCAGAGCTGTGTGCTCTCTGTGCTTCTCTATGGTGCAGAATGCTGGAGATTTACAGAGAAGAAAATGTTGAAATTATCCTCCTTTCACACAACATGCCTAAGAAAAATTCACTGCATCTTTTGGCCGAATACCATCACCAACCAAGATCTGCTTACTCGGAGCAAGCAGGAGGACATGCACACCATCATAGCTGGCAGACGCTGGAGCTGGGTTGGCCATGTCCTCAGAAGAGACCCTGATGCCATCACAAGAACAGCTATGCTTTGAACCCCTGAAGGAAAACGAAAGAGAGGCCGACCAAAAACAACCTGGCGGAGGACTGTGGAGGCTGAGATGCAAAGAATGAACCAGAGTTGGGGCACTGTACAAAGGATGGCCACCGATCGAGCAAAGTGGAATCAATTTGTTGTTGCCCTACAAGACGCCACTAGGCGTGATGGCCACTGACTGCTTTGACGGTCGGTGGTTAAGGATCTGAGAAGAAGAAGATGTGATTTATGTGTGACAGATGTAGGCAAGATTAGTAAATGTTGTTCTATGCCTGTTTCAGTCTTATGAAATGAAAACCATAATTTCTGCATGGAAAGAAATATTATCTTTATATATTTTTTTATTTAACCATTAATAAGCATATTTGGGCTTCAGTTTACTTAGCAATGTAAGTAATATAGCTGCTTATTTGCAAGGTCTGTAGCAGTTGGCTTCTCAGTGCGGAAATGAATACTGGTCTCTTTCTCAGCAGACAGGGTACTAACTACTATACTACTGAGAGGCTTTGATTATTATTCCGCCCAGCAGTCTGTAAATTTTTCTGTATTTTATAACTATGTATTTCTCTTCTGCTATAGATCCTCAGCTAACATTAGCTTTATTTTTTTTTTTTTGTAATTGCATTTCAAGCGACTCTGACCAGCTTTATGGATACCGTGAAATTCCATAAGCTGTTAGTAACAGCTTTTAAATAAGTTATTCTTAACCTTTGTGACGTTGCTTTGTTTAACCCCATTATACCTTTTTTTGAATGCAGTAATTAAAATAATACCTTTTTCTGGATAATAAATAAGTAACTGATCAATATTTCCACATTTGATGCTATTAGTGAGTTTTTCTAAGCTTACTATTTATCATCATGACTGGCAGTACCCCCAGATTTTTTAACAGCGAAATTTACGTTTAACTTGCTAACACAGGTATTTTATTATTGTTATATGATACTGCAAAAAAATTTGTGTTATAGGCTCCTGTTCTGAATATTTTTGCAGAGGATCTTGACATGGCATAATGTATGACACTTCTGAGATTCAGCTTCATTGTCAGATCAGTACATAGTCTGCCATTGTCTTAAAACCTTGTAGAGTGGGGAAAGATCGAGTGCCAAGTGCCTCTTCTGCCAAGAGGAGCAAACACTGGAATTTGTACTTTTAACGGTGTTGGTAGGACAAAGATGACACAATAGGGCACTTTATGAGAATGTACATATGGATTGACCAGTACCTTGAGAATAGAACTGCCAGAGTAAAGCTACTAGGACAGACTTGCAGGAAGTTTATATTGGAGCAGGGTGTCCCCCAAGGGAGAGTCCTGTCAACCTACACTGTTCCTAGCATACATAAACGACATAACAGAAAATATTCCAAGAACACACAATGCCCCCTTTGCAAATGACTTAGCCTGTAAATCTCTGAAGAGTATATCACATTGAGAAACATTCAGATGCAGCAAGTGCTAACATCACTGGAGGATTGGGCCAAAACATGGCTAATGAAGATAAATGAAAACAACGTACGCAACATACACAGTGTTCTCCCTCTCAAATAAACCACAGAGCTCCAAACTAGTGCTAAATGGGGAACATCTACATCTGGATGAAAATCCAAACTACCTAGGCATTACCTTTGATCGCCATTTGCCTTGGAAAAAAACAGGTTGAAAAATATCAGATGAGTGTGAGGCAAAGAATGGCAGTCATGAAAAAACTTGCTGGAACAGCTTGGGAAGCAGATGAGAGAATGCTGAAGACGATGTACACAGGACAAGTGAGACCAGTCTAGAATTTGGCATTGCTGCATGGGCAACAGTAGCTAAGTCAAACTTCGATAATAAAGTGACGGTGTTGATAGAGGATAATATGAAATTTCATGACTCTTCTTTTAGGCAGAAAAGAGAGTTAGATAATGAGGTGACCTCCTTAATGAACATATTTTTCTAGAAGATAGTGACGATGAAAATAAACCTATTGCTATTAATACTACTTTGCAGATAGATTGCAATACACACGTGGCTCAAATTCAGAGCCTGACATCTGAGGTAACTCTTTTGAGAGAAAAGTGTAATATGGAAAAAACGATGGAACAAAACATGAAAGTTGTGGATAAGAAGGTAGCATGTCTTACCTTGGCAAATCAAGAACTCAGAAATCTGCTATGTCATCAGGAGAAAGTGACTCAGGAAAAACTGGTAAATGTTGAAAAATTACTCATGGAGAAAAAGGAGCTGGAAAATGAGATGAGCTCAATTAAAAACAAATATCTATGTAAGGAACAGGCTCTTGTTAGTGAGCTAGAACAAACTAAAATGTCTACATCATACATAATGTCTCTGGAGAATGATTTACGTAAATCGAATTTGGAACTTGCTAGTACGCATGTGGAATTGAACTTAGCATTAAGCAAAATCAAAGAGTCGGAAGTTCAGATGAAAGATACAAATGTTCATGTGAAAGATCTTACGCAGGATGCCCAACAAATTAATAATGCAGATCTCAATAATCAATTTACAGAAAAGAATATGGTCTTGAACGAGAAGATTGATGAACTTATGACTAGTCATCATAGTGCTATCGAAGCACTCAAACTGGAACTTGTGCAGGAGAGAGCTAAGGCTTTAGATACTATCAAAACTCTCCAAGAAGAAATTGGTAACCTTAAATTAGAAACTACATCTCAAAAGAAAAAAATGATAATGAATCTTAGAGATAGAAAAGTCAGAAAGGGAAATAATAAGAAATACAATTCTTATAAAGGGAAACAATTTTATCAAACTTCTCTATATGATGTTTCTTCTGGCCAATCTCACAGATCACGAGATTTTCATCAAAATAATTTTGGAAATAATCAAAGCAATAATTATCATCATAATGGGAAATTTAGATCACAATCTTTCAATAACAGACAAGGGTATCAAAATAGACAGAATGGTCAATGGCACAATGGTAATTGTCATACTAACCGTGATTTTAACGTAAACAAAAATGCAAATACTAGCAATTTTGGGGATAATAACCAAAATCGATCGCGACGTAGAGATAGATCGTCGAGCAGGCCACGACAACATTCCAATATTGCGTCACTTGAAGCACAAACTAACAAAGATCAGGACAAAAATGTTAATCCACATAATGCAATGTCATGTATTGATCTTGAGCAGGTAGGGGCTTGTCAAGAATGCTCTACGCTATTCCAGCCCAAGGCGATCACGACGCTCCGTTGCGGACATGTGTTGCCCAGTCTACCAGCGGCGTGTACGGCCATGTCAGCTACTCACGTTGGAACAGGAAACCTTAAATTACATAGGGGTTTTTTAAATTCCATTCCATGCTCTCTTTTATTTGACTCAGGTTGTAGCACAATCGGTGTACGGACTTCGCTGGTCGACCCTAAATGTGCTACTGGAAAGACCACCCAATGTAAGACTTTTGGAGGGACAGTGGAAACATTTCCGACTGCTATTATTGATTTAAAAACACCTTTCTTTTTAGGAAAGATCCACGCATGTCTTCTTCAAAACCCAGTTAGTGATGTCATATTGGGTCGAATACACGGTATAAAAGAGTGTACCCCTCAGCAAATTGCTGAATGGGAAAAGCAGCATATACATGATGCCTATGCATTTACGACAATACCTAGATTTGTTTCACATGCACATACTATTAACCTGTTGGGTAATGCTAATGTATCGGAATCTAGTAGTGAAAATGATTCCATTGTTCATTACGCCACTGTTGCTAATGCATTACAACCTTTACGACATGCGTCCATTCTTAAGAAGGATATTAAGGTTTCAACGCAACCTGTGAAGACTAGTAAGTCATTCCGGGGGACATATACCTTCCCTCGACTTGATCAGCAGGCAACTGATCGTAAGAAAAAGGTTACGTTTGAGAAAAAGGGAAAGGATGTTCCTAATAAAAATAAGAGTTGTAACTCAGATGGGAAAATTAATACCAATAAGGTTGTCAGTAAGGTTTTAACTTTGCCCAGCAAGCAGGTGTCTACGACATGCCGTACACCTACACCTTTGTCTGGCATAAGTAGTAATAATCAAGTACAAAAGTATGGTACGTTTAAGAACAATAATTCTACAAGTAGAAATAATAAATATTATAATTTACCTCAAAGGACTAAGGTCACTCATCAACCTTTCTCCCATTCTTGTGATAACGGTACCACATATATTGGTAAGGGTGCATATTCTCGCACCATCCTTGGGCAAAATCTGCCACAACGAACTACATGGCAGGCACTCGGTAATTTCTTTAATTACACGGCAGACGTTAGGTCCGTGCGTCTGTTACCTCATACCAATAACAGGTATGGTGACGCCGTGATAACATTTAGGACCAATAGAGATGCTCGCATAGTTATCGAGCGTGACAATGGTGTGTATTTTCACCACCATCCTCTAAGGTTACAATTGGTTCCTGATTCTGCGTCACGCAGATATTAACCTACTGATATTTGATTTTGATTTCACATTCTTTGATGACTCAGCCTATGCAGTCATCATCTCTTTCTTGTAATAGTTGTTTGTTCTTTTTCTAGTTCTTATGAACTATTCCAATGGAATTTTATGCCATTTGGGTTAGTTAACGCTCCTGCCACGTTCGTGCGCATGATGCGGCGAATATTATCTCATCATCCCAATGTCATTGCATACATAGATGACATTTGTCTTTTCAGTGACTCATGGGAAGAACATATGGAAGGATTAAACTCATTACTGTCCACGTTACAATATCATAACTTAACTGCTAAGCCATCAAAGGCATTTGTGGGTTTCCACGATATTTCTTTTTTGGGTCACCGTATTGGTCGCGGTATGTTATATACAGAGGACAGTAATGTCTCTAAAATCCTTAATATCTCTACACCTAAAACAAAGAAACAAGTGCGATCTCTGTTAGGTCTAATACAATATTATGGGAAATTCATACATCTTTCGTCCATTACTGCTCCTTTCTCTTCATTACTTAGGAAAGGTGCAGCTAACGTGATTCGGTGGTCTAACGAACATCAAATCGCGTTGGATATCATAAAGAAATTTTTTTCGGATCCTCCTGTGTTAAGGTTGCCTAATGCGAATTTACCATTTGTCTTACGCAGCGATGCTTCTAATTATGGCGTGGGAAGCGTATTACTACAAGAATATAATGGCACCTTGCATCCAGTTCTCTATGTGTCACGGAAGTTAACTCCGACTGAACAAAATTACTCAGTCTTAGATAAGGAACTTCTTGGACTTGTCTGGTCAATAACAAAACTCCAGAGATATCTGCTTGGATCACACTTTATTGTGGAATCAGACCAAAAAGCGCTTACTGCTCTCAACACTAAAGACGTGAAATCAGCAAAATCTACTAGGTATGCGATCGCACTCCAGCCATATAGTTTTACAATAAGATCCATTCCTGGTACGCAGAATGTTCTCGCTGACATTTTGTCGAGATGTCCGAATGAATCAAGTTAACAGCTAAGCACTACAGACAACTGAACTTCGACACTGACAGTTTGTCGATTGTAACTTTTTACGTGTGCTACCTCGATTATAAGAGTCATTAACATTCAGTCAAGTGAAATCTACAATGATTATGTATTAAAAGAACATGGAACGTTGTATTATACTACTATATTTGTGAAAATAACATTCACTTAATTATGACATTGAAGAGAGAATAACATTGGAAAGGGATTATATTTTCTCACCGAAATAACATTTCGAGCACTTTGATTTTTTCGTGGAACTGAACTTGTTAGATTATTAACTGGTCACTAACAGGAAAATGGAACTTCCGTTATTTAACTGATTCCGTACGCAAGATCTAATAACAGATGCAAAGGCCGAACGCTGTAGACGTAAGATCTTTTAAAAGACGCTTATTTATTTCATTGTTTCTTTCTATTCTGATATTTTATACTGCCCGGAATTTATCTCGAACGGAAGTAAACACAAAACTGGGCAAATTTCAACAAGCTTCAACGTCTTTTATTTTCGTTTGAACGGATTTTTTCACATTTATCTTCATCTTTAATCGTGTTTTGTCGTATCGCCATAATGGCCGAAAAACACACAGGATATGATACTAATATGTGAACAGTGAACAAACTGTGTGATCAACCATAACTTTCTTACTTTTTCTGTGTTTCTAAATGGATTACCTGCACAAAGAGAGCAGTGAAACTGTATTGTGATAACAATTTATGTTACAAGCCTTACGCAAGTCGAAAATTTTTGTTCAAAATTTCAAGTTATCTTTTTTCCGTGTACATGTTATCTGTTATAACATAAACATAACATAAAATTAGCTAGAAAGGCATATGGATTTATATTTTTCATCCAATGTACTTTAATTTGATATATAATATGTTATACTTAACTCATGATTAGACACACATTGTCAGTAAACGTAAATTATGTATGTGTAAATTTTTGGGGCTTAAAAATAATTCCGTCCAGAGCTGAAAATAATTACGTACGGAATCAGTTAAGGAATTAATGACATTATTGGAGGGAAAAAAATGAACTAATTAGATTATTACACTTGGATACTTAGAGTTAAAATAATAATTTATTTATTTAACTATACAATATTCAATTAGATTGATCAATATTTGTATTTAAGTACATTAATTTAACTTTAGTACTTTAATTAGTACCACAAAAGGACTTTAGAGACACGGTTAAGTGTGTTGATCTATACATGTGTTTAAATTGTATTCTTTCATTTTTTCACTTGTCATTTTTAAGACATATCCATCACTTTTCTGTTTATTCATTGGTTTTTACATTTCTTTTTATTTGCGTTTACATTTGTTTTAATTCAATATTTCTAATATGATACTTTATTTCATTTACCACATTGTACCAAAGGCGTGCAATTGTGGATGTATGCTTTGATGCATACCTTTTGTTGATTTGAGTTAACTTGAATTTCATATTTTATGATTTTTATCATGATATATTAGTAAAATAGGATTATGTAAACTTGACTCACCTCTATCCTCAAGTAGTAAAGAAAAAAATTAATATAATTAATTTTTTGGGGGGGATTGGTAAGGAATCTGTAGAGCCCTTTTCGTAGGCCTTTACAGTCATTTTCAGATGAGGGTAGTCTCATATTTTATAATATGTGGTCCTACTTTACGCACCAACTTATGTCGGTGTTAGTGTTAGTAAATGTCATCTGTCACGCACGCATATGCACAATTTGGTGTATGGTAATTCGGGCGCGCTTGTATCCAAACAAGCCAGATGACGTCAGTGCGTGAATGTAACAAGCCGCATCTCATTTCCAGACATGGAGTCTGTTGATTTCTTTATTGTGTACCCATCATTTGGGGCTAGTGTATTTCTGGGACATGACTTCTGAATAGAAGCCATTGTCGGCTTACTCCCTACGTAAGTCAGAACCAGGCGTTGGTATAATTGAATATATTTTTTAATGATTTTTAGTGACTGTATCCGGCGTTGGCATCTAGCTAGTCCCTTCTCGTTTAGGGGTTAAAATGGATCAACCCGATGCTGCACTGAAGCCATCCTAATGTTTTAAAGGATTTTGAATACTCCGTCAGTTCGACTAATTGTTATGAATTAGTGGAGCGCCGTCATACGTGACACGGCGATTAAGAGAGAGATGAATCAAGTATTGTAATTAACTTTATGGTGTCTTCTCAGACAGAATGTATGCAGTGATCTATAATGTTGGAAGGTACTAGAATCAATATGTACCAGAGAAATGTTACAGGACAGGGTGGACATAGATATACAAAGATTTGTTGTAAGGATGACCTTAGAAGTTTGGTTCGGCGACGCAAGGTCAAACCGTTAGGTCAGTGAATGAACTTGGATACTACAAGTAATATAATTTATAAATATGAACCATATGTTTTGATCTATGAAACCATTGATGCAAGCACTGTGTTCCTGTCTTTGCTCGTCTACGTATTTCGTCAATAAAAAATGTTGTTGCAAGTCGACATAACGAGTTCGTCCATACCAGTATTGGCACTTGTTGGTGTGCCCGATTGTTATTGAAGTTACAGGAGTTCACCTTCCAGTGAAAGACATTCGCGTTTCAATTTCAAGTTAATAGAATCGCCCGTGTTAGGTCGTTGACAGTTCAACACCAGCGACATCCTCTGGTCAGCGGTGTCCACTCTAGAAAAACGACTCTAACAACGGGCTACAACAGATTGGGATACCATCTGTTCAACGAGCTAAATATAGGCACTACCAATGGCTGTAAATGGGGCATCAATAAAATGAATGCTGAACATCTGCTTCAAAGATGCTCAACATATGAGGAAAAGAGAAAGCACACGTAGAAGTTACCAGTGCCATTCCTGGAAAAGCTCTTTGGAGATACAAGTACTGCTTTCTTTGAAAATATTCAAGTAGACATCTGAGAGTGGAAGAAGAAGAAGAAGAGCTTAATGCTATAAGGGTACTTTGCAAGGATAAAACTAAACAGCAAACATAGACCTAGTATTAAAAAATACTGCCATTCAAATCCAGATTCAATGATCAGCATGCCTTCAAAATGACTAATTACAATGACCTGGTCACAGAGTTGATACAAGTGGAGTTCACAGCAAGGATAATATCCTTAGAAGTAGGCACCGAGGTCTGGTGGTCTCCTCAGTATATGATCTACTGAAACAGAGAGTTGAAGGAATAGTTAGAAAAAGACACATGGGTAGTCTTGGTGAAACTGCTGAAAAATTCTCACGATGACCATGGAATTGCCACTGTAAAATAAATAATAGGAATACCCAGAAACTCCCAAGGAAAGAAATCATCTTCTTCAAGTCTATTCCTGGTGGTGTAGTGATCATGTCTCTCCACAGCTTCCTGTCTCCAGTACTAAATATCGGTACTGTCATTGACTTCTTTCAATGCCATGATGGCAGACTGGCCAGTATCTGCTCTTTTTGTCTTCCTCTATCTCTTTTTTCCCTTCAGTCTTTCCTGAAGTCATGATATATTCCGCTTTCTTCTTCTCATAACAGAAATTGGACTGCTTCCTTCTAACATGAGGAATAAGTTACCTTCGCGCAATGGCCTCTTTCAGGACATGCTCATTACTCTTTAGCTGTCCATGACATTTTGACATTTCTTCTGTACAACCTCATCTCTGTGGCCTCTAATGCTTTTCCTACTTGTTTACTTATTGTCCGTGACTCTCTTCCAAATGTCAGCATTAGTTCTATATAAACTGAAGAACTCTATTTCTTACTTCCATTGACAAAGAATTGTTGCATAAAATGCTTTTCATTTTATATAAATCTGCTTTTGCCTAGGCTGTTCTGCTCTTCACGTCTGAGAGCATCTTCCATCTGATGTTTTTAACATGCCTTGGTATTTGAATCTATTGACTTGTTTTAAGACTGTTCCATTTACTTTGATAGTGCGTTATGGAGAAGTCATTTTCTTAGAGAAGACCATAACTTCTGTCTTTTTGCTGTTAAGGCTAAGGCCTTTATTTTCACTTTTTTCTCTTTTGTGTTGCCATTATATCAAGCATTTCCTGCAACTACTTTTCACTTTTTGCTATTAATACTGTATCATCAGCGTTTCTCAAGTTGTTGATAATATGTCCACCAGCTGATATTCCTGACCTGTCAGGATCTTATTAGAATGTTACTGTATAGATTGAACAGATCAGGTGACAGCACAAATCCCTATCAAAACCTTTTTTATACCTCCTGAAATGTTCCTATTTGACTGATAATTCTTATAGCTGGTGTTTGTTGCCAGTTTATGTTCTGTATTATAAGGAAACTAATAGGAGGCATAAATCAGAAACACAAGTCGCAGAATGTGACTAATGTGTACTGCAGCATGATTGGAAGGCTTGAAGAGATTTAGAGATAAGGCTTATGTTCCACAGCTGAAAAGTAAAAATTACAGCATTCATCTTCTTTTTCAAGTACCATGCCTGATGGGGTAGGTGATCATGTCTCTCCACAACTTCCTGTCTACAGTATTATTGATCAGTTACAGCATTATATTTATATATAATCACACTATTTTAATGTGTGTAAGGCCAGTACAGTTTAATCAGCTCTCAGTGCCCTTTGGCTCCCTTGGACATTTTGAGGCACAGGTCACAACCAGGTTCTCTGCAGGGATACCTGCCTTTTTCTATATCCCTGTATGGGAGTCCTACTGCTCTCAGATCTTTCTCAATGCGTCTTTCCTATATACTCCTAGTCTTCGTTTTATGTGATTTGCCCATGCAGCTGTAGTCAGTTTTACACAAGTTATTAGGATTTTGTCATGTTATACTTTCTTCTTTGTTTAATAAAAACAGAATCAAAACCTGCTTCACAGAAGAAAATGGCCTAAAATAGAAATTGATGTTCTGCAGTAGGTGCATTCTCACTTTCCACATGGAACAAAATGGAGTGATACTGATATTTTGTAACAGAAAAGTCCTTTGTATTTTTTTTAAAGTCACAGCCAGTTTTTTTTATTTTTTTTTTATTTGCAGGATTATGAAGAAAAGCAAATGAGATGGGAGCTGAGGGAATCAGAGCTTGAAAGAACAATACTCACCATGGAAAAACACACAGCAGAAATTGCTGGCGCTGCATCAAAAGTATGATACAACCACTTTACTTTGTGGGATAAATAAATGCTTACTCCTTGAAAGAAATATGAAATTTTGAGGGATCATACATTGAAGTGAGCTTTACTCTTTCTATCCCAGGCTGTTTTTCGGTTTTACCCAGACCCTGAAATGGATGCGTTTTTGTCTACAAGTTATATTTTAAAAACAGCAGTAGTCATTCATGTTAATTCAACACACATACACATTTTGCATCAACTTTAGTAAGTTGGCTACAGAATGTTGTTAAATGCAGTGAGTTCTTTAGTAACCTCCTCCAGCCATAACTGACTATGGCATACCTGTCAGTCTCCTGAGATGAAAACCTGTGCGTTGGACCAGTAAATACACCCAAAAAACCTTATGCAAAAAATATATTAATATGTTGTGCATGATACGGTTTTTTTAAAACAACACATGACATATACTAATTAATTTAACATTTGAAATAGTGCGATATAAAACATACTAATAAAGTCTCATGCTATTCTTTATGCGTATTAGAAATGCTGTGAGTGATAATCATTTAAAATGTGTTATATCCCTTAAAGTTATCACAGCCTTCATAACATGGTGATGTTTGTGTTAGTTTTGTAAAATGCACCAGAAAATCAATAACTTTATAACAGGACTATAACTGTGGTGATGATATACATATATATAATAATGTAAAAAAAATGAAGACAAAACACTACCATATTTAAAGCAAAAATATCCTAGTAGTTGTAAATTGATGTGCTCTGAGAATGCACTGCCCTACCATTATTCAAATGAAAACACAATCATTATTATGTTAGTTTTAAGTTAAGGAATTCATCCCTTGCGTAAAATACAGTGACTACTGCCATGGCCTCTGACCCTATCTATGAGCTTTCATTTCTGAATTCTTTTTTTAAGGTTGTATCAAACAGAATGCCCACTGTCCTTCATTTCAACCAAATTTAAGATGCAGTAAAAGGGGAGGGTCAGGGGTGTAAAAGGTTAGGTTTAGGAATCCTAACCCTATACCCTAACTATAATTCTGGCGCTAACGATGATGGTGATGTATTTCGATGGCCTCGGAGAACTCATCCCACTGTTCTTTATTTCCACCAAAAAGGTCAGAAAAAACAAAAAGAAAATGGATAAATCAACGCCCCCCACCACCAATACCTGTCAACATGTACGGGATTCTTGTACATTGTATGGGAAATTGACACTGTTAGCTTTGTACGCCTGTACAAGGTCGTTGTACGGTTTTTCTGGGGAAAAAAAAAAAAACTAAAAATATTTGCTAATCCATGTTTTTTTTTGTTTTATCCATTTTTTTTTAATCCCAGGATTTCTGTACGTCTATTTTTAAAATGAGATCTCTCCCATCAACCAATCAAATCCTTTTACACTTTATGATTTTGCCAGTAAGTTTGAATTCTCTCAAACATTTTAGAGCTCATGGTGAGAAGAAGCATTTTTATAGCTATCTGTCATTAACCACGCTTGCAACTACCCCTAGACCAGTGGGGTGCCCGCACCCCCAGGGGGTGCGAAATGGCATTTCAGGGGGTGTGACAATATGTGGTTCAAAAAATAAAAATTTGACATTCATCTTCAAATGTGATATTACTTTTGTAGGGGGTGCGAACATTAATCAAATATTTCCTAGAGGTGCGAACGTTAATCAAATATTTCCTAGGGGTGCGGGGCATAGAAAAGGTTGGGAACTCTTGCCCTAGACACCACTTTTAAAAAAAATCTCATTATTTAATATTGTTCTATAATTTGGTGGTTGAAATGAAGCACAGAGGGCCATGTGGTCATCTTTAGCCCAATATGCTCAGATGTCTATTGTTAAGTAAGAATTTGATTACGGATTTATAATGGGTAAGTTGGAAGTTTATTGTTTGTTATTTTTAACGTACGATATTGTCTTGCGTTTTTGTGTGTGTGGATATACGAGGGGGCTTCAAATGAAAACCTTAAATTTGCGATAGAAATTCGAAACACCATGCCATTGTCTTGTAAGTTGGCAGTATTGTTGCTAAGGACGTCAAGAGTGTCCTGCAGGTGGCATCATGGTGCAGACGAACCACATGACGTTACAGTAGGAATTTAAAGATGGCCGCCCCACTAGTGACATGCACCAAAGAGGAGCAGCGTTCGGTTATCCGTTTTTTGAACAGCGAAGGGGTGAAACCTATAGAAATTCATCGGCGAATGAAGGTCCAGTATGGTGATGCATGCCTGTCACTCCAGCAAGTGTACGAGTGGAGTAGGAAATTCCGAAACGGCGTGAGTTCTGTGACAGACTGTTCTCGACCGGGTCAGGCACACTGAGTAGTGACCCCAGAGTCAATTGCAGCAGTTGAACACACTGTGATGGACAATCGCTGAGGGACTGTGAATGAAATAGCTGCACTTCTGGACATCAGTCAAGGTTCAGCATACCACATCATCCATGATGTGCTCCAGTTCCACAAAGTCTCTGCAAGGTGGGTGCCACGGCAGCTTACTCCAGAATTGAAACAACGACGTGTTGATGCCTGTCAAGAACTTTTGCGGCACTTTGAAGCAGAAGGTGATGGTTTCCTAGCAAGAATTGTTACTGGAGATGAAACCTGGGTTCACTACCACCAGCCGGAACCCAAGAGAGTGAGCAAGGAATGGCACCATACCTCCTCACCAAAACTGAAGAAGTTCTGCAGGGAAGGTTATGCTGACTCTCTTTTGGGATGAACGAGGCGTTATTTTAGAGCACTACATGCCCAGGGGGAACACTGTCACCAGTGCCACGTATACAGATCTTCTCAGGAATCATCTTCGACCCACAATCAAATACAAATGACGTGGACTTCTGAGTACAGGTGTCTTGTTGCAACATGACAATGCTCGGCCCCATACTGCTCGTGTAACGGTTGCAACCATCGAGGACCTACACTTTGAGTGTCTTACACATCCACCGTACTCGCCAGACCTAGCCCCAAGTGATTACCACGTCTTTGGACCACTCAAAGAGAAAATGGGAGGAAAGACTTTCAGGTCTGATGAAGAGGTGCAGCAGGTGGTGCATGAGTGGCTACACACGCTGCCAAAAGAATTCTTTTCTAGAGGAATCCATGCACTTTGTAGGCGCTGGGGGACTTGTATAGAATGCTATGGTGACTATGTCAAAAAATTATACAGATGTGTGTCACTTTTTCTTAACACATTAACTACCGAATTGAAAAACACACTGTGGCCGAATTAAATTATTTTCCCATTTTCATCCTGTAAGTGTTTGCACAAAGTAAGCTGTAAGGTAAAGGTAAAGGAACCCGTTACACGCCCATTGAGGCATATTGGGAATATTGTGTTAGGCCCATATTATCTTGACCATCGGCACATGAGGGGTGATGTGGTCGGCATCACGCCGGCCGCCTTAACCTTCCCAGAGTTGCTCTGGTACCTATTTGGGGCTGGGTCGACCCAGGAGCCGTTTGTGGCCTGTAAGCTGTAGTTTTCGTAATTGTTTACAGATTTTTATGAATTACACGTCATTTTAAAGATAAATGAATGTACTATTACAATAAGCACCATTTGTAACTCTAATAGAGGTTGTTGCTATTTAACGGCCCTCCGATGGCCGAGGACTTGCAATATTTTCACAATTATAACTGCTTGCATCAAAATCACTACTTCAATCAATGTGCACACCGTTTTCACTCTTGTCCTCGTCGCTAGATCTGTCAGTCAATTGTTGAAACAAGTTTCTAGCCTATTCAGCCGTTAGACGAGATGTACAAGCATTTTTTGTGGTACTATCACTAGTTGCCACGGTAAACAGTTTTACACGATTTGGTAACTAACCCAAAACGCTGAAAAATATGAACATAATATCAATTTTCCAGTGTTCTACAACAACCATGCTCTGGGAATTTGTTTTGCGGTGGCAACTCAAAATCTCGAACCAGATCAGAAAGTGTTTCAGTACATTTTTCATTCGTTTTATTACTAAAATTAGATCGACGCTCTGAGCGGCTCGCGGTCCAAATGACAGGATTTCAAAAGCCGGTCCCACCGGCTCGCGGTAGTTAATGTGTTAATAAATCTAGAAAAAAAAATATTTAAGGTTTTCATTTGAAGCCCCCTCATATTATGACTTTGTTTATGTCTTTATTATCGACTTTGCTGACTAATTTAACCAAAGTGCCTCGTGTAACTGTATTTCTCGATTTCATCTCTTGACGCCTATGCTTACGATGCACAAAAAGAAACACATTACAACCTTAACACTAAACATACCCCTGTTCCTAGCTTATGCATAAATAATATCATGCAAGAAAACACATATCAGACTGCAAAAAACAAACAATAAAAACAATAACAACAGATATTTATGTACCCACATACAGAATCTATTTCGGCACAATTATTGTAGTAATCTACAATAGACCTACTACACCGCATCGCACCTGTTTTGTTTGCAGTTAGAACACACATAAACAAAGATGTTGCCTAACATTAATCCTACCCTATCCCTTTCCCATCTTATTAATATAATAAATCCGAGAACAAACAAACAAACCACAAGACAACATCGTACGTTAAAAGTAACGAACAATAAACTTCCAACTTACCCGTTATAAATCCGTAGTCAAATTCTTACTAAACAATAGACATCTGGGCTAATGACAACCACACTGCCTGCAGTGCGTCATTTAAACCACACAACTATGAACACAATAGCAAATATTTAGCATTTTTTAAAAAGGGGTAGTCACAAGCATGGTTGATGACAGATAGCGATAAAAATTCTTGTCTCACTGAGAGCCCAAAACTTGTTTAGAGAATTCAACTTACTGGCAAATTCGAAAGGTATAGAAGGATTTGATTGGTTGCTGTGAGAGATCTCGTTTTTAAAGATAAACACTGAGATATCTCAGGATTTAACAAAAAAATAGATTAAATAAAAAGTTGCTTTAAAAAAACATGGATCAGCGAATATTTTTAGTTTTTTGTTGTTGAGACGTACAATGACCTTGTATGGGCGTAAACAGCTAAAAGTGTCAATGTCCCATACGTTGTACAGGAATCCTGTGCAGGTTGAAAAGTATGCTATAGGGATGATATGCCCTTGAGGTTATAGCCCTCAGCTGCTTTTTTCGCCTGGTGTTCCTTATGGCATATTCTTTTTTCATCTACTTGTTGTAAGAGATTCACTTCACCCAATCTGAGGTGGCACCATAGGGAGCTATCCACTTAGTGCGATTGGCAGTTTCATCCTCCCAGGTTGCTGAATTTATGTCTGGTACCTTCACGTCTCTCTCGCACTCATCTTTGAAACTCAGCTGCAGTTGCTTGGCTGTTCTTTTGCCATCTGCCAGTTGTCTGTAGAAAATATCTTTGGGGATGCGACCATCTTCCATGCAGCAGACATAGCCATGCCAGAGCTGTCTAAACAGTGTGTTCATGATTTGATGGCCAGCATGTGACAGCACCTCAACAATAGTCACTTTGTCCTTCCACAAAATACCAAGGATATGGGGTAAACAGCATAGATGGAAGGCATTGAGCCTTTTTTCTTGCTTAGCATAGGTTGTCCATGTTTTGCTGCCATACAGCAGCCCCCTTATTTATTTACTTACATTTTGCTGCCATATAGAAGAGTGCTGGTGATGCAGGCATCATATGTCACAGCTTTGGTCTTCATTGTGGGTTTGGGGTTCCCCAAACATACATTGTGAGGCGGGCAAAGATGTTTGCAGCTTCGCCAATACTGCTATTTTTGGGGGGTTTGTTTGAAGTTAACAAGGCTTTCGAGCCTTTTCAATTTCTGTATCCAATGAGAGTTTGTTGTTGATAATAGACCCCAGATTTTTTAAGTATTGCACCACTGCCAATTCATAGCTATTGATAGTAATAACAGGTGAAGACTTCTACATCCTGACCCAGAATAATTGTTTTCTTTAGACTTATTGTGAGGCCAGAGTCTTTGCAAGCTTGAGAGAAGCAATTCATCTGGATCTTCTGTTTACTTTGAGTGATGATTGCAGCATGATCGATGAACAACATGTCTCTTATAGTGACCCTTCTGAGTTTCGTTTTTGCTTTCAGCCTTGTGAGGTTAAACAATCAGCCATCTAACCTAGTGTGAAGGCATATCTTGGTTGCATCCTCGACTGCATGTTTCAAAAGTAGGGCAAAGAAGATTCTGAGGAGGGTCAGAGCCAAGACGCAGCCTTGTTTGATGCCACTGCTTTTGTCACAGGGGTGTGATGTGTTTCCAGCATATTGGACTGTTCCCTTCTTGTCTTCATAGAATGACTTTATCTTTTCCAGCATTTTAGTGGAACAGCCTAATTTCAGGAGGATTTTGACGAGTCCATCCCTGCGAACAAGATCAAATGCCTTTGTGAGGTCAATAAATGAAATATATAAGTGTTTATTCTGCTCTCTTGATTTTTGCTGGTTGAAGGAGGCAAAAGATCACTTCTGTTGTTGATCTATCAGCATGGAATCCAAACTGTGACTCTAATATATGCTCTCAGCTAATTTGTGTAGTAGTACTAAGATGACTCTGGCGAAGACCTTACCAATAGCACAAAGAAGAGAGATGTCTCTTTGTTGTTGCAATCGCTTCTATTTTTTTAAGGGGAGGAGCTACACTGAAATGCTATTTTCGTTATTAATTGCTGGATTTCCATGAAAATGCACAGACTTAACCTATATCAGTACTAGATACACAAAATGAAGAGTTTGGTGGTACTGCACCACTGGTTGCCATGAAAATGGTGGCCATATTGGATTCTATTGTTCTATTTCAATTTGCTAAGGCTTTTTTACTTATTAATACCAAATTTGAACACAACATTTAACATTACATTTTAATACTTTTTATAACTTGAGATTTTGATAACTTTAATTTAAAAGAAGTTGTAGGACTTTGAATTTAGTGTCTAAAAATAGTAACAAATTTTGCTAAATTTTACATTACTTTTTGCTTACTTACTTAGTCGTTCCCCTTCTACCGTGAGGTGTAGAGGTTTGGAAGAGAGAGCGCCAGACCATTCTATCAGCTGTCTTCTTCCTGGCCTGGTTCCATTCTAGTCCTCGGTCCTTCAAAGATTGTCTAATGTTGTCCTCCCAGCGAACTCTGGGTCGTCCTGGAGGTCTGGATCCCTGGCTCTTTGTTTCCCATGCTTGTCGTGGTAGCCGATCTTCTCCCATTCTGCAGACATGGCCAAACCATCTTAGTTGGGACTGTTCTATTTGGGTCTGCAGCGGATGGGATTTTAGGCCTTGACGGATCGTCTGGTTGCGGACCATGTCTCTTCTTGTTACTTCAACCACTTTCCTCAGATACCTCATTTCTGAGGTTTGGATCTGGCTTTTGTGGGTTGTAGTCATTGCCCACGACTCGCATCCATATGTCAAAACTGGGACATAGGTGGAGCGGTATACAGCCATCTTCGTTTTCTTACCAACCTCTTTCTTGCTGAGGAATCCACGATTTATGGCCTGAAAAAGTCTCCCAGCCGCTGCTTTTCGAGTGGCCAACTCTTCTTTGATGCCTCCCTTTCGGTCTATAATAGCTCCGAGATATTTAAAGTGGTCGACCTGCTCCAGGACCTGTTCTCCCAACTTAATCTGATGTTTTCTTTCTTCTCGTGATATCACCATGGATTTTGTTTTAGAGCTGCTTATGACCATCCCTCTCTTCTCCAGCTCTTCCTTCCAGACTTGCAGGTTGGATTGGAGATGTGCCTCTGATTTAGCAATCAGGGCAACATCATCAGCAAATGCCAGCTCCGAAATATAGACCTGTCTCATCTTCCAGTACCCCACTGAATACTTTCTTGTTCTCTCCTTACATGCCTTGATGACATCGTCCATGAGGAGTATGAAAAGATAAGGTGACAGGATATCACCTTGTCTTACACCAGTGGTGGTCCTGAACTCTTCTGACTTATGGTTTGCTGTCCTCACATAATTTCTGCAAGACTTGTAGAAGCTCTGTATAGCATGAATCAGAGGTGCTGGAATATTCTTCCTTGCCAAACAGTCCCAAAGTTTGCTCCAGGGGACCCTGTCAAACGCCTTTTCCAGATCTATGAAACAAAGATGGATCTCACTCTTATACTCAAGGGCCTTTTCACTCAGCTGTCTGAGTGTGAAGATTAGGTCTTGAGTACTTCGGTTTGCTCGGAATCCGCACTGGACCTCATCCAATTGTGGCTCAGCTAGGCGTCGGAGTCTCTGCTCTAGGATTCTAGAGTAGATTTTACCAGGGACACTGAGAAGGGATATGCCTCTATGGTTTCCACATTGTCGATTGTCACCCTTTTTGAAAATTGGTGTTATGATGGCAATCTCCCAATCCTTTGGTATGGTCTTGTTGCACCATGCTGCCTGTAGGACCTTTAAGAGTAATAGGTCGCCTGATGCTCCCATGTACTTAACCATTTCTGGTGTTATACCATCATGCCCTGCTGCTTTGCCCATCTTGATTTTCTCTAGTGCTGCCCTCAGTTCTTCCATCTTTATGTCATCTTCACCATCATTGGTTTTCTCTTCTGTGCTAGTGGTTATCATTTCTGATGCTTCACCATGCTCACCATCCAGGAGTTCTGAGAAATATTCTTTCCATCTTTCCATTACTTCCTTCGGGGCAGTAAGCAATTTGCCTTGCTTGTCCTTTATAAATTTGAGAGGGCATTGTTTTTCCTTCCTCATGTTCTTTAGGGTCTTATAGAACAATTTCTGGTTTTCTTGTGCATCTTTTTCTAGCTTTTCTCCAAATTCTTCCCAGGACTTCTGTTTTGCTGCTAGCACTTTGTTCTTTGCTTCTGTTCTGAGTGTCACATATTCTCTATATTTTTCCATTTGTCCTGTTGTGTTTTTAGCTCCTAAGTATTGTTTCCATGCCATTTTCATCTCTCTTATTTTCTCTTTGACTTCCTCTGTCCACCAAGGTGTCCTCTTTCTCTGGTTCCCAAGTCGGACTTCACCGCATGCTTCTGCAGCAGCTGTCTTTATGATATCCTTGAATTTATTCCAGAGGGTTTCAAAGTCATCAGGTCGTTCTTCTGTGTTGCTCACTGCTGTAGCAATAAGCCCCTGATATCTGGTCTTAATTTCTGGCTCTCTCAGCTTGTAGGTCCTAATGCTCATTTCTCCTGCTCGTTTACTTGGTTTCTTGCGTGATGTTGGGCAGTTCCTAGGCTGAGCAACTCTTTCAGTTGTTCGTTTGATTGTTAGCAGGTAGTGATCACTTCCAATCTCTGGCCCCCTCCAGACTCTTGCATCTCGGACATATCTGAATGAGCTTCTCCGAACAATGGCATAGTCGATCACTGACTTCTCATTCTTGGTTGGTTCACATCTAGTGTATGCATGTATGCGCTTATGGGGGAACTTTGTGTTTGTAATGATCAGATTCTTTCAGAGATGCAACTGAAGGAATATGCCTTCACACTAGGTCAGATGGCCGTCTGTTTAATCTTTCAAGGCTGAAGGCAAAAACAAAAATCAGAAGGGTCACTATAAGAGACTTGTTGTTCGCTGATGATGCTGCAGTCGTCACTCAAAGCCAACAGGAGCTTCAGAGCTTGATGAATCGCTTCACTAAAGCATGCAAGGACTTTGGCCTCACAATAAGTTTAAAGAAAACGAATGTGCTGAGTCAGGATGTGGGTGCTGCACCAGTTATCACTATCGATAACTATGAATTGGCAGTGGTGCACCACTTCACATACCTAGGGTCTACCATCAATGACAAACTCTCACTGGATACAGAAATCGACAGCCGCATTGGCAAAGCTGCAGCTACCTTTGCCCGCCTCACATCGCGTGTTTGGGGAAACTCTAAACTCACAATGAAGACCAAAGCTGCGGTATATAATGCCTGCGTCACCAGCACACTCCTATATGGCAGCGAGACCTGGACGACCTATGCTAAGCAAGAAAGAAGGCGCAATACCTTCCATTTGCGGTGTCTACGCCGCATCCTCGGCATCTCGTGGAAAGATAAAGTGACAAATGTCGAGGTGTTGTCACGTGCTGGCCTTCAAAGTATGTATACGCTTCTTAGACAGCGCAGACTTCGCTGGCTTGGCCATGTTCGCCGCATGGAAGATGGTCGCATCCCAAAAGATATCTTCTACGGACAATTAGCAGATGGCAAGAGAACAGTTGGGCGACCACAGCTGAGGTTCAAAGATGTGTGCAAGAGAGATATGAGGGCACTGGACATGGATCCAGCAACATGGGAGGATGAAGCTGCCGATCGCACTAAGTGGCGATGCTATTTACGGCGCCACCTCAGATTGGGTGAAGAGAGGCTCACACAAGAAGCAGAGGTGAGGAGAAAACGTCGAAAGGAGCACCAGGAAAATAAGCAGCTGAGGGCTGTCACCTCAGGGGCGCATTCCCATAGTCAGTTATGACTGAAGGGGCTATTATTATTATTATTATTATGATCAGATTCTGCTCACTGCAGAATCTAAGGAGTCGCTTTCCATTGTCATTGAGAGTATCTTCTCCATATCTTCCGATAACGCCACCCCATCTAGCATGGTCATTTCCAACTCTGGCATTAAAATCTCCGAGCATGATAACTTCATCTAGGCAGTCATCCACTGTCCTTTGAAGCAGCTCGAAGAATTCCTTCTTGACCTCTGCTCTCTCATCCTCATTTGGCCCATACACTATGACCAGGTTGACTATGGTTTCTCCTTCTTTTAGTTTTACAACCATAATGCGCTCCGAGACAAAGTTCCATCCCTTGATACTATCTTTCTGGTTTTTGGCCACAATGCAACCCACGCCCCCTTTAGCTCTTTCAGAGGTGGGTACACCACTGTAGAGCAGCGTGTTGCCATCAAGATCCATGACTCCTTGTCCCTTTTTCTTTGTTTCCGTTATAGCCAGGATTTCTAATTTTGCTTTCCTCATCTCTTCCACCAGCTCCTCTTCTATCCCATTTATACTTCTTGTGTTCCAAGTTCCATAAGTCGTAGTCCGTAGTCTGTTCCAGTTCGTCGCCTTTAGAATCAGTCCGGTTTTCTCTCTTGTATTTCTCGTAATCATAGTTTAAGACAAACAGGTGATTGGCCTGTTGTGCCTTTGCATGGTGGAGGGGCTGCCTCCTTACGGCCTCCATGCAGGCCGCCCTCCTCCTTTTTCATCCGGGCTTGGGACCGGCATGGGCGGAGTTCATTACTTTTTGCAATAAATCAAAAGTTTGATCAGATACTTAAAAATCCAGTATAAAAAGTTGTAAAAGATAATGGACAATATGTGTGCCAAATCATATGTCAATTATTACAGAAGTTTGGAAGTTATAAGAAAATTAGGATGAGAAAAATAGATTTTGAGAAAATCACATTTTTCTCCTTAATTAGACTATAATTAAATAAGTATGTAATAATACCCCCAAAAATTACTTATTTATCATTTAGAACATCATCATCATGTGACATATTCTTTCCAGAACGTTGTCTCCATTACAGCTGCTCTGAACGCATCACGATTCTGGGCAAGTCGACCTGCATCAGCCAAAGACAAGTTCAGACTCTCTGTGATGTCCTGGGTCCACCGTCGTCTAGGTCGACCCCTTCCCCTTTTTCCAGGGACCATGCCTTCCATCACTGTTTTTTCCAGACTTTTATGTCTTTTTATATGACCGAAAAATTTCAGCTTCCTTATTGCGATGGTATTTAGGAGCCAATGTTCCTGTACGTTTAGTGAGTGCAGTACTTCTCTGTTGGTCTTTTTTTCTGTCCAGGGTATTCTCAACATCCTTCTGTAGCATTTCATTTCGAATGATGTAATCTTTTTTGTAACTGTTTTATTGAGTGTCCAAGTCTCGCAGCCGTATGTTGCTACTGGGAATATACATGCATTTAGAACATACTGGCAGCATATATAGCTTCCTTTGCAGCTTCCTATCTGACTTTCTGTTGAGATTTGTGCCTAATTTCCTTCCTTTTCTTAGTGCAGCTTTCTGCTGTTTTAGAGCTGAGCAATATTGGATTCTTTGTTCTATTTCAATTTCCTTTTTTATTTATGAATACCAAATTTGAACACAACATTTAACATTACATTTTAATACTTTTTTTAACTTGAATTTTTGATAACTTTAATACAAAAAAAGTTGTAGGACTTTGAATTTAGTGTCTAAATATAGTAACAAGTTTTGCTAAATTTTACATTACTTTTTGCAATAAATCAAACGTTTGATCAGATACTTAAAAATCGTTCTAACAAAAGTTTTAAAAGATTATGGACAATATATGTGCAAAGTCTTATGACAATTAGGACAGAAGTTTGGAAGTTATAAGAAAATTAGGATGAGAAAATAAGATTTCCAGAAAATCACATTTTGCACTATAATTAGAATATAAGTATGTAAAACTATACCAAAAAATTACTTAACTTGTCATTCAGAACATACCAGCACTATATCCAGCTTCCTCTGCAGCTTCCTGTCTGGCTTTCTGTTGAGATTTGTGTCTAATTTCCTTCCTTTTCTTAGTGCAGTTTTCTGCCATTTTAGAGTTGAGCACGAGACGTTTACGCTTTCTTGCTGCTGCCAGTCGACAAGCCTCTTTTCCACTGTTCAGCCCCAGGACTTTCTTAAAAAATATAGCAGCCTCAGGTCCTTCATTAAAGTCAGCAACTGCACTTAGAAGGCAGAATTCCACGCGCTTTCGTGAATGGAAGATATGCTTTGGCACTTTACTCCAAATAACTGAATGGAGGCTCTCATTGGAGTTTTGGGTAGTCTTTTTTTCACAGCGACTCAACAGTTTCAAATCTGTCATATATTAGGGTTAAATGTTGGTTCAACAGCTTAAAGTCCAGGGGCATATGTATACGTTTTTGATGCCCAAAAGCATACTCATTCCTAGATAAGGCTGCTTTATAGAAACACCAAGAGTTTTGGCCAGTAGGACAAAACTGATGCTGGGGATAATCATCAGTCGAATAGCAATGATGTAGGCTAGCCATAATAGCATTCTTCATATCAGCTGCAGTAGCATGTTGCCTGATAGCCCTGGAATAATAAATGCCAAGCTTTCGGATGGCTGCATCTGTCAGATGGCCAAGGCCACGTCCTCCAAGCGTAACTTTTTGCTTGCGGCAGTCAGCAACTAAATTACGAAGAGCTGTGTGCATTCTTTTTCCTACATGATTTATACATTCTTCTTTGGTGATTTCAACATTAGGGCCATATGGTTTAATTGCCATGATTTGATTGGATGCTTTGCTATCACCATCACTTAACATGGCGGTGTAGCAAAATTTGTGTCGTGTCACAGACCAGCTCCATAAAACACTAGCTGCCTCAGCCTCCATCACACCTGAACTTCCTTGAAAGAAGAAAAGGTATAAATTAGTAACACCTAAAATAATGATGTAAGCAAGCATTGAACACTTTTCTATACAATGTAGAAGCAAATGTAGTACAATGGAGGCAAAGCAAACACTTGTAAGTAATGAAATATGTTACTAAAAATGATACTTATGGAGAAACAAAATTACACCAGTTTAAATTTTTAGACAAGGAGAAACCAAAAATAAGATTCAAAAGTAAATACCTTCAAAATTTATATCACATCCTTGTTTCATATGCTCCTCTTTCCATTTGCTGAAGTTTCCTGGGACTTCCTTCTGGTACCAAGAACCAGTTGTAGCACATGTCTGGCAGTTTTTTGATAGCACATGGGCATCTATAACAAGACCTGTCAAGATCTCCACCACACAACCAATACCAATTTTTGAACTGTGGCCCCTTGTGAGCCAGCTGCCATCAAAACTGACTCCAATATCCATAATATCCTCATGATAAGGTTGATTGCTCTGTGCACAGTTTACGCTGCGTGCGAGCTTAGAGGCATGATCAAATATTAATTTTGCGAGTTCTGGTGTTTGCAGATAAAATTTCTGTGCAATTGCATTGAATGTTTTTTTATGCAGGCCAGGCATATCTAAGTTCTGTGCAAAGTAGTTAAATTTATAGGGTCCCATTCCTGATAACAATGATGATAGAACCGCAGCTTTGTTCACACTGAATGAATTATGTTCATCAACCGATGATGTGTACATTGATGCAACAGTTATGTTGCAAACACAACAATTCACTTTGATGTGTTGAACAAGACCTCTCTTGGCCTTATTATTAATTTCTGCAGACAGCTTCCCATAGCATTCTGGACATGCAAGCTGACTAACAAGGTTACTTATCAATTATAGTTCTGGAGACAGTATTGTTAGGTGTTGAAGCTTCTCGCACCGATGAGGCACTTAGTTCCAGCTTTTTACAGAATCGTTGAGTGATGTAGGTAGAAGTTGTTATAGATGAGCTTGTGCTGGCTCCCTCATTTACAGCTAAAGCTGACAGCATAACCTCAGGCCGATTAGGCTCATTAAGGGGACCGTATGGTTCTGAAAAAAGTACGTAAGAAATAATCACAGCTCAAGAAACATATGTCACATGCTTATAAATACCATGATAATTTATCGTGTGGTGTGAAATCATGTTATTTTGTCAAATCAGAAAAATGTCTTCTTCTTTGATTGATAACCGCCAACCGTCAAAGCAGTCAGTGGCCATCACGCCTGGTGGCGTCTTGTAGGGCAGCAACAAATTTATTCCACTTTGCTCGGTCTGCGGCCATCCTTCGTACAGTGCCCCAACTCTGGTTCATTCTTTGCATCTCGGCTTCCACAGTTCTCCGCCAAGTTGTTTTTGGTCAGCCTCTCTTTCACTTTCCCTCGGGGGTCCATAGCATAGCTGTTCTTGTGATGGTAGCAGGGTCCCTTCTGAGGACGTGGCCAACCCAACTCCAGCGTCTGCCAGCTATGATGGTGTGCATGTCCTCCTGGTTACTTCGAATAAGTAGTTCTTGGTTGCTGATGGTGATGGTTGCTCCAAAAGATTCGGAGAATTTTCCTTAGGCAGATTGTGTGGAAGGAGGACAGTTTCGACATTTCCTTCTCTGTTACTCTCCAGCATTCCGCACCATAGAGAAGCACAGAAAGTACACAGCTCTCATACAGTCTTAATTTGGTGTTTGTGCTGTACTGGGAAGACTTCCAAATGTTGTTGAGACTAGCAAAGGCTGTTCTCGCTTTATTCATTCTGTTGTTAATGTCCTTGCTTGTTCCGCCGTCAGGTGTTACTACGCATCCTAGGTAAGTAAATGTGTCTGTCTGTTCTAACTTTTGGTTCCTTACTGTTATTGGCTCAGGATTGCCCACATTTAGTGTCATGACCCTTGTCTTCTTCAGATTGATGTTCAGGCCAACCTGCTGGCCATACTTATTCAGTCTATCGGTTTTTTCTTGGATGTGTTGATGTGAATGCATGAGTAGTGCAATGTCATCTGCATATTCCAAGTCTTCCAGTGTAGAAAACGTTGTCCATCTAATTCCTCTTGGACCGCCCTCTGTTGTCTGGCGCATCACCTGTCAAAAATAATGTTGTTGATAAGGGGCATCCCTGTCGTACTCCTGTTTTCACTTCGAAAGTTACATTACTCAATCCAACACTGCATGTAAAGTTAGAATAGAGGCTTTTTATGATGGAAATAATGCAGCTGGGAATTCCATAAGCCCTCAGTATTTTCCATAGGCTGTCCCTGTGTCTGCTGTCGAAAGCATTTTCAAAATCAACAAAGTTAATGTATAGCTGTCTCTGCCATTCTGAACATTGCTCTATAATGTTCCTGAGGGTGAATATATGATCTGCACATCTTCTGTTCTTTCTAAAACCCGCTTGTTCTTTCCTCAGTTTATGGTCAACTGCTTTTGAAATTCTCTAGATGATTATCCTGCCTAGTATTTTGCTGGGAACTGAGAGGAGAGTAATTCCTCTCCAGTTGTTGCAGTCTGCAAGGTCACCTTTCTTGGGCAATTTGACAATTATTCCTTTACTCCACTCTGTTGGTGTTGTCTCAGTTTCCCAGACTTGTGCAAATAGTGGTTCTAATAGTTCTGCTGCTAGTTCAGGGTCTGCCTTGAATAACTCAGCATTTAGATTGTCGTGACCAGGTGCTTTTCCATTTTTTAAACCTTTGATAGCTGTGATGATTTCTTCTTTTCGTGGAATGTCTGTATTTACGTCTAAGTCACTTTCAGCCCCAGGAACATTCAGCTGAGTCTCTGGTGGTTCCTTATTCAGTGTTTCTCTGAAGTGCTCTGCCCATCTTGTTTCCTGCCCCTGTGCTGTGGTGATGAGATTTCCTTGCTTGTCTCTTACTAACGCTATGTTGTTTGCACCTCGTTTTCCACTGATAGTTTTAGTTATTTTATAAACTGTGCTTTGTTCATTTCTCAGTGCTGCTTCTTCTGCCTGTCTTGCAAGGTCATCCAGAAATGTCCTTTTTTAGCACAGGTTTGACGTTTTATTTCCTTGTCCAGCTGACTGTACTGTTCACTATATATTGTCTTTAACCTGGGAGACTTAGCTTCTTTTTTCTTTCTTTTCATTTCCTTTCTCCTCCCTATGGTGTTTAGCGTTTCTGGAGTTATCCATTCTTGGCTCTTTCTTTCCTGGAATCCCAAGCATGACTTGCTGCTTTCCTTGTATATTGTTGAGATGGTGTTGAATTTCTGGTCAACATCATCGGCCTCTGTTCTTTCCTGGCTTTTGGTAATCTGATATCGTCTCTTTACGCCGACCACAAAAGCTTTTCTGGTGAGGGGGTCCTTAATTTTTGTGATGTTATATCTTTTCTGTTTGACTGCAACTGGTCCAGCAGCTCTGAGTTTCACCTTCAGTCTTGCTACTACTAGGGGATGATCACTTCCCACATCTGCGCCTCTTCTTACTTTCACGTCTTGTAATGCATGTCTTCATCTACCATTGATCATTATGTGATCTATCTGGTTTCTGTCCCATCCGTTTGGTGATTCCCACGTTAACTTGTGCACTTCTTTGTGTGGAAAAAGTGTTCCTCCAATGACCAGGTTGTTAATACTGCAGAAGCTTATTAATTTGTCCCCATTCTCATTTACTGTTCCACTGCCGCATTTCCCCATTACTCTTTCGTTATAATTATTGTGTGTTCCAACTTTCGCATTGAGGTCTCCCATTACTATAATAAGATCGTACCTGGGTGCAGTTTCCATTTCCTTTTGTACCTGTTGATAGAACTCGTCGTTGATCTCTTCATTGCTGTCGTTTGTTGGTGCATAGCATTGTATAATTGTGGTGTTGGTGAATCTCCCTCTCAGTCTTGTTCTTATCAGTCTGTTGTTGATGGGTTTCCATTCCAGTAAAGACCTTTCCATTCCTTTCTTCAGGATAATGGCTACACCTTCGTTGTGCTGACCATCCTCTCTACCAGAATAAAGTACTGTTTTCCCTGTAGCTGTTTTTATTCTCCCCATCCCTGTCCATCTGCTCTCGCTTATTCCCAGGATATGTAATTTGTAGTTCCTCATCTCTGCTGTGATTTGTCTCAGCTTTTTCTACCACATTCTTAGTTCTGACGTTCCAAAATCCAATTCTGGTTTCGTGTTTTGTGGTCAGGGCATCCGTTTTCATGCCAATGGCTTCCTTTCGGCTTTCACCACTGGCAGTCATACAAGCCTGAGACTCCGGATGTCTGTCCAGCATTAAAGTTTTCCATTTGTTGCCGTTTCCGTAACATGTGCGATTTTTTACATAGACAGGGGTGTCGGCCCTGTGCTAAAACCCCCAACCTGGAGGACCAGGGTACCAGCTTTTGTCTGACCCCTACCCACGCAGACCAGTCCAGCTTGGTTGAACCTACCAGGAGTAAAACTCCCACTGGCATAGCTCTGGGGATTGTCAGGGTACACAAGCTGCCATACCGCTACAAGGTATAGGTATGGCAGCAGAAAAATGTGATCACTCTTTACTGTTATTTCGTTTAGATTATTCACATGTGACTTTTTTTTAAAAAGTATATCGTTGAACCCTTTACGGGTTATAATTAGGACATGTGGTGTATTAATTCAAGAAAATTAAATCAGATTTCCAATATCCAAATTAGTACCTTCTTCCCCCCTCCACTCAGTCCTAACAGAGTAAATCAAAACCGAATTTATGTAAATGTTATTTTGACTGCCTGACTTTCTAACGTGGTTAATTTTATACCATTACCATAACAAAATTAGCAACTTTTATCAGCATTTGGCGAGTCTTGCTTAAATCGCTTCGCTCTGGCCTTTTCCAGGTGGAGATGACGAAAGATATTCTTTTTTCGAGGCATTTTCACACAAAACGTTCCAAGAAATGAGACTAACTAAATGTGTATACAAAATTTATCGTCCGACACCATAATGTGTAAACACTTCAGTTGTGTGTCACGTTGATTCACACAGCCAATGAAAAGTGAATAGCGTGCTATCCTACACGGAGACAGCCGATGTGCCGACGATCGCCCGACGATTTCCATATATGGAAATAATCGGTAAAATACACGCCCTATAAATTCTCGGATTTGGCGGGTATAATTTTGTTACCGAAATAAAGTAACTACACCACAGGAAAGCCTATGTCTAGGCGAATCCAACGATGTATAATAAGTAGGGGTATAAGCTTGGTTGCTATGGAAGAAGCTAGGTCTAATTAGACATATTTTCTCGAGTTTGAGAAAATCTGTCTGTACCATACCTTTTTCAAAGTCAAAATACATATTGTTAGAATGCATTTTGACATTTAAATCTGTTATATTTCGATTCAGGAGATGCTAAAGTATCAGAAAATGGACTAATCCCAAATTCCTTATTTTTTCGATTTAGAGCGAAATTTCACCCCCGCTCCTCCCCTTAATATATATAATGTTTTTATTTTTTCTTTGGTTGTTGGTTTTAAGGACCCTCTTTATTGTACTCGGACAACTCCATCAGTGCTCTGATCTCCTCCCTTAGATCACACAAGGAGAATCTTAGCACAGTGCACAAGCACCGGTGAGGATCCCAGTGTGTGTATACAGAAATCACACATTCTATTAATATTTTTGTGGTGGGTAGGTTTTGCCAATTTTGTAAATTTTGCCAGAGCAGTGGCCGTATGGCCTACTCTTTATGATTTCCAACTGCCAAGGTATTTTTAACGTGCGCAACTTGCACATGGGATTCTTATTTTTCGCCCTTATCTGAGAAGACTAGGCATCCGATCTCACTACCCATGAGATCAGGGGGGAGTATGACATCATTAGGACCCACTGGTTGTGAAAAAATGTCAATACAATATATTCCCTGTACTGGGAACCGAACTAATATAATGTTACAATCTTGGCTTCTCACATATCTTGAGAGATAATTGCTTCTTTCCAGCAGTCGTATAGCACCATATGCAAGGGATGCTTTTACAGCATTTGATCAAATAAGGAGGAATCCTGTCTGCTTGGTGCCAGAGGCCAAGCTATCAATGGCCTTGCTGAGTTCTTCCAGTTTTGGTTCAGCATCCAGCTCCTCCATAGTTGGAAGGCATTTAACAGTGTCAAGGGCTGCAGGCATGATGGTATTTTCTCTACTGTAGAGCTCATAGTAGTTCTTGACCCATCTTACCATCTGTTTACCTGTATCATCTCCTTGCTGATGGTTTTGAATTGTGCAATGCTTTTGGGGGAGCAAGGGCTTTCTTTAAACCATTATCATATATTTGTCTGGTGTTGCCTATTTGTGCTGCAGTCTGGATGGTTTTGCTGAGCTGGAGACAACAGTCATTTGCACAATCTGGAGCAGATTGTTGGACTTTGCTTCTTGTGGTCTTGAGGATCTGTAGTGTTCTAGCACTCAGTGAATGTTTGTATTCAATCATAGCATTGTGTTTAGCTTTGATGACAGGTGTCATGATATGTGTTGAAGCCTCAGACCAGTCGTTTGATTTCACTGCCTTCTTACCAAAGGTAGAAAGGGCAGTACTATGAATGGTATTCCACAGGTGATCCCAGTTCTCTGTAACAGTATTGCCCTCGTGTAGGATATTGAATGCTTTTTTGAAGGTCTTGGTGTGATCATGTTACGGTCTGACATCTTGCCGGTATATCAATGCATGGTTTTCCTTTATGTCTGACATGATGGAACTTTCTTGGTTGCGCTTTAATTCTGCAGCAAACCAAGGAGTGATTGTGTCATAGTCGGCAACATGGCATGACTCTAACTGCTACTTCCCATGTTGTGCTGAAACCATAGAGTGAAGCTGCAGTGTCCTCTCCAGAGTGCAGGAGGGGGCACAGTTGTATGAAGATCAGGCTGTTACCCATGTAGCATATTCCTCCCTCCACGTAGCTGGTTGGTCCAAAGGAATGGCAGTAGCTGATAAAGTTTGGTACCAGCGACATCGCAGGAGTTGCCATTAGACTGCCTTAGGGACTCTCACTCTTTATTTATCTTCAGGGTTTACTCTCAAATTCTTTCTCATAAATGAATATTCACACAAGGCAGCAGAGGTTTGAAATCAGAGTTTACCTTCTGGATAGGCTATGGACTAAGGATCTTGAGCCCTAGCTGCCAGAAGTGGCTGGTTTTAAGGTACTTTCAAGCTCACCTTCTCTCCTTCTCCTGTCAGTGGAAATAGTTCTGCTTGGCTCAAATTGAGCCACACGTGATGGCAAGGAGCTAGACTTGGCTGTCAGAGGCTATTTGTGGCACATGCCTTAATAGCATTTATCTGTAGTGGGAGTGAGCTCTTGTGTTTGTTATTTTATGAAGTATAGAAACAAATTTTTTAAATAAAAATTGCATTATATTATATGTGAATATTTTAGCTGTTTCAGATTCCTTGGCAGTAAAAGCTTGGTAATATAAACGTATATCCAGTTGAAAATTAATCCAACAAGTTTTGTTGTAACAAATACAAATTATAATTTTGTTGGTTTTGTGTAGTTACATATAGCTGCCCAGTTCTGTCCCACACCATTTATTTAATTTATTACTTAAAAAATATCTTGCCAAGAAATTTGTGAAACGTCCTTATTTGAATCGAAAATAGGCTATTATCACAATTAATATCATTAAAATTCATTTAGCAATAATCTGTTGTGGTTGATCAGTTGATAATCTGCAGGGTGATCGAAAAGTCAGTTGTGTTTTTTATTTAAATTTTGATATCCTCACATATATCCATTGGATGTACATGAAACAAATGTCTAAGCAGGGAGCAATAACTGCCATTTGTTTAATAAGTTTTATTTTGTTATTTGTTTAATTCCAGAAACAAAATAAAATCTAAACTAGCCAACACACTTATGTCACAAGTGTCATCAACATTTATTTCCCACTATCAAATTATGTGTTCAACAGACGGGATCTCACATTGAGCTGTAACTTTAATGTAACATAACATTAATTCTCTTTATTTTGACTTTAGTTTCATATACATTAGTTGGAAAGAAGCAAAGAAATAACAATTTAAAAATAGGAAGTGACTTTTCAATCACCCTTTATGACTATAATGTATTCAACTACGATGTTTGTAAAACAAACTACCTACCAACGTTACCAATTGATAAAAATATGCAAAAAACTAATCAAGATGAAAAGAAGATGCTGGAGATGGATAGGACACACATTCAGGAAACTTGTTGATAGCATTACCGAGCAGTCCTTGTTCTAGAATCCCCAGGGTAAAAGAGGTAGAGAAAGACCAAAGAACTGGAGATGACATGAAATACCTTGAGTTTATGACATGGGGCAGGAAGACTTGGCATAAGAATGTTGAAGGCCTGTGCTACTTGAGGAGTTGAAAGGTGATGAATGGCCAGGTATTTTTTAATTTTAGTTCAAATTTGGACTCATATCAGGTGGATGCACCATATGGCCTATTGGTAATTATGTAGGGCAGATTGATATGGCTCATGGGTTAGAAAAAAGCTAAAGAGTGTGTAGCAGTGGTTTATTGTTGTAAATTATTCAAAATACGAGTAGCTTTAATAATTCTGATGTCATCCATGTTTCCCATCACAGTTAACTTTGCAGTGTTTGAAAATCAAAATATGTATTAAGAACAGTAAGAATATTCTGGCTCAATTTTTAAACTTTGAATTGCACAAAACAGTGAAGAGGTTTTGGTGCTTTTGCTTTTGTATGTATATTTATGTGTTTGTTTACACACACACACACACATATATATATATATATATATTTTTTTAGTTTGAACAAGCCATAGGAGTGCTACCAAGTACACAGCTCCCAGTAGCCAACCAGTTAGAGCAGGCCATTACTACTATCAAAGGAAATGTGAAAACCATTTTAGATACGCAAGCTGAAAACAAAGCTCTGAAGGCGGTAAGGAATTGGAGGCAGCAGTGTATACTTGGATAAGAGATATTTTTCACAAGATATATTACATTTGTTATATACATTTGATGTTTTTCCTTTAAATCCATGTAGTACTCTTAAGCCAAAGAAAATTGACTTCATTAATTATTCTTTACACTGGTGAGAGGTTTTATCAGTTATCTATGAAATAATCATGTAGACTTAGACTTACCATAATATTTTTTTCTCAAACCGGGACAATTTTGAGAGTTTGCTCAAAACAGAAAGTGAGCGCCTTCTATGCGATTTTAGAAAGAGAGAAGTATATTCAGCTAAGTACTTATGATTCAAAAAGGCTAAGTAATGGAGTGGTTAACAAAAAACAACAATTATGTAGTAATAATTTTTAATTACTCTTAACTGAACATAACTTATTATTAAAAAGTTATTAATATTTATCACTAGCGTGAACTTTCTTTAAAAATTCTTTGTTATTTTTAATCGCGACAAAAAATTCACTACAATTTAGTTCACAATTAACTTTGCAGCGCAATAAAGCTTTTACAGTTGATTCAGCCATTCTACCTCTTTCTTCAGACCATATGTTATTCATTATTGAGAATATCCTTTCAACAGGTGCAGATGTGCCTGGAAGGCTGAAAATGTATTCTATAATTTGGACAAGATTGGGCAATGAAATGTTCTTTTCTTTGAAATGACTGAATAGTTGTGTCCATTTTTCTTTGCAACTTGTATTTTTCCAAATGTCATAAAATTTTGTAAATTCTTGTAGGATTGTATTAATATTAATACTTCCATTATTTTCCAGTATTCTAAAAAGCTTTTTTGCTTCTTGAGGTATAAATTTATTATCACGCCTTTCCTCAAGATTTTTTTTCAATTTTCTAAGTTCACTGACAATATCAGTTGCACTTGCTTTTATACTTTCCATAATCAAGGTAGATTTGTTAAACAATGTGAGTTGCCCTTGCACAAACCACAAATACATTTCACCACAATCATTATCAAAGAACTGTTTTATCAACACTGGACAGTGTTCTTGTGAAATAAAATATGATTTCAGTCCATCATAGATTTCAAGTATTCTGTCGATAGCTGGAAGTAGCGAAAGAAAACGGGTGTTGCCATGTTGAAGAACCTTTTTATACTCAACATCTACAAATTCACAGAACTCTTTTAGTTAAGTTACTCGAACCGTATAAATGTGGAAATATTTATAAATTTTGACCACTAAAGCTTCTATTTCAATAGGTAGAACATCAACTGCAGTTTGAAGACAGTTGTGAACGATGTGAGCACCGCAACCAATGCCCACAATATTTCTTCCTAGTTCCTTCTTCACTCGACTGTAAATATTGTTTTCTCCTCTCCGTTTTACACCTCCAAAATTGGTATTGCAGTTATCTCCATAAAATCCAATAATTTTTTTGGTTATATTATGGTTTTTGATAACTGACATTAAATAGTTTGTCAATATTTCTTCAGTTTCACCGGGAACTGATTGAAAGTCTAAAAGTTAAACTTTTACTACACAATCTGGTACAAAATACAGCACAACATATGGCACAGTTTTAATTTCTTTCCTGTTGGAAGCATCAATTGATATTGTCACAAAATTTGTTTTGTTTAAATCTTCACAAAGTTGCTGAAACAACAGTGGCTCAATCACATTAACAATGACAGCTTCACATTTTGTTCTGGCTAGTCTAAACTTTGTTAAAAAAAACTTTGATATCAATTTAGATGAACAATCGGCAGACTTGAAGCTGAAATTGTGAATAGCAACATGAAATGCAAAAGTTGCTTCTTTAGCAGCTGTTAAGAATTCTTTGTCACATGGATCGGCACTTTTAAAATATGACAATATTTTTGAGGAAGTTCCTGCCGCTGCTAGACTAGCCTTATGTCTCGCACATTTCAAGTGATTTTTGATGTCCGAACACCCACCATGAGCCACCGAAAATTCTGAAGAACACTGTTCGCATTTCACTTTGTCAATATGACCACAAACTTTTTTCAAAAACGGATAATCCTTTCTTAATTCATTCGTAAATACACAGTTTCTTTTTGGCATTTTGGGGGTTAAATTAATTTAATGTACAGTACAAAATAATCGCAAACAACACACCGAAAACAAACACCGACTCAGGTAAATTACCTACGCAATTCTGACAGAACTCAACTAAGATTGCGCATGCGCGGCGGCTGCGCAACTGACTTGCGACGCTGCGTACTAGGCCAGTGTTAAAGTCGGGTTTTCGTGTTGCCTAATTGCCATTTTCCAAGGCTGCACTTTTTTACTTCATGTATATTCGGCACTTTTTAATTTTTTCCAAATAACCGGGACAAAATGACAAACTGGCCGGGACGCCGGGACCATACCTTCAAACTGGGATGTATGGTAAGCCTATGTAGACTTATCTTAACTCTTAGTATACGAGCTGCCTTTCATGACTACCATTACAGATTTTGCAATAAATAATTTATTTATAAAGATAACATAAGTGTTATATATCAAAATGTGAAGAAATGAAACCACTATATCATGCACGTAACTAAATTGTTCAGTGGTTTTAAACATGCATTCAGCTATAAATTTTCGCTATTGACGGGGATCGATCATCGGCCTCTCTAGAAGGCCGCTCGTATACTAAGAGTTAAGAAGTTGGATTATTTAATTTTTAAATAGACTACATTAGAGATGCAGTGATGTGCACTTAATTCAAACCTGATGGTGTGTTCTGAAAGTTTCAAATTAACGTACATTCAAATAATGTTCAAAGGATTTTGCACCGTATGTCACGAAGTGGTTTTAAGTTTATAGAGTTTGCCTGAATGAAAGCAAGACCCTAGTATGAGAAAGTCTGAGAAGATAGAATTAGATGAAAATGACATGCCTGTGGACAGATGAGACTATTGGCTCAAGGGATAGAACCAGGATTTGACTCTCCCCTTACCGCTTCGTGACTTCAGAATGGCTATAATCTCACCCTCCTCTGACTACCTTTAAACACAAGGAGATAAGGTGTATAAAACGACCACAGACATCACTATACAGACAACATAGAGTAAGTATAGAGTGTAGAAGCTGATCCAGTATATATATATTATAGATAAATTTATTTACACACAGAAATCATTAAAGTTCATCATACATCAAATCGAAAAATTAGCGTGCACAGTTGCACGGCCTGGAAAAACAACGTAACAATTAAATTGATAGACACTAGACAAAAAAAAACCCAATCACATTCACTCTTTCTGTCACCCTGCTGAGGAACAATAAAAGTGGTTAGTGATTTAAACTACTCTGATCTTGTAAGGCTGACAACTTTAGCCTCCACTCTCTAATACCAATAAGATGTCTACTGTCTCAGTCTGGTTGACTCTTCCTCAACGAACGTCTACACAGCTTTCCACTTGTTAGGCGATCTGCGCCGCTATCTAACACCACTGGAAATGCTACAAATAATAGACTTGGAGTAACACATTGGCTCAGTGTCTATCCGTCGAGTGGATACTGAACAGACCCTACTGGTCCTGTCTATTTTCTCCCTCCTCTCTCTATCCCTCTCTCCTTCTTGATCTCAGTGTCTCTCTAATACTCGACTGATGATGCGGCGCCTCCGTTACGCTCTTCTCTCGTTTCTTTCAAGACCCAGGTATGGTAACCCTCTCACCTGTTCCTGAATCTGGGGAGGATGATGATGAAGTTCTGGCGTCAAGCATGAGGTACTTGATTAACTGTCGACAAACTTCTCTGCTGCTGAATAGCTTCCCTCTTTTAACCCGCTCCAGAGTTAGAGGAAAAACACAGCCTTGTTTTCCGGCTGTACGCAATTGAAACCAGTCTCGCTGAAGAATTGAACTTCACTGCAATAGACCGTTTAGGTTATGTTCTTTTGCTCTTGACGATAACTCGAGTACTCTGACCCTGAGATATGTCTTTTTGCCGTGGATAATTTTAATTGACAAAATTATGCTCCCCCACTGTTTCACCGTGATTCGCTGAAATTAAAAGAAAATGCGTCTATTGTATACCAACTCCAACGTAACGCTTCTCTAACCCATTAATATTTATAACTCCCTTACTCAGTACTTCACTCGTCATGTACAACAATACAAAAAAATAATACTACCCACGTGGCACTTAAATCTCACTCCTCCTACTCCCCTTCTCTCGTTCTGAACCACAATACATAAAATAATCCTACCCATGTGTCTCTCTATCTCACGCTCCTTCTACTCCCCTTCTCTTAACTCTGCCAGGTAGGTAAACAAAAACCTCCCGACCTGTCTGACATATTACGTGGCTGTTACGCATGGCTAACCACGTGTCCAAACATTACAGCTAGGGAACTTCTTTGTCCGAAATCCCGTGGCCTCCTTTTTACGTTACCCGTGAGGTTTCCTACTTAAGCCCCAATTTAAATGAAATCTCGCTATAGGAATAGTTTACTCCTCTAAGCAGTATGATCCACTTATAACACACATCTTTACTCTCCGACTGCATTTCTTACATTTAAGGTACAATAAAATTTAGTACACACAATCGATTCCCAATAAAATTACATTTGTAAATACACAGGAATAAATGGTGGTTTTACATAACATTCTACAACTATGAGCACACGTGTAGCTTATAACTTCACACGTTCCTATCTACTGCCAAAATCATAGAAAGAATAAGCACACTGTTACATTTACGTCGTTCTTCAAAAATGATAATGGATGGCACTATCGTTTTAAAACTTAAAAGTTAATGTCCCCGAAGAAGTTAACTACGGGCGAATTTCTCAAAGAACTCTCTAATAAATAAACGATAATAAAATTACTACATACCAATTATCGCTGTTTTTCCCCACAGTGGAGACGATAAATCGAAGTCGACTGGCAGGCAATATTTCTTCAGAGAGACTTGCCCGCCGTTTAACTGGCTATTTATACACACCGGGGCCACCCCCGCGTGTTCTCTCCTACGCATACCCTAGCTTTCCCTCGGACCAATGGAAACGCTAGAAAAGTAAAAATAACTACGAGCTACGCCAATCAAATTTGAAAACAACGCAACCTTGTGTCCAAAAAGTGCATCACGTCCATGTGCGTTTCTGACGCGTCATACAGGCGTGCCCAAAAAATAGCAATTTCCGTAAACAACGAAAAATCGCGGAAAATCAGAAGAAAGAAAAACTGGTCGGGTGTAAAATAAACCTACCATCATAAAACGACCCCATTTAATTATCTACCTAAAAATACCAACCACTATATATATACAAATGAGAAGAAAAGATTGTGAAAATACAAAATAGACGACAGAATCGGGCCGGTTGAAGGACAGAATTCCAGTGCAGCATCACACCGTACTGGTAATTTTGTTCAGCTGATTTCAGCCCTTAAACAGACAAAGGCCTGATGACCACTTCTACCTTAAAGGAAAATTAAGATCATTACTGTTGGTATATTCTTAACTCTTTGACGCCATAATTATTTTCCACCCTGTGCCGTAATTATTTTTTGAAGAATTCTAAATGGTGAAGTGTATTGTCTTTTAGTGTAAATTTTATGTTAATCTTTTTCTGTGAACATGTACTTATTATATACCAAACTGTAGGGAAATGGATAGAGAATTGTAATATATAATGTCTTTGGTAGTATTAACTCAAATGTGTTCGGTATACTTAAAACATTTTGCATGTAAAATTGAAAAACACTAAAAAGTTAACTGTAGAATACGATCTTATCAAAGACAAATTACTGTTGTAGATCATAAAACTTTCTTTTTAGTCTTCAAACATCAAGTTAATCCATATAAAAAGTAAAAAAAGACATTGCTTATGGCCACAATTAGTACATTTAGTGTTACTCACACCAGTTTTTACTGTGGTCCCTTGTAAGAAAAAAATAAATTATGCAATCGTGCGTTACGTAATTTTCAAAAAAATAAAGAAGAATAACATCATATAAAAACTTTTTTACACTTGTTTAATGTTTTAATAGTATCCCTAGCTTCATCTTCTACCTAGGACTAGTGATTATATGTTACGGTAGGTCTAGTTTTGTTGCTTTTTGATCGGCCAGAATATGACTACGCCCACTCATCAACTAAATCTAATGTGTCTAGCTTTTCTGCACCGATTCCGTATTTTGACAACAAACTGTGACTACCAAACAATCATCATCAATGTCAGCAATGTTTCAAAGTAGTTTGACACAATTATTTGCTTAGGAGACTTAGAAAACGTAAATATAAAGTGGGACATATTTCTCTAGCAAATAACAACGCAAACACGCGAATCGGCACACAAATTGTGATAATAACATCAAAATGTCCACATGTGCTGCTTAACTACAGTCAAATTAGTTGTTTAAATAGTAGCAGAAGTCATTCTATGAGTTTTAAAATATGAACTGCATTAAACGGACGATTTATGGGGTTTATTCGTGATAAACTAAAAACAACGCTCTGAGCGTTGTGCTGGCACGGCGCGTTGAATTTTGCAACGCTCAGAGCGTTGGTCTGGAGTCAAAGAGTTAAAGTTGTCACCAAAAAAAAAAAAAAATGTTCATTGTATCAATTAATGTAGTAAACCAGTTTTTTTTCCCCCTTTTTTTTCAGTTAATCAAGTTGAAGAAGTATAATGTAAGGTGGATGGCTTAGCACTTTTCCTCCAGACTCTTTACTTTCTAAACTTGTTTGACGCCAGTCATAATTGATGTTAATAATTTTTGTGTTACACACATTTTAATAAATATACTGTCCTCGTAATAAATCTGCCACCATCTGTTAAGGTCTAGGTTTAATGTTTCAGACAGAACCCAGAAAAGGAAAGCAGAGATTAGAGTCTTAATTGTAAATAAACTTTGATCCCTTCATGGAAATTGTGCGTGGGTTGGATCAGCCAGTAAATGAAAAAGTTCAAAAGGAGTTCTTAAGAAAACCCTTCTAGGTGTATGTCAGGTCAAAATGGATGTGACGGAACTTTGTGTTTCACATTTCTTTCTTGCGGCAAAATTGATTACTAAAAGTGAAGAAGGACTGCAGTTTGAATTAAGAGTTATAAATTAATGGATTGGGATAGGTTTACACACTTCTTATCATA